>JAQPZY010001682.1:7075000-8275000 GCA_029931535.1 Margaritifera margaritifera
AAAGATATTCTGGAGAACTTCACTTTGGCACATCAGCACATTAAAGACTACTGGCATATCAGGACATTAAAGACTATTGGCATATCAGCATATTCAAGGATATTGAAATTCATTTGGAACATTCTATATTTAGGACTTGTCATTAGAACATTTAGGATTATTGGATTATTTGGATTTTAATTCACTTTACTGTAAGTGTCTTTTGATTTTCATTTTAATTATCTAGAAATAAACTGCTTGTTGATTTTTACTTGATTTGTTGGTTTCACTTTCTTTCTGTTACATTTTTCTTAGACCATAGAGTTGTAACATCATAAACCAAATTAAATTAAGATATTTAATAAAGTTGATATGATATCTTTAAACCTATTAAGATATTAAAAAACTTATTAAGATATCTGAGTTAATTTTGTATATAAAACATCTCACAAAGTATGACAGATTCTGATACATTTGATATCATAAAGTTTATACGATATAAATTTTTGAGACATATATTAATTTGGATTACCATCCATACAGAGGATAGGACTCACTACTACTGTCTAAGTTAGAGGATATTACATGAAATATGAAATTTATAACACAAGTTAAATCATACAATATCTCACAAGCCACTTGTCAAAAGTAACATGTACTGTTTCTTAAAAAGTTAAATAGGTTTCATGCTAAATGCAAGACCATCACGGGCGGTACAGTCTTGGCCATACCAATTTTTTTACTATGAATGCATACATTCATACTTGTGATATTTGAATATATATGTTTTACATGACAAGTGAGGATAGAAATTCCCTGTAACTCACAATGGGCCAGTTATAATCATATCTTCCCAAAATAATTTATCTGCAAAGAGAAAACACATGACTTCTACTCGTTGATAGAAAAATTTTCAAAAATAAGTGTCAAATATATGTAGAAATGGGTAAAACTTTAGTAGAGAAGTAAAAAAGATATGAAGATTACAAAATTATACATCTAACATAATTAATGCTGAGTGTACAACAAAGTCAGACAAAATACAGAATGTACTCTTGATGAAGAACCCCCAGACCTCAGATGAGTGAACACACACACACACAAGGTTTTCAGCAAGAAAGAAAGCATCAGGAGCAGTTGAAAAAGTATCAGAGGGAGTTAGGGGTATATGCCACTAATTGGGGTAGGGGTGGGGGTGGGTAAAAGTCCCCCAGAAGCTCAAATGGCATGACTTTTGGGTATATCAACTTTTGTTTGACTGTCTTTTCTTGTCAGATAAATGTTAAGTTTGGTTGAAAATTATGTTATGACTATAGAAACTTGTGAATAAAATTCATACAGATAATTAATATCTCATGGGTTTTTCCTGATAATCTTATGGGTTCCATCCGATTAATAAGAAAAAAATGTCTCATGTAGAATCATCCTGTTAAATAATATTTATATTTGACCCATTCCAATATTATTCATATTTGTTTGAATGAAATCTATATCCCTTAGCTACTTAGCTGAATAAAAAATATCAGAGAAAAGAAGCACAGAACAATACAAGTTGCTGGGTGTTCGAATAAATACACAAAACTGCATACATGCTTTGTTCTGAGACAGCAGAAAGAACGAGTTTGATATGGTGTAGGGAAATGTTGAGGCCATCAAGCAGAGAGGTATTCATAAGCCATATCAAACAAGTTCTTTCCCCCAACTCTGCATAAAACACGAATGCAGTTTTGTATTTATTACATACCCAATTTTTTACGCTTTCTAAATATTTGTAGCTTTACTGTATGAATAAAATTCAAAACAAACTGGGATTTATACAAGTTTGATTCACTGTGTCTAAAAATATCTACACATGGATGTCAAAGAAGGCACCCTAAGTAGTTCGAATCCGGGTGTGTGATACAGAAATACGAATTGAACAGCTGTATCGAACGTCAGATCAATTACCGGTATGTAAGATTAAATGAGTATGTAATGATAAGAAAAATAAGCATAGTTGAGTTTTGATATTAATACACCAACAAAAATCAATAGTTCATATAATCAACATAAGAAGAGAAGAACATCACAACATGGTTTATCTGTGTATTGTGGTGTGGGCACATCCATACTGTACTCTATAATACTGTATATGTGCCGAAACTTACATTTTATAAATAAATCTACAGATTCATTTCTAAAAGAATTGGAGGAAGTAGATTTATTTTCAATATATCATACATGCCATAACACGTGTCATGCGAAAAACACGATTTTGGACTCCCAAACCCCCCATGATTTTCAACAATCTTGGCGAGAAAAAAAATTTCCCACAAGAAAAAAGTACATTTCTTGATCATAATGATATATGCCCGTAATCTGTGGTATGTTTAAGCAGTAAATAGTCTTGCTCGGAGCTCATGTAAAACTATCCTTGGGGCAGTTTATACAGATGTTTTAGAGACAATTAAAGGCAAGGTGAGATTTACTGAATTGCCTCACAATAGCTAGGGTGATGTGTCTTGTCAAACCCTTTGAGCACTGCTGAGTGAGAGCCCATTAGGCTAATTTGCATAGGTAAAATACACTATGCATAGGTAAAATACACTAAGTGGAACAACCCAATTCGTAGTGCCGACATAGATGTGGATGCACATTCGCGAATGAAAAGTGTAGGCATATTTGTGAACACAAATGACAATTGCATTACCGTCAGACCAACTACTGAAAGCAGCAAAGACTACATGTAATTAAAACTACATTCCACTGTCCAATGGATTTTAAAGACAGTAACTTGGAGTATTTTTTATTTAATGTCTGTGAGGTTGTGACCATGTTTGTGGTGATGTTATTTGACAATTCTAAGTCTACCATTTAAAAAAAATAAAAAATTGTAAGTATGTAAAAGCTGCCGAGAAAACAGATGGTATTTTCTTTTATTCAGATTTGAATTTCCAGCCATTTGCTATAGACTGATTTGAAAAGATAGCTTATTCTCATTTGGATGACTTCGCTTTTAGGGGGTCATGCGCACTGACCCCCCTTGGGACCTCAAAACACACTTTTTGAGTCTCAAGAATCCACCAACACTGTCTGGGAATATGGCAAGTATGATATATGTTTAATATATGCCATAATGTGTATTCATGTTACATTTTATGTTCATCATGAACTTTTATCTCTTGTATTTAGGTTAGACTGTAAGCAAAATGTTCAACATGTTGATCATGACTGGTGCTGTTCATCTATTGCTCCTGTAAGCATCTGTTAATATTATTTCACCTCCGTTTCATGCCACCCCCTCCCTCCATTGTGCATCATTTATAGAACTCCGACAATTTGTTTCAAACCACTTTTTGATTTTTTATTTAGCAAACAACTGAGCATGTGCCTTCTTTATTTCATTGCTGGCACATGATCACCACTTCTGATTGTAATTGATTGGACAGGAAAGGAAAATGATAGAGCAGTTATGGTTCTCTTTGATGGAGATTGAATTGTGTGTCAGGCAGGCACTTCCATTAATGCCAAATCAGAAACAGCAAGGGTCTTCTAGACTTAGATAGATCTGTATTGAATGGAAGAAGGCACTAATCCTAATTGGATCAATCATTTCTGACAAAATATGGTGATGAACATAAAACTTTTAAAATGAACTTTTTCATACTTTGGGAACTGTAGGCAGCAATTCTGGTAAAAATAAAAATAAAAAACAGTAATGAAATTTCATCAAAGTTAGGCACAAAGATAGTGAAGTTATAACAATGTGACCTTGTGCATGTGACATAGTAAAATCTATCAAGGTTTCAGAGTTATCTATCTTTGATAGCTTGTGCTGAAACAAACAACGGTAAACAAGGCAGCACTCACAGGTGGCTGGCAATCTAATTGGTTAGAAGTCTGCATGGATCACTGGTAAGTCATAGTTGATAGACAGTTGTTGATAGGTCAAACTGGGGATCAAACCCTGGATCACAGTGATATAAAGCAAGTCAATTACTGTTGTGTTTTCCAGGCATCCACGATGATGACAGTCATATGTATTAAATAAGACATACAAAATTTCCGTGACAGTTGCTTTGCTTGCTGCCGTGAGTTACAAGACTTAGTTTACAATGATGAACTGCAAACAAATATTTATTCCATTTTGTATACTTCTAGAAAGCTAATTAACTGTATACCTGTTTTGATAAATAGTTTTTTTTACTATTTGGGAGTTCTCTTTCAGTATTGTCTGCACTCAATATTAATTCCTTAAAGAGTGGCAATAAATTAATGAGATAATGGTAAGATGATGTAACTCCACATCTATAAAAACTGTCAAATTATACTTTTGGGAATGATGAGCGAAAGAAAAAGACAACCAAAGATATTAATTATTAATTTTAATATATTTGTGAAAAAATTAAAAATGACTGTAACAACATTTCTTATAAAAATGATAGTATAATCAAAGATAAAAATCAATCTTCACATACTAACACTTCTGATCTGAAATAGAATGAGTCATACAAAATACATATTGATTGTACTAAAGACTTCATTCAGCATTTTTCATTCAAGCCGGCGTATCAAGTGCCTTAAATTTTAATAAAATCTAAGTTGGACAGATGCACAGCTAAGAAAACCACATGCTATTTCGTCAAACATGCATGACTAGATTGTGTCTGATTATATCTTCTTTCTAAAAGAAATAATCAAGATTTTTCCTTGAATACTGGAAAACCCATGAATAAAAAGTTTCTGTGATTTGGAAAAGTATTGATTTTTCCTTGAATACTGGAGACACTCATGAACAAAAAAATGCTTCTGTGATCTGGAACAGTATTGAATATCCCTTGAATACTGGAGACCACCATGAATAAAAACATGCTGTGGTTTTTGAAAAGCAGCAGTAAAATGTATGGGCGATAAAATAATAGGTTCAGTGGACTTTAATCATTTAAATGGGCCATCATTCTAATAGCTATAGTACACACAAAGTGTGCTGATCATATTGCACTTGTGCTGTTGTAGGTTGCTGCTCAGTGTAATTAAGTGACATATGCTGCTGAAATATTCTGGCTCTGGCAGTATTTTTCTCACAGGGTAAAAACTTTCACTCAACTCCACAGACACAAGTGGAGTCTACCTGGCCAATTTGAGGTTAGATTTAACATTATCCTTTAAGGACTGACTGCAGGTGGTAACTCTGTGGGTTGTAAATCAATGAAGTCCATCGTCCAACAGCACTGTGTAGCTTTGGCCTGATTTCACTTGCAATACCTGGACATTACACTGTGTAGTTGAGTGTAATACAGTGGATACTTCACAGGCATGAGTAGAAAATGGTCAATATACTTTGTGCATACTGTATGTCATATTTATGATTTCTATTGGTCATTCATAATTTTATTTGGTCATACTTATAAAATTGAGCAGCATCTGTTTATGCAAGCAGCCACAGCAGATCACTCAGAGAATATATATATATATATATATACATATGTTGTACATGTACACTACAGTGGTATTGATTTTCAAGAGGGATGCAACTCCATCTTCTTGCAGATTACATACCAGTCATGGGCCTCTAGGTCTGCCGAGTGGCTGTTTTTGGTTAGGGTTTTCACTGCATAGTGATAAAAACCACAGCACACTGAGTGAACTATGCTATTAACATATATAGCATGAAATTTTCCTACTATTTCTTTTAGCAAAACTCCAGAAGTTGTTGACAAACAAGCATAAAACGTTGATCATTTTTTATTGTATCATTCTCAATGATCTTACTAATTTTAATTGCATTCCGCTGAATGGCTCTTCACTCCATAGGCACTTGTAAAAAATTGTATTATTAATATTTATGATAAGTGCTGTATATAATATATATAAAGATTATACATATCGTATATATCAATACAAAATTGTTACAGGTTCTTGTGGTTACACACACACACACAGAGAAAAATATCTACAGACCCTCTTTTACTATAATAATGTCCTTGGTAATGAATGTATAATGGTCCATGCCCTTCATAATCACTAAAGATGGAATTCTAAGTTTCATTTAGAAATCACTGCCTTTTTGAAAATGAAACTTTGGAGCAGAGCAGTAAATTGTGCCTTTATTTATACTGTTTGACTGGGATTTGGCCCATGAAGGAAAGCCAATATAACGATGCAGTGTTTGTGGTCAGAATATTGAAAACTTGAAGCTGATATAACTATTCCACTGAAACAATTTTGCCCATAAGGAATCTTTTTTATACACCCTGCAAGCAGTACATTTATTATTATGGTACTTTTGTTAGCGAGAAAGCATGATCATGATAAAAATTTCATGGGTGAATAAAGTGAATACAGTGGTCCCCCTCTTATAAGGCCACCCCTTCTGCAGCAAGAAAGTGGCCTTATAAGACGGGTGGCCTTTCTAGAGGGGGATCACACAGTTGTGAGTAATATCTACATATAAAGTATAAAAGATGTAACTAATTTTTATATATTTAATATTTGCATTTAAAAATCACAGGAATATTATCTGGTTAAGGACTAAATATGATAAAACTAATATCAATGTTATTTTTAAAAAATATGAATAATCATGAATCGTGGTGCAAAACCACATTGTCGGTAAATTCTGGGCACAAACATTTGGTTGTAACTATCCCTGTACGTCCGTCGATTCCGTCTTCCCACTCCATGCAGTTGAATGTATATTGGCGATGTTTATTTGAATCTTTCTGACATAAAATTTCTCAGTAATTATCAAAAGACTCTCCCTCTTTTCGTTTAATTTAATTGCTTTCACTTTTCGTTCTAAACTGAGAATGTCTGACGATAATTTGCGACAACTTATTCCTTCACGGGCAATCACGCGAGGCAGTGTTTACAATGGAAGTAAGTCTGTCATGTGATCGACTTTTTTTTTCTTCTTCTCCAGTCTGGTACCCGGTTATATACATTTTATAATCTATTAGAGTGAAGCCAGAAAGGCTAACATACCATTTTAATATCTGGCGACCGGATGTCATGCTGACTTGAGCTGAACAATGCTGTGCTTCTCAGCGGTTAGCTTTTGTCCTCTTGATAATTATCGGTGGTATTAATAGCCAGTAATTATCAAAGTGACAAAAGCTAACATCTAAGGAACACATGTCAGTAAGGATAATTGGATTACTTACCTCTTTGTAAGGATTAAAGTTACTTTATTGGCGTGTTGGAACAAAATGTCAATGTGTTGAATTGAGAAATTAAAAAATATTATCGAGATTTTAATCTGTAAAAAACCATTATGTGGCCGCTCGCGAGGGGTATATTTGACCGTTTTTGCACGAAAATGCTGGCCGCTGGTCGCGTTAGAGGGGTGGCCGTCCTTGAGGGGTACTTTTGAAGACAAACTCGTCAGTGCCAAGGGATTGTGGCCATATAAAGCGGGTGGCCGCTGGTCAGGGGGGCCGTTCAAGAGGGGGACCACTGTACATGTATATGATAAACTTCCCATTTTTGCAGAGTTTCTAAGAAATAATAACAATGTGCAGATAAAGAGACATTTTTGAGGCACGACAAAATCACAATGCAAGTAAAAGAGTCTGATATAATTCAAATTTCCTGATGGTCTTTGATTACAGTCTTTTAATTTTGGATGTTATGAGATTAAATCAGTAATCATAACAGGTACATGTAAAAGCATGGCTTCGATAATATTTGTTTTCAGAAATATTAAACCAAACAAAACATCTCTGCCATTAATCTTACATTTTTACATAAACACCTTAGAAATGTAGATATGTAACAACAATAACATTTAGAAATGTAGATATGTAACAACAATAACATTTCAAACTTATTAGAAACTAATACACCTGATCTTTATCTTCATTAGTAATGTAATAGTCTTGACTCATATAAAGTACTAATTTATCAAATATTATATATAACTTATCATTGACCTTTTATATTTAAATAACTGTAACATTATAAAATAATTGAATCCAAATAAGCAAGACCATTTTCAATATTGACAAAAAGAAACTCTGTAAATTCTCTTCATATTAATATTGTAAATTGACATAAATATATAATTCTATAAATATAGACTTCATTGCATCAAATTTCATATGTCAAGTTTCAAATTTCATATTTGACAACTGAAAACTAAGAATTAAAACAAAAAATAATACATTAGATTCAACAAAAGTTGAATAAACTGCAACTAAAATTTAGTCTCATGAACCTGAAAAGACATTATAAAATCTTTCCTACTACAACTTATTCTTTGCATTCATAGCTTTTTCATATTGTGAATATAGAAAAAAGTTTGTTCTTGGCACAGTTACATTTTCAATTCTCCTGATACAGTCATAGAGAGCATAATACAAAGAGTCCAGTCTTTGATCTGCTACACCACTGTAAGAGGCTGTTGGATCACAAAATCCAGTTGTGTAGGCATAGCCCACTTTATAGTGAGTATCCACCCCTACCCACTGTCCTCCGAAACCACCATGGCCAAATATAAATTTCACCTGAAATAGAATAACCTATTATCAAACTATGTAATTAGGGGAATAAAAAAGAAATTGATGACAATATAAGAATCTGTAAAAGTCAGTATTTATCTGATATATATAAATAAATAAAAACAATAATTTTTATTGCGGAAATGTGAAAGGGACATAATATGTCATTAAATCTTTGTCTGAACCATCTTTTCTCTAACTTTTACCTATACTTTAGAGCTAATTATTAAATATGGTCTTCAAAAATGTGCTTTTAACAAATAAAGATCACTGGGGCTATTTCCAGCTTGCAGAGATGTGCTTTTTAGAAATAAAGATCACTGGGGCTATTTTCTGCCTTCAAAGATATGCTATTTACGAATAAAGACCACTGGGCAATTTTCAGACTTCAAATATATGCTTTTTACAAATAAATATCACTGGGGCCATCTTCAAACTTTAAATATATGTTTTTTACAAGTAGAGATCACTGGGGCTATTTTCAGTCTTCAAAGATATATTTTCCACAGGTAAAGATCACTGATCACTAGGGGTATTTTCAGCCTTTAAAGATGTGTTTTTTACAGGTAAAGATCACTGGGGGTATTTTCAGCCTTTAAAGATGTGTTTTTTACAGGTAAAGATCACTAGAGGTATTTTCAGCCTTTAAAGATGTGTTTTTTACAGGTAAAGATCACTGGAGGTATTTTCAGCCTTTAAAGATGTGCTTTTTACAGGTAAAGATGACTGGGGGTATTTTCAGCCTTTAAAGATGTGTTTTTTTACTGGTAAAGATGACTGGGGGTATTTTCATCCTTTAAAGATGTGTTTTTTACAGGTAAAGATCACTGGGGGTATTTTCAGCCTTTAAAGATGTGCTTTTTACAGGTAAAGATCACCGGGGGTATTTTCAGCCTTTAAAGATGTGTTTTTTACAGGTAAAGATCACTAGGGGTATTTTCAGCCTTTAAAGATGTGTTTTTTACAGGTAAAGATCACTGGGGGTATTTTCAGCCTTTAAAGATGTGCTTTTTACAGGTAAAGATCACCGGGGGTATTTTCAGCCTTTAAAGATGTGTTTTTTACAGGTAAAGATCACTAGGGGTATTTTCAGCCTTTAAAGATGTGTTTTTTACAGGTAAAGATCACAGAGGGTATTTTCAGCCTTTTAAAGATGTGTTTTTTACAGGTAAAGATGACTGGGGATATTTTCAGCCTTTAAAGATGTGTTTTTTACAGGTAAAGATGACTGGGGGTATTTTCAGCCTTTAAAGATGTGTTTTTTTACAGGTAAAGATGACTGGGAGTATTTTCAGCCTTTAAAGATGTGTTTTTTACAGGTAAAGATCACTGGGGCTATTTTCAGCCTTTAAAGATGTGCTTTTTACAGGTAAAGATCACCGGGGGTATTTTCAGCCTTTAAAGATGTGTTTTTTACAGGTAAAGATCACTAGGGGTATTTTCAGCCTTTAAAGATGTGTTTTTTACAGGTAAAGATCACAGAGGGTATTTTCAGGCTTTAAAGATGTGTTTTTTACAGGTAAAGATCACTAGGGGTATTTTCAGCCTTTAAAGATGTGTTTTTTACAGGTAAAGATCACAGAGGGTATTTTCAGGCTTTAAAGATGTGTTTTTTACAGGTAAAGATGACTGGGGGTATTTTCAGCCTTTAAAGATGTGTTTTTTACAGGTAAAGATGACTGGGGGTATTTTCAGCCTTTAAAGATGTGTTTTTTACAGGTAAAGATGACTGGGGGTATTTTCAGCCTTTAAAGATGTGTTTTTTACAGGTAAAGATGACTGGGGGTATTTTCAGCCTTTGCTAACTAACATACATGATGTAGCATAGGTATTGGTGTAAAGTTTGAGAAATTAGAGGTCAGGTATCATGTGACATGACAGGTATCATGTGATATGACTGGCCTCATGAATAGATTAACCCTTAATTCAGTATGGATCTACAGCCTGAAGCCCAAAATGTATTCATAGCATCAGAATCTTATGGGCTCACAAGTAGCAAATACAACAAATGCATTTATACATTTTTCCATTATCCTTTTATTAACAACCTAACATGTAATATAACCTACAATTTTTTCCATGCTATTTTTGGTAAAGAAACAAATGTGAATCTAACTATACCAATAAATAATTGTAAATGATACGTTTGTTAAAAAAAGAACTTATTATCAATTATGCTTGTCTGGTAATTCATATTGTGAAATAAATCAATATAAATCAGTCTGAACATTTCAAGGACCTAGGCAGTGCCAAGTTGGTTTTTTCTTCTTCATCTTTTTGACATAATCTTTCTACTGTCTTTTGTCATCACTTAATACGTTTTGTAAACAACCTTAACCAATAACAAGATTATAATCAATAATTTGTCAACAAATAATCACTTGGTCAAGCTGTAATCAAATCCACCCATACATGTGCAATAATGGTGTTATTTCCAACATATGTGGGCAAATAAAACTTCTAAACATTTATACAGAACATGAAAATTACTTTCAAGTTAAACAAATGTCCAGATTTTAATAAAATTTTCTTGTGACAGTTTGTGCATTGACTGTAATGGAGTTTACTGTTTGAGAATTGGCACTTTTAAGTTGAGCTCTGTGAGGAAATGATTACAATGAAGTTTCTTAATCTTACAGATACTGACAACAGGTTTACTATAATACAAAAACTGAGTACATTTTTAATTTTCTTTTTTAAAATTCAGACCACACCTCTTTTTTTTGAAAACATTCATAGACTTTTTCCTGTCCTCTGCAAAAGGTGTCAAGTCAGTGCATGACTGATTGAAGGGAGACAACTCTAGGAAGTTACAGATAGAATACTGCATTGGTACTTGAAGTTTATTTGTTGTCATGACATGTATTAACTTCTATTTTATAGGTCATAAGTAGTAGCAAAGGAATGATCTCACCATTAGAATACAAACTTTGATGTCTAATGCTGATAATTTAAGTACAGCTCCCAAATCTGTTGACATTTTTGGTACCATATTTTGCAGCTGCAATATGTCATAAAGAATTTTTTTGTCTTGGCATATTGTTTTTGAACTAACCCCTATCATGTCAAACCTATTACCTCTTTGAAGATATGCAAATATTTCATGACATTACTATGAATACACGTTTTACTAGTCAAGTTTTTCATAATGTTTTTCATTTTTGGTCCGGATGCTGGCAAATTTTCATAACTGGTAGCTAATCCAATTATGTAAACTCCGAGGCAACATTTTGTGCAGTTATTTCATGTTTCATTAGATGTAACAGACCATAAATACATGATTTAAAATGAGTGCTAACAATTGTAGATATTAAATTTATGAAAATAGTTATATATTGTGTCATGTGCTGCTTGCACTGAGCTGGACATGGTATTATTCACACAGTTTTATAAATTTCATGTTTTAACCAAAACCTTAATGCAAAATTTCCATGCAGGCTAGAGATTCTTTTTTTCACATAACAAGGACTCAATTACATGACTGGATGATGCTGCCACAAATAACATACCATTCTGTATGAAATGATGTTATGCAATATAATTGTGTACATTATATAGCAAATCGGGATATTTGCACTGACCGGTTCATTTCCTTCCTTTACTCCAAAAAGTGTTGTTCCTAGACTCCACCAATGGTCCAAGCCAAAGTTTATATCATATCCTTTCACAATTGGCTTTTCAAATCTATGGATTACTTCTCTTGACAGCAATAATTTGCCTTCATGTTCTCCTCCATTTGCAAGGATTCCACAAAACTTGGCCATGGCATTGGCTCCACCAAATCCATGAGTAGATCCAACTGGGAGCTCGGCACAATCTGGGTCATTAACTCTTCTTACCTATGTTGAGAAAATTAGTGCTGTAGATCTACCTAGGATTTGTTTGAGAGCTCTTCCACATGAAGAGGGGGCTGTGTATAATGGAAATAATGAATAAAAAGTGTGTGCCACTGGGTTTTTCCACATGAAGAGGGGACTGTGTATAATGGAAATAATGAATAAAAAGTGTGTGCCACTGGGCTTTTCCACATGAAGAGGGGACTGTGTATAATGGAAATAATGAATAAAAAGTGTGTGCCACTTGGCTTTTCCACATGAAGAGGGGACTGTGTATAATGGAAATAATGAATAAAAAGTGTGTGTCACTGGTCTAAGTTTCTTCATTGAAGCTCACGAAACTAATGACCTGAATGAGACATATCACTGTTCTGAGATAATTGAAGAAAAAAAAGTTACCGTTTATACTCGCGTATAAGCCAATACCAACTGCAAACTGCATAGACCCAGATCTGCCATCGCATAACGTGCCAGCAGATCAGGATCTATGCAGTTTGTAAGGACTAATCAGTAGAACAAACAATACAGACCCTGATCTGCCGGCGCATTATGTGATGGCAGATCAGGGTCTATCTTGTTTGCATTTGGACTCGGCTTACATGCGAGTATATGGTAAACAATAAAACAACTTCTTGTGAAGTTTGGAATATTTTACTTAGCAATTTAGCAAACTTCCTTGATTCCAATAAAAGTATTAGAGATAACTAACCTGATAATACACTGAATGGGGTGAATACATGTTGAAAGTAAAAAAAAAATGTTTTCCCTTTATTTGAAAATTGAAAAGATTTAAATAATTTCTATGAAAGAGAATTCTCAAATACTTTCCCCATAAATAGTCTGCTGTTTCCAAATTCAATTGACACTCCCCATTGTTGTTTCCAAAACAAAAGAACATTTATTGCATTTATAACATGAAAGAAGAAAAGCATCATGGATCATTTTGCACAAGTATTGACAATATTTTTATCAATTTCATCATTGCAAAAGTTGTAACATCATTGATAAACTGTATTAAGGTCTCTCTTTCTTACATCAAACATGTATTCTCTTTAGCATATGTTTTCATGGTTTTTTTTCTGATGGTTTAACGACATCCTCTATTTAAAACATTGTCATAAGTCAATCTATTGCTGTTATTGATTGTACTTTGTACACACTAGTCAAAATTGCAATATTTTAATGATTGTACATATAGTGATGAGTGTTGATCCAAATATGTACCATATATACTCATGTATAAGCTGATATCAACTGCAGATCTGGCTCTATGCAGTTTGTAAGGACTAATCAGTAGAACAAACAACACACACCCTGATCTGCCGGCACATTATGCGATGGCAGATCAGGGTCTATGTTGTTTGCATTTGAACCTGGCTTATACACAAGTATATATGGTACATTTTTTTCAAACATTTTTATATTTCCACATTTTTGAATAAAATCTTTCTACAAAAAACGTAAACAAGATCAATGTGCAGTCAACTGTACCATCTGTTTTTAATTTTCAAACAAGAAAAGCAATTGAGCCTGAGATTATTTACCTGGCTGACATCTGCCTAATAACAGAATGCAAAAACAGATAGTCAAGAAATCTGGGTTTGTTTAACAGATATCACTGTTCAATTAATACAAAATATTAATGCCTGTACCAAAATAAGTAAGAAAGTGAGTGATAGAATGATTACAGTAAAAATAAATAAATGATAGATGATTTAATACAATGAAACAAAATAGGGTACAAATAGTACAGTTCTCAGTTTGACCTTAAAATATGTGAAAATTTTCATACACTGGAATCAGATATTTTTTCCCCAATGCTTTCACCCCTAATGATTCATACAGATGCCCTCAAAAACAATACACAAAATTTTAAATATTAAAGAAAATATGGTATCCCATTCAGACCTTTTTATATACTCTTCTTTCATTAATTTACTAATAAAATTTGAAGCAAATCTATCAGGCTCAGCTTATATTTTTCATCAAGCTTATTACCAAGTTACAAAGTCTGTAACAACAAGTGTTTTGTGGAACTTTGTGTCTCACCTATATCTGTGTATTGATGTATCTACCACCCACCCATCCCATGTATCTGACATGCAAAACTTTAACACAAAACTTTAACATTGATGGTGCTAGTGCCTTCAGAGGTAGAAAAGTAATACCTATATCTCACAATGCTTACACAGGTGAGATAATAAGCATACCTACAACTGAGTTGTTTTCTTTACAGTTTACATGGGTGAAATAATAAGCAGGCCAATTTAAGTGGTTTCTTTACAGCTTGCACAGGTGAAATAATAAGCAGGTCTACTATTGAAGTGGTTTCTATACAGCTTACACAGGTGAGACAATAAGCGGGCCTACTCTTGAAGTGGTTTTTATACAACTTGCACAGGTGAAATAATAAGCAGGCCTACTATTGAAGTGGTTTCTAAACAGCTTGCACAGGTGAAATAAAAAGCAGGCCTACTACTGAGTTGTTTTCTATACAGCTTGCACAGGTGAGATAATAAGCAGGCCTATTATTGAGGTGGTTTCTTTACAGCTTACACAGGTGAGATAATAAACAGGCCTACTATTGAGATCATTTCTATACAGCTTACACAGGTGAGATAATAAGCTGGCCTACTCAGGTCGTTTCTTTATAGCTGACATTGTGAAATAATAAGCTGACCTACTACTGAGGTGGTTTCTATGCAGCTTTCACTGGTGAGATAATAACCAGGTCTACTACTGAGGTGGTTTCTTCACAAATTCTCAGATTACGTTTTTGAACAATTGGGTTACCATACATGGTTGTACATACATCCAAGAAATCTTTTGGATTCTTAGCCGTCTCCATGAAGAGGTTGAAATCTCCTTTGAAATTTGCTGCCAACTGATCCAAGTCCGTCTTACGAGTCAGGACCACGCGGGCAGCTCGATAATGCAGGTGTTTAGGAAGGCCAATATAGAACTCTATGTCTACAAAACAATCAATATAAAGCTAGTTGCATAATTACATTTAAGTCTAGTCTTATTTATCCAACTAAAACCATGCGCATTCAAACTGTCAGACCACAGAAGAAACTGATTGGACATTTTTTGGCATGCATAAAATTGTAACCTCTCATATTGTCATATGGTAGCAATAGATGACCAAAACTGAAACAAAACTAATGGTAAATGACACCATTGATGCCATATGTCTGGCTTTCAATTGTGCTTGGCACAACAGAAATTGTATTGACTAAATTGCAGTTACACCAGGAAAGTCTTTATACACATTTTTTTGTATCTACAATTTATGCAAAAAATGTCAAACTTTACTGAAGCAAATGTATTTTTCCTATACAAAATTCTTCCAAGAAGGAAATCAGAAAAAATCTCAGTTTTACATCTATTATTGTATGCATGTTCTAATTTGTGCAACAACTACACTGTACCGAGACTCTAAAGAGTTGCCATATTCCACCCTATGGTAGATTTCAGTTTAGAATTTACTATATAACTGAAGTAACATAAATCAATGAAGTAAAACTTTAATTGTAAGAGTGAAATGACAAATAAAAGATAGAAGATACTAAATAGGCCATCTTGCTATTTTAAATATTTGATACCAAAATCAAAGTTGTGCTTCCTACCAAATGGATTGGCTATCTCCTCCTTGAAGTACTGGGAAATGTTTCTGTGTTTGGGGTCTGCATGAGAAACAACCTGGTCCAAATATAGGGCAAATGTTACAGGATGATATCCAAAGGCTTCTCCTGAAGTTGAAGAAAAGATAAAAGATAAAAAGAATATAAATTCTTCAGCAATTACATTTTTTTTACCGTACTGGACATATTATCCATATATGCCTCAATAAATGAAAACCCTTCTTGTTTGTCAAAACTCACAAAAAATATCTGGTGCTGACTGCACGTATCAATCTCAACATGAACGTGAAAAAGTCTCCAGAGGAAGATGCTATATCTGCATGGTATTACAGGCAACCTCTGGCTCCTCCTGAAAGACCTACAGACAGCATCAGTTAGCAAGGTAAAATAGCTACATCAGCTCATCAACCACTTCCACAATAGCCAGGGCATTAAGCAGGATGCCAAACTATCCACACCCTCTATAAGTGCTTCAACAATGAACTCCTCTATACAATCCAACTGAAAAATCTGGGGGCATTGATTTGGACCAACTTCATAGGATCACCTACAGTAGCTGACAATGCTGTAATCCTGGTTAATGACCCTGTAGACATGCATTAACTGCAAACAATCTTCAACTTCTCCAGTGGTGACTGCTTTTCAATAAACCCATTCAAAAGCAACAGTGTGACGTTCAAAGAACCTAAAAAAGGGGTAACATAATCCTGCAACCTGGGAAAAACAGCAATTAAGGAAACTGAAGCAACAACCCAACTTTGTATCTCCCGGAGAGCTAATATAAAGACAGATATAGAGGATAGAATACAGAACATAAAAAGCCCTTAATGTCATCAATGGAGCAGGCCTACATGGACAAAATAGAGTAATGCAATTGTACCCTACAACATGTATTGCATCTTCTCACATCTATGAGCCATCCTAGCCTAGAGGTGATACAAATCTCTAAAGCAGACTTAGGAATGCTGAAAAATCTGAGCAAAAGATTCTTTATCAGATTCAGATGTGCCACGGCCACAATCTATATACTTCTATATGCAACCTCCACAAACAACAACATCAAGATGAAAGCCCTGACACTATTTGGCAACATCATCAGGGAACCAGAATCAGTGGAGTTTGAGATTGGAACTATCACCATGCACATATAGAGTCTCTGTGACCACTTAATTTTCTTGGTTAAATCAGTCTCAGAATTCAATCTCACATGTGCTTTACTCAGCATGGCCATATTGAGATTGGAACTATCACCATGCACATATAGAGTCTCTGTGACCACTTAATTTTCTTTGTTAAATCAGTCTCAGAATTCAATCTCATGTGTGCTTTACTCAGCATGGCCATATTGAGATTGAGAATGAACCTCCTCAGTGCTGAACTCCCAATATACACAAAGGAAGCAAACTCTTCATGCATCTGCATACATGTGATAAGGACTCTGTTTAGGTTGTACAACACAGTTTCGTTAATTGGCTTAGGTAAACAATTTTAAAGTTAAAAGCTACCTGAAATTAGGGTACATATAAATGTGTAGGAAGTCAATACAGAGATATATCTATGTGAACCATGGTCAATCAATATGTTGCTGTTGGAACTGATATGGACCATTGGGGGTTCTACACAGAACAGGGTATTGCAACCTGGGCTGCATTCAGTAAGGGTAGCATTAGGATAGCACTAGGTTAATAATCCTCGTGTATGGTCTGACAGCCAAAGGTGCTTGATGGCAAAATCTAACAGTTGAAAGAGGTAGCTTGCTTTTGGCAATGCATACAAATTTTGTTTCACACAGAAGAGCTTGTCAACTGAGACATATAAAAAGAGACTAGGGGAACCTAATTACATGATCAATTCACCTTGAATGTCATATGTCTGACATACTGAATGTCATATGCCTGACATACTGAATGTCATATGCCTGACATACTGAATGTCATATGCCTGTCATACTGAATGTCATATGCCTGACATACTGAATGTCATATGCCTGTCATACTGAATGTCATATGCCTGTCATACTGAATGTCATATGCCTGTCATACTGAATGTCATATGCCTGACATACTGAATGTCATATGCCTGTCATACTGAATGTCATATGCCTGTCATACTGAATGTCATATGCCTGTCATACTCTTAGACCTTTGTTGTCAATGATATTCATTAAATATATGTTTTCTAAGGACAAAAAATCTTTATTTGCTAATCTTTAATGAGCACATTTTAAAAATTAGAAAATACAATGCTATGCCACCTCTATACATTCATCTGCCATGTTGAAAATTCCTGAGAGGACTGGCAGTTCTGTAGTGACAAAGTGCCTTCTGCACAAACAGTGCCTAATGTCTTCCTCACTGAATGCAGCCTGATGTAGATACCAAACAAACTATGACTGAAATGCAAAAGCAATTGCGGCCTTTTTTTATATTTCATTTTATTTTATAGTTGTCAAGTCGATTTATTTTTTATAAGAAAAACTGTATTGTGCTACTGAAGCTTCAGCTAACTTTTTCCTTGATTTAATTATGCTAAACTTTTACATGATTAAAGTACATTTATGGGTAAAGAAAGAGTTATGGGCCTTCTCAGTTAAATTTTATTGCATGTACAATATTCCTCAGTCAGTGTATCAGTGTTTTGAAGTGTAAGGGAGGTATCTCACTTTATTTACACTAGGCTAATTTATTGTTTGGCATTGCTCAATCTCAATTTTACTTTCAAATGACTTGACTAGAATGAAAAAGTATTTATTTTTATTTCATATCAATATGCTTTTAACTGATTTTCTTGCACTTTGAGTCTTTGAGTCAGAAAAATGAACTGTTTTTCAGTGATGCTAATGCAAACCTTCACAGATTAATGCATCTCAGATTTTACAGTCCAATTTAACCTACTGTAGTAAGTCTTCTGTCATACTCTATTATTTTTGGCAGGTGTCAAGCAACTAGACATACCATATAAATGCTTATACTTTCACAAGCTTCCACAATGTGATAATTTTAGCTGAAGAGACAGTGATGTCAGTTAGTCTTTCTCTACCAAGAACTTGCATTGGATGTTGCTAGTGAGTTTGGAGTTAGGTTCTGAATATAAGAACCATTAAGGTTCATATACTTCAATTAAAGGAGTATCTGGTACTTTGCACAGGATTTGAATATGTGCAAATCATTGAGAAGTGTGTGTGTTTCATATACCACCCTTGCCGCATTGTAGAGGAATGGTTCATGTTTGATATATACCTCAAACATACTGGACCACAAGGTTTGACCACTGTATCTTTTACTCATTATTCTTTTGTAGTACTGAGCATCATATGTCAATTTGTTTATTCATATTACAACCATAATAAAATTCTGTGGACAGTATCTTACAATTTTCTGGATGTGATGTAGTCCATTTAATGTGGTACAACCCAACCCACCCATCCCATGAAACTGTGGTACAACCCAACCCACCCATCCCACGAAACTGTGGTACAACCCAACCCACCCATCACATGAAACTGGTACAACCCAACCCACCCATCCCACGAAACTGTGGTACAACCCAACCCACCCATCCCACGAAACTGTGGTACAACCCAACCCACCCATCACATGAAACTGAAGAACCTGGATAAAATCACTGACTGTTGAGGAGTAGCCATTAATAATATAACTACAGTACTTTAAGAAGCCTGCTAATAGTGTTAATGACTTTGGTACTGTGTCCAAATAACCTTGTAAATATGATATTTGATACATATAGTGGACCTTGAAAAAAACAGACCATAGGTTTTGAGGAATGTTCACATCTACTGGTAGCTGATATTTTCAATGATTCAAAATAAGGAATGGTAAATTGTATCCCCCCCCCCCCCAAAAAAAAAAAATGTGGGGTGTTGAAACAAAATTGTATTGTCTAAGCCTGGTTTTCTCAAGTTCCACAGTATATCCTTTGGTTTTCCTGTACCTGGATTCCAGAAGGGTTTCTGAGCTGCCAGCTTTTTCTCTAGCCCTTTAGGATCATCTCTGATTTCTGACAGTTTGAAGTTATCTAATGTCACCAACCCAGCCTACACAAAGATCAAGGAAAACAACATATTTGTCTCTTTAAGTTAAATACTGAATTTTTTTATTTAAAAAAATAGAGAATTTCATTTTCAAATTTTTAAAACTTTTAATAGTTTGATTTCTGGTAAATCTTTAATAAAGTACATCACTGAGTGATCTTTATTCACAGCCATACGAACTAAAATAACAGTATGATGGTATAATATCCCACATGATACTAAAATAACTTACATTAAACTTTATTACTGCAGAGGCAAAAGCCCAAGATGCAAATATGGACCCAAACAAAACAAAATAGCTAACCTGGCAGCCATCTACCAAATGTATGAGCAGGTTGCCAAGAAATTACGGTAAGTTGGATGCTTTCTTTAAATAATTCTGCTGAAAATATTGTTTGAAGGATTTTCTACTTTTATTATCTTCAGCCATATTTGAAGGCAGCTCACCAACATTTGCATAAAAATAAATTGCCTTTACACTATACTGCTTTCAGTCAAATTTGGTCTGTTTTTTTTCAGAAGAAAGAAATAAACTGAATATTTTTCTACTTTTAGTAACTGCAGCCATATTTGAGTGGTGTCAGCATCATTAGTACAGAACTGAAAGGCCTTCAAGTCAGGATGCCCTCTGTAGTACAGAACTGAAAGGCCTTCAAGTCAGGATGCCCTCTGTAGTACAGAACTGAAAGGCCTTCAAGTCAGGATGCCCTCTGTAGTACAGAACTGAAAGGCCTTCAAGTCAGGATGCCCTCTGTAGTACAGAACTGAAAGGCCTTCAAGTCAGGATGCCCTCTGTCAAATTTGGTCAAATTCTTTAAGGCAGCTTTTGAGAAGAAGTCATTTGAAAGGTTTTCTATTTTTAGTTACATTATTTTATAAAATAATTTTAATGTAATAAAGTGGAACAATTCATTCCCCATCAACCTTTACCATCTGATATGGCTAAATGGCAGCCATTTCAGAACCCCAACAAGGGAAATCTAAATTCGAGACCCCTGTTGACATCTTACCTTGACAGAGTGCAAGAGACCACAGGGTGGCATTCAACAATTTTTATAGTAGCATTTGTAAACAAAATAACTGCTGACCCTGTACTGACAAAATTTCAGTTTTCTAAATTATGAAAAATACATATCAAATTTACAAAAGCCAGACATAAAATATCTTTATTTCACAAATCGCAAATCTATCACATCATAAAAGTAAATTATTTTCAAACTTTAATTAAATTAAATGAAAGACAAAACTTCATACAAGATTATTTTGTCAACAATCAAAATATGCTAGCTCAAACTTTCCAGGTCACATGAGTCTGTCACACACAATACTGACCAATCAAAAATGAGAGAGTCTGCACTTAAATACACTGCATGATGGACTCTGTTTACAATGGGAATGAAGTCAATCTACTATTGGCAATATCATCTTTATGTTTGTTCTGGGGAATGCATTCAGGTAAACATATATTTATGTTAATTTCCTATCAGAATGTGTATTGTACCTAGTGGTATTCCCAGTCTCTGAGCTGGATAAATGTATCATCTTTTGGCTGCAAACTGCGATACTAAACACTTGTATTATTAATTGCTATGTACCATTAATACATCTATAGCAAACTTGATGCACTTGAAACATTGCAGCAATATCACTTATTCCAATTTCAGAACAATGCAAATCTTAGATGAAAGATCCAATAATAATAATAATAATAATAATAATAAATAATCTTTATTTAATCTGGCTTTTTATTTCCAACAAGTAACATTAGCTGTTATCAGCTAATTTTTCCACCAACAACAATTCTAAAAAGTTGAGCTGAGGCAAAGCACAATGCTTATGGGTAATCAAAGCAGCATGCCAGCACTGGGCTTCTAACTCACTACCCACTACCTATGAGTCAGACACTCTACTGACTGAGCTGTTCCTCTAAATGCAGTTTCATTGCACTATGACTCTACTGAGAACAATAAATTCCAATTTCTCAACACAAGTATATTGCCACAGTGCCATTCGGGCACCATCTTACCGTACCTGCAAACTGACTAGTTGCTCCAGTGTGATTTTTTCCTTCCCATTCTGGGCAAACTCAGGCCAGTACTTGCTGACTCTCTCACTGTAGTCCAGATGGCCCCTACAAGAAAAAATAAAGCATGATGTGGGAAGATATAAGGGCAGGAAAAATTCTATGTTCGGCACCCAAAGATAAGTGACTATCACTTATCATGCAGAAAATTAAAGTGCAAAAACAAACAAGTTTGAAAGAAAATAAGAAGAAAAAAAGCAGAAAAGAAAAAGAAAGCACAAACAAATTTTAATCTGAATAATGAAAAGGGTGTTGGAATCTCACAAAAAAACATAATGTTGATTTGTAGTCATATCTTGTACGTAAGAAAGAGAGAGAGAGAGAGAGAGAGAGAGAGAGAGAGAGAGAGAGAGAGAGAGAGAGAGAGAGAGAGAGATGTAACTGCATCCTTGTTCATTTATGTAATTTCCATGCAAAAGTTTAATTAATGGTGTAAATGAACATTTCTTTAATCTATAGAGATCTGCGTATAAGCTGATACCAACTACAAACTGCATAGACCCAGATCCGCCATCTCATAATGAGTCGGCAGATCTGGGTCTATGCAGTTTGCAAGACTAATCAGTAAAACAAACAACATAGACCCTGATCTGCCAGCGCATTATGCGACGGCAGATCAGGGTCTATGTTGTTTGCATTTGGACCCAGATTATACGTGAGTATATATGGTATTCAGATTCTCCAATATGTGTGTATTGTCAAAAAGCTGACAAGAGAGCAGACAGCTCCCCATTTTCAAATCAATGAATATGTAGTATTCCTTTCTTAATTAGTAAAGTTTTGGGGTTAGTTGTTTGGATAATTAACAGTACATATTGGTAATGGTTGATACACACATTTTGTGCTTTGATTCACTTGAATTCAATGCATGGCCTGAGATTCATCTGCCAAGGCATGCTTGGTCTTGTGTGAAACGTTAATTGACTTTTTTGACTACCGTATATACTTGTGTATAAGCTGGGTCCAGATGGAAACAACATAGACCCTGATCTGCTGTCGCATAATTTGCAGGCAGATCGGCTCTATGCTGTTTGTTCTACTGATTAGTCCTTATAAACTGCATAGACTCAGATCTGCCGGTGCATTAGGCGATGGCAAATCTGGGTCTATGCAGTTTGCAGTTGGCATTGGATTATACGGGAGTACATACGATACTTTACTTATAATGAGCCAAATCATAATTGGCCTGACATTCTATTGCATGCTTCTTTTAACGTTTGTTGACTTGTGTTTGCTTGGTAAATATGCTGCTGAGATTCCTATCTTTTAAAACACCGAATTTTAATTTGATGATCATAAGACACCTTTTTTCCAATAAGACCTATAAATAACAAACAGAATTATTATGATGCAGCCTAAATTTATATTATGTTAGATGAATAACAGATAAATTTGTTTCATATTAAAGACTTGTTACAAAAAAGACTGTTTTTGTATACCAAGAACCCAACATGAACAGCAACTTCTACCACTGCTACTGTTTAAAAAGGCAACTTTTACAAAACAAGAACAAAATTTTATAGCTAATGTTGGTTTATAATATTAATTTTTTAATCTGTTATAAAAGGACATCTGAAAATAAACTCGAACAAAAATTATGAGTGATAAGGGTTAGGAGATTTGAAATCAATGGCCTACGTGTTAAAAATTCCTCAAAATACTTGTTTCACAATTCTAGGGATGGGGCCCCAAAATTTTATTCTTGGAATCATCCCTGGGTTTAGTAGATCAGTAGGTGAACAGATAGGGAGGATTTAAGTGGGTATTTGAGTTGAAAGGACTAATGCTCCTTAAAGGATGAGTAGAAAAGGTTGAACCCACCATGACTGTGCTGTAGCCAGCAAAATTCAGATGATTTTGAGATAATCTAAGCATGGTTCTTAATTTTGGACTTTAGATTGTAAAATGAAATTTTCTGCCTAGCTGATTACAAGGAATGGTTTTTCATTCAAGATGAGGCAAAAAGTATACTTGTCAACAAGGTGTGCAATGACGAAAGCGCAGACGGCCTTGGTGGAGGAGAAGAAACAGGAAAGTGTATCCTTCTTCCAGGGTCGACGACAATCGAAGTCACAGTAGCCACCCCATACATGGACCACCAACTGGCCTCTGTAATAAGCTGCAAATGAACCACCTCTTTCTAGCCCATTGCTCAAGTTGGACCTTTTTAAAAAATGTAAATCATCATCAAAAGAAATAACAATTATCACTCAAATTTAAGCAATCAATAATTTAATTTACTAAGCAACATGTGACAAAACTATATTTCCCTGCAAGCACCACTAATTTGTTAATCTATTACCATCTATACTTGCTTGTAAGTTGTGTCCAAGTACAAACTACATAGACCCAGACCTGCTGTTACATAATGTGCTGGCAGATCTGGGTCACTGCAATTATTAGAACAAAGAACATAGACCCTGATCTAATGGTGCATAAAGTGACGGCATATCTGGATCTATGCTGTTTACAGTTGGACTGGACTTTTAAGTGAGTATATACAGCACTTGGAACTGTACATATTTAAGAATGAATTGAGCAGGATCAAAATCATAGTTTTTCAAATGAGCTTCATCTTCACTAAAAATAAGTTGTATAATGATGGGAATAATAGCCTTTATCACAAGATGTATAAAAATGAGAATAGTAACTTTTATCACAAGTTGTATAATGATGGAATAGTAGCCTTTATCACAAGATGTATAATGATGAGAATAGTAACTTTTATCACAAGATGTATAATGATGGAATAGTAGCCTTTATCACAAGATGTATAATGATGAGAATAGTAACTTTTATCACAAGTTGTATAATGATGGAATAGTAGCCTTTATGACAAGTTATATAATGATGAGAATAGTAGCCTTTATGACAAGTTATATAATGATGAGAATAGTAGCCTTTATGACAAGTTATATAATGATGAGAATAGTAGCCTTTATGACAAGTTATATAATGATGAGAATAGTAGCCTTTATGACAAGTTATATAATGATGGAATAGTAGCCTTTATGACAAGTTATATAATGATGAGAATAGTAGCCTTTATGACAAGTTATATAATGATGAGAATAGTAGCCTTTATGACAAGTTATATAATGATGAGAATAGTAGCCTTTATGACAAGTTATATAATGATGGAATAGTAGCCTTTATGACAAGTTATATAATGATGGAATAGTAGCCTTTATGACAAGTTATATAATGATGAGAATAGTAGCCTTTATGACAAGTTATATAATGATGGAATAGTAGCCTTTATGACAAGTTATATAATGATGGAATAGTAGCCTTTATGACAAGTTATATAATGATGAGAATAGTAACCTTAACACCCTAGGAATCTTATGCATCATAAATCCTTACTTCTAGTCAATGAGGTTTAATATAATGAAAAATATTTTTGTGGGCTTAGAAACAGGTTCAAGAGATCCAGGGTGTTTGAGCCAACTGTATTTGATCGAACAAGATTCTGTTGTATTTGTTACATCCATGATGATGCAGAAATATATTCTACCTGAATGTATCCAGGACATGTTCAAAGCCAGGCTTTACAAATCCATCTATAAGGATCCTTTTGGCCATTTAACTGGAAAGTTTACTACAGTCAGGGAACTGGAATATTGGTACTAAATGTGTAATATATAGATCTGGAATGATGTAAAAATGCACAAAATTATGTAAAGAAGAAACAAGAAGTTCTGAAGCTAATGTTCAATTCTTCTACATCGTTTGGCTATAAAAAGAGGCAAATTAAGACACAATGTATAGGCAGATATTTCAAATTAATAGTTAAAAACTAGAGCAGCTTTAATGGCTTACCATTAACAATTCACCATACTTTTCACATATTGTTTCATTTGAAACAGTATTATTTCAGGCCCTCTTTTCCTATCTCTTGACCCCACCCTGTGACCCACCCTAAACCCATAATTTGTTAGATAAATCAGCCGTCTTCCAAGGCTAGGCAGCCAAAATTGATGTCTCACTTGAATGTGCTTACCATAAAGACATGCATATATTATCAATAAAGTTTAACGAATATGAACCAAGTAATTTAGGAGATGAAAGTGAGATTAACAGATTTAGAGACAAACAGATAGACATATTGATGGTTTATTACAGAGAGACATAATGATGTTTTTTACAAATAGACATAATGATGGTTTACTACTGATAGACATAATGATGGTTTATTACAAAATCAATAGTGCCTTTAAAAACAAAAACAAGACATGGAGTTACTGTATTTTCCAAAATTTCACTTATCCAAATACAAATGACAAAAAAAAAATGTCTTGAGTAAAAAGATAAATAAATGAAATTTTAATTTAAATGCAACAACAGTAACTTTGATGGTTTCCCATTGCAAATTTCTTTTTGTTTCATGTTCCAACCCCCAAAACTGTCCACCTTGGGCTCGGCCAATGTGGGTATGTGAGAAAGCTTGCCAGTAGCTTCCCAAGGGTTGTTGGTTCTTCCCGGGGTTTTCTTGGGTTCTTCCTCCACCAAATATACTGGCCGCCATGTATAGCCTATCATGTGCTGAAAAATGGTGTTAAACCTATAACAACTAACAACTAACTAACTAAACCATCCACCTGAGTATTCACTCGCATCCCCAAAGAGTGACTCAAGGATCCTAATGCATAAATCTTGGGACTAGTATTACACAGGTATATATCTCTCCTTCTCTACCTCACCACACATCTGTCATATCAATGGGACTTACAGGCACCGGACTTATTACTTTACAGTACCCAATTTGTACACCACATTGCTTCTTTTTTACAAAGATTATACAAATATCTTTACATTTTGAGAAGATATGAAAATGTATTGATATAAAATAGATATGATAAATACAAATGATAGATATGACAGATATGAAAAAGTGCTGATGTATTTTTACCTTGTATGATAGTTATAATTAAAAAAACAATGGCAGAAAAAAATGTTTTTTTATCCTCTACTTTGTTTAAACAAAAGGGGCACTATCTAGTATCCCTTTGGATAACAGATGTTTGGTAACAGCCAGTTCCAAATGGAAGAGAATGAGCACTGAGTCTAAACTGGGTAAATTTTTTTAACTGTTTTTTTTCCAACCATAATAATAGGTATCTCTCAAATTCAAAACTGTTCTTGATTTTGCTATAAACAGATAATTTAGGACTTGTATTTATACTGTTTTCCACCATACATCATTTCATTGTAAATGTTTATGCCTGATGGCATGCATCAGTTTATTTTTTGCAAATATACTCAAGTTTTCCAAAACATGTCCAAATCCTAAATATCTGAACATGTTTTTGAGAGCCTTAAACCATAAGAAAATAACACTGTTTGTGTTTTCTTGTAAACATTTTTATGCAAGGGAGTCCTGGGAGAGTTCTAATAGATGTAACCAGTATTTTATTGTTTGTATATCGATGTATAATTGTCTTGGGGATATTCCCCCAACTTCCCTCCTGTGGTCAAGATGCTGCTAACTTTATTAATGCCCAAGTAATATTTGAAACTTTTGATAAATAGTTCATCATAAATATTCTTATCATACAGAATGCAAAGAACAACTTGTTGATCTAACAGACACTATATGCTCTTGCTTGACTCTGTGGGGATAATTAGCAACAACAACAAAATATTGAACCAGATTATATAGATTATATTAAATGAAAATAAAAAAATAATAAATTATATCGAGGTAAAAGAAGAAAAAAATAGGCTGAAAAGACAATCCCCGCCCCCCATTCCGAAAATTATATGGTTGGTCCCTTATGAAAAATCAACAGGGAAACGACAGTATCTGATAATGCAAAGTTGTTAAATATTTTCATACAATATGCAAATGCCATAAAAACTGTCTTAAACTGACTAGTAATTAAATGCTTGGTCCACAAATATAGCTATAAAATTGTATTTGATAACGATATTGTAAAAATGTTTTGTTTCAACCTCCTCAGTAATGGACTTCTACCTGCAAGTTACATGTATGCCAGGCGATTGTCCTAGATTTTAACATCGACTGTGGGACTTTCCAAACTCTATCGTACAAACAGGAAGAATCCAGTCAATGTGTAAACCAGTCAGGACAACAATTATCATAGAGATGCTTACATGAAAAATACAGATAATAAAACGTTCATTTGACATCAACCTTATGAAGACATACATTGCACATGGCAAATAACACTGGCGCAACACTCAGTCAGTTGCTATTGCGCTTTGGCTAGTGTGGTGAGGCGAAAGAATAAAAGGTACATACATTACAATGGATATAAAATATTTCTTTTTGAACAAAAGTCCGTGATATCGGATCTCCTGAAGTGTGTGGCTACAATATTTTTGACGAAACTGGTTGTATTATGCGGCCGATCCAATGTCAGTGTACTTACGAAATGGATGGTGGGGTATGATTACAGTGATCTCCCCAGAAATTTTCGATAGCATCGGGGTAAGCGCGTTAGGGTCATAAAATGTTTTAAAAAGCGCGCGTTAACCTCATAAAAGTGAAACAAATTAATATCAATAAAATAAAAAAGTATATATTTACCGAGTATTCTTTATTTACATAGGTTATAACTTGGCTTTATGTCTATATCATTTGTTTCCTAATCTAAATAAATGATATTCTTCTTTTCGCCATATATACTGATTGCCACATCAAAATTAAAGTCGTTTAAGTATTGTCTTTCAGTACTGATTGTCATCAGCTAGTTCAGTACCCTCTGTGTCAACCTGTTCCTTGAAATACTCTTAATTCTATTCGTTGAGGAGAATGACCTTTCACAATCTGAAGGAAAAAAAATGGAACATAAAATATAGGAATGGATGTACAAAACTACCTGAATCATAATTAAGTGAATTATCTAGCACAAATTCTTCAAGAGCCAAGACAGTGCTGTGTTTTCAAATAATCATTACAGAATAAGATAATACATATTCCTTTCCATTAAGAACAAAAGAGGTAAAACTGAAAGATAAATATTGTTCCATTTATTACTTGGACAGACAGAATCGAGAAATGAGAAATTAATAGGGCAGCACCTACTTAAGTTAAGGTTTATTGACTAAACTATATTTCTCTTGTTCAGAGTAAACTATGTAAACATACAGTACAGCTCACGTGATTTTTCGGAACTCCGCGCATTGCGGTGGGGTACTTAATCCCCTCCACTTTAGCTCCGCGATAGCACTCCGCGGTGGAGGCATAAATTGGCATAAATACATACAAATCACCACCACGTTTCGGCAGGTATGCCGATGTAAACTCCACCGTGGAGGGGCTAGTCAACATTACTGATTGACATCTGAACAGCCAATGAATGAAGACCACCTATGGAAAGACTGAGACGTCAAGAGTGATTTACAACCGGATACCATCTGAAGAATCAGTCGTTTTTATTTCGATCATATTTGGACAATAAAAAAATAATTTCAAAAGGCTTGTATATTCAGTACACATTACTGTTTATCAAAGGTTGATCGACTTCTTTTGCAATAAGTTTACGATTTTAATTTATTTCAAAGAAGTATGAACAAACTTATGCACTGACTTGACGAGAAGCACACATTGCTGAGCCTCTCAAGCAGAATAAATTTATCAGTTTGTTCCAAAGGAAAGTTATTATCTGAGATATGGACAATTAAAATCCAAATTGACATCAGTTTCTGCTTACCCTTCCCCCCAAACAAACCTAAAACACTGAATTTACACTGAAATGCAAACCGCGTGCTTAGTCTTTAAGCAGTAATAGCAGAGTCACGAGGCTGAATATTATGACTGCATGTATACTGTAAGGGACTGACCATTTATATGTTGTTTTGTTTTTTTCGACCGGGATATTTTTTGTTCTTTCATCACAGTAATGATTTATTTTAAGTGAAATATGGAACGGATTAACGTCTGCTACAAAAATCAGAGAAAGACAATTGTTTTCATGCATTTCCCCCCCCCCGGTTGGAAAATTCAATTATCTCTCCCTAATAAAGACTTGACTTCAGCCGATGTTCTACACAAATCAAGGCAGTGACCATTGTGAATACTGTTGTAATATTAACAAGGGTTTGCATCAAAGGATGATGTAAGTTTCAGCTTGGGAACAGTGTTTTTATCACACGAAGCCATCTGACTTGGCGCGTTGTACTTTACAGCCGCAATTATGGTCACGCCATTAACAACGGAAGTTTGAAAATTGTTAGTAATTAATCTGAACTCGGCTTATTACCGAAATGAAAAATAATATGGAATATTCTAAAATCTGAGATGTTCAGAGATTTTAATTTCCAACAAGTTTAGAGCATTTTGCATAGATGTATTGTCTCCACGTGTATCCTATTATTTGCTCATTTTCCTACGGCGAAAATATAAAAATAAAATATCTTTTTTAATTATTTTTATGCAGATATTAAAGAATGCAGTTTCCTGTTTGTGACTGTTAGAGCCTTTGGTTATTGAGCGTGTTTCTTACCACTTGCAAACTTTTCCAGATTTCAGTTTACGATAACTTGTGCAGTAGTGATTTGGAGAGTAGTATTTTATGAGAGAGAGAGAGAAAGAGGGGGGGGGGGACTTTACTAAGAAGAGTTAATGATCTAAAATTATTCATCTTATTTTTCTGTGTTATGTAGTAGGAAAACGAACAGAAAAGAAAAAGTTAAACATTAATTTCATCTGATGCGCAAGTTTGTCAAATCAATGGCAAAGAAAACAAACCCGCAGAAGCATTGCTGTTGTACTTTTAGGTTAACAGTAAGCATATGAAATTAACACATCAATATCGAAGAAAACACGCAGTGCTGATGGCTTCTATTGTGCTAGGTTACTTGCACGTGTCAACTACATGTATCTAGGATGACCTTTTGCGACCATTTGTGATTTTAAAAAAACCCCGCTACTTTGGTAATTAATGCAAAATAGTACATAGTACATTTTAAAATAAAATAACGATGTGAAAGCTTAATAATGCTTTATTTAAGCGATTGGATGTCAGAAAAAAACTTACAATATGTGAATGAGTACTCATGCATGGAGTAACCATTGGAACTTGTGCGATTTTGTTTCACTTCAGTCAGGTATGACTGCAGCTTTGTTATTAATTTGTTCATCATGTTTATCATTCTTTTCATTGCAGGTAGTACAATATCACCGACTTTCATATGATCATTACAATTTTGTATTGCGTTTACTGAAAAAGAAATAAGGATATGAATGCATGTTTAGATTCCGATAACATAGTATTGAAGAAAAAGAAATTAGATTCATTGCGCAAAATGTAGTAATAATACAGTTTACGAGGCATTGTCATTACATTATCATCATCTTAAATATGATTTGGCACTATGTATCATACATTATCTTCGTTAGAACAAGGAAATATTTATAATTAACTGAATTACTACGTTTTTTTCAGTATAAAAAAGTTAGCAAATTGCTCCCCAGAGGGATAACGATGTAGATAAATTGGTGCCCCCCCCCCCCCCCGTCTCTCTCTCAACCTCTGCTTGCATGGGTGATAAACAGTAAATATCGCCCATATTATCGAGACCACGTCCACTCTGCGGTGGTGATCGGATGCGACTCAGCGAGAAAGCGTGGTGTGCAGGGCTATTCTCCGCGAGACTCTGCAACAACTCCGTCAGGACGCGTGGAGTGATGGTGGAGGGGTTTTTCTTAATCCTCTCCACTCACTCTCCACCCCCACCATGATGCGCGGAGTTCCGAAAAATCACGTGAGCTGTACTGTAATAACAACTCGTGAATAAAATGCAACTTTCATCCTCGTCACAACTTAATATAAGAACGACAACAATTGCAACTGCAACTACTGGTTACTACTATAAAAAAATATATATATTACAACACACACACACACACTCCCCCAGTAGATCTGAACCAAAATTTAGCAATATGGAAAACTTGCCATCCAATCCAGCAATTTCCACCCAAGGGTATAACGTCTTCCATTTATTGTTAAATCCCGTCCTTCATTACTTGATCTCTTTCTTTGTGGATTTCATGCTGACGAATATCGGAATCGGAATCACTGCCACTATCAGTTTCGCCAATTTCTGATTTTTGTAACCAGGCCAACATGGGGCTAGTTGGGCGCTGGGTAATTTTCGTTTCTTGGAAGGTGGTGTGTTCATTTTTCACAAGAATTTTTAATGCAATATGTGTAACTGCTTTTGCTGGTAGTGAAAATGACTAAAATATATATAACACACTACCAGTAGACTCCATCGTTGCTGGCCAATCACGTGACTGTGCAGACGAAACCCACACCAAAGGTTGTTCACTGGCAGTCGTGCAAGCCAGGTACAAAATATAATGGTTAAGTGAGTGAGTAATTATCCTGGATTATCTTAATAAAATACCCAGGAAGAGGTAAGAACAGGTGTCATTTGAATTAGGTGACAGGATGTTTGTTTAACAGATTAATTTTATAAGGGTAGTGGGAAACATTTAAGCGTTTGTTACCATGTGCCTAAATTATCTGGTGGACAGATACGAATTTGTACTTATTATGCAGGCACACCTTTAACAGATCATTTTGTAAAATAGTTTTGAAGGTATGCATAATAAGTAAAAATTTGCATCTGTTCACAAGATATTAGCACTTATAATGATGACAGTATGTGCTAAGGACGGGTTCATAGCCTGCCAGCAGTACAAATGAAAAAACTGTGAGTAGGGCAGTCATGTTTACAAAAAGTTGTAAATGTTAACTTACAACTTTTTTTTAGGAAATTACACTTATCCATTTCAGTGTGATATTACATTGCCATAGTAGACCATAATGAAGGTGGCTTTCTCTAACAAGATAGTCCAAATGGTAATCAGTCTCTTGATAATTGATGTTCAAGAAAATTTATATCTGTTTATTCAAAGATCTTGTTAAAAAAGAGTTTACATGTTTGATATATTTTAACGTAAGTTTGACAGACATCAGTGACAAATGACTTTTGTTGAATATACTTTAATGTGCTAGTTTTCACTTGGTACCTAAGTAACTGCCACATAAGCAGCTTATCAGTTAAATAACAAGTAACTGCCACATAAGCAGCTTATCAGTTAAATAACGAGTAACTGCCACATAAGCAGCGTATCAGTTAAATAACAAGACTGAATTTCTCTTTTATCCTAAACTAATGACTCTTCTTGATTTAAAATTTACTAATCAGGACTGAGTTTTTTTTTTCATCCACTTGTCCAGGACAGAAAATTCACTCATCACACCTACCTTTTCACTTGTCCTAAATTTAAATCACTTGTCAAGATTTGATGAGATGTTTGCACTTTAATCCATAGAAAGAACAAACGAAATAATGTACAACATATTTATTTCTTACAAAATTTAATGTTTAAAAAACATCAAGTTTTCCATTGTCCAGGTATCTTATATGCACTATTTCTTATTCCAATACAGTAGCAGTAAATGTATTTCCATCAGCAAGAATGGTAAGAAATTTGCTGGAATTCAGACTTTCCCCAACTGCACAGGCCTTGCGAGGTCCAGAAGTGTCATGATACTTGATTGGTTTAATCCTGAATTTGCCAGTTCCATTTACAAATACACAGGTTGAATTTCTAACCTGTGCCAGTTGGGGATATTGTTTGCAATAACTGCAAAACATCTCAATAGTTTTCTTGTCCCTTTTAAATTTTGTGTGTCCCCTTAATTGTGAGTCAGAGGGACACATTGTCCCTTGTCCATAGAATGCTAGGTGTAACACTGTATATATTACATGCAAGTTTTATTTTGGAATGACTAGACCAGTTAATTTTACACTTTTAGAAATAAATAGCTTATGTTTAATGTCTTATCCAGTTCTATCAAAAATGGCACAGGGCACATGAACTTTTGACTTAGAATACATATCTAGCAATATAAAATCCATTTTATAATTGTACTGAAGCTGCTTTAATTGAAATCAAGAAATCTAAATTAATTTCAGAACATATAAGACATCTACACTTGGTGCTCTTCCTATTAAAATCAGTGTACTTCTTGTATATACTATTCCTGAGATACTATCACGATTAAGCAACAATATGTATCACCTAAAGACTGTCTATTCTTGATAGAAACTCGATCGAAGTTGACAAATGAAAGGCTTAATATCACTCATAATTATATCATCTTACAGATGTTTACACATAAAGTTCTCTTTTGTTTTTGTTGGTTACCGGTATATTTCAACACAGTATATAATGGGAGCTAAAGAGTGGCCAAGCAAGGGGGCATGGCGGGCAATTGCCCTCGGGCAAGAAGGGTGCCGTCAAGATTTTTTTTTGCAGCTGTAACCAGGGCGTAGTTGTGGGGAGAGGGTTGGAGGTTGGCAACTGGCATAAAAAATGTTACCTGTGGCAAAGTATGGGCACCTCTAAAAAACATTGTTCCTGGACGCCACTATAGAACGTCGCCCCCAGGTGCCTCAAACCCTCGTACCGCCACTGGAGCTAAATGCCTTTCCCAAGGACACTCTAAGGCAGCCAACCAGGGTTGGCCTGGGTGGATATTGAACCCATGACCCATGGAGTATGAGTCTAACACTCTACCAACTGATGTACCGCAGATGCCTTGGTTACACGTGACAAAATACTTAGGGCTTCCGTTGTCAACAACATAAAATGGTCTTGACACATTACTCACATAACAAAGAAAATAAATTCTTACTTGTGGCTCATAAAAACTAAAATACTACATACCTGTAAAACACAATTTATTTTTATAAAAGCTACATCCAGCCTCATATTGATCATTACAGTATGATTTTGGGAATTTGTTCTGAGGTAAATTTAATGAAGATATTTTAGACTCAACAAAAGAGCCTGCAGAAGTCTTTTGAATGAACTTAAATATTACAGAGGCATGTAATACACTGTTAATGTTTCAATATACACTGTTCCAAATTATGTTTAAGTACAGATAATCTATCAATACACCAACTCTCTACTGCCAAAAATTTCAATATTCCGAAACCAAACCAAACTGTTCAGTTTTCAGTACTCTGGCTCATTTCTTTGGATCTGCATTGCAAAGGAAATCAAACGGGCCTCTCCACCATTTGCTGCATTTCAAAATAGAGTAATTACATGGATGAAATATATGTAGTTAAACGCTCCTGCTTCCCAAATGTATTTTAGTAACGTCAATGCAGGTGCATTGACTTCTTTATTTGTGGACACCTACCAGTCCTTCTCAGCATATATAGCTGGTTAGAGCTTAAGAGGTGACTCCTCATAAAATTTTAGATGGCTTTAATTTTGTAAAATTTGAAAAGAATTTCATATGAGGTTCTTCTAGTTTTAATATTCCTAAATATCCAAGTTGTCTGGGATTTAAGGTTTCCAGGTCAGTACTCCCCTCCCTTCAGGTATTCTTTGTTGGGCAGGTTTCCTTCATTTTTTTTAATTAATTCAGGTTACTAATCTTAAGTTACCTTCACCCATAAAGTCAGTTTAGTTGTTGACAGTTCTTTTCTTTATAATTAAGTATTGTTGCATTATATTTTGGTTTCTTTTACATGGGCTTTTTAGTTCCAATATTGTACAAGTTATTTAATTATGGCTTCAAATATTTATATTGATGAATGCATGTCTGCTTTCTTACATGTTTCCATGATATTGTATTATTATTTTTTAAAAATATTTTGTTGTTGTTGTCCATTTCGATCTTTTGTATATATATTTTTTTTTTCTGAATGATTACCGTATTTACCGTATATGTTGGGAGACCATAAATTAATTTTTAAAGTAATTTTTTTGTGCACTGTAAGTTCTGGGACACATCGTTTTTTTGGAACTCCTGTTATGTATATATCCACGTATTTGCTGACTATTTCGCGTGTTATATCTGGAGGGTCTATAATCTGGGCTATTTTCCCATTTATGTTCTGCATGTTCTCAGTCAAGATCTTTCTCTCTCCCTTCGGATGTATCATGATCAGCCCTTGTCCAAACAGAATAATGGCCTGTAGCATTTCAATCTCCATCCGTTCTGTCACAAAGCATGTCAGTATTTCCCCATATGTTGGTCTTTCTTCAGGTTTTACTGCTGATAAATCTATTACCTGTGCGCCGGCTCGATAGCTGGCTACAAAAAGTGTTCCCTTTCTCCTTGCGCACAGCATTTGTTATAAAGTACTTCTGTAGTACTGGCATTTCTGTTGTTGAATGTTCAACTGTTGAATTGTATATTTTTCTACTTTATATTGTGACTTTGTTTCTCCTTGAATTCACAATACAGACTGGTGCATTGATATGTAAACACTTACTTTGCCATAGAGGGGGGGGGGGAATATATATACGAGTATACTATGCTTTTATACGAGTGATTATACTTTGTACATTTTTTATATAATAGAGGGCCACAAGGGAGATTAGTTGTAATCGGCTAATTGAGTTATCCTCTATCAATAAAGACATTATTATTATTATTATTATTATTATTATTATTATTATTATTATTGTCATTATTATCAAAAACTGCAGGACCAGTTGCATTAACAAGATTGTGTTATTCAATGAATGAAGCTACAAAACATAAAGGGCAATAACTCTTCCAAAAATTGAGGGAGCAAAGTGATTTGTTGATATGTGCATTTTCCTTTGGCCTGATTTAGGATGTGAAAGATGTGTCCATTGATGAAGTGTCATTATGAAGTGCTGGAAGTCCCACGGGATGTCGGATCAGAGGAACTAAAGAAGGCATACAGGAAGCTGGCACTCAAGTGGCACCCTGGTTGGTAACTGCTATATTGACTTCATAAAGTTCATTGTTTTATATTAACAATAATACTCAAATGTTTCAAAGGAACAAAGTGAATTTCACATTGAGATCAGGCCTGAACTTTGTAGTATCAATCTTGTACATTTAAATTTACTATTGGCCATTAACATTGTTTTTATAATGGTAGTCTAAGATTTCATAAGTTCGTTAAACAGGAAATTTGATTATCTTACTTAGCAAGACCAGCTGACAAGCAAGTAAGAAGAAGAAGAGTCTAAACTTTATTTCATTTACTTGTAAAAGTTGTAATACATGATACTATAATTCCAATTTTGACCTACAGTCCAGCAAAGATGATGTGAAGAAAATGGTTTAGAAATTCAAATATTTGTTATTTCTGTGTAAATATTGGGCCACATAAATGAAATTTCACTTGTACAGCAGCGATTTTTAGTTGTCTGGCTAGTTAGGCTAGGGAATTGGTGTCCTTTGATAGCCTTAAAATTTAGAGGTACTACCCAGCTTGCCATATCTACTCGCATATAAGCCATTACCAACTGCAAACTGCATTGACCCAGATCTGCCGTTGCATAATGCACTGGCAGATCTGGGTCTATGCAGTTTGTAAGGACTAATCAGTAGAACAAACAACATAGACCCTGATCTGCCGGCGCATTATGCGATGACAGATCAGGGTCTATGTTGTTTGCATTTGGACCCAGACTTTACGCAACTATATACTGTAAATTTCACTTGCACAGCAGTGATTTTTAGTTGTCTGGGCTAGTTAGGCTAGGGAATTGGTGTCCTTTGTTAACCTTAAAATTTAAAGGTACCACCCAGCTTAGATAGGCTAACCATTTACCCTTTTGCATGCTTGAACCATGGATTCAACTTGGGAAAGCAAGTGCTTCACTATTCAGGCCAGAAGAAGAAAAGAAGTAGAAGTATTAACTGTAAGTTTCAAATATGTTGAGGACTGGTTGATGATAGAGCATGCAAGATGTATTGGTTCGAAAATGTTGAAAATATGGTTGGTTTGTTAATTATGTACACCTGTAAAAGTGATTACATACTGTATAAACTCACATATAAGCTAGGTCCAAATGCAAACAACATAGACCCTAATCTGCCATTGCATAATGCGCCGGCAGATTAGGGTCTATGTTGTTTGTTCTACTGATTAGTCCTTACAAACTGCATAGACCCAGATCTGCCGGCACATTATGCGATGGCAGATCTGGGTCTATGGAGTTTGCAGTTGGTATTGGTTTATATGCAAGTAAAATATGGTAATTGCAATTCAACTCTGATCTAATTTGTTTTATAACAAGGCTACCAGTGAATAGCTACACAACTTATTGAGAGACTGCAGTGGCATGGATGACTATGCATGCACTTTCAAATACATTTCTGGTGAACCTCTGGGCCATGCTCCCCCGCCCCCCATAAGTTCATAGTATCCATAAGTCTTGTTAGATCTGTTTTAAATTTGACCCTTTATTGAGTATGCAAATTCACTTAGCACTAAGTATAATTTTTATATCCATGTTGATGAAGCTGATGTTAGCAAGTCGAGTTTTCAGTTTCTTAAAATATTTTGCCCGATCATAAAAATTAGAATTCTATCCACTACCTTACAAATCCAACACTGATAATAATTGGGATTTGGCACCTGCCCTGTTATCTAAGGGGAGACCAATCTAGTCTGACTTTCATATTGGCAAGCAGATGACCTTTTAGCTCTTATGATGTCTTGGCTTGAGAGTGCCGAATTTTGCAAGATAATGGTTGTACTCCTTGTGCATTATGACCAGGTAAGTATTATCAAAGAGACATACACTTCAAAAATTGTTTTTTTTCATGGCCATAATTTCCAGGATTTATTGTTATTGTATGAAATTAATAGAATTGAACCACATATAAATTAAAAAAGACCAGGAAGGGATCAGGTATTTCCAACTTTTCTCCAACCTGCTTCGACTTCATTGAACCAAGACATTTAGGTTAGATATATAGCAAATAACATGACATGATCATCACAGTGCACTAAACCTGTCTTACCTCCATATCAAGGACACCAGCTTAAAAAGAACGGCATGTAAAAGTACCCTAATTTTATTGTCATTTTCAACCTTGTATAATATAATGGACACCTGCTTAAAAAGAAAAGCATGTAAAAGTACCCTATTTTTATTGTCATTTTCAACCTTGTATAATATAATGGACACCTGCTTAAAAAGAACAGCATGTAAAAGTACCCTAATTTTATTGTCATTTTCAACCTTGTATAATATAATGGACACCTGCTCATAAAGGACATATTTGGTTGTCCTTTCTAGACAAATTTCCCTGTAATTACTAAATTTATATAATTATCCACTTGCAGATAAGAATCCAGATAAAATTGAGGAGTGTACGGCCCAGTTCCGTCTTGTACAGCAGGCATATGAAGTACTTGGTGACCCCCAGGAGAGGGCCTTTTATGACAAACACAGAGAAGCTATCCTGAGAGGAGGTATATGCTCTTTTTTATAAATCACAAGATCCGTCAACCAGCTCTTTAGTTACACAGAAGTAGTGGGGTACCTCTGCTGTAGACATAGCGCCTCCACTATACCTTTGACCTCTTCTTCTTTTGTCCACCCCACAGGTTCTACATGTTGATCAATAAAATATCACCTAAAAATTGTACCTCTGGATAAATATCTTACGTGTCTTGTGTTTTTTAACAATGGGCACCAGTTATAATGTTGTTAAATAGTTGTACAAGTGATATATATATATACCTCTCCCTCAATAACTCACTCACACGGGTCCAAAAACATAGACCGCACTATAAGCAAGGGCATGAGTTACTGAGGGACCTCAAAATGATTGAGAAGGGAATGCCATCCCTGCTGGACATTGAGAAAACCGGTGGAGGGGGGTAACGGGTCTGTTTAATGGCTGAATACTCGTTTTATAATCATGTTGGGAATAATTGTCAATAAAGAGCTTTTCTAGTTAAGTTGTTTGCTTTTCTGTGTAAATTACCTTTGTTTTCAAAATGCCCAACCTCCGAAAGATCGTTAACATTACTCCAAGACCTTTCAACAACCATCACTTGTACGTGAAAACATTGTGTATTATGTCACTACTTCTTGTTGTTGTTGATTCACAACAAAACAAGTTTCCCTTTTTTCAAAAACTAAGGACATTTATTTTGTGAAACAACATCCAACGTCGCAACTCAATTTTATTATTGTTCTATTAGTAAAATATTGAAGCTGTGGTTTCATTGCAAGTAATAATGAAACTTCATCAAACTTGAGGAAATCTCTGAGTGCCAATTCAGGACTTTTAAGTTTACTACAAACTCTGGAACTTACTTCTCCATAATGAACTGTATCTGTGAAACAAAGCTTTTTTTTCTCCAAGTACTCATTTCTCTTGGTTGCCTTGTTATCTTTGATTACATTTGTGAATGAGTAGGCTAATTTAAGGAAGTTTATATTACTTACATAATATTGTTTATAACAGTGTTTGATTAATCGATTGAAATGAGTTGACCTGACTAGCTCTTCCACATGTAGGATTTGCATGCCTTTTAACTTTTCTTTTATTCCACCTCCTTTATTTGATTTGATACAAAAGACATAATTAACATGATAATACAAATTAAGGTCTGCTTTAAAATTAGTGTAACAATACAACAAATACTTCCACAAGTTGGAGTTCAAAACATGGTCGGCACTTAATTAGGTTCTAAAAGAAATGATCGCGGATATAGCTGTGATGGTAGAATTACATTTTTTAAGTTTGAACACAAAATTAATATTGCATTTATGATGATTACACTGAAACTGAATTTAAAAAAACAAAACCACGAATTTCACTGGAAAAAAAACTTATTTAATTGGTATTTATTTAAGTGTTGCCACCAGTAGGCATTAGTAGCATTTACATTGATCAAAATTTCATCGAATATTGTTATTTACAGTGTACTGAGAATGTTGTTTGGAAAGAAAATTTAACAAAATAAATGACTTCTTATTAAAAGTTGAGAATTTCATGATGTTGATTCAAATTTCAGGGTACTAACCACTGTTTTAGACGATAAAACAAGCTATCTGTTAAGAATTCATTTATTACTTTTGATCGTGATTTTCTTCACGTTCAACAAATAGGGGCCACATTTTTGTTATTTTCCAGTTTTAAAAAAATGGGATACACACCTGACCCTGCGTTATAAGTGGGTTCACAAGTTATCCGGGTTCAAATTATCGAGGGGATCGTCTGTGTGTGTGTATATATATATATATATATATATATATATATATATATATATATATATATATACCTGCAGGATCATTGGTTTCCAGCAATTCTTTGTCCTGCGGCCCCCAAATCTGGACTTAGGAAGAAAAAAAAAATGCCTACAACTTTTCTTTAGTGGATGTCAATCCATGTCTATGTTGGCGCTAGCAATGGTCAGAGTCATTAAAGGCAATACAGACTGTAAGATGGCAATGAGTATTCATTTTAAAACAATGTATCAAGGTTTGTGGTAGTTGGCCAAGTTGCAATGTAAAGTCATTGATGGCCGCTTGAACATATTTTTTAGGTTAAAGTCATACCTATGACAGGGAAGATTTAATTTATTTTGAGATTGAATTAATGACAAAAGAGACTTAATTTATGCCAATGCACAATTTGTGATTTAACTAATTATTTATTAATTTGAAAATAAAAGTAATTTAGAAAACATGGGTATTTATTGTAATAAATCATGGTAATAATGAATGAACACTAAAGTTAAATGAGAGCAAGATCCAGAACTGAAAATTCCATGATGCAGCTCATTTCAGATTAACCAGATATTCAAACATGTTAATATTTTCATGAGTTACTTGATCAGATGATAAAATGTTTATTGCAATAATGTAAATGTCCAAGGAAAATATGATTGTACAGTGCAGACGACAAAGTTAAGGTGGCAAAACTGTCAAAACAAATAAGATTATCTCATTTTAGCACTACTAGTCCATTATGTACTACAATTTTATTTTGTTCCTTTAAAATGTTGAATGACCTCCAAATTTGGAGGGTGTTGGACAGTGTCCCCTGCCCTTGGGATCCAAGGTGCAACACTGATATATATATATATATATATACATATATATATATATATATATATATATATATAATATATATATATATATATATATACATATATATATATATATATATATATATATATATATATATATATATATATATATATATATATATATATATATGTGTGTGTAGTAGTGTTTTACGGCACCGCAGCACCACAAAAGTAGCTATATAGTGCCAACTAAAGGTAAAGTTTGACAACTAAAAATGAATTGTGCAAAACTTTAGGAATAGAAACCCTTCCAAATAAATGTAAGCATTACATACAGCAAGATAAAATATACAGCATAAAGATGTGTGATGGTGATGATGACAGCAATGATAATGAATATACAGGAATGGTATACGATTCATATATGTGAACTTTAATTGTAAAAGAAATGTCAAACAGCCTCATACTTGCCATATTCCCAGACAGTGTTGGGGGATTTTTGAGACTCAAAATGTGTGTTGTTAGGTCCCAAGGGTGGTCAGTGCGCGTGACCCCCAAAAGTGACGTCATCCAAATGAGAATAAGTTATTTTTTCAAATCAGCCTATAGCAAATGACTGGAAATTCAAATCTGAATAAAAGAAAATACCATCTGTTTTCTCTGAAGCATTTAAGATACTTGCAAATTTTTTTTTTTTTTAAATGGTGGACTTGAATTGTCAAATAACATCACCACAAACATGGTCACAACCTCACAGACATTAAATAAAAAAAATACATGAAGTTACTGTCTTTAAAATCCATTGGACAGTGGAATGTAGTTTTGATTACATGTAGTCATTGCTGCTTTCAGCACTTGGTCTGATGGTAATGCAAGTGTCATTTGTGTTCACAAATATGCCTACACTTTTCCTTCGCGAATGTGCATCCACATCTATGTTGGCGCAAGCAATGGCCAAAGTCGCTAAAAGTGATAAAACCTGTAAGATGACAATGAATATCCATTTCAAAACAATGAATCTGCCAATGAAAACATTTAAGGTTTGTGGTAGTCTGCAGAGTTGTTAAAGTCTTTGACCGCCGCTATTGTAACGTATTTTCGAGGTTAAAGTAACGCCTATGGCAGTGAAGATTTAATTTATTCTCAGGCTGAATTAATGAAAAAAGGTTCTAATTTATGCAAATAAACAATTTGTCATTTGAATAATGATTTAATACTTTTATATTATTAAAATTCCATGGCACAGTTCATTTCAGGTTACCAAATATTACTTGATCACATGACAAAAACGTTTATTGCAATCATGTAAATGTCCAAGGAAAATACGAGAAAGTTAAGGTGGCAAAAACTGTCGAAGCAAACAAGATTATCTCATTTTTTCAGCACTTCTAGTGGATTACTACAATATTCCTTTGACCTTGTAAAATATTGTGTCCCCCAATTCTGGAGGGTGAGGGACACAGTGTACCCTGACTTTTTTATCCTAGATGCAACACTGCATTAGAGATTGAATGGTGCTGTTATTCAACCTACCAAAATAATCATGTTTTCAATTTTATATATGGAGTAAAAATCCGACTTCAAAGAAACTTTGCCACTTATCACAAACTTTAATAAAGATGTCTCCAACATTCACATTCAATGCAGTCAGTGATGTGTATGTAATAAGATTTGTTTTTCAACACGCATCTGTTTGATGTACTTAACTTCAGACAAATTGGGTTGTTCCACTTAGAGAACTTTACCTATGCAAATTAGCCTAATGGGCTCTCCCTCAGCAGTGCTCAAAGGATTTGACACGACACATCACCCTAGCTATTATTAGCCAATTCAGTAAATCTCTGAAAGGTGTCTGTTTAACACTGACCGCCTTACCTTTCAGTTGTCTCTAAAACATCTGTATAAACTGCCCCGAGGATAGTTTTACATGAACTCCGAGGAAAAATATTTACTGTTTATACATACCACAAATTACGGGCATATATCATTGTGATCAAGAAAATGTACTTTTTTGTGTTAAATTTTTTTCCCACTAAGATTGCTGAAAATCATGTTTTTCGAAACACGACCATGTCGGGGGGTTTGGGAGTCCAAAATCGTGTTTTTTGCGTGACATGTTGTTTTTACGGCATGTATGCAGCTTATATGGGAGACTTAAATGCTTGATTCCTTTCCAAAGAAAGGCAGTAAATTATCATTCAGCAGTAATTGACGCAAGGTTTATGACACCACTAGCAATAAAGTCACATTAAAATACTGTTGTTTTAGATTGACCATATTAAGTTCACTCTATGTGACCCTCACCATGTACCTAATGAGTGTAGTGCATTTCAGAGTGCAATTTTTAAAGTATACAATTATATTCCGCAAATGACACATGCTTATGAAAAAAAGATTCAAAAACAGTCTGCATCAATGTTTTTTGGATATATTGCATTAAAGTTTATTTATTTTAGCTTGTTTAGCATTTACCACTATTGAAAATCTTGGAATTTTTGAGGAAATTTGGTTTATATAAAAATATTTGATCATATGTTTAAGGATGTTACATTTTTATACACTTACAGAATTTTAGCGTCTTTACCATCTAATTTTTATCGTTTAGTACCTCATGTATATGTTTATTTGGAATGCATTACTAATAGTACTACTACTACTTCTCCTACTACTACTTATTCTATGAGCAGATTGTGATTGGGGGGAGGTGGTAATGGCACTTTAAATACATTATTGGCTATATCATGCTGAGGAAATGGAAGCTAAGTGCCTTTCCCAAGTACACATTGAGGGAGCTGATCTGGACAGGTATGAAATCTGTATCACATGGATTACGATTCCATCACTCTACCAACCGTGTGTTTGTACCATGCGATGATAATGTTTTACATTAGCATGGCAGAGACAAATGCTACAGTCAATCCAAAATCATTAGTAAAATTAGAATCATCTGGAATGTATCCTAGGTACTCCTTCCACATCTTTGGCCAAACTGTATCTTAATAGTAGCTGTTGGGAATTTTCTAACAACTAAAGTAAAAGACTGGGAGACCTGTTAAAATATTTTTCGCATCACTTTTAATAGGTTTAGGCGAGGAGTACGAAGACAACAGTTTGGATGTATTCCAGTATTACACCTCCTCCTGTTACTCGGGTTATGGGGATGATGAAAACGTAAGTCATGTTGCATTGTTTTCATGAATTTCCTATCATATATACTTGCGTATAATCTAGATCCAAATGCAAACAACATAGACCCTGATATGCTGTTGCATAATGTGCTGGCAGATCAGGGTCTATGTTGTTTGTTCTACTGATTAGTCCTTACAAACTGCATAGACCCAGATCTGCCTGCGCATTATGCGACAGCAGATCTGGGTCTATGCAGTTTGCAGTTGGTATAGGACTAAATGCGAGTATATACGGTAATTACTTGTAATGCATGCTTTATGTAGACAATGACTAATGAACTGTGAAACTAGTTGGACTTCTTTAATTGCATATAAATTATAAAATGCATGTGTTTTATAGCTTACCTGGCCATAAAAAACTACCAGACCAATTTCAGCCATACTCAGCACAGAGTATCCTGGCACAAAGTCCTTTCAAGTTTGTACCAATGATACTGATCTGCCATCATAAATGCCCACGATTCCTAAAAATAGAAAAATATTCAATAACTACTTGACCAAAACCACTGAACATATTTTGATCAAGTTTGACTGGGAGCATTCTAGCATCAGGGTGCAATCAACTTACTACCAATGATGCCAATTCACCATCAAATATGGCCTCCATTCCCATAATAGAAAAACCAGTCTGTTGTCCATCAACAATTGCTATTTTCAACTTCTTCTCAGAAACCACCTGCACAGTTTCAGTCATTCTTGGCACACAGCATCCTGGCATAAAGGCCTCTCGGGTTTGTACATATGCTGCTGATCTTTCATCAGATATGGCTACTGTTACTAAAAATAGAAAACCTTTAAACAATTTCTTCTAAAAAAAAACTTTGAACAGAATTTTATCACATTTGACAGAAAACATCTGGCATAAAGACCTTTTAATTTTATGCCAATGATTACTATTACAAAAAGTAGAAAAACCTTTAAACAGCTTCTTTCCTAAAACTACTGAATAGAATTTGACCAAACTTAAATTGAAAGCATCCTGGCATAAAAGTTCTTTCAGATTTGTACAAATGATGCCAATCTGTCATCAAATATGGCAGCCATTACCAAAAATTGAAAAACCTTCAAATAACATCACCTAAAAAAATGGCTGAATAAAATTTTATCAAAATTGGCAGAAAGCGTCCAGGCATGAAGATGCATGCAAATAATGCTAGTCTTCCTTCAAATATAGCTACCATTACTAAAAATAGAACAAAATGTAAACTTTTTCCTCTGACAGATACAGATCAGCAGAATTTCGCCGAATTTGACAGAAAGAATTCTGGTATTAGGGGCTTTCAAGTTTATGTTGATTTGATAAAATCAATATTGCAGCCATTACTAAAAATGGCACTAAACAGAATTTTACCAAATTTTATACAAAGTATTCTGGCATGAAGGGCTTTTAAGTTTGTTATAATGATGCCAATCTGCCATAAAAAAAAATTTGACAGCAAGTGTCCTCACTTGTGTGCCTTTCAGATTTATACCAATGAGGCCATTCCACCATCAAATAAGGCTGCTGTTACTAAAAGTAGAAAACAGTGTACACAGCTTTATCTAAAAACAAATTCTGAACAGAATTTGACCAACTTTGACACAAAGCTTCTTGTCATAGGGTTCTTTCAGATTTATATAAATGACGCTGATGTATAATCAAATAAGGATGAAAATACAGAAACTAGAGTAACATTGAAACAATTGTTTTCATAGCATATGCAATAAACAGAATTGAAGACATTTCAACAGAAAGCATCCTACTGACCCAGATTACTTGGCAAACTGCTCTTGCATTTGGCAATTAGGCAGCAGATGTCAGATGAGCAATCACAGGTTCACTTGGGCCTCTTGTTATATACCCCAAACCACTGACACTTCATTGAAGTGACACTTGAAGTCTTCAAGCATCTTTACCAAATCTATTTATTTGTCATTTTGTAATGGTGTTAGGTCATGAACTACTAATGATAATGTATATTTCTCTCAATTTTTAACACTTTTTATGAATAATTTCTCTCTGGTTTACAAAAAATTTTGATCTTAAGTAAGAAAAAAATGTAAAAGAAATTTATGAATAAAAAGTTCTGTGTATGAAAAACTAATGTACAAAAATATGCATTTTACAGAATGATGTTGTTTAAAAAATTGGATAGTTCAAAAAGTTTTGGACAACAATTGTTTTATATTCTGCTTCACTACTGAAACCTCTATGTATTTTAGGTAATTTTGCCTCTTGTTGTCATATTGCCATCCAAGCTAACCTCCAAATGGAGTGGTTTCTAAGAGATAATCTCCAAATGGAGTCCCTTTTTCTCAGAGATAGTCTCCAAATAGAATCCCTTTTTCTAAGAGATAATCTCCAAATAGAGTCCTTTTTCTAAGAGATTAAGATTTTTTGGTCAGATGTATGTCTGATACTGGTAGCATAGCCCTGCAGTTTGGTTTTCTCTACCCTTTGGTTTACAGAGTTCCAGATAGGAATTTAACAAACTGAGTATTTTAATTACAGGTTTGGAAATAATTGTGTATTTTGAAATTCAGTGGGGTCTTTTGTGAAAACCACAAAATACAAACTTGCGCTACAAGACTGAATTTTAATCAATAGGACATTAATCATATTTTTTTAGAACATCTCATATAGCTTAGTGACCGAGACTAGTTCAGGGTACATTTGATTATATGAATCTGTTTGAGTGAGTGTTCTCACAAGGATAAGTTACTAACATCTCAAGCATGCATGTAACATCAGGAACATGCCAGTGTAGCTGTTGAACTATGTCTTAGGATTTCTTGTCATGCCTGTGTGCGTATTAAACTATGTCCTTTAATTACCTGTCATGCCTGTTTAAGTATTGAGCCTGTGTAGCTGTTGAACAATGTCCTAGGATTTCTTGTCATGCCTGAGCACGTATTAAACTATGTCCTTTAATTACCTGTCATGCCTGTTTAAGTATTGAGCCTGTGTAGCTGTTGAACAGTGTCCTAGGATTTCTTGTCATGCCTGAGCACGTATTAAACTATGTCCTTTAATTACCTGTCATGCCTATATAAGTATGGAACTATGTCTTGAGATTTCCTCTCATACCTGTGTAAGTATTGAACTATGTCCAAGGATATCCTGTCTTGCCTGTGTAAGTATTGAACTATGTCTAAGGATATCCTGTCTTGCCTGTGTACGTATTGAACTATGTCTAAGGATTTCCTGTCATACTAGTGTAAGTATTGCACTGTGTCCTTGGATTTCCTATCATGCCTTTGTAAGAACTGAACTATATCCTTGGTTTTCGTATCATGCCTGTGTAAGTACTGAAGTATATCCTTGGTTTTCATATCTTGCCTGTGTAAGAACTGAACTAAATCCTTGGATTTCCTATCATGCCTGTGTAAGTACTGAACTATATCCTTGGTTTTCTTATCTTGCCTGTGTAAGAACTGAACTATATCCTTGGATTTCCTATCATGCCTGTGTAAGTACTGAACTATATCCTTGGTTTTCGTATCTTGCCTGTGTAAGTACTGAACTATATCCTTGGTTTTCGTATCATGCCTGTGTAAGAACTGAACTAAATCCTTGGATTTCCTATAATGCCTGTGTAAGTATTGCACTGTGTCCTTGGATTTCCTATATGCCTGTGTAAGTACTGAACTATATCCTTGGATTTCCTATCATGCCTGTGTAAGTACTGAACTATATCCTTGGTTTTCGTATCATGCCTGTGTAAGTACTGAACTATATCCTTGGATTTCCTATCATGCCAGTGTAAGTACTGAACTACATCCTTGGTTTTCGTATCATGCCTGTGTAAGTATTGCACTGTGTATTGCACTGTGTCCTTGGTTTTCCTATCATGCCTGTGTAAGAACTGAACTATATCCTTGGATTTCCTATCATGCCTGTGTAAGTACTGAACTATATCCTTGGTTTTCGTATCATCCCTGTGTAAGTACTGAACTATATCCTTGGTTTTAGTATCATGCCTGTGTAAGTACTGAACTATATCCTTGGATTTCCTATCATGCCTGTGTAAGTACTGAACTATATCCTTGGTTTTCGTATCATGCCTGTGTAAGTACTGAACTATATCCTTGGATTTCCTATCATGCCTGTGTAAGTACTGAACTATATCCTTGGTTTTCGTATCATGCCTGTGTAAGTACTGAACTATATCCTTGGTTTTCGTATCATGCCTGTGTAAGTACTGAACTATATCCTTGGATTTCCTATCATGCCTGTTTAAGTACTGAACTATATCCTTGGTTTTTGTATCATGCCTAAGTAAGTACTGAACTATATCCTTGGATTTCCTATCATGCCTGTGTAAGCACTGAACTATATCCTTGGATTTCCTATCATGCCTGTGTAAGTACCGAACTATATCCTTGGTTTTTGTATCATGCCTAAGTAAGTACTGAACTGTATCCTTGGATTTCAAAGGCAAGTCACTATGAAAGCCAAGCTAATGTAAAGGATCACATGACTACTGTGATTGTCTGCCATTATACAGTCAACTCTCACTGCAATGACCATGTTCGCTTCCAGCCATTTTGTTGCAATAAATTTATGAATCTGTTGTTGTAAAGGTCTTTTCTTTAATGTAAAGGAATCATTGTCTTTGTCTCATAGTTCTCAAACAAGCATGTATAAATGAGTCACAAATATAATTCTATACTTCATATAAAATATTATTATTATATTTCAGATCTCATACATAATTTCTGACATTTAGAACTTTGTTTTAATACAAAATATTCACATAATATCCTCTGACATATTCACAGTAAAAGTTAAATCCCAATGAATGGCAATATCATTGTTAAAAACAGTAAATACAATTTGCATGTTTGTTACCTGGAAATATACATTGGGGTTGTAAGGTGAATATTCTCTTATAAAGATCAGGTTTAACGTTAAACATGTCTGTTTGGTCAGAACTCATATATTCCATTGTAAGGAGTGTTGTTGTAATGAGAGTTCACTTTATTTTTTTCTGGAATTCTCCATTCTGTTTCTGATTAGTAATAAGTTAACTGTGTTATCAGGGCTAACTGTTTGTACAATCAATAACTGTATTATCAGATCTGACTGCATACAATCAATAACTGTGTTACCAGGGTTGACTTTGTGTGTATAATCAATTACTGTGTTGTCATTGCCAACTTTATGTTTACAGTCAATAACTGTATTATCAGTACAGTTAATAAGTTTTATCAGGGCTGACCGGGTGTGAAATCAGCGGCTATGTTATCAGGGCTGTCAATAACTGTTAACAGACTGACTTTGTGTGTACAGTCAATAACTGTGTTATCAGTACAGTCAGTAACTGTATTATCAGTACAATCAATAACTGTTATCAGGACTGACTGTGTACGGTCAATAACTGTAATCAGGACTGACTGTGTATGGTCAATAACTGTAATCAGGACTGACTGTGTATGGTCAATAACTGTAATCAGGACTGACTTTGTGTATGGTCAATAACTGTGTTATCACTACAGTCAGTAACTGTATTATCAGTACAATCAATAACTAATCAGGACTGACTGTGTACGGTCAATAACTGTAATCAGGACTGACTGTGTATGGTCAATAACTGTAATCAGGACTGACTGTGTACGGTCAATAACTGTAATCAGGACTGACTTTGTGTATGGTCAATAACTGTTACAGTGTTGCACATAGAGCACAGGCTTGCGGGTTTCTCACAATTTTTTTGTCCAATGTCCCCCAAATCATACCCTAGTGCGCCCTCCTGGGTGCGCTTTTTGTTAGAAAAAAGAATAAAAAATCCTTAGATGGGGTTCATTAGGTCAAAAATTATGATACTTATTTTGTTGTAGTTTTTATGCACCCTATTTGGAATATATCATGTACTTTCCATAATTCTGTAGCAATCCTGCCCTTGGGTCATGCCCATTGTTGAGACCATGTGGTCATGGGGTTATACCCTGTGATGTATAGACATCTGGTCTCGGGTATATCATATTGTTTCTTGAAACACTATTCTTTCTTTTTTTCTTTACATCATTAGCAGTCTGGTTATACAAAATGTCTGCTACCAGTGAGCAAATTCACAAATATGCTGAATGCACTGAATTTACAAAAACTTATAGTTGGTAAAATGTTATTATTCACAATATTGTTTTGTTTGTTAATTACAGGGCTTTTATGCAGTGTACAGAAAGGTGTTCCACACAATAGCAGAGCAGGATTATGAATTTATGGAAGATCACGACAGTGGAGATGAGCTGCCAGGCTTTGGAAACTCCACAAACTCATATGAGGAGGTGATTAATTCATTGCCATTAATTTATAGGTTCAATTACAGCCAATTAATTCATTGCCATTAATTTATAGGCTCAATTACAGTCAATTAATTCATTGCCGTTAATTGATAGGCTCAATTACAGTCAAATCTGTGTTAAGCAGCCACCTCCAGCATTTGATATTGCACCTGCCAGCTGCCTAAATTCAGCAATTTGCAGAGCAGTTACTTTTTATATGCCTGTCCAAAGTCATTATACATGTACATCATGACTGGGCAGTGTATCATGCACCACAGTTATGCCTCCTACCTCAAAAATGGTTATAATGGGGAAATTTTGTGTATGTGATCTGTTCTGATATTTGAGCTCCCATCACCAACTTTATCGAGATGGATGTATCATATACTGTATTCAGTGCTCTTAAAAATGGATTTTGCTGCTTGTTTCAGAAGTTGCTAGCCCCAAGTCTAGCAGGTTCTGAAATTAATTTCAAACATTAGCTACTTGAAGGAATGAGAAAAAGTAGCTTCTTAAATCCAGTAACTGTTTAATACAAGTTCATTTTTTCAATAATTTGATTGCAGAGACATTCAAAAGGTTGTTGTTATAGATCTTTAATGCAGGTTCAGTTGTACAGTATATGGAGTAGTGTGGGATTTAAAATATTTTCTAGATGATTGTGGGCTTTGTCTAATCCAGTAGAAAATGATCTTTGTTGGCTTTGTCAACAGTACAAATCTTAAGATTGTATATCGTCATCCAGATATGTAGAGAAGAATCTTATTTTTCACCCAACACTTCATTATATTGCGGGAACTGACTCTACAGAAAATGAAAAGTGTATTTATAATTTTCACAAAACATTGAGGGTATAGATGATGTAAAGGTAATGTATTATAGAATATGTGTCAATTTATCTACCTTTAGAGTCATTTAAATTTATCAAGAATATAGAAAAAAAATTGGGATTATTCTGTCTCATGGGCCAGAAAAGGAAAATCCTATGTAAAGTGAGAAGAATCTGTAGGTATTCCTGTCAATAACTAAAGGGCACATTCTAAAACCAGATACTTTCTTTAAGCACTATTTGATCTGTTACCTCTCTCTCTTTTCTTAATCAATACATACATATACACACATGTATATATATATATATATATATATATATATATATATATATATATATATATATACATATATATATACATATATATATATATACATACATACATATACACATGTATACACATATGTATATATATTAGAGTGTACTTAAAACAATGAAACTTTGTCTTGGAATTATGGTTTTTCATAGGGTATAAATGATTTTATTTAAACATGATCAGTCAATTTAAACCCTAAAATATGAATAAATATAAAGTGAATATTTAGAGAGAATGCAGGTTAGTTACAAACATGGAAAAAGAAACATCATAAGGTTTTAGCGACATTATGGCATCAGGTTTATTCCATCAAGGTTACACTTGTAAGAGTTATAGATTCTTTTCAACAAGTTTGGGCAAGACATGAAAATCTTATAGACATAAGGGACTTTAATTTTTGCATGCCACTTAACAAATAATATTTTATATTACACCCTTTGGAAACTCTTGTATGTGCCAGACATGTCCAATGGTAATGATATTTTGTCCAATTGTAAAATACTTCTGTCTGACATTTGTAGTTATGAACGTAAATCTTATTCTTTCTAGAATATTTAACTTCACAACTGTGAAATACACCATCAAAACAGATTAAGGTATACAATGCCACGCCCAAGTGATCCCATCTATACGGATATTCATACTGTCAAGCATTAAACAGGCTCATCTCTTTATATTGTTGGCATTGCTATGAAAATAAATACAATTGCATGAAACTGCCTTAAAGCTGTAACTGTTAACTGGGAATTATCCTGTTCCTTCCCTCAATCAAGTTTGTGAGTAGACCATTCAAATTCATGGGTAAAGAGGGATCCCCAATAAACAGTTAAGTCAATTTTAAAAAGACTGGAAAGAAAAAGTGAACTAATCCCTATTTTAATTATAATCTTGGGTGATAACTATGGCTTTGTACCTCATGTAAAAACAGGGTGTATAAAGTTTTCTTGCAAAAGTGAACCCTCCCACCCTTACAACATAAATGGTTATGCTCCAGAGTTAGTGACTAGCTAGCTACATACACATGTACAGTGTCAAAACCACATGTACAGTGTCAAATGGCACATGTACATCTATCAAGTGATCAAAGCTGAGGTCTGCAGTTTAAGAAAACAGAATGACTATTATATTGACAATTCCAAAGTGTTATAATGACTTGGAAACTTGAAATATATATTCAAGTTAAGGTAGCAAGGTAAGATGACTTGGAAACTTGAAATATATATTCAAGTTAAGGTAGCAAGGTAAGATGAAGGTGCAATGGTGGATATGCCTCTGACACATCAAATGTCAGACATCAGTTCAAAATTTTTCTGCACCTTAGACGTGTGTGTGTGTGTATGTTTCTTCCTCTGATGCTGTTGTATCTAAAAACTCAAATGAATTGATTAAGTAATTATTAACTTATGTGCTTAACTTTCATGGACTGCAAATCTTTTTAATAATTTAGCATCATTAAATTAATAAAATAAAGTTAATTCAGTATGTTTGTGACATAAAAGTTTTGTGATTAACCAAATACTACTTAATGATTTCATATTTGGCAAAAAATATTTGTGCAAAAATGGTTTCTTGGCCAAATTGGCTAAAATTTGTGCTTCTGTAATATACAGTACTGAACCTACTGGTTCTGAATGGCTAGACAGTGAATTTAAGAGTTGTCTCCCATATCCATTCATGATACAATATATGCATTTTAAGTAGAATTTGATTCATCTTAAGCTCTTCAACTGATTATAACACATAAACCCTCATTCCCGAACTAATGAAAATACTGGCAATTAGAAGTTTTCAAAATAGTTAATTAATAGCATAACAAACCTCAAGTACACTTTAGGTAGTGTACAGTTTGGTTTTAATGGCATTTTTACTACTATATCATGCCAAGGAAATGGGAGCTAAGTGCCTTTCCCAAAGACACTGAGGCAGCAAACCCAGGCTGGCCTGGACAGGTATTGAACCCATGACCCTTGCATTAGGAGTCAAATGCTGTACCAACTGAATTACCACGTCTCCAGTTTATGTACAGTCAGACTTGGTCTAGCAATGACCTGTTCATAGCTACCAGATTTTTGGGGTCCCATCCTACATTTATACGCCTGCCATAAGGCAGAGCATACTATGTTATGATGTCCATCTGTCTGTCTGTTACCAGTTTGGTTTCTGAACAATAACTTTATTTGATCACCATCAACAGTTACCAAACTTTCTGGATGGCTTGCATTTGGGGTTAGGAAGAACCATATCAATTTCAGGGTCAAAAGTAAAGGTCACTGTAGCTGATAAAAGAAAAATGGTTTCTGCATGATAACTCAAGTTGTCCACCACCTACAGTTGCCAAATTTTGTGGATCGCATGCACTTCGGCTAAGGGAGAAGCCTATCGATTTTGGGCTCAAAAGGTCAAAGGAGGTCACTGTTTGAAAGAAGAAAAATGGTTTCCACACAACTGGAGTTCTGCATCATCTATGGTTACCAGACTTTGTGGATAGATTGCAGTTGGTGTAATGAAGAATTCTATTGATTTTTAAGTCATAAGGTCAGAAGTCAAGGTCACTGTGACTGAAATAATGGAACAATAGTTAATACACAATAATAATAGCTCTACATGACATACCTGAACCAAACTTTGTGGATGGCTTGCACTTGGGGGTGAGGAAGAAGGCTGTTGATTTTGGGGTCAAAGGTCAAGGTCGCAGACTGGTGCAGTCTTTGTGGATGACTTGCACATAGGGTAAGGAAAAAGCTTGTTGATTTGGGGGATCAAAAGGGCAAAGGTCAAGGTCACTGTGCAAAAATATCAGTTGTCTTTGTAGAAGGCTATTAAACATGGGGCAGGCATATGTTGTGCCATTCATGGTACTCTTATCCCCTATATTTTGTATGTATATAGAGACCACCTGCCCAGTGTAATGAGCACCACTCATTTTTTTTTCTTTTTATTTTATTTATCTGTTTTAAAGACTAATTATCTACACTTACTTTGAGCTACCTACCTCTGGGTCAGCTGCCTCTGTGTGTCCTTGAAAAAGGCACTTAGCTCCCATTTCTTTGGCATGATATAGCCAGTAATATGTTGAAAGTGCCATTAAAAACCAAGCAACCAACTACTTACCTATTTACCTACCTCCCTCCCTTCCTTTCAGTCTGTTTATCTGTCTGCCAATTGTAGGTCTTTCTTTGCTGCAGACTGTTTTTCAGTCTATGTATATAAATCTTACCTGTATATAAAGACCACCTGTCAACAAAATCCACCTTTGCCTGGTTCCCTGAGGTGTTGTTATATGTAGGTTTGACTGTAAATGATTTTAATGGATTGGTTTTTTGGGGGGTGTATTAATTGCACAAATACCATATTAACCTGTGTTTAACACAGCTTAACTGAAAAGAGTCTGCCATCATGTACAACCAGATCTGTCATCATATAGAGCCAGATCTGTCATCACATATAACCACATATAGATCCAGATCTACCATCAGATATAGCCATATATGCCATCATACGGAAGCAAATCAGTGTGCATCATATAGAACCAGATCTGCCATCATATAGAACCTGATCTGCCATCATATACAGCCAGATCTGTCATCACATATAACCACATATAGATCCAGATCTACTATCAGATATAGCCATATATGCCATCATACGGAAGCAAATCAGTGTGCATCATATAGAACCAGATCTGCCATCATATAGAACCTGATCTGCCATCATATAGCCAGATATGTCATCATGTAGAACCTGATGTCATCATATACAACCACATATATAACCAGATCTGCCATCATATACAGCCATATATGCCATCATACAGAAGCAGATGAGAGTACATCATATAGAACCAGATTTGCCATCATATACAACCAGATATGTCATAATATAAAACCTGATCTGCTATCGTATATATCCAGATCTGTCATATAAAACCTGATCTGCCATCATAGGCAACCAGAATCATATAAAACTGGATCTGCCATCATGTACAACCAGATCTGTTACCATATAGAAGCAGATCTACCATCATATACAACCAGAATCATATAAAACAGATCTACCATTACATACAACCAGACCTGTCATCATATAGAACTTGATCTACCAGTATATATAACCAGATCTGTTATGATGTAGGACCAGAAATGCCATATATAACTGGATTTGTCATCATGTTGAACCAGATATGCCATCACATAGAACTGGATCTGGCATCATATAGAACCAGATCTGTCATCATATAGAACCACATTTGCAGTCATATAGAACCAGATCTGTGATCTTATAGAACTACATCTATCATCATCTGTCTCATAGAACCACATGTGCAATCATATAGAACCAGGTAAGTTGTCATACAGAACCAGATCTGTCATCCAATAGAGCTACATCTGTCGTCATATAGAAGCACATGTGCAATCATATAGAACCATATCAGCTGTCATACAGAACCAGATTTGTCATCCCCTATAGAGCCACATCTGTCATAATATAAAACCACCTGTGTAATCATATAGAACCAGATCTGCAATCATATAGAACCAGATATGTCATAATATAGAACCACTTCTGCAATCATATGGAATCGGATCTGTTGTCATATAGAACAAGATCTGCTGTTGTATAGAACCAGAACCAGATATGTCATTGTATAGTACCAGATCTGCTATCATATAATACACTGATAGATCAAGGACTTAATGCTTGCTAGGAATTATTAGTACAATGAACAGTGTAACCCTGTAGTCACTAAACTGTCTAAGCACATAATTTGAACACATGCTCAAATTTCACAAATTCGGATCTTCTGTATCATCACTCTGAGGGAGGTTAGAATCATAAAAAGTTAAGGATTTTCTATCTTTTTTGTATTTCCACATACATGCCAAGTTTGATAGAAATTAAGCAACTCTAAGTATGATTTTAAATTGTGGAGTTTTAAGTGTGAGTTCAATTTGTGTGCTCCGACAGTGTCATGACTATGGATCCTGATCTCCTGGCACATGATGTGACAACAGATATAGATCTATGCTGGTTTCAGTTGTGCGTGGCTTATACATAAACGTATGTGATATATATTAAGTTGTTTCAAAAGGTGTAAAACAACTATAATCCCTTTTGGCACAACAATTTTAAAGACAAATGGAAAATTCATGAATTGGTCAACTCAATTTATTATAGTTCCCTTGTTTTTTTAAATAAATTTTTAAAGAATAATGGTATATCCAGATCGTTATGCATTTGAAGTGGTCTTGTGGGTAATCTTTGATCATGTGAATAAGGGGGCATTATGTATATTAGCATTAGTTTGATTCAAACTGGCACACAAATTATAGTTGGTCATAGTTCTATACTCTCTGCTCTAAGTCAATCATGTTTTGCTCAGAGTTATCTATTTCATGTAATGAGATGTCAGTCATTTCCTACAGTTAATCATAATTGCATTCAACTGTTTTGAGTTCTTTTGCCGATTTTTTTTTTCAGGTTGTAAAGCCATTTTATGACTTTTGGGAGACATACTGTACTGCTAAGTCCTATGTTTGGGTAGACAAGTATGACATTCTAGAGGCTCCAGACAGGCGGGTGCGCCGGCTGATGGAGGCAGAAAATAAAAAACTCAGAGATGCTGCTAAAAAGGAGAGGAATGAGGAAGTCAGGGTATGACATCGCTTCCTACAAGATTGATTACTAATAATTAAAAAAATTAGACATAATTTCTTTAAGTCTCCACAACCACCAACCTACAATACCAGATTATTGCCAAGCCGTAATCTTTAGTGAGTGGATATTATGATAACTTTTGTCTGTCCATCTATGTGCCCACAATGAAATCTCATAAATTGCTGGATGGAAATTCACCAAATTTGGTACATAGTTTGCCCTTTTGTTGACCATCTGCAAGAGGGGATATAATTTATAAACTGCTTTCCTAGGGTCCCTGGGAGGGGGGTAAAAGTTAAATATGCAAAAATTGCAATCATAGTGACAGTAACATTTCTGAAAAATTATTTTACCAGACTTTGTACATGCATTGGTTATAGAGGTAAAAATAATATATGAAACAAATTTTGGGTCATGATCCCTTGATCATGGTCCATATGGTGACAGGATTGGGTAGAGTGGGGATATGTAATAAAAAGCACAAAGATTTGCCATGGTGTGTGATACTTTAGTTGGTTAAATGTTATTGTTTCATTGAATTTATCACTCTACTATTTTGAGACATAAAATACTCTTAGAAGTGTAGAAGTAATAGATCAAAATTATTACACTCTTTTCAGAGTGTTTAAATCTTACATTTAGTTATCTAATACCTTATATTTAGTTATCTAATACCTTATCTTATATTTAGTTATCTAATACTTATTTTACATTTAGTTATCTAATATCTTATATTTAGTTATCTAATACCTTATTTTTAGTTATCTAATACCTTATTTTTACATTTAGTTATCTAATATCTTATATTTAGTTATCTAATGCCTTATCTTATATTTAGTTATATAATACCTTATTTTTCATTTAGTTTTCTAATACCTTATCTTATATTTAGTGTTTTTCAAAAAAAATTCTTTCTCTTTTTATTGTCATTTTAATAACAGTGCAACTGAGCGTGTTGAACGGGATACCATGATATATTATTTACAAGTTGACATGCAAAAAATTAAAAATATAAAAGTTAATTACTATGACAGCATCAGGTTGCATGTCAAAAATAACGTAACTTTATCTGGGTAATAACTTACAGCTTTATGCCATACAAAAATATAAAATATCTCTGTAAATTTTAAAATGAAATACAGGCCAGATTCTCAGGGAATTTTTAAGACAATGTTCACATTAATTCAAATTATGAACTTAAGATAAAATACCATAAATTCTTCTTATATTGGTTTTTTTTTGGCAGCAATTGGTCAGATTTGTGAAGAAGAGGGACAAAAGAGTACAAGAATACAAGGTACACCTTTTCATGGTTGTCTTTTAGTGAGATAGAATGGATGTGGCAAATGCGTATAGATGAGCTAACAGTACAATCTTATTATATTTATTTATCCTTTAACAATCTCTATATTAGTTGAAAGATTTTATTGGTCCTGTCCATCTTTACTTCGTGTGTTTGTCCATCTGTTTTATGAGGCATAATGCGCCGGCAGATCTGGGTCTATGCAGTTTGCAGTTGGTATCGGATTATACACGAGTATATATGGTAATTGCACAAAAATATTTACTTGATGTAGTTAAATGAAATTCAGTAGGAAAGTTTGTTTGCATATTTAGATGACTTGATTAAAACTTTCATGCCAAGAAAGTAATTTCTCTGTTTTTTTTAACCAAATTTGTTTCTTTTTGGAGTTAGATTTTGTTTTGTGAAAACTTTGTTAGCACAGTTGTGCAGAAACCACTTGACCTAGACACGTGAAATTTGGTAGGCATGCGTGTATGCATATGCAAATAACTTGATCAGATTTTCATGCCAAGAAAGCAGTTTTTGTTGAAAACATTGGAAGCTTAACTGTACAAAAACCACATGACATAAACAAATTAAATATGATGGGCATGTTTGTATGCATATGTACAGCAAATGAACTGACAAGGGTTTCATGCCATTAAAGCAGTTGTCACATTTTTTATAAATGTTGGAACTCTTTGGACTTTACTTTGTTTTGCTGCAGTTGGGGCATACATGTTTTACAAATACAAATATAGTTTTTTTCTTTGTAATAATTGAGGGCCATGGCACATGTAATTTATACTAATTGAGGGGCATGGCACATGTAATCTATACTAACTCTGGGCTATGGCACATGTAGTCTATTCTAATTGAGGGCCATGGCACATGTAATCTATACTAATTGGGGGCCATGGCATGTGCAATCTATGCTAAATGAGGGCCATGGCAAATGTATTACATGTACTGTGGATGACACTCACCAAAGCTTGTATAAAACCACAGTTGTCTTCCTCATGTGCCGACATTGTAAGTACTCCTTTTTATTATCTTGCTTGTACGATTGGTTTGATTTGGTGTTTTACAGGAAAGAAACACAAGTAGGTTATTTAGTGTCTAGGCAATTTGTGTAAAGTGCCATGCCAAGGCATTACTTTTTTTTACCCAACTTTAAAGTTTGAGGTTAATGTTTATGCTTACAGTTTATTATCTTTAGACATCAGGTCAAAGTTTGCAGTTAAGGGTTGTTCCCAGACAGCAGGTTAAAGTTTTCTTTTAATGTTTGTTATCTTTAGACAGAAGGTTCAGTTAGCATTTAAGGTTATTATTTTTAGACAGCAGATTACAGTTTGCATCTAAGGTTGTTATCACAGACAGCAGGTTAAAGTTTACAGTTAAGCATTGTTATCCCAGACAGCAAGATAAAGTTTACAGTTAAGCATTGTTATCCCAGACAGCAAGATAAAGTTTACAGTTAAGCATTGTTATCCCAGACAGCAAGATAAAGTTTACAGTTAAGCATTGTTATCCCAGACAGCAAGATAAAGTTTGCTTTTAAGGTTTTGTTATCAGCAAGTTCAAGTTAGTGTTTAAGGTCATTGTCTTTAGACAGCAAATTAAAGTTTGCATTAAGGTTTGTTATATTTAGATAGATTAAATTTGTATTTAAGGTTTGTTATCTTTGGACAGCATGTTAAAGTTTGTTTAAAGTTTGACTTGTATACTTATGCTGGAACTGTGTATTCAAATTTAACTTTTTTGTATTGATATGCATCTTTTGACCTTATTCATAAGGGCTGTACCAGCAAAACATACTTGGGACCCAGGGAGGTACATTCATTGTGGAATAGACACCCATAGATGCAGTTTAGAATTTTTTATTATTTTCATATGAATTGAGTAATTAAAGTGCCCAAAATATATTTTTTGAAAACTGCCTTCCTCGAGTACCGTGTATGTTTTAAATGGAACAGCCCTTGGTTTTATTACAATTGTTATTGCAATTTATCTTGAAAGTAGGTTTTGTTTTATCTTTGCTCAATCAGGTCAAAGTTTTAAATCTTCTTTCTTGTTACCTTGAGGCCAATCTTTTGATAAGCCTTTATAGGACACAAACCATTTTTTTTATTGATCCACAATAATTGTTGAAGAGACATATTGTGTTAACCTCATCAGCTTTCCCATCTTTCCATCTCTGTCTATTTCTCCATCATACCTTGCTCAATTTTGCTTTGCTTCAGGTCAGTTTTCAAGTTACTCTCACTTATAGGGTCTGTGGTTTAGTGTATGGATCCAACTTTAACAGAACTCAACTGTCATGCCAAAAGTAGGTCACCATGACATAATTTCACACTTCACTACTTTTACGATAGGCATTTGGTCAGTATGTCATACCAATTCAAGTACAATGGTTTTCATGTAAATGTTCCAGTTAATGGATGTTGAAAATTTGAATTTTGTTTATTTTTTTTTTTTATATAATTTTGGTCATAGGGTCCATAGAATTACCATGTTATATCCAGAATCATCATATAATGAAGTGAATTATAACAAGAGAGAGCTGTATTACCCCATTCACCTGTTTCTTCTTCAAAGACACTACCCAATCATAATGCCTTTGGAGTACGTCCACTGCCTTGCAAATCCAGCCCTCCCAAATTCAATTTTAGTTATAAAAACAGCTAAAAATTGTCTGCCTACATAGGCGGGAGTTAGACAAGAGTGATCTCCCCTTGGATAGAGGGATAGATAAAATCCTGTCCATACTTAAGTTACTACTTCCGCTCATGCTAGGAAGCACACTCTTTTGGAGATGTAACAAAAATCCTGTATCATATGGTATTTCCACACTACTGAGTGAGTTGTTAGAGTATACTCCATGTATATTTCTAACTATCCTATATAATCCCATATAAACTGAATAATTTAGAAAAAAATAAAAACCTGAAAGAAGGGAAGTTGTCTTATTTGCAGGCCAAGGTCTGTTATAGGTGTACTAACACCATATAAGCCATTAACCAGGTCACCTCAGTAAATGAGGACCTGCGGGTTGAGGTTAGAAGGGTACATGTGTGTGTGTGTGTCTGTTTTGGGTTATTTTACCTGATTCTTCTATTTCTCATTATATTTCATCATTATATCTCATCTCGGACTTATGGGTTGGTTTATGCGCGGGTCATGCACTTTTAATGTTTTTACCTATTTATTTTGGGGGGCGGCTTATACGGGTCATGCACTTTTAATGTTTTTACCTATTTATTTTGGGGGCGGCTTATACGGGTCATGCACTTTTAATGTTTTTACCTATTTATTTTGGGGGGCGGCTTATACGGGTCATGCACTTTTAATGTTTTTACCTATTTAGTTTGGGGGGCGGCTTATACGTGAATGGGTTTATACATGAGTATATATGGTATTTCTCTTTTCTGTCTGAGATGAAGTTTTCTCACTTTATTAGAACAATAACTTCGTTGTACGACATATATATCGGTGCCTTTTTGTTATACCTGCCATGGTCAATTTTACATTCATTCAGTAATGTGTGCCAGACCTATTATAGGTTTGCAGTCATTAACTGGATAATATCATTCCGATAATTTCTATAGACATTTATTTGTTCATTAGTGTCCACTTCACAGTAAGTTGATGCAATGCTTTGCAGTCACTACAGTTTAGAATTTTGTATCATTTTGATATGAACTGAATACTTGAAGTACCGAGGCATACATTTTTTTTTAAACTGCCTTCCCTGGGTATCATGTATTTGTAAATGGAACAGCCCTCAGATATTGTTAAGGGCATATAATGCAACCATAGTTCATTCATACATCCATCCAGTTAAATTTTGTATTTAGGATAGTGTGCAGGAACTGTGGTGTGACATCCAAGTTCTGTCAAAACATTTATTGTTAGCAATTGATTACATTTTAATCATCATCAGCTAGGATTTGCTGTGTTAAAACTTTTCTTTAAGACAGGAATGAGTTTAAATCAAAAGACTTGGCCTTAGATTTCTGCAAAGGTTTCAACATGTACAGTGAAACCTTCTTTTAGAAGACAGACAAAGGACTTGCCGCAGAGGTCCACAACCTTTTTGTGTCTACGAGTACATTTGTGAGTTTATGAGAGGGGGGCGGGCACCAACCAATTAACTTGACCCATTTTTAAAAATATTATTATTCATTATAACCTCTTCTGCGGGCACACAAAAAACCCGATACCAACTGCAAACTGCATAGACCCAGATCTGCCGTCACATAATGTGCCGGCAGATCTGGGTCTATGCAGTTTGTAAGGACTAATCAGTAGAACAAACAACATAGACCCTGATCTGCCGGCGCATTATGCAATGGCAGATCAGGGTGTATATTGTTTACATTTGGACCCGGTTTATACACGAGTATATACGGCACTCATTCTGCCCATCTCAAACAGGTGTTTCTGAAGACTAATATATTGTGTCGTCCACCTATATCGGTGTCCGTTAGCAGTGTTTTCTCCAGGACAAGCAATTGCATGAATTTCACCTAAATTTAATGAATCTTCCCCTAAAAATGAGCAAGTGAGCACAAATTGCATGCGGTTGATTTTCCATGAGCTTAATGAAACCTGTAACATTCATCAATATTAACAAAACTTGATCTGATCTTGTAAGTGCTTGACTTCTATATCAACCACCATAATCATGTGCTTACTGAGTGACTTTTTTGCAATTGAGCATTGACATACTTTCATTGATTATCAAGTCATTAAAAGTATTTCACCAACTGCACTTTGTGAGGTTGTACAGTGGCATTCATGCAGTTTTCTGTATTCATTTGTATTGCAGTGTAGTTCGATTTGAATAACACGTGATTGCTGCCACTGTGTCAATAATGAAGATAATCAACTTTTTTAAAGTTATATAGCACACACATACATGTTAAAACATGCTATAAAGTTATATATCTCACACATACATGTTGAAACATACTATAAGGGATCTTATCATAAATACTGTTGTCATATAATAACTGACCCCCACCCCCACCCCCCAAAAAAATCAAAAATCCCCCCATACAAAAATGTAAGAGAGGGGTATTGATACGTGAATAAATGACAAAGTGCTTTTTGTACCTTCACATGGTTTAAAATGTTAATTTCAGAAAAAGCTTGAAGAAAGAGCAGCTGAAATTTCCAGAAAAGGCAAAGAGCACAGAGAAAGGCAATTGAAGGAGAAACAAAAGTAAGGCTTCAGTAATGTATACTCCTTTCATTAACTTACATGAGAAAATGTATAATGCATAATCTCATAATTAACTGCCTAAAGTATTGTACATATATGGTTGTACAAGGTAATTTTCACTTCACTAACTGCCTAAGGTATTGTACATATATGGTTGTACAAGGTAATTTTCACTTCACTAACTGCCTAATGTATTGTACATATATCGTTGAACAAGGTAATTTTCACTTCACTAACTGCCTAAGGTATTGTACATATATGGTTGTACAAGGTAATTTTCACTTCACTAACTGCCTAAAGTATTGTACATATATGGTTGTACAAGGTAATTTTCACTTTACTAACTGACTAAGGTATTGTACATATATGGTTGAACAAGGTAATTTTCACTTCACTAACTGCCTAAGGTATTGTACATATATGGTTCTACAAGGTAATTTTCACTTCACTAACTGCCTAAGGTATTGTACATATATGGTTGTACAAGGTAATTTTCACTTCACTAACTGCCTAAAGTATTGTACATATATGGTTGAACAAGGTAATTTTCACTTTACTAACTGACTAAGGTATTGTACATATATGGTTGAACAAGGTAATTTTCACTTCACTAACTGCCTAAGGTATTGTACATATATGGTTGTACAAGGTAATTTTCACTTCACTAACTGACTAAGGTATTGTACATATATGGTTGGACAAGGTAATTTTCACTTCACTAACTGACTAAGGTGGCGCTCTCCAGTTTCGTACTTTGCATAGGGTTAGAAATTAAAAGAAAAAGAATTAGCCAGGGTTTCCTCGCTGGCTGTCCTGGCTATTTAAAAAAGACCTTGTATATCTTAGGTATTGTTAAAAGAACTTTGAATTCTCTTTATTTTGGTGTATGATTGATGGGTGAAATTTGGGTTATAGAGTATACAGCTTGGTCTTACTTAAGATGTGCACCTCTCAAAAAACTGCTAGCTCCGCTTGGTCATTTTCACTTCCTGGACTTCAAAGGTAAATAAAAAAAAAAAGAGCCGATAACTTTTTTTACTTTTTGGATATTTTTCAATTCATTCATAGTACTTTCAGAGGCTGGTATTGTCTGCTCTGGCAAAATTCGTTTCCCTATTTTAATAACTGCTGAAAATAGTGCACTTTTGACTAATTCAGGCTGATTTTTCGAGTACTTTGGAGCGGCCATTTTGTCCGCTGTGTGCTTAGATCACGTCCAGTTTCCACAAGTACAATATGTAAAGAAATTTCAGCCACAGTACATGAAAGTAACATAGAGGTATGCCAAATTCTCTCCAGTGTGCATGTTGCAAATGCAAAATACTTCATCTTACACCTGTCACTCCCTCAGAAGCATGTATTATCTGTAGAGCGCCCCCATATAGACAATATATGCATTATTATTATATGATTTAATTTTGGTTGTATAGCTGAAACATTTAAGCTGCAAGCATCTAAACAGTCCTTTTGAATAATTCTCATGTATTTTTCCACAGAACAGTATTCATTTGTAGTAAAGTCCCACACAAGCCCCGCCCCCCCCCCCCCCCATGATGAAAAGTGGGCTATTTTAAAACTACACCTTGCATTTTCTCAACAATAGCAACCAATGTTTTGGTAAAAGACAGGAACATGAAACTTGCCACAATTATTCATGAGATGTCACTAATAAAATTTACAGACTGAACAGGGATGGAAGAGTTCAGGTTCACAGAGGTCAAAGGTCAAAGGGTACAAAGTTTGCTAATTCTTCTAACACTAGTATATGGAAGAAAGCGAATCTGCTTTATTATCATTATTTTCCAGAATTTTATTACAACCGAATGAAAAGAAACATTTTTGCTATATTTTTCTTAGACTTAATACAACAGTTTTAAATTTAAGTTGACTTTACTCCTATGTTCTAAGACTTCTAATTTTCCCATAATTGAGGTCATTGCACACAAAATACTGCCACAAGGCATATTGTGTAAGCAAGAGCAAAATAGGCATAATTAGCTTATTTTTATGCATAACATCAATGTTAATATACCATTTTGTTGAGAAATGCATACATAATTATATGAGAAAGAGAAAAGCAATTGCACAAATTTTCATATTTATTTTAAGGTGGCGCTCTCCAGTTTCGTACTTTGCATAGGGTTAGAAATTTAAAGAAAAAGAATTAGCCAGGGTTTCCTCACTGGCTGTCCTGGCTATTTAAAAAAGACCTTGTATATCTTAGGTATTGTTAAAAGAACTTTGAATTCTCTTTATTTTGGTGTATGATTGATGGGTGAAATTTGGGTTATAGAGTATACAGCTTGGTCTTAACTTAAGATGTGCACCTCTCAAAAAACTGCTAGCTCCGCTTGGTCATTTTCACTTCCTGGACTTCAAAGGTAAATAATAAAAAAAAAGGGCCGATAACTTTTTTTACTTTTTGGATATTTTTTAATTCATTCATAGTACTTTCAGAGGCTGGTATTGTCTGCTCTGGCAAAATTCGTTTCCCTATTTTAATAACTGCTGAAAATAGTGCACTTTTGACTAATTCAGGCTGATTTTTCGAGTACTTTGGAGCGGCCATTTTGTCCGCTGTGTGCTTAGATCATGTCCAGTTTCCACAAGTACAATATGTAAAGAAATTTCAGCCACAGTACATGAAAGTAACATAGAGGTATGCCAACATTCTCTCCAGTGTGCATGTTGCAAATGCAAAATACTTCATCTTACACCTGTCACTCCCTCAGAAGCATGTATTATCTGTAGAGCGCCCCCTAAGATATTGTACATATATGGTTGAACAAGGTAATTTTCACTTGTCGGCCATACTTCTCATATAATAAACATAGGAACTTCTTGAAAATTAAATATTTTTTTGTCAAATTGTGCAGACTTTATTTCAATGGTGGTGTTTAGAATAGATTTAAAATTTCATCAAAATTGGGTGAAATATTGTCAAATTAATTCTAAATGTTATGTAGTTAAAAATTGTCTCTGTGTCCAGTCCCATGCCATAGAACTATAACAAAAGTAGTTACCTAGGTAACTATTTGATAATTCAGTGATGCCTTGCAACTAAGCAATTTAATTGATCTGCAGTTCACAAGGATCGCTGATAATCAATAATTGATTGACAGGTGTCAGTAGATCAATTATCTAATGAACTAGGAAACAAATATAACTCATTCAGGCATGTTCCAATGGTGTCAATTTCACATTCACTACACAACTAGAAGTAATTTTTGAAAAGTGCATCATTACTTTATTGTCTGTTTTGGAGAACAAATACAATACATAGCAGTCATGAAGTCGGTTGTAGGGGTGTCAGCATGAAACTCAATATTTAAGTTTTTTTGCAAGTCCATAACTTTGAAACTGCTGTCAGGAATTTGATGAAACTTGCTACACATAATGTTTAGGAAGTGGGGATTGTTTTTGTTTTTTTCATCAAAGGGAATCCTACCCCGCATGGGGCATAAGTGTTGATGTCAAAGTTCACACCAAATTTTCAACATATTTTGATTGTTATTTGCTATGATTTATGGAACTATCTTTGGATTTATATTTGGAATATTGCTATAAGTACACAATTAACTTATGTTTAAACCATCATTGCCCTTGGGTCATGCCTTTGGGTCTGTCTTTATCCTCTAAGGCACAGCTGCTGGGTTATGACTTAGAAATCATTGAAATCTTGACCCTATAATCATGTATGCATTTTCTCAGCATGAAAAAGCCAAGTCATTATGCAGTCAGCATTGGCCCATGGGTCTCTCACTACCCTCAGGGGACTTGCCCCAGGGTCAAAACTAACAGATGCCAACCATTCTGATTTTGGTAGAAGCATTCTGATTTTTACCTTAAATTACACCATTACAATCACTTTTGTCAGATTTTGATTTTCTGGTATATCTATATCACTGAAATGCTTGTAATGTTTGATTCTAATGCATTTGTGATATACCTAAGCACTTATATCACAAAAGCAATTGAATATTAACCAATCAAAAATCATGTCAGCTTAGTTCTCTGATTCACATGAGAAAGTTTGGAAAAAGATTGTGAAACAAATGGTGGCCAAAAAGGATTATACAGCAATGAAAAAAAGTGTGCTACAGAAGTTCAAAACAGCATACACAAAGTATCAGCACAAAAAAAAAAAAAAAATATCATGCCTTTGCCATCTTGTCTCAATGGACTTCAGTATGGCATGGAAAGAATACTGTAGAAATTAAATATCAACCCAAAATAACGTATCAGTATGGTTAAATGTTTAAAACAAAATGTTTGATAAAAATTTGAAGTTTTCCTATTTTATATTCAGATTGAATTTTTCAACACTCACATTCCTATTTGAAGTTGGTAGAGATTGGCATCTCTGTTTAGAAAACCGTTTGTAACCCCACCTAGTAAGTATATATAGATACTTGAAAAGGGGAATTCACTCTTATAGAAGCTGAAAAAATGTGAGACATGGTGTTATATGGAAACCCTGTTGTTCCTTGTTTTTCACATGTCACCCCTGTCTGCATAAGTTCAAGTCTTGGTTCAACCAACATGGGTATGTGAGATAGCTTGCCAGTAGCTTCCTGGGGTCTTCTTCCACTAAATATACTGGCCACCATGCGTAGCTTATAATGTGCTGAAAAATGGCGCTAAACCCCACAAAACCAAACCATCCTTGCTTTTCTTGGTTTATATGTAAACCCAGTTGTTCCATGCTTTTCTTGGTTTAGATGGAAATCTTGTTTGTTCCTTGCTTTTCTTGGTTTAGATGGAAACCTTGTTCCCAGCTGTTCTTGGTTTATATGGAAACCTTGTTGTTCATTGCTTTTCTTGGCTTATACAGAAATTTCATTGTTCCTTGATTTTCTTGGTTTATATGGAAACCTGTTGTTTCCTGCTTTTCTTGGTTTAAATAGTATTGTATTCACAGAAATCATTATGGAAAGTATATACAAATCAATACAAGAGTATTGTATTCACAGAAATCATTATGGAAAGTATATACAAATCAATACAATAGTATTGTATTCACAGAAATCATTATGGAAAGTATATACAAATCAATACAATAGTATTGTATTCACAGAAATCATTATGGAAAGTATATACAAATCAATACAAGAGTATTGTATTCACAGAAATCATTATGGAAAGTATATACAAATCAATACAATAGTATTGTATTCACAGAAATCATTATGGAAAGTATATACAAATCAGTACAAGAGTATTGTATTCACAGAAATCATTATGGAAAGTATCAATACCAATCAATACAAGAGTATTGTATTCACAGAAATCATTATAGAAAGTATCAATACAAATCAATACAATAGTATTGTATTCACAGAAATCATTATAGAAAGCATCAATACAAATCAATACAAGAGTATTGTATTCACAGAAATCATTATGGAAAGTATCAATACAAATCAATACAAGAGTATTGTATTCACAGAAATCATTATAGAAAGTATCAATACAAATCAATACAATAGTATTGTATTCACAGAAATCATTATAGAAAGTATCAATACAAATCAATACAATAGTATTGTATTCACAGAAATCATTATGGAAAGTATCAATACAAATCAATACAAATCAATACAAGAGATGTAGAAGATTGAGCAACAAGCTTATTTTGAGTTCTCCCTCAATTAACAAAAGTCTTTTCTTACATGATATTGCTGTCATGAGTAATGAAGGATGAGGATTGCAGAACATTGATACAAGCTTATGATATTTCAAAAGAAAATTGTGCATACAATATTTTAATAGCATCAGCAGCCCACTGTGGCTGTGTAGTCTAAGGCGCTCATCTTAACAGATTACTCACAAATCTCACCTCTGTCCATGTGGGTTCGAGCCTCAGCTCGACTAATCTGGGTATATGAGAAAGCTTGCCAGTAGCTTTGAGTGAGTCAGTGGTTATTCCCAGGATCTTCCTGGGTTCTTCCTCCTCCAAGTATACTGGCTGCCATGCATAGCGTATGATGTACTGAAAATGGCATTAAACCCTACAAAAACCAAAAAACTTTGATAGCGTCAAACAGTAATTAATAAGCCTTTGTAACACAAACATGTTGCTGCATGATAAAAGAAAAAATGTGAAACTTTTGGTATTGTGGGATGGGAGTGAAGGACTTTTAACTTCAGCTCAGGTGGTATATATGTGTAATAACTAAATATGTACCAGATATATATCAGGTTAGTATGAAGGCATAAATATTGGTTCAACAAATCTCTTAGTTGCTATTAGAAACTTTTGAACTGCCTTAAAAGACTCCTTGTTGACCTCAAGCGATGACTAGGGTTTACTCAATAATAACAAAGTTATGTCTATACTGTGAGACATAATTCCTATTGTTCCATTTCACATAGCAAGGTATTTTGTGCAGTGTAAGACATACATTCTCAAACTATTGGTTGTGGGCCACAGGCTTTCTTACAGGTGATATCTTAGCCATACATAGAATACCCAGAAGTGGGCCACAGGCTTTCTTACAGGTGCAAAAAGTTTGAGAACAACTGGTCTAAGAGAAAATGCTTTCTGGTATTTGGTTCACTGTATGAACAGTTATTGTTATATGACAAGTGTTTTTTAAATAGGTCATTGTTTAATGAACTACAACATAATTAAAGTCTTGTATGTAAAACTGATGTATATCTTTCATCTTGATGGCACAGTAGAACCTGTCTTGAAAGACCACCCCTTATGCCAAAATCATGGTCTCTCAAGACAGGTGGTCTCATAACAGGTCACAACACTATATAATCAATAAATGTGTGCATTTAGAATCGGGCCTGTCAATACAGGTGGTTTCTTATTGCAGTGGTCTTTCAAGACAGGTTTTTCTGTGCTAGACTGGGACTTTTCTAGATTTTTCTGTGCTAGACTGGGACTTTTCTAGATTTTTCTGTGCAATACTGGGACTTTTCTAGATTTTTCTGTGCTAGACTGGGACTTTTCTAGATTTTTCTGTGCTATCCTGGGACTTTACTAGATTTTTCTGTGCTAGACTGGGACTTTTGTAGATTCCTATTTAAGTTTGATATAAAAGAGTATAATGAAGGGTTGTTACCAATTTCCAAATGGTGAAGATTCCATCCCATAATTTCCAAATGGAGAAGATTCCATCCCATAATTTCCAAATGGAGAAGATTCCATCCCATAACAGACTTGGGTAAATATGAATTTTGATATAAATTTGTCCTGGCAAAAGGCATTTGGAGCTTGGTTCTATGATAAAATTTTCCATTACTTACCTGCTGGACACTTGAAAAAGAGGGAAAATTAAAACGGACTTGTCCATCCATCTTTTCTTCTGTCCATGCCACTTTTATTTCGGCAAAGTAACTCCCTTAATTATTATTGGATTTCAACGAAATTTGGTATGCAACTATATATTGGTGAAACCTTTGCTGAGATTGATTGTCAGCATTCAATGCCATTGTTTAACAGAGTTGTAAGCTCCTATTGTAAGACTCGTCCACTTTCATTTCTGTATGGTAACTCCCTTAATTATTATATTTCAACCAAATTTGGCATGCAGCTTGATATTGCTGAGACCTTGGCTGAGTTCAATTGTCAGCATTCTGCATTATCATTAAGCTGAGTTATAACCCATAATTGTCAGCATTCGGCATTATCATTAAGCTGGGTTATAACCCATAATTGTCAGCATTCTGCATTATTATTAAGCGGGGTTATAACCCATAATTGTCATGTTATGACTCTATGGTCTAAAAAAAATGTAACAGAAAGAAAGTGAAACCAACAAATCAACTAAAAATCAACAAGCAATTTATTTCTAGATAATTAAGATGAAAAATCAAAAAGACACAGTATTGTCTATTAAAATCCAAATAATCCAATAAGAATTAGTGTTGTAATCACAAGTCCTAATATAGAATGTTCCGAATGCACGGGTATCCTTGAATGTTGTGATATGCCAATGGTCTTTAAAGTCCTGATGTACTAGTAGTCTTTAATGTGCTGATGTCAAAATGAAGTACTCCAAAATATCTCTGAATAAGTTCACATAAATTCCAAAATCATCAATTAAAAATCCAAAATCCAAAAGTTTATGAGCACTGTTATAATCCAATGAATATTTAAAATAATTCCACTCTTAGATTTTGGAATGACTTTCCACAACTGTAATAGCTCTTTACAAGACTGATAGTAATGTCAAAACTGAAAAACTGTCCACTAAACTTGGTATATATCAAGATTGGTCACATGACAGAATGTTCTAGAATATGTGTCATCTTAATGGAATTTTACTTGTGTGGACATGTCTTTTTACACATAACTCTAATGAAATTCCAGTTTTATCTGTAAACAAAATCAACCTTGACCTCAAATTGAGAAAAGATTGTGTTTATCAAAACTATGCTTGAACTCAAATCTGAAGTAAAAAACCTAATTCAAGGACACTAGTTAAACATGTTTTTTTTTTTTTCTTTCTGATAAACAACATTAAGATTTAAGAAAATATTAAAGTCAAGAAACATTTATAATTTCCTAAAATATCTATAATATTATATAAACATCATACATAACAGTCAGCATTCAGCATTATCATTTAAGCTGGGTTATAACCCATAATTGTCAGCATTAGGCATTATCATTAAGCTGGGTTATAACCCATAATTGTCAGATCACCCACTTCTGTTTTCACACAATAATTGCTATTGGATTTCAACCAAATTTGGTATGCCACTTGATTTTCATGAGATCTTGTTCATTTGTCAGCATTCTGCATCATTTAGTGGAATTATAGCCCTTTGATTGTCCGATTAGCCCACTTTTCTGCACAATAACTCCCATAATTATTATTGCATTTCAACTGAATTTTATAGACAGCTTGATATTGACGAGACCGTACTGTACCCAAGTTCAGTTGTCAGCGTTCTGCATTGTCATTTAGTGAAGTTATAGCTTCTGATTGTTAGACCCACCCACTTTTTTTTCCACACTACAGGTACCTTAATTATTATTGGATTTCAAGCATATTTTGTATCCCACTTGATGTTGATGAGACCTTAGCTGAGTTCGATTTTCAGCCTTCTACATCATCATTTTGCAGAGTTATATCCCCTGATTGTTCCACCCACTTTCTTTCCTGAACAATACATTTCTTGATTATTACTTGATTTCAACCAAATTCGGTCGGATGCTGTATATTGATGAGGCCTTGGCTGAGTTCGATTGTCTGCATTCTGCATTGTCTTTTAGCAGAATTATAGTCCCTGATTGTCAAACCCACCGACTTTCATTAGCATTCAGTAACTCTTTTAATTATTAGATTTCAACCAAATTTGATATGCAGCTTGATTTTCAGGAGTTCTTGACTGAGTTGGATTGTAAGCATTTTGCATTGTTTAGCAGTTATTGCCGATAATTTTCAGACCCACCCACTTTTGTTTTCACACAATAACTCAGTTAATTATTTTTTATAATCAACCAGATTTTATTGGCAACTTGATATTGATGAGGCCAATGAAAGCAGCAAATATCAGTTCCTGGAATTCTGTTGTTGTAATGAAGCACTTCATCTCATCAAGATAACACGATGATTGGACATTATTTTTTATGTTTCAATACAAATGACATTTTGAAGAACACAATAATTTTAGGAATATTATTACAGTAAAAATGTCAACTAAAAGTACATAAAACTGTAGGAAAGTAAAAATATATTACAATCTGGTATAATCTACCTTGATATGGCGCCTGCTGAACAGTTTCTACAATAACAGTGATACTGCAGAACATTTTCCGCAGCTTGTACACATTTTTCAATTAATTTAGTAAGGGGTTGTTGTTGAAGGATTTTTGAAATACTTACAGTATATACTCACATACAAGTCAAGTCCAACTTCAATTAACATAGGCCCTGATCTGTTAGTGCATAATGTGCCGACAAATCAAGGTCAGTGTTGTTCTACTGATTGCTCCTAATAAACTGCATAGACCCAGATCTGCTCACGCATTATGCGACAGCAGATCTGGGTCTATGCAGTTTGCAGTTGGACTCGACTTATAAGTGAGTATACATGGTATTTGACAATTATTGTAAGGTCATTTGATACCAGGTTGCCATTTCCAATGCACTTCTTAGTAAGGATCCTTGTAACACATATTTTTACAAAGTTAGTACAACAGTATGCACACCAGTCCATTAATTTTTGTTGTTTCACTCTTTTAACTCTTACAATTTTCAGTATATCCATTAATAAAAAAAAAGTATTCTGGCATTTATTAGCAATCATCTTTAATAAAATCTCATTTTACCATAAGTGATTGAGAACCTAATGCTGTGTTTCAGGCTACTGGAGAACTACCAGGAGGCAGATTGGTCCTCTGTATCCACTCTGGAGGACCAGTTTAAACAGCTCGAGGCTGATCTGTCTGAACGGTTTGGAGACAAGGACAGTCACCTGGGTAAAATGACAACATTAACACCTTAATATTTGTCTTGCCTCTCAGACCCGAGACTAATAGAATCAAATGTATGGACGTATGTAGGATAGGGAACTCATAAATTAAGGGTCCGAATTCGTTGGCAGGAATGTTGGTTTTGAGAGTTTGATGAGGGTGGGATATCTCATCCTACACATATGCACACCTGATTTTTCTTTAATTTCCAACTCAGATTTTTATAGAAGAAACCAAATAGGTGGGTAATTTGTAAAGATGAAACCCTGAAAAATGCAGAATAGTTACGTTTCCGTTCACATTCCCTTCCAGGTGGGAGACAGTTTTGTGCTGTCCATCTGTCTGTTTGTCGCTCTTGTGGGCAAGATACCTAAAAGCTATTGAGCCAGACTAGACAAAATATTAGATACCTTGAATAGATCCTTATTAGACAGTGACTTTGTTCCACAATATTTTACACATTTTTGAATTTTTTATACTTTTTAAAAAAGTAAATTGTGAGCACGATTGGGCAGAAATCACTTGCAGTAGACAATTAATATATGGTAGACATATATGTAATATTTGTGATAATATTTTGATAATGTGATTAGATTTTCAGGCCAACACAGCAATTTTTCCCTTTTTTTCTGCACATTTTTGTACATTTTGGACATGGACATTTTTGCCACAAAATTTTAGCACCTTTAAGCAAAATTCATTTGAGTTACAAAAATGAAATTTAGTATGCATGTTTGTATGCATAAGTAGATGACTTTGTTAGATTTTCATACCATTATAACAATTTTAAGATTTTTGCTCATCTGGCTATAAAACCAAGTGAGTTTATGGTATGGCACAACATCGGTCATACATCGCCCATCACCCATCGTCCATCCATCAACAATTGCATGTTACCACTTTGGAGTCAAACTTGGAATATTGGCTTATATCATCAAAATCTTGGACGAGTTTAATAATAAGTGAGATATACACATATTAATGAGTTGATCTTGCATCTGATTGGTCAAATTTGGTCCATTTGAATGGGTTCAGTAATGAGTGAGATCCATGCATATTAACGAGGTTATCTTGCATCTGATTGGCTGGCCTTGTTACCACTCTGGAGGCCATAATGATCCAATTTTGATCAAACTTGGAATAGATGCTTATATCATCAAGATCTTGGACAAGTTAGATAATAGGCAAGAGCCATGCATACTAATGAGGTCATCTTGCATCTGATTGACTGAGCCTGTTATCACTCTGGAAGTCATATTTCTAAACTGATTTTCTGGAAGCCATATTACTAATCCAATTTTGATCAAGCTTGAAACATAGGTTTAGATCATCAAGATCTTGATTGGATTTAATAATGAGCAAGATCCATGCATATTAATGAGGTTATCTTGCTTCTGATTGGTTGAGTTTGTTTCCACTAGGCCATAATTCCGATTTGCTTTTGATGGGTTTATATCAAAATATATAATGTGTTTATTATGAACAAGATTTATGGATAATATTGAGGTGATCTAGCATCTGATTGTTTGTGCTTAATACTACTCTGGAAGTCATATTTTTTATTTGATTTTCATCAAACTTTAAATATAGGCTCATATGATCAAGATCTCACAAGAGTTGTATAAAGCATGGGATTCACCCATATTAATGAGGTGAAATTTCATGTGATTGGTTGAGCTTGTTACCACTCTAGAGACTGTTCCTGATTCAGCTTTGATTAGACTTGGTAAATTGGTTTAAATCACCATGACCTTGAATGAGTACAATTATGAGCAAGATTCACTGATATTAATGAGGTGATTTTGCATCTGATTGACTGAGCTTATCAAAACTTTAGCAGCTATTACTGATCATATTTTATCAAACTTGGTAAATCGGTTTATATCATCAAAATATATGTTTTATTTTTAGCAAGATTTATGCATATTAATGAAGCAAGCTTACAGATAATTGACTGAGCTCATTACCACATGAGAGACTATTTCTCACCAAATTTTAGTCTGGCTAATATTGTCAAGATGTTTGATGATTTTTATTATGTGTGAGGCCTATGCATATTTATGAGGTGATCTTGTGTCTGATTGACAGAGGTTTTCTAGCATTCTAGAAACTTTATTTTTTTATAGGATTTTGATCAAAACCAGTTATAAAACCTATTTTCTTTCTATCATCCAGAATGGCTGAGCTAGTTTCAATTAAATTTGGTAGGATTGTTTCTTAGGACATGCTTTATCAAAAGTATATCTGGGGTCGTTGCCCTGGAAATTGTATGACTTTCATAGCAATCATATGGAAAACCTATTTTCAGCTTCTCTAGAATGGCTATGCCAATTTTGATCAAACTTGGTAGGAATGTTTGTTAGGACATCCTCTTGCAAAATTTTGTATAGGGTGACTATCTTAGCAGTGATGTGGCTTTCTTAGCAACCAAGTGGAAAACATTTTTTACTTCTCCAGAATGGCTGATCCAGTTTCAGTCAGACTTGGTAGGAACGTTAGGACATGCTTTAGCAAATTTGTGTCTGGGGTGGCTCCCCTATCAATGATGTGGCTTCCTTAGCAACCAAAGCATATTTTTGACTTCTCTAGAATAGCTAAGTCGGTTTTGATCGGAGTTGGTAGAAATGTTTGTTGGGACATGCTGTATCAAAATTGTATCTGGGGTGACTCCCCTATCAATGTTGTGGCTTCCTAAGCAGCTGGATGGAAAAACTATTTTTGACTTTTTCAGTAGAATAGCTGAGCCGATTTTGATCAAACTCTGTTGGAATGTTTCTTAGGACATGCTTTATCAAAATTTTGTCCAGGGTGACTCCCAGATCAACAGTGTATCTTTCGCAGCAGACATATGAAAAAAATATTTTCAGCTTCTCTAAAATGGTTGTGCCAATTCTGAATCAAGTTTGGTAGGAATGTTTGTTAGTACATGCGCTATCAAAATTATATTTGGGGTGGTTTCTCCAGCAAGTGTGGCTTCCTTAGCAATCATATAGAAAAGTTATTTTTGACTTCTTTAGAACAGCAGAACCAGTTTTGATCAAACTTAGTAGGAATGTTTTGTTGTACATTCTCTGTCAAAATTATGTCCAGGGTTGCTCATGTAGCAATGATATGGCTTCCATAGCAACCATATGAAAAAGCTATATTTAACTTCTTCAGAACATTTGAGCTCATTTGATTAAACTTGGTAGGATGTTTCTTAGGACATGCTCTGTCAAAATTATTTTCAAGGTGGCTCTCCTAGCAACAGTGTGGCTTCCATAGCAACCACACGTAAAACCTATTTTCAGCCTTTCTAGAATGGCTAAGCCAGTTTTGATAAAACCTGTGTTTCTTAGGACATACTGTTAAAATTGTGTCCACAATGACTCTGCTAGCAATGATATGTCTTCCACAGCAAACATATGGAAGACCTATTTTCAGCTTCTTCCTTAGAATTGCCTACCTAATTTTGGTGAAACTTGGTGTGAATGTTTCTTAGGACATGCTCTGTCATAGTTGTGACTGGACTGGCTCCCCTAGCAACAGTGTAACTTCCATAGCAACCAGGTGGAAAACCTATAAATGATTCTCATCTCCCATCTAGTATGACTTTGTTATCATAAAACTACTTTCTGTCTCAAACTGCCTTACCATATCAGACCAGATGTGATAGTTAGTCTTAGCATGAACACCTTTCACATTCATACAAAAGATGCCAATGGACCAGCTTACCCAGCTGAAGTTACTAAGAGTGGAAACACAGTTGAGGAAAATCTCAAATGCCACCAAATTACTACATTTGCCTTTTAGACCAATATAAGGAGGTGAGTGATATCAGGTCACTTGGGCCTCTTGTTTTCTTTTTGTTCAAGGTTCCATATGCAGTGGGGGTTCATGCATTATTGGTTGATGCTGGAGGTCTACTTAGCATGTAAGCAAGTTATCATGATTTTTCCACCTAATTACAGTGAAACCTGCCCTTGTATACACCTCCATATAAAGGAAACCTGGTCATAAAGGACATTTCTGGGTTCCTTATATTGTGTGAGTGATCTTTTCTAACCAATTTATAAACTACACCTGTCAGTTGAGGACAAATTTAAGTAGTCCCTTGTGTGTTCTTTAATGAGAGTTTTCACCATAACTAGTATTGCTTCCCTTGACACTGTCATCAGCATCAAAAGATGACATCATTTATTGTCAAAAATAGTTTCCAAGATATCTTGCACACAAGTGAACATAAAGTCTGTTGCAAAAATATCAACTAATGACCTTGGAAATCTGTTTAAAGTAACCAGAATCAAAAGTAGGTCAAGTCTGGTCCAATGATGCTAGAAATATCTTTGCCATATAGTGACTGCCCATTCTAGACACAAAATATTGCATTTTTACTCTAAAAAATCGGGAATTTTCTGTATCACACTCAAACCAAAATTTCATTTAATTCACAATGTTAGATTTTTCCTTTCCTTTAGTCAGGTACCATTGTCACAGAATAACATCATTTGTTATGGAGGGTAGGAGGGATACATGTTTTTGTTTTCTAAAACAAATGCCTTCTAGTTACCAAAACTTGTTACATCATTGGAAAGGGGATTTTAAACAAGTTTATAAAAACTAAAATTGTTTTATATATACCTGTATATGCCTTGTCTCTTTTAATTTAACATCCCTAGAAACATAGCAGAAGATATCGACATCACAAATAAACTGCCATTAGGTGGTGTTGTCATGTGTACTCTTGTGGGATTAGTGTATCCTACATGTCTTTCTCACATGAACAAAAATTATGTTGCACATACATGGAGATCAGCATAAAAGGGGTCACTATGATTGTATTGGCTGTTACAGCAGATTAGGTTTTGAGTTGAAATTTTTTAACGAACCCTTTCACCTGTATGTCCTTTTATTGGGTTAGATATTGTAAAATCTGGGTCATGAGCTCATACTTGAAAATAAATGCATGCCAAAAAGTAAGTGCAGACTGGCCTTCTCATATTGTTGTAGAAAAACTAGGCATATGTGTGTGTGTAGAAGTGAAATGAAGTCTAAGATGTTAAACACATTCTTCTGACATTATTCTGTTACTTATTAGATGAATATTGGGACTGTTTATCCATTGACCATACCATATTTTGTTATTGCCACTTTCCTCTTGGTATCTTTCCTTTCTTTGATCAATCATCTTTGTCCGCCTTGGTCTCGTGGCCTGCTTTGGATTTCATTGCCATGAAATGGAAAACCAAACCAGGGCCTGGGAAAAAACGAAGTGAAATGAAAATGAGGTGCCTCTTTTTGCAGGGTGCTATTTGGGGTGCTAGGTGGCACTGCAAGTGATGGCTCAGATTAAACAAAATTAATAATAAACACGAAGCATGCCAATTCCCATCTTTAATGCAAAGAAAAGTAACTTTTATATCAGTCAGAAAGAATGCTGTAAGAACAATTTAGTTGTATATAAGCCAACCATCTTTTTGCCGCCATGTACATTATGATATCATAATATCAATGACATCAAGACTTTCTTAAAAGATGAGATCAAAACATTTCCTTTTGATGTAAACAAACCACAAGGGGACATAGTCTTGCCATTCTTTACCCAGACTGATATCTGCAAATTCTTTATCCAGATACAGTCTGGACAGGCCAGGGCTATCAAACTCTATATGTAGATACAGTCTGGACAAGCCAAGACTATCAAACTCTCTATGTAGATACAGTCTGGAAAGTCTGAGACTATCAAACTCTCTATGTAGATACAGTCTGGAAAGGCCAGGGCTATCAAACTCTCTATGTCGATACAGTCTGGAAAGGCCAGGGCTATCAAACTCTCTATGTCGATACAGTCTGGAAAGTCTGAGACTATCAAACTCTCTATGTAGATACAGTCTGGAAAGTCTGAGACTATCAAACTCTCTATGTAGATACAGTCTGGAAAGGCCAGGGCTATCAAACTCTCTATGTAGATACAGTCTGGAAAGGCCAGGGCTATCAAACTCTCTATGTAGATACAGTCTGGACAGGCTGAGACTATCAACTCTCTATGTAGATACAGTCTGGAAAGGCCAGGGCTATCAAACTCTATATGTAGATACAGTCTGGACAGGCTGAGACTATCAACTCTCTATGTAGATACAGTCTGGAAAGGCCAGGGCTATCAAACTCTCTATGTAGATACAGTCTGGAAAGTCTGAGACTATCAAACTCTCTATGTAGATACAGTCTGGAAAGTCTGAGACTATCAAACTCTATATGTAGATACAGTCTGGAAAGGCCAGGGCTATCAAACTCTCTATGTAGATACAGTCTGGAAAGGCCAGGGCTATCAAACTCTCTATGTAGATACAGTCTGGAAAGTCTGAGACTATCAAACTCTCTATGTAGATACAGTCTGGAAAGTCTGAGACTATCAAACTCTATATGTAGATACAGTCTGGAAAGGCCAGGGCTATCAAACTCTCTATGTAGATACAGTCTGGAAAGGCCAGGGCTATCAAACTCTCTATGTAGATACAGTCTGGAAAGGCCAGGGCTATCAAACTCTCTATGTAGATACAGTCTGGAAAGGCCAGGGCTATCAAACTCTCTATGTCGATACAGTCTGGAAAGGCCAGGGCTATCAAACTCTCTATGTAGATACAGTCTGGACAAGCCAAGACTATCAAACTCTCTATGTAGATACAGTCTGGAAAGGCCAGGGCTATCAAACTCTCTATATAGATACAGTCTGGACAAGCCAAGACTATCAAACTCTCTATGTAGATACAGTCTGGAAAGGCCAGGGCTATCAAACTCTCTATGTAGATACAGTCTGGACAGGTCAAGACTCAAGACTATCAAACTCTCTATGTAGATACAGTCTGGAAAGTCTGAGACTATCAAACTCTCTATGTAGATACAATCTGGACAGGCCAAGACTATCATCTTTGTGTAATGTGAAGTAAAATGTGATTGATAAGCATGAATATCAAAACTGCAAATAGTTTTGTTGTATTGTCATTATTGATTTGTCAACAAGCACAAATAAAATATAAGTATATACAATCTTGACCTATTTAATAAACAAACCTATATGCTTATTTACAGTCATTTAATATAAGCAACAATATAACACATCCTATTCTGAATCTTGGGCTAAGCAGCTGTTGTGGCTTAGTGGTTGGCGTGCCAGATTTGTGACCTCAAGAGTGTGAGTTAGAATCCTACCATGAGATCAGCCTGCGTTGGCTGCCATGGTGTGTCCCTGGGAATCAGATCAGTCTGTGTTGGCTGCCATGGTGTGTTCCAGGGAATCAGATCAGCCTGCATTGGCTGCTATGGTGTGTCCCTGGGAATCAGATCAGCCTGCATTGGCTGCCATGGTGTGTCCCTGGGAATCAGATCAGTCTGTGTTGGCTGCCATGGTGTGTCCCAGGGAATCAGATCAGCCTGTGATGGTTGCCATGGTGTGTCCCAGAGAATCAGATCAGCCTGCATTGGCTGCCATGGTGTGTCCCTGGGAATCAGATCAGCCTGCATTGGCTGCCATGGTGTGTCCCAGGGAATCAGATCACCCTGTGATGGTTGCCATGGCGTGTCCCAGGGAATCAGATCAGCCTGCATTGGCTGCCATGGTGTGTCCCTGGGAATCAGATCAGTCTGTGTTGGCTGCCATGGTGTGTCCCAGGGAATCAGATCAGCCGGCATTGGCTGCCATGGTGAGTCCCTGGGAATCAGATCAGCCTGTGTTGGTTGCCATTGTGTGTCCATGGGAAACAGATCAGCTTGTGTTGGCTGCCATGGTGTGTCTCTGGGAATCAGATCAGCCTGCATTGGCTGCCATGGTGTGTCCCTGGGAATCAGATCAGCCTGTGTTGGCTGCCATGGTGTGTCCCTGAGATCATCCTGCATTGGCTGCCATGGTGAGTCCCTTTGAATCAGATCAGCCTGTGTTGGCTGTCATGGTGTGTCCCAGGGAATCAGATCAGCCTGTGTTGGCTGCCATATTGTGTCCCTTTGATCAGCCTGCATTGGTTGCCATGGTGAGTCCCTTTGAATCAGATCAGCCTGCGTTGGCTGCCATGGTGTGTCCCTGGGAAAGGCACCTTACTCCAATTGCCTTTCATGTGTTGCAGTGTCATTAAGCATTCAACAAACAAACATGAACTTATGCTGCCTATCCATAATATTATACAGAACTACACAATGTTGCAATGAGATATCTTATATACAATTCATGGCCAATAGGATATATGTTTGCCTTGTCTCTTAATTGATTATAATTCTCATGAACACGATCAGATTATCCACAACTAAATGTTCAGAGGATTAATATGTTATGTGCATTGTGTTTTAATTAACCTATCACTGAATGTCAGTCAAACATGTCAGTACCCATAGGTTGCCGTCCAATACTCTTGCTAGAAAGATATTTGTCTCTATGTTATTATAGTGGCAATGGTAAGATTAACCAACATTCTGATCTAATGCCCATCACCTGTCTGACTGGCTCTATACAGCAAATATCAATTCTGATCTAATGTCCATCACCTGTCTGACTGGCTCTATACAGCAAATATCAATTCTGATCTAATGTCCATCACCTGTCTAACTGGCTCTATACAGCAAATATCAATTCTGATCTAATGTCCATCACCTGTCTGACTGGCTCTATACAGCAAATATCAATTCTGATCTAATGTCCATCACCTGTCTGACTGGGTCTATACAGCAAATATCAATTCTGATGAGCATAACTTCATCATTTTTCAATAAATGTTTATGAAATGTTCAGTATTTACTTATCATTCATATTAGTTCTTATTGGTCTGATTGTCAAATAAAACAAATTTGATTTTTTGTATTATTTTTATTATTATTATTTCTGTGTTTCTCTTCTTCAGAGCTCACACTACTTTTTAGCGGCAAGGACCTTTAAAGTATTGGGATTATAGTTTGGAATCAAACTATGGTTATTTAGCACACTTAGCCAAAAGCCAAATGAGCTTATGGTAATTCCTTTAGTCCATCATGTATCATACATCCGTTCAGCAACAATTGCTAATGAACATTCAGGAGGCTTCAGTTCTGATCAGATTTCAATGAGATTTTATATGTAAGCTTATATCATCAAGACCTATGACAAGTTTGATTATGAACAACATCCACTCGTATTAATGAAGTGATCTTGCATCTGATTGTCTGAGCTTGTGAACACTCAGGAGGCCATATTTCTAATCAGACTTTGATGAGATTTGGTATGTAAGCTAATATATCATCAAGATCTTGGATAAGTCCAATTATGAGCAGTATCCATGCATATTAACAAGGTGATCTTGCATCTAATTGGCTGAGCTTGTGAACACTCTAGAGGCCATATTTCAGATCAGATTTTTATCAGATTTAGTGTGTAAGCTTATATCATCAAGATCTCAGATGGGTTTGATTATGAGCAACATCCACATATATTAATGTGGTGATCTTGCATCTGATTGGCTCAGCTTGTGAACACAATAGAGGCATACTTGCCATATTCCTAGACTGTGTGGGGTTTTTTTGAGACTCAAAAAGTGTGTTTTGAGGTCCCAAGGGGGGTCTGTGCATGTGACTCCCCAAATGAGGATAAACTATCTTTTCAAATCAGCCTATAGCAAATGACTGGAAATTAAAATCTGAATAAAAGAAAATACCATCTGTAATCTCTGAATCATTTAATACACTTATAAACAAAAGAAAAAGGTAGACTTATCATTGTTAATAACATCGCCACAAACATGATCACAATCTCACAGACATTAAATACAAAAATACACCAAGTTACTGTCTTTAAAATCCATTGGACAGTGGAATGTAGTTTTAATTACATGCAGTCTTTGCTGCTTTCAATAGTTCAGTAGTTGGTTTGACGCTAATGCAAGTGTCATTTGTGTTCACAAATATGCCTACACTTTTCCAAAGCAAACATGCATCCACAACTATATTGGCGCAAGCAATGGCCAAAGTTGCTAAAAGTGATAAAACCTGTAAGATGGCAATGAATATCCATTTCAAAACAATGAATCCGGCAATGAAAACATTCAAGGTTTGTGGTAGTCAGCTGAGTTGCTAAAGACTTTAACTGCAGCTATTGTAATGTATTTTTGAGGTTAAAGTCACACATACGGCAGTGAAGATTTAATTTATTCTCGGGCTGAATTAATGAAATAAGGTACTAATTTATGCAAATACACAATTTGTCATTTGAGTAATGATTAATACTTGTAAATTATTAATATTCCATGGTGCAGTTCATTTCAGGTTAACCAGATATTCAAACATGTTAATGTTTTCATGAGTTACTTGATCACATGATAAAATGTTTATTGCAATATTGTAAATGTTCAAGAAAAATATGAGAAATTTGAGATAGCAAAATTGTCAAAGCAAATAGAGTTTCTCATTCTTTTTAGCACTTCTAGTGCATTATGTACTACAATTTTCCTCTGTCCCTTTAAAATGTTGTGTGCCCCCCAATTCTGAAGGGTGAGGGACACAGTGTCCCCTGACCTTGGGATCTTAGGTGCAACACTGCATTAGAGATTGAATGGTGCTGTTGTTCAACTTATCAAAATAATGATGTTTTGAATTGTATATATGGAGTAAAAATCCAACTTCAAAGAAACGTTGCCACTGATCACAAACTTTAATAAAGATGGCTTCACCATTCTCATTCAATGCAGTCAGTGATCTGTAATAACATTTGTTCTTCAACACGCATCTCTTTGATATACTTAACTTCAGACAAATTGGGTTGTTCCACATAGTGTACTTTACCTATGCAAATTCGCCTAATGGGCTCTTCCTCAGCAGTGCTCAAAGATTTGACACGACACATCACCCTAGCTAATGTGAGCAAATTCAGTAAATCTCTGAAAGGTGTCTGTTTATCTCTGACCACCTTACCTTTTAATTGCCTCTAAAACAGTTATATAAACTGCCCCGAGGATAGTTTTACATGAGTTCCGAGCAAGACTGTTTACTGTTTATACATACCACAGATTACGGGCATATATTATGGTGGTCAAGAAATATACGTTTTTGTTTTTTTTCAGTGGGAATTTTTTTTCTTTTCGCTGAGATTGCTGAAAATACGACCGTGTTGGGGGGGGGGGGGAGTACAAAATCATGTTTTTTGCTTGACACGTCAGGGTTATGGCATGTATGTAGAGGCCATATTTCTGATCAGGTTTTTGTAAGATTTAATATGTAAGCTTACATCATCAAGATCTCAGTTGAGTTTGATTATGAGCAACATCCACGTATATTAATGAGGTGATCTTGCATCTGATTGGCTGAATTTGTGAACACTCGAGAAGGGGGCAAGGACAGACCCAGTAATTTATGCATACTGCACATATTAACTCCCCTTATAATGTCGGGTGTGTACTTTAAGGATGGGGTTATGAACAATTTCTATGTTATGAATCAGGGTCTAGTCCACAGGAGTGGGGAGAAATGTGGGGGAGAATACTGGTTGTATAAATTACTTGCCCTTTTTTTGCAAAGAAATGATCTAATACCTATGGTCAAGAAAAGAAGATAAATGACACCAATATCAGTAGACAATATAACAATCATGTGCTGCAAACTTTTCTTTCCCTGTACAGTTCTAATACATCTTGCATTCACAAGCTGACGTAAGTCGGCTACCAGGTGAGTGATATCAGGTCCACTTAGGCCTCTTGTTTATATTCATACTCTTAGGTTTTTTTTTACAGATTATGATGCTGTTGAGGGGTTAGAGGAAGAAGAGGAGGAGGGGGAACTATATAATGATCTGTTTTGTGTTGCTTGTAATAAGGCATTTAAAAGTGACAAGGCGTAAGTTTTGTGTTGGAGAGGCAATAAGACTTTGGTGTACATGTAACAAATTTTACTGAAAGATTCTGTACTGAAAGATTCTGTTCTGTTGGCTGCCTTGTTACATTGGTATTAAGGGTAATGAGAGGGCAGCCAAAGCTGTCCTGCATTCACCCATTTCTGAATGGAAGATTCCATATAGTGACTTTAGATATTATATAAATCTTCATATGTTCTATATTCTTGGCAAAATATGTGGCATGAAAACTCCACAAACAAGCTTTGGAACATCAAACTCATTATTGGAGTGTGGCATCCATCATATAGAACAAATTGCAGAGATGAGGTGGCATTGTGGCTATCACATATAGAACACACATACCCGTCTCATACATACCTCCTGAAGGGTGAACTTCGGCTAGACTGCATACCCTGCCAGTGTCCACTGACAGCGGAACACATTTTTGTCAAGTCTGTCGACTTCCATTGTGTGAGACAGAAATTTTTTTATGTGAACTTAATTAAGAAACTTTATGATGATGTACCACCAGAGAAAATCTTGGATTTTATGATGGGATGTGGTCCGTATAAAAAAAAATCTGTCACTGTATTTTACGGATTTATTATTTGTTTACCCTTATTTTTTTATTTGAGCCTTTTTCAGAGTTTTAACATTTTTACCTTTTATCTTGTTGTAATACATGTTTACATTTATTTGGGAGTTTTTATCTTGATGTAATACATGTTTACATTTATTTGGGAGTTTTTATCTTCCCAAAGTGGGTTTTCTTTTTTTCAATTCTGTTTCTTTACATTTTTAGAGCTGACATTTTAATCAGCTCCATATGGCCAGTATTGTGCTGATGAGTTGTGAATCTCTATGACTAAATATATAAATCCATACCAAAAGATTTCTCAAGACTAAGATACCATATATACTCGCATATAAGCTGGATCCAAATACAAACAATATAGACCCTGATCTGCCGGCGCATTATGCGCCGGCAGATCAGGGTCTATGTTATTTGTTCTACTGATTAGTCCTTACAAACTGCATAGACCCAGATCTGCTGGCACATTATGCAACAGCAGATCTGGGTCTATACAGTTTGCAGTTGGTATCGGATTATACACAAGTATATACAGTACTACCATCAGCATCTAGAGTAATTCAAGCATTTGATGCCTGTTTTGCTGCAGTCCAGATCACTGCAAGAGTTCTGTGGAACAATTAATCTTGCCTGTAAATAACATGATGATGTTTGTTTCATAACTTTTAAAAACCTAATACATAATTTCAGTTTTTAATGACACCATCACCACTAGAAAAATGGTAAATATTTCTTGCTATCTGCTATCCCATGCAAGATATTATGCCACTAAGTATGCCATTAAAATGTGTTTTAAATATGTACAATTTAAATGAGAAACGACATAAAATTTGTATATATTCAATTAATTCCTCATTTCTGTTTGCTTCAGATTTTTTAATCATGAGAACTCTCGTAAACACAAGGAGATGGTGGCCCTTGTGAGGGCACACATGCAAGAAGAGGATGAGGAGCTAGGATTGGGGTCAGAGGATGTTGGTGAGGGAACCAAAGAGGACAGAGGGGGGAATAATCTCATTGAAGAAGAGGAAGAAAATGGGTCTGCACAGTCAAATGCTCCTCAGAGGTACTTTGATCCAAGTCTTTGCATTTGTCATCAAAATACTTTACTATCTGGATTAAAATATTCCATAGCAAAGATATTCAAGAGATGCAAAGCTTACGATTTTCATTTATATTCTGACATAAAATTAAAGTAGATGGCATTTATATAATCTGATCTATCCTTGAATTCATTTAATTTATTCAGAGTCTGAGATCCAGAGTCAACTTAAGACTTTGAACTTAAATGTCTCAATAGCTAATTAAGGTACATGTAACTGCATGAAATAGATATTACTACACTGCTTTCTCACTGTAACATTTTCAAGGGAGCAGTAAAAGTATACCATGTTACAGGTGAGGTTGCCTTATACTTGTGTTCATTATACATGGTACATGCATTATTATTACATAATTTTTTATTTAAAGCATATAAATAAGTTACCTTTTATTGTTCCCTTCAGTGATTCATGATTCCCGTTGGTCTATTTCTCAATTTCTATCTTTTCTTTGTTTCTTTATCATGTTACAGATTTTTTTTATGAATAACTGAAACCGTTATCTATCCAGAATTTTTAAAATATAAGCTTAAAAATAACTGTGGAAGGATTTTTTTAAAAATACTGTGATTTCAGCTGCTTGCATACATGATCAATGTTGTCTTTTTGTCATTATCTAGCTCATTGCTTATTTATCATTCCAGATTGCTGAAGTTGATTAGTTGACTAGTACATAAGACAGAGCATATTATATGACATCCATCTGTCTGTCTGTTACCAATTTGGTTTCTGTACAATACATTGAGTTGTCCACCATCTACAGTTACCAAACTTTGTAGATGGCTTGCACTTGGGGTAAGGAAGAACCCTATTGATTTTAGGTACAACAACTCAGCAGTCAAGATCACTGTGACTGAAAAAAGAAAAATGGTTTCTGTACAGTAACTCAAGTTTTCCACCATCTACAGTTACCAAACTTTGTGGATGGCATGCACTTGAGCTAAGGAAGAATTCTATAAATTGTGTGGTCAAAAGGACAAAGGTCAGGGTCACTGTGACTGAAAGAAAAAAAATGGTTTCTGTTGAATAACTTGAGTTGTCCACCATCTATAGTTACCAAACATTGTGTATGGCTTGCACTTGGAGTAAGCAAGAAGCTCATTAATTTAAGGTCAAAGGTCAAGATCACTGTGACTGAGAGAAGAAAATTTTCTGTTTCTGCTCAATAACTCTAGTTATCTGCAATCAGCAGTTACCAAACTTTGTGGATGGTTTGTACTTGGGGTAAGGAAGAACTCAATTTGGGGGGGGGGGGGGGCTCAATAGCTCAAAGGTCAAGTTAACTATGACTGAAAAAGAAAAATAGTTTCCACACATTAACATGAGGTCTCCATCATCTATGGTTACCAAACTTTTGTTATTGGCTTGGACTTGGGCTAAGTAAGAACCTATCTATTTTGGGATCAAAAGGTCAAAGATCAAGGTCACTGTGACTGTGACTGAAAGAAGAAAAGTTGTTTCTGTTCAAAATTTAAGTTATCTTCATAGAGGCTTATTAAACATGGGGCGGGCATGTAATTCACCATTCAAGATACTTTTGTTACAGATTAGTAAAGAATGTTTTACTCCTGTCCATTTGTGTGTATATGAGAGGGAGAGAGGAGCTATATGAATGGCTGCACCAAGAAAACATTTGGTGTTCACCACCCTTTTTGAACATATCCTATGCATCTTTGCCAGTGTTTAGTTGAAGGATTTTGAATGTCACATATATATTTTTTTATTTTTAAACTTAAAATGTACATATGTGTTGCATATGTGCCTATGTGTGTGTATGGGGGGGGGGGTGCAAATCGAAAGATCTTCAGAACTGGGCTAAATCATCAACCAAACATGTAGCTGCTTCGTTTTTTCAAATCAAATTATAAATAGATGGATTGCCAGCCTCAATTCTGGTATAAAATTCATTTTATATCTGAGTAAGCATGCCCTTTTAAAAAAAGCACTAATGCCCCTTGACTCGGGGAGGGGTCTAAGTGTGCATGTAAGTTCTATGTTCACATGCTTAAAAGAGGAGAAATGTTACCATGTCACTTTGAAATTCAACACCATCTGACCACGTTTTATTTGAAGTGCAAGGTTTTGGTAGTAGAAACCTGTTGCTAAACAGAGAACAAACTATGGTGTATATCCTGATATTCATAATGGGGCATCCTTAATTTCCAAATCTTTTAATATAAAATTAGGGGAATCGGGAAATAAATATATAAATACGGCATAAATTTCTCCAAAAACAAAATTTAGCACCATTTCATGATTATGTGGACTGGTGAATATATGGGATCTAAATGGAATAATACTGTGTATATTTTTTTAATGAAATAACGTTGACTTCTAATTTGTTAAGTCACAATGATGACATCAATGATAAAATCATGGAGGTGGTGGGGGTCAATCATCAATATAAGGAATATTTTATTGAATTGCTAATAAAAGAAAGTAAGTTTTACCCAGTTCAATAAATGTACAAAACGACTTTAATCACTGATGTTCTGAACATTTTTAATTCTTCACTAGTCTCTGTAGCAACATCAGGCTGTTACTAATGTGGAGAAAATAATAAGGTAATACATAAATTGTCCTTTTGGGGGAGATTCTGGCAAGATTTGACAGCAAGTCAGTGCTAACTATCAAAACATTTTAAATGAAAATGAAAAGAGGTGTCAGAGGTAATCAGCCATATTTAATAGAAATATACACATCATTTAAACAATGTTGCAAAACAGAAATTGAGTTTTATAACAGTTATTCATATTGTGTACAAATGCTCAATTTAATATGTATCTTTTTCAGTAATAAACTTGATAAGGACTTGTTAGCCATCATGTCTGTAATCCACACAAAAAAATAGGTGCCACAGTAGAGGAGAAATCTGCTGGCTTTTTAATGGTTGCTTTCCTTTATTGAAAGCAGTCTGGGATAAAACTAAATAGATTTATTATGGAGAGAGGGAGCTCTTTATCTATATGTGCATCATATCTGTGGAGGCAGACACATTTTCAGTTTTGTTTGTTTGTTCACTTCAAATACTCAATGGGAAAATTGCAGTGGAAAATGAGATGAGTGTTTTGCCATGTTTTTAAATGTATTTGATTTTCATAGATTAGGTAATAGGCATAGAGTTTCATAGATTATGTAATAGGCATATAATTTCATAGATTATGTAATAGGCATAGAATTTTATAGATTAGGTAATAGGCATAGAATTTCATTCCAGTAACATTTGTTTACCATAAACAGTTTAAGAATGTGCAATACATATAAATGATTTGCCTGTCTATTGTCTGTGACTAGATTGTCAAAGAAACAGAAGAAAAAAAGAAGACAACAGAGAAATCTAGCACCGGTAAGAGTATTCTGGTGAAAAAGTCAAATTAAAATCTTGCATAGAATGCCTTATGTCCTATTTTATTTTGTTTAAAAATGCGATCAAAAACTGGCACAGTAGCAGGAGTGACAATGGAAAGACCTGGTGTTACAATTGTTTAAAGTCATAAAGCAGATAAGACACACCATACTCGATGCATTATCCTATGTACTCACTTATAAGTCAGGTCCAGCTGCAAACAACATAGACCCTGGTCTGCCATCGCATAATGAGCCAGTAGATCAGGGTCTGTGTTGTTCTACTGAATACTCCTAGCAAATTGCATAGACCCAGATCTGTTGGCACATTATGCGATGGGAGATCCGGGTCTGTGTTGTTTGCAGTTGGACCCAACTTACAAGCAAGTATATACAGCACCTGCACTCTGTGTTTAAACATGTTTTCTTGGTTAATTGCATGAGGTTAATTAGTGCACACTGACAATATCATATTGGTATGTAAGCTTATATCATCAAGATCTCAGATAAGTTCGATGATAACCAACATCCACTCATATTAATGAGGTAATCATGTATCTAACTGGCTGAACTTGTGAACACTCTCGAGATCATATTTCTCATCAGATTTCAATCAGATTTGGTATGTTAGCTTGTATCATAAAGATCTCACGTGAGTTTGATTATGAGTAATATCCTTAAATATTAATGAGGTGATTGATAATGGCAAAGTTTTGAAAGTCATACAGGAGATGAGACATACTCTATTCGATGCAATATCTGTACTGTGTGACTAAAAATATTTGGGGTTGGTAAATTTCATGAGGTTAAAGTTCATCATAAAAAGTGCACAGTGATGATGTCGTAAACAGTGTCACACCTTAAGACTAAAAGTGTTAGCTTCCTTTGTGGGTGTACAAGGTACCATTCACAGTACATTTGTTATAATGTCACCTTGTAAATCATTTGTTTATCAGCTTCTCATATGGCTCCTGTGAGGGCCTGAGGATGTGTATAATCAATAATTTTATGTTTTCTTCTGTTCTGTTTTTTTTTTTGGGGGGGGGGGGATTCTAATGTGTTCTGCTGAGAGGTATCAAATATCAGAGTTTACTGTAATACAGTGAATGTCTGTCTCACCATATGGATGTCCATTTTCAAAATAGTTATTATATCCTCTGTCTGTAGAGAATGGGGTATAGAATAATAGAAACTTGGTATACATTATGGTCATTAGTTAAAGATGCACATATCAAGAAATCACTTTGCTTTTTTTTTTTTTTTTGAGTTATTGCCCTTTTTGTCTAATAGTAATGTATGACACAATCTCATTAGTGCAGCTAGTCCTGCATTTTTTTTTTGGATTGCCATGAAACTTTGTAAATATTTTAGTCATTACCTGAAGATGTGCATATGAACCAATAACTTTACTCCCTCAATTTTGTTTTGGAGTTATTGCCCTTTTTGTCTTTTAGCCTAATTTCATTAGCATAACTTGTCCTGCAGTGTTTGATGAATTGCCATGAAGCTTGGTAAATATTGTGGCCATCACCTGAATGTGTGCATATCGTCAAATAATTGTGCTCATAATATTTTTAATAGTTATTGCCCATTTTTACTTGAAACTGAATGCAGTGTATGACAGAATCTTCTGAACACAACTAGTCTCACAGATTTTAGTGGATCACCATGAAACTTGGTAAATATTGTGGCCATCGCCTGAAGATGCTCTTTTATCAAATCACTGTGTTCCCACAATTTTTATGAGTTATTGCCCTTTCTTGACTTGCAGCTGAATGCAGTGTATGACAGAATTTTCTGAATGTCACTAGTCTCTCAGATTTCAGTGGATCACTATTAAACTTAAGAAATGTTATGATCATCATCTTAAGATGTGCATATTGACAAACCACTCTGCTCCTGTGATTTTTTTTTAGAGTTATTGCCCTTTTTGACTTGGAGCTCAAGTAGTGTATGACAGAATCTTGTGAACATAACTAGTTTTCACAGTTTTAAGTGGATTGCAATGAAACTTTGTATGTGTTATGGTCATCATTTGAAGATGTGGATAGTAACAAATCACTTAGTTCTTGCAATTTTTTATATTTATTGCACTTTATGTCTTGCAGCTGAATGCAGTGTAAGACAGAATCTTGTGAACACAACTTGTCATGAATTTTTTTATGGATCACTTTGTACATATTATGGCCATCATCTAAAGATGCACACATTGACACATGTTGGGGCTCCCATGATTTTTGTAAGAGTTATTGCTCATTTTAACTTACAGCTGGATGCAGTGTATGACAGAATTTTGTGCATACAGCTACTCTTGCAGTTTTTAGTGGATTGCTGTGAAATTTGGTACATTCTATGCTAATCATCAGATATGCATATTTTCCAACCATAGAGTTGACTGCTTTTTTCTTTTGCTATAGACTCCTTGGCAGGGGTATATTTACATGATCAAATTGCTCACCATTCCTCTAATTTTTTCTTTCCTTCTTTTGTCAGAATGAAGGCAATGGTACTGATTTGAATTCTCAAGATAATGCTGACTGTAGTGAAAGACCAGATGAGACAACAGACCTACCAAGAAAAAGGTGAGAGATTGTCATTTATATGACTTTTTATTATCCCATATTTTTCATATTAGACAAGTGTAATATTGTATTATAATGTCACACCTGATGTCATAACAATGATGATTTTTGTTTGTATGCTTTTTTTTTGTGGGGGGTGGGTGGTTTTAACTGCACTTTTAACACATTTGTAGCTATATCATTCCAAGGGAATGGGAGCTAAGTGCCTTTCCCAAGGGCACACTGAGGCAGCCAACAAGGGATGGCTTGGACAGGTATTGAACTCACAACCCTTAGACCTGCAACCATTGGATTACAAGTCTAACATTCTTTCTGTACACTGTTCTGTCATTTATTAAATAAAATCAGTGATTTTCTTAATGTGATCAACAGAATCTTACATCTATGCTTATTTTATGTAAAATTAATGAAACTCATCCAACAATTTTAAACTTCTGATTAAAGTTCATAAATTTTATGTGAAATAAGCAGGTGTATAACATTCCAAGTGTTTCTGTCATGCTTATGGTATGACCTGATTGTACAAATACAGTAAAGTACTTATTATCGAAATGTTAATTATCCAGAATTTTTAATCATCAGATGTTAGCATTGTCATCTGGACCAAGATTTTGTTTTTCATTTCTTCATCTATTATATGGACAATCAGTTATCTAATTTTGTTAATCCTGTTGAGTCCATATATTTAATCTTTTGTTTTACACATTGTGAAACCTGGTGGGAAAAGATGACTTTTCAGACATTATACATGGTCATTTGTCAATCCTACCTTGGGAGCCAACAAGGGATGTCACCACAACATAGTCACCACTTTGGTGTCCTTTTGTATGTCTGTCTGTACATCCATCCATCCATATGTCCATCCATGTCCTAGATTAATCTCATTGTTACAGTTTTTTATGTGGTCAGTTTCTGGCTATAGAGTTATTTTACTTGATATGTGGATACATCTTGATGTGTACAACACCAGTTTACCAAAGCTCATAGGTGGTCTCCACATACAGACCATGGCCAGCATCTTGTGTTACAGACATTTGATTAAAATAACAAGATCCATTTTAAAAAATCAGATTCTTTATTTACCTCAGCACTTAGGACAATGGATCAGTCTACACATTTTCTGAGTAGAGATACAATGTACGAGTCTTTAACTAAATCAGATATCATTTGAGGTAGAAATTCATTATGTTCAATGGGATATTCATTAACAGTCAATAGAAAAAAGTAGAATTTATTATGCTTAATAGTATGTTCATTCAGCTTCAGCAGCAAATTTGTACATGCACAAAACACACTTGTCATGCTGTAAATCTATATAAAATAAATAAAATTATGCTTTTTTGCAGCATTTAAAATTTCCATTTAAAAAGAGTTTTATCTCAAAAGATCTTTGGAGCTCTTCAATGTATAGAAAACAAAATTGTTATAAGTGGGTCAAACTATCAGTTAATTCATAGAATTCAGTAATGCCAATGAGAAGAACATGCCTGTTAGTCAAGCCTAGATGTAATGCGGGAAATGTGGCAATACTAAACAACAAGTATGAGACAAACATTTTCTTCTGTTTTCTTCTGTGTACATTAAGATGGTAACTGTGTTGAACCAAGATATTCTAGTATAGACTGCAAATAAAGTGGGGCCATTCTGAATAAATTTCTCTTAAAATTAGGGGATAACAGTCATCTACACCTCTCCCTTGATAACTCATGCACAACGGGGTCCCAAAACACAGACCGCAGTTTAAGTGAGGGCACGAGTTACTGAAGGACCTCTGAAAATTTTAAGAAGGGGATAGCGTCCTGGATGGACATTAACAACAAGAAGGGGTGGTCTGTATTGGGAATAATTATCGATAAAATGCTTTTTCTAATGAAGTTGTGCGCTTTTCTGTATAAATCACCTTTATTTTCAAATTTTCGAGATAACCAACCTGTGAAAGATCGTAAAAACATTACTCCAAGAGGTTTCGAGACACATCACATGTACCTCCGAAAACATTGTGTATTACATCACTGCTTTTTGCACGTTAATGTGGATGTATTTGAGTGTTATTGTTGGTTCACAACAAAACAGAATTAACTTTTTTTCAAACACTAGGGACATTTTTTTTTTTTTTTTAATTCTAGGGACTTTTTTTTTTTTTTTTTTTTAATTCATGAAACTACAACTGTCTAGGGACATTTAATTCATGAAACTACAACCGTCAACACCGAAACTTGATTTTTTAAAAATATTGTTCTATTAGTAAAATATTTATGCCACAATTTCATTGCAAGTAATAGTGACATTTCTGCTAATCCTAGAGCAAACCTCTGAGTGCCAATTTGGGAATTTTAAGTTCACTACAAACTCTGGAACTCGCTTCTCCATAATGAACCATATATGTGAAGCAAAGCTTTTCATGCACCAAGTACTCCTTTCACTTTACTTCTCTTGCTGTCGGTGATCATATTTGTGAATTAAGTAGGATAAACCACTGATTACTGTTAGATACTTTAATTATGTTACCTACATGATAATATTTATAACAGTGTTGAACTGGTAAATTCAATTGAATATTGTTATTTACAGTGGACTGAACATTTTTTCTTGTATTGAAAACGAATGAAAATATTGGACTTATTATTAAAAGTTGTGAATTTCATGATGGTTGAATCAGATTTCTGGGCGCTAACCACCATTTTCAATTTTAAAACAAGCAATATATCAAAGTTTCATTTACTACTTTTGATTGCGATTTTGTTCACATTTAACAAATAGGGACCAATTCTTTCGTTATTTTCTAGAAGAAAAAAAATGGGATCCATGCCTGACCCTGCATTATAAGCAGGTTCACAAGTTATTGAGGGAGAGGTGTATTTGAGGATTTCAGCGTGTTAGTGGTTGTTTTACTTTGATGCATGTAGTTTTACTGATGATTCATCAGCGGACATTTGCAACAGTAAAACCACCATTAAGATCCTTAAATCCTATAACACAAGACATTTATCCCCAGTCTTATTCACTTCGAATTTTTTTATAAAAAAAATAGCAGAAAGTGTACTTCTCAGGAACACCACATCATGGAGAAAGTTGTGATATCGAAAAAGTGTTACAATTTCAGACAGTATGTGGTAGATATTACTGCTGCAAGTTTGAACTTCAGACCAATTAGATAGTGCGTTACATTTGCAGGAGTGTTAAAAGTTAGATTTGACATTGTCTTAAAAGTTAATACTCTTGACAAAAGGAAAATTTCATCATTGTTTGCAGACTGTAAGCTGTATAACTGTGCACAAGGGAGTTCCTTAAATTTGAGGAAATTCTTAAATTATACTCAGAAAAAAAACAACAGAATTTAAGATGCAAGGACTTTATTTCCATTTATAGAATCTGCTGAAATGCTCAGCTATCATCATAGATGGAATATTATTTACAAAATCTCAATATTTTGGAATAAATTAGAAAATTTGACATGGATCAGCTTCAATAATTTACCATCTTCTTTTATATTGCCAGCAGTGAAGAGATAGAAACACTGTTGTCCATCTGTACATCTATCTGTCTGTCTGTCAATAGTCCAGCCATTCTCAACTTTTTAGTTTTTTTGACAGGACAAGAATATGTCTGCATTGGGCTACAATATCAATTTGCATTATGTGGCTGAAATCTGGTTTGGCTGGTATGTGCACCACTCAAGATGGTAGATTGCAAGCATTTAGCAGAAAAAGAAGAATCTTCCGATTAAGGAAGGGATACAGGGAACGGAAGAAGGGTGGAAACATTGGGACAAGTTTATAAATGTGGACAAGTTGATAAATCTCCTGCTTTGTCTTCTTCTATAATTTGCAAACAAATGGACTGTAATTTTGAATCAGATATATTGTAAATTAATTATTTATTATGAATGATACATGATTTTTACTTTCTCATCTTTTTAACTCAGTAAATCCAAGAAGAACTCAAGAAAAGATAAAAGAAATTTTGATGAGGATCCATATAATGAATTAGTAAGCTTTAAAATATTTTTGACATGTTGGCTCTTGCTTTAAGAAAGAAAGCCTAAAGTAATTAAAATTGTATCTTTTAATTACTTTAAGTGCATTTGATTTTAGTGATTGTTGCAATACACTAGTTGAGTTTTAGCTCACCTGGCCAGAGGCCAAGTGACCTTATGGTATAGCTGTTTGTGTCGTTTGTCCATCCATCAACATTTGCTTGGGAAGACTCTAGAGGTTTCATTTCTGATCTGATTTTGATCAGATTTGGTATGTAAGCTTACCGTATATACTCACATATAAAATGGTTCCAAATGCAAACAACTTAGACCCTGATCTGCCGTTGCATAATGTGCCAGCAGATCCGGTCTCTATTGTTTGTTCTACTTATTAGTCCTTACAAACTCTATAGACCCAGATCTTCGACGCATAATACGACGTCAGATCTGGGTCTTTGCAGTTTGCAGTTGGTATTGGCTTATGCGTGAGTATATACAGTATATCATCCATACCTCAGTTGAGTTTAGTGATGAGTAACATCCAAGCATATTAATGTGGTTATCTTGCATCTGATTGGCTGAGCATGTAAACACACTAGAGGCCATATTTCTGGTCAGATTTTGATTGTATTTGTTATTTAAGCTTATATCATCAAGATCTTGGAAAAGTTTGATTATGAACGACATCCACGCATATTAACGAGATGATCTTGCATCTGATTGGCTGAGTTTGTGAACACTCTTGAGGCAATATTTCTGATCAGACTTGATAAGATTTGGTTTATTAGCTTATATGATCAAGATCTCAAATGAATGCAGTTATGATCAACACTATTAATGAACTGAGCTTGTGAACATTGTAGAGGCCATATTTCTGATAAGATTTGATCAGATTTAGTATGTAAGCTGATATCATCAAGACATCAGATAATTTAGATTAGGAGTGACATACATGCATATTAATGTGGTGACCTTGCATCTGATTGGCTGAGGATGTAAACACACTAGAGGCCATATTTTTGGTAAGAATTTGATCAGATTTGTTATGTAAGCTTATATCATCAAGATCTCAGAAGAGTTTGATTATGAGCAACATCCACACATTAATGAGGTGATCTTGCATCTGATTGGCTGAGCCTGTGAACACTCTGGAGGCCATATTTCTGTCAGATTTTGATTGGCATTGGTTTGTAAGATTATATCATCAAGATCCTGGATGAGTTTAGTTTTGAACAACATCCATGCATATTAATGAGGTGATCTTGCACTTGATTTGGCTGAGTTTGTGAACACTCTAGAGACCATATAGCTGAACATATTTTGATCAGACTTGCTATGTAAGTTTGTATTAACAAGGTCTCGGATGAGATTAATTATGAGAAAACTATGCATATTAATGAGGAACCCAGTTGATAATATGGTGGGAATTGCCTCCTGGTCATGACTCTAACACCCTAATCACAGAACCACTCTTACTACCTTGGGTGGGGATCTCAGTGGTTTCCAAGGTATGATTCCAGTTGTGGAGTCCCTGAAGTGGGGGTGGGAGATTAAGGCTACACACATGAATCCATGTTGACTTCACAAATAATAACATTTCTCATAATAACAAGTAAATGTGCCTACTTAAAGGATGGGAATATGATCAGTTCTAAGATATGAATCGTGGCAGGGATAGATCCACTTGTATAAATGACTTGTCCTTTATGCAGAAAAAATGATCTTATACATGTTTATATATATATATATATATATATATATATATATATATATATATATATATATATATATATATACACACACACATACATATATACATACATATATACATATATACACACATGCTCAAGGAAAGAAGATGAATGACACCAACATTAATAGACATTGTAGCAACTATGTGCTCCAAGCTTTCTTTCCCCTCTACAGTTTCAATATATGTGTATGAATTTGCATTTACAAGCTAACATGTGTCAATTACCCAGGAAAGCAGTATCAGGCCAGCTTGGGCCTCTTGTTCAATCGAATTCTGAGAATGCAGCACTTTGATTACATATTGTACCCAAGTCGAGTACACTCATCAAGTTCTGTCTCGTACAGCCAAGAATCGGACTTAGGTAAGATGGTTGGATAATAAGGAAACAGTAAAGGGCAAGATGATTAAAATCAAATTAAAAATACTTGTAATTTACAGCACTTGCTTTTGTGCAGTGAGTGTAAATTTAATGATTACATTCATGAAAACAATGAAATATTGGTATTAATTTATGACCCTAGTGTTTTGTCTTGGGATTTTATTTGATTGTACCTTTCCTCATACTCACTGCTTACATGCTAACTGAATTCAGCTCCCATCAAGTTCTAAAATGCAGCCAAAATGAAAAGCTTAAAATCCAGCAGGGTTTTGAACCAGCTGGTTTATACTTGTACAGTATTTAGACAGGCCTGGTTTATACCTGTACGGTACTTAGACAGGCCTGGTTTATACCTGTACGGTACTTAGACAGGCCTGGTCATCCAAAGAATCAGGTGTCTATTCAGGGATCTATTGATATCAACAACCAGAGAGAAAATGTCACAGCTGATTCAATCCTCCATTTATACCAAAACTCTTGAAGATTATGAAATATCCCAATTGGTTTCTATCATTAAGAAACACTAGTTCTTAAACAGGTGACTGTAAACATGTAAAGGAAATGAGAGCTAAGTGTCTTTGCCAAGGACAGGCAGCCAATTGTGGCTGGCCTGGGCAGGTATTGAACCCACAACCTTTGGATTATGAGTGCAGTGCTCTACCAACTGAGCTACCATGGTTCCCTAAAGAAGATGGTAATTGAGGTTGTGGAAATTGGAAAACCAAGAAAAATCCTCTATCTTTGGATAGGGTACTACTTTCTCTCACATTTATTACATACCTATTTAATTTTACATGGTTGAGCTGGTGTTTTATAAAAATGTTCAATCCATATTTCTGTATCACACACCCAGACTCAGTCTATTTCCGTTTTTTACTGATGAACACGCATCAGTATTCTACAGTGCACCTAATCTGACTTTTATAAATTCCAGTTTGCTTTGAATTCCAGTAACAATGTATAGACATGAATGCAAATATCTGGAAAGCGTTTCAAAATGGGGTATGTAATAAAGACAAAATTGCATTAGAGTTTTGTTCCGAGTCAAGGGAAATAAATTATTTGATATGCCATATCATTGGATATACTGTAGTATCACAAATTTTTTATGGGGTACCAATTTTCGTGGATTTTGTTGTTGCCCTGAACCACGAATTTAAAGACTCTGCAAAAAATTAGCCACACATGATACCCCCACCCCCACCCCCATTTTCTTACAGTGTTTCATTCGTAGATACCAACAAAGCTGTTTGATAAATCAACATACATCTGTTTGTTTTATTTAACCTTTAAAAAAGGCAGAATTATAATGCATTTTGTATTCTTTCATTGCACACGTATCTCTATGGTATCAGGTAGCAATAATTTCCATCCACTGCCTTAAATTGATATGTTGTGATATAAGTGAGGATAGAGAGAAATGAGAAAAAGCATAACATAATCAAACACAAGTATAACTGAAAATGAAAGAAAGAAAGAATAAATGGTACTAGTATATGAAAATTAGATTTAATACTTATTCAGATCAATTATTCATTCAAGTGAAACTGTTGTTGACAAATTTAAATCCTCGTGAAAACATGTCTCATTTTATCCATGCATGCTTAATCCCAATGAACAACATGGCTGTACAATACTAAAACTATTGCTCGAAGCACAATTACTAATGAAACATTAGGTATATATACTAATTACTGCAGAGTATTGAAGCTCACACCACTAATTTTTGGACGAAACCACTTAATCAACATCATGTCAATCAAGTCTGCTGGTACACACAAAAGTTTGTCAGGTAAATAATCCTGAAATTGTTGAATTAAGCAAGTGCATCATTCTCAAAGCTATGGATAATTAGGTCCAATCTTTCACACATTTTTGCATGAGCCTCAATTATCCATTCGGCATGAATCAGCTTGATTAATGAAGTTTTAAGTAAAGCCTAGTGGTTGAAGTTGGATTGTATATGATGCGGGCTTAAACAAAGGAGTGATTCCATTGTTTTTTAATTTAGTTAGCATCTTCACACTTTGATGGGCTCTGAACACATCAAATGTTGACACTGTTTGCTAATTGCATTGAGCAAGGGGCAGTTGGTCTCATGTTTTGTTTACATGTGGAATGATGACATTAAAACCGACTGGGATCTAAGTTGAATTTTACCACTCTTAAGTCTATGGTCATCAAAAGTAATTAATGGTGCAACTTAATGGATAGTGTTTTAAGAAAGAGATCATACACATGTACTTTAATAACTGATTAGCTTAGTGTTGTTGACTGCTTCAGCTCCCTTTGATGTTGAGTGTAAGTGATTGATCTTGACAGGTGTTTGATGTTGAGTGTAAGTGATTGATCTTGACAGGTGTTTGATGTTGAGTGATTGATCTTGACAGGTGTTTGATGTTGAGTGTAAGTGATTGATCTTGACAGGTGTTTGATGTTGAGTGTGAGTGATTGATCTTGACAGGTGTTTGATGTTGAGTGTAAGTGATTGATCTTGACAGGTGTTTGATGTTGAGTGTAAGTGATTGATCTTGACAGGTGTTTGATGTTGAGTGTAAGTGATTGATCTTGACAGGTGTTTAGTTTGTGCTAATACAGGTGGTAGTATTGTTTTAACCATTGAAATGACCGCCATTTGTTGTCAGCATAGTTTTGTTCTTTTGTATTCTTTATTTGGGATATTTGTACAATTTATTCCACGAAATTAAATACCAACAAACATACGAACATTGACAGGCTAAACCTCGAATTTAAGTACCCACAAAAATGTTTTTTTTTTTTACAAAACCACGAAAATAAATGATACTACAGTAACTGATTTGATACGCAACATATTTTTGATATGGCATACCCCTACACCAAAATCGAACTAATTCTTTCTGACAACTTGGAACAAAATATGTATGTACCGTATATACTCGTGTATAAGCCAATACCAACTGCAAACTGCATAGACCCAGATTTGCGATACATAATGCGCTGGCAGATCTGGGTCTATGCAGTTTGTAAGGACTAATCAGTAGAACAAACAACATAGACCCTGATCTGCCGGTGCATTATGCGATGGCAGATCAGAGTCTATATTGTTTGCATTTGGACCCGGTTTATACACAAATATATATGGTAGTTTTGTGTAAACTTGTAACTGTAGAGGTGTAAAAGAAGTATATTACTACTGCATCATCCAGGCCCTTGAAATTTAGAAATAAATAAAAACAAGGGAGTGAATAGAGTATAAAGAGAGAGCAGTATCTATCAGTACCCTGATACATTGATGTCAGGGATTCACTGTTTAATTTGTACCCTGATACATTGCTGTCAGAGATTCACTGTTTAATTTGTACCCTGATACATTGCTGTCAGGGATTCACTGTTTAATTTGTACCCTGATACATTGCTGTCAGGGATTCACTGTTTAATTTGTACCCTGATACATTGCTGTCAGGGATTCACTGTTTAATTTGTACCCTGATACATTGATGTCAGGGATTCACTGTTTAATTCCTAGAAATAAGTCCAGCTCGATTGGTATCTGTAAAACACATATACCCTTACTGCAGCCCCACCCTCCCCACCCCGTGAGAAAAATCCGAAATGTCTCTAAAACTCAAAACTAAAAGCAGTTGCAGAATTCATATAAATGACAACAAATCTTATAAATTTGTCTATATATGCACATACAGAGACCCACCAGATTTTCATAGGTCAAGTGGTTTCTGGGTAATTGTGCTAAAAAGATTTTCACCCTGCAATTTTTTTTTTAACAGTGCTATCTTTTTATATATAAAATCCATACATCATGTATTGAGTGTTAAAATCCAGTCAGATCATTGACATATGCACATAAAAATCCTTATCGAATTTTATTTCCCAAGTTTGAGTGGTTTCTGCACAGTTGTGCTAAGAACATTTTATTGAAAAAAATTCTTAAGTTCAGACAGTATTAAAAATGCGTACAAAAATGAAATAAGCAATCAGATAGCATAAAAATCGAATCAGATCATTTATATATAGATAGAAACATTTCTTCCATATTTCATTTGCCTTATGATAAGTGGTCTTTGTGTAATTGTGCTGACAAGCTAGCCAGGACAAATGGAAGGACAGATAGGAATCAAAATACCACCACTGTATTTATAGATGGAACAAAATAAAACTAAATCAGTATATTTTGACCTATCCTTAAAGGTGTTAACAGAGAGACTGTAGGAGCTCTACTATGCGTGATGTTAATCAAAATATACCTGTGTACTTTTCAGGGGGAAGAGCAAGCCTTTACCAAGGAAACAGAAGCAGGGCTAAGTTCTCAAACAGCATTCCAGCTTAATATGCAAGTTGAAACCCAGTGTAATCCAGAAGTTGATATACAGGGAGCATATGAGTCTTCAGAACATGGAAAGAGGGAAGCTGGATGTCCTAGGGATGAATTATCTCAGAGATTGGGCCACGATTGTGAGGATACAAATGATATAGAAAGGAAAGAGTCTGCAACCAAGCAAGATAAAGGTGCCGCAGCATCCAAAAACACGAAATCAAATACAGTGAGTATCTGTATGAAGTCAGGGAGAATCAAAGCTCACAAGTATAGGATGGAATTGTCCAATCCACATCAGAGACACTAGTGATAAAATGTTTTGTCCACTATTTATTACCATATGTACTCGTGTATAAGCCAGGTCCAAATGCAAACAACATAGACCCTGATCTGCCGTCTCATAATGCGCCAGCAGATCAGGGTCTATGTTGTTTGTTCTACTGATTAGTCCTTACAAACTGCATAGACCCAGATCTGCCGGCGCATTATGCGACAGCAGATCTGGGTCTATGCAGTTTGTAGTTGATATTAGCTTATACACGAGGACATACGGTAATATGCCTCTATATATATTTCCCCTGCATCTTCTTCTTGCAAACTGCTTGATTACAGTAAAATTTACTAAGTATGTACGTAATGCAGCATTACAAGTAGTATATATTTATGACAGGCCCAGGGGAAAACTCGCACATTGCTGCTTTGTTGTAAAAAAAATCAGTTTATGTAGTTTTGGTTTGAATGATGTTTTACCCCAAAGTTTAAAAAGAATATTACAATTTATACTGCTCTAAAAATAGAAAAGTCTTTTAATGACTTCTCCAAAATTGCTCAACAGAATTTGATCATATTTGATAGCATGCTGGCATGGAGACCTTTCACAGTTACACAAATTATGCCAATCCACCATCAGCTATGGCCACCATTACTAAAAGTATTTAAAAACCTTGAAACTACTTCTCCAAAGCTGTTGAATAGAACTTGACCAAACATGACAGAAAGCATATTGGCATGAAGACCTTTCAAATCAGTACAAATGATGCTTATCCACCATCAAATATGGCTGCCATTACTAAAAATAGACAAACCTTTGAACGACTACTTCTCCAAAGTCTCTGAAGAGAATTTGTCGAATTTTGATTGAAAGTATTCTGGCATGAAGACATTTTAGATTCTTCAACAAATTATGCCAATCTGCCATCAAATATGGCCACCATTACAAAAAATAGAAAAACTTTCTAACAACTTCTTAATAAACACTGTGCAGCAGAATTTTACCAAATTTGACAGCATCCTGACTTAGAGAGCTTTTAATTATATACTGAAGAAGCGATCAAATAAGGCCGCTGCTGCTAAAAATAGAAAAACATTTAAACAACTTCTAAAATACTGTTCAACAGAAATTGACCAAACTTTACAGAAAGCATCCGGACATAAAGGGCTTTCAGATTTGTACTAATGATGCCAAACCACCACAAAAAGTAGAAAAACATTTACAAGCTTTGTCTAAAAAACTGCAGAACATAATTTTACCAACTTTGACACCAATTGTCCTGGCATAGGGGCCTTTCTGTATTGGACAGATGCTGCTGATGTGCCATCAGATATGGAAGAAGATACTGAAACTTGAGAAACCTTGAAACAGTTGTTCTCAAAATATACTATCAATATTATTGGAAGTAATTTCAATAGAAAGCATGATACTGACCCCGATTTATTGACCCCTTCTCTTGGATTTGGCCATTAGGAAGATATCAGTCAGGTAAGTGATCTCAGTCCCACTTGGGCAGCTTGTTTTTACTAAGACTTTTGGTCTGCATGTGTAATTTACAAACACAAATAAAGTTTACTTTTGTGTTTCTATTACAGACACAGTGGCTTTGTAGTGTGTGCAAGAAAGAATTTCCATCTAGAAACAAACTGTTTGAACATATAAAAGCTGAGGGCCATGCTTTAAGACTTGATACTCATGCTGAAGAAGGGCAGGGCAAGAAAGGAAAAAAGAAAAAAAAAGTGAAATAGAGATCACTGCATTTTTTCATGATTTTCATTATTTGTTCTTTCATTTGAAATTAAATTATGCCCTAGGACTTCCTCCTTTTTTTTGTTTGTTTCCAAAACAATATATATTGCATTTGTACCACATAGCAGCAGAAAAAAAGGAATGAACCTAAATACAACATTGCTTCCCATCTGCCGAAGAACTCCCACAGAGATGAAGGCTAAAGCATGTGATCAAAGCATTGACCCATCAGTCCACATGACACTGAACTAGGTCGAACATAGCTTTCACACAGCCAACTATCAGCTTCCAGTTACACAGCCACCATTTCTGGGAGAAGCGCCCTGGGATCAGCTGCAATACCACTGAACCAAGTATTACATGGATTAGAATGTTTTAGCATATTATGGTAAAAGACACTTATTGATTTTGGGGTTTAAAGGTCAAAGGTCAGGGTCAAATTGATTCTAAGAACAAAAATGGTCTCCACACAATATCTTGAGTTCTTTATCACCTACTTTGACCATACTTTGTGGATGACTTTTGAGACAAGGAATGCACTATTCATTTTCGAGGTTAAAAGGCCAAAGGTGAAGGTCACATGGACTAAGGAGAAACAATTTCCATAGAACTTATTTGGTTCTGTACCACATGCATTGATTAAGCTTTGTAAATGGCTTGCATTTGAGACAAGGAAGACACATATTGATTTTGGGGTACAAAGGTCAAGGTTAGAGGAACTCCAAGAAGGAAAACGGTTTCCACAAAATAACTCTAGTCCTATACCACAAACTATGACTAAACTTTGTGGATGGCTTGTATTTGAAACAAGAAAGGCACATCTTGATTTTGAGATCAATAGGTAAAAGGTCAAAATCACTGATACTAAAAGAAGAAAAATGGTTTCTGTAAAGTAACTTGAGTTGTGCATCCTTTTGTGGATGGCTTCAATTTGAGACAAGGAAGACACATATTGATAAATGGAGTACCGTATATACCTGTGTATAATCTCATACCAACTGCAAACTGCATAGACCCAGATCTGCCATCACATAAAGCGCCAGCAGATCTGGTTCTATGCAGTTTGTAAGGACTAATCAGTAGAACAAACAACAATAGACCCTGATCTGCCGGCGATCTATGTGACGGTAGATCAGGGTCTATATTGCTTGCATTTGGACACAGATTATAAGTGAGTATAAACTGTATATCATTTAGTATTGCTACACAATGTCACTTGGTGATGGTGACATAGTACATAGATGCTACATCTTTTAGTACCAGGGCCTAACTTTGCAAGCCAATATCACAGGCCAGTAACATATACAATTTGATTAGTCAGTGACATCATTTGCACAACAGTGACATTCCCTTAACTATTTGGAAACTTCCCCTTGAACTTCAGCGATTGGTTGGTAGCTTCCCCTTGAACTTCAGCAATTGGTTGGTAGCTTCACATCAGTGTGGTGCATCATGAGAAAAGGGTACAGAGATTCTGTACTTTCACTAAGATGGAGAATGATTGTTATCTGTAGTCTAATGAGCACTGGTAGTGTGATGCAGCTGATATTAGAAGTAGCAGTGTATCTGACCAATAAAAGAAGGTTTTGTATAAATGTATAATAAAACTTTTTACCAAATGGTGGTAGTATGATGTACCATTTACGGTACTTGTGTTTTATTTCCAAAACTTTTTTTTCATATAAATTCTCATTTCTTTCCATCATTCCGACTTGATTCTTTCCTTTTTTTCTTTCCTTTATCATCATCGTTTTTTTAAAATCTACTTCAGCTAAGGGTGCATTTAATACACTTATATATAGTGATTTTAATTAGGTAAATTCACAAACTTCCAAATCAAAGATAGTTTATTGATAATATGTAAACATAATTTGATTCAGTGTTCTCATTTTTGTGGTCATAAAATACATATATACACTGTATCCAATTTTAATACTTGCAAGTAATATCTTCTGAATCAAACAGAAAAATATTATATTGATAATATGTGAACATAATTTGCTACATTGTTTTCATTTCTGTGTTAATCATGGTGGAACATACTATGCTGTATCAGATCTTAATACATTTACATGAAGATAATATCTTTCTAAATCATAAACTATTCTAAATTGTTATTCCTGACTATTAAAGTTTAACCCTCAAGGACTTCAGTTCAGTTTTTTTTTTATCTAATGTATTGAAAATGTCACTTCCATTTATTCTCAATATTTTCTTCTTTTTTCTTTTATTATTTTTTCTTGGTATAAATTATAAAGTTTATGAATTGCTATTGTTTGCCCTGGATTGAGCAACAATTGTATACAGGATGCACTGAAGCCAAACACAAAGAAGACTTAATGACTTTATTGTTGATGGTTCTATAATAATTAGGTTAACAGTTATCAGCCTTTTAAGGAGCTAACATCATTCAAAAATAAACAAGAAGTAATTATATTTTATTTTGACACTAAAGCTTTGTAGTACTTAAGTAATTAGTGAAATTATTGTAAAATTTCGGGAGCCATGCACAACCGTGCTATATCCAAATTCATGTTGGAATGAAGTGTGTTATAGCAGGTTTTCACTGTATTATGCTGCAACTGTGGGGGCATGTTGATATCATCCCATAATGATACATTATTTATGATGATGTAATGTGAAAAATAATAATGATGTCATCATAATTGATTATAATGCCATACTATTACTTTGTCCGAGGAAACCTAATAAGTAGCCTAAAAAGTTTTGAAACCTCTTGCTGTAATGTAGAGTCCACTCTGGTTAATACAAACTCTAGCAGACCATGAGAAGCAGTTCATTTTAAATGAAATCTGCAATGTGAAAGGAATAAGCGATGGCCTAGTGTTCATAAATAGGTAGGTAGGTACATATGCACATTAACAACTTTGATAATTTAAATTTTTGTACCTATTGTTTTATTGCTTTAGGTTTTAAACTTGGGGTTGATAGTCTGACATATCTATACTTCTGAGAAATCCCAACATTAATTACTTAAGAACCCTAGTAAATTCTGTGTTTTATATTAATGCTTAAATATTTTCAGTTTCTATATTGTATAAAAATATGCAATAAGCAACGACCAAACAACGATATAATATTCAATCTTTTGGAGTTTTTCTTCACCTTGGAGCAAAAGGTAAAAGCGGGGATCACAATTAATTAGGTTAATAAAACTTTCATTTAATAAGAAATGTGAACTGTGTGTACGGCCTCTATTTACCTCATAAGGAAAAGTGATGCAGGCCATTACCTTCATTACAGAAAGTTGTCCTCAGTATATGGTTCACATTAAAGGTATAAAAAATCATTATATTTGATATGACAGGGATTAAAACTGTGTTTGTATTAAGCAAAATTTCATCTTGACTGTCTTTTGTATAACGCATAGAAATTTTCAGGGATTCCCAAATGATTTCATAATAAGCTTACATTTGTATTATCCATGTTCGTATTCGAGCAGACTATATATATATAGTTTCTTACTATTAAAAATATGTACACAATGTTGGACTTAGGAATTTGATGGGGCCAGTGTCCTTCCACGCTCCCTTCGTCGCAAACTTTGCAATAGTTAACGAAACTGAACCTGAGGACTTTGACATTTTTGCACCTTAGCTGTTACTGCCTGTTTTTCTTGCAAAAATTACTCATAGCAACGTGTATCTTCAAAGATCCAGTGTATTGCAAAAGTTATATATATATATATACATCAAGCTCTGGAACCAGTCCACTGTAACCCAGCCTCCTGTCTCCTGTGCAGATTGACCACCTCTATAAAATGGCCAAAATATCTGGTTTGATCAGTGTCCGTTTTAGGAAAATTTCATGGTGTGCTTATGTATGTATGTATATATGTATGCAAAATGCATCACTAAAATATTCACCATCAAAAGTTATGTACTAAAGAAAATATACAAATAACAGCAATATTGGTGATGACTGTACAAGTTATACCTCAACTGGCTTGAAGTATGACTTAAATCATTAATTCTATATGAACGCTTGGAAAAAAGGAAACGAGACATACAAGACAAAGTTCACATCAGTTTAGTGTAACTTTTTATTGATTTGTTTTTCTAAAGATCGTCAAGTAAATTTTATTTAATATAACACTAGTTTTATTGTTAATAGCATGGATATGATAATATCATCACAATCATTATAATAAGTGCACATCACTCACAAATATCAATTCTACACCAAATTTCAGGTACAAATAATGTAATTTCATATGATACCAATTATTGTAATATAATACAATATCAATTAAGAGAATATTGATTGTAGTGAATTAAAAGTCGATGAAGTGATTCTAGAACGATTTGAGGAACAATATATAGTTTGCAACCTTAACAACATCTCTAATTACTGAACGCATGACCCTGGTAATTGTAGTTCAGAAGTGACATCAATGTTTAAAGAAGTGTTCCACAAGTAAATATTGTTATAAAACCTGAAAATTTAGTAGCATTGCTAACTGCAGTATGTTTCACTTATAATGGAAATATATGGAGATTATTTCAATGGCAAAACTAATTGGGGTCAATCTAGATTTAATAAATTTAATTCTTTGTCTTCATTCAAATTGTAGAGTAAATTCTTACGACTTTGATATAATTAAAGATTACATTTCTTTTCTTCTCTATGGGATGTAATTACATCTAAATGTTGCAAGGGAGTGGGGCGGCAGACCGTAGAAGAGGTACCCTTGAACATCAACTTTGAAAGAGACGTCTATTTTTGAGTCTCCAAAGTTTGCACACACAATTGCCAAGGTCTGCTTTTCCCGTCGGAAAGCGACGCAGCTAAGGTCCTTTTCTTCTCCAGACACTGCTTCCATAGCCACACGTACTGAACCGGGAGGAACAAATTTGCTAAAGTGGCCCATCGCATAGAACATGGGTTGTTTGTAGAATTCACCCTTTTCCTTACTGATGATGACTGGACTGTCCACAAAATTGCTTACCCAGTTGGGCCCACCCTGCATGTCAAGAGCCATATTCCAGTCGGTCCAACCCGTCACCCAGTGTTGCAAATCCTGCAGAATGTCTTTTGTATAGCGCTCCGCCCGACTCCAGTCGCCAAGGGCAACCGTATCCTGTTTGTCTATGATTGGCTCTACGCATGCCTCAGTGCCAAAAATGAACTTGTCCGGAAACTTGTCATGAGTACTGTCTAGGGCAAAGACAGGAACAAGTGGGTCCTCGTACCAATGAATCGCAATGCCTGACACGTACTTGGCAGCTGTTGGGTCAGACAGGACTTTGTCTGCCCAGTATGGGAGAAAGACCCTCTGATCGTCCAGAATCATAATCTTGACATCACCAAAGCCATTTGCCTCAAGCGCTGGCCCTAGATCATTTGCAATGAAGTCTCGCTGTTGTTCCGGAGTCCAGCCCATCGCCTGAGTAAGGATTAACAAGAGTTTGAGTAATAATTTTTTAACTTTTCTAACCTGGTCGCATATTCATTAAACTCATCCACATTAAAGCACACTTTAAGTTCATTTTTGATAGATAATAATAATAATAACAATCTGAACACATATAAGAATTTTTCAACATTTTACAGAATTTTCTACATGGTTACGTATATACTGAAGAATTATCCAAAAGTGCAGTTTTTCTCCATGATCAAAATTTGGCTGAATGTATCGTATGACGAGGAATGAATTGCGGAAAAATAGCATGGACATTTTAGGTGTCACGATTATTGATGCTATTTCTACTGACTCGTTTATTTCCTTCAAATGTAGTTTGATTTCATTATATGCGGAAAAAAATACGGATTATTTTGGACAAATCTGCGTATTCACTCTATAATAAACAAATTGATTTATGTACGAACGGTTTAAATTAAGAATACAATGAAATATGGATATTCCTTTTTATGAAGTTTATGAAGTATTGTTCTTCTTAAAGAGGTAAGATTGAAGTTTTAATGGTCTTCAAGCTGAGGAGCTTTGTGAATGAAGGTAATGGCTCTGGATCAAAAGCATCAAACCACACATCCTAATAAATATGCAACACAACCCACCTGACCGAAAGTCGAATGCCCCACCCTCAGTTACTGATATAAATTCTAATAGAAACAGCGCATTAATGATAATCAATGTTTGCTTTAGATACAAGAAATTTTATTTCACGTTGGTGGGTCTGGGTGAAATACATAAAATACTAATTCTGTACGAGCCATTTTACCGACATGATGCTATTTTTCCAACATAATCCTTTTTACCGACATGATACCAACAGACTAAATAAAAATCGCCTTACCGACATGATGTTATTTTACCAACATAATCCTTTTTACCGACATGATACCACCAGACTAAATAAAAATCGCCTATCAGCGATTAGACTTCTCAAAGTCATTGCAACAACACTACTTGCCAGCTGTATTACAGATGTAAATATAATGTCAACACTACTTGCCAGCTGTATTACAGATGTCAACACTACTTGCCAGCTGTATTACAGATGTCAACATAATGTCAACACTACTTGCCAGCTGTATTACAGATGTCAACATAATGTATATTTTTGGACAAGACTTTAAAGAAAAAAATAAAAATAAACATAGACCATGATCTGCCGCCGCATAATGCGCCGGTAAATCAGACTCTATGTTGTTTGTTCTACTTATTAAACTTAACACACTGCATAGATCTAGATCCGCCGGCGCATAATACTGCGCAGATCTGGATCTGTGCAGTTTGCAGTTGGATTCGACTTACATACGAATATATATGGTAGATAAAGTAGTATCGTAATATCTTTTTGACACGAAGATTTTAAAGTGTCTGTGATCCTGAAGTCAAATAGATATAACGCTGATTGACATGCGACGGCTAAAAAATTCATTTATAGCCATTTAGAAACAATTTAGTTCATTTTTTCTTTCGTTTTATGAACGAAGTCATGTTTATGTTAGTTGTGAGTGTAAGTATTACAAAGCGTTAGTAAGAAATATAATTTACACACTGAAGTGAAATCTACATCAATGCCGTCTTCATTTTGTGCAATTTTAATGATACTAAATTTGACTATCTATGACATGTAGTTTCTGTCAAATCTGGTCAATAAATAAGGTCTTTTCACTGTCCAATCCCAGGAGTCTTTGTTATTTGGTAAGGTATATGCAGAGACTAATCCCTACATAGTGTATCCCAGCTGTAAGGAAGCAGTATACCAGAGGTGGTAGTGGTGAGGTGAACGTTGGTGGATATGTTTGCACCCTCCATCACATGAAACCTTTCCCATTTTTAGCTCTATGACTAGTAGATCCTATAAGATGTGCTATTGTCCATCGACTATCCATCCGTTAGCACAAATTTGTTGTCGCTACTCCAAAAATACTTCAAGGAAAATCTTGGTGTCTCTACTCCTAAATGGAAAGCCATACGAACATGGGTTTTTCACCAGAAAACTTCTTATGTTGTCTAGTTAATGATGCCTGTCTGACTCTCTCTCTCTCTCTCTCTCTCTCTCTCATATATATATATATATATATATATATATATATATATATATATATATATATATATATATATATATATATATATATATATATATATATATATATATATATATATATATATATAAAGTATACGAGAAAATAGACTTCTCATAGATTCCTGTTTTTTCTTTTCGATAGTAGAGCGATGTCCCTTTAAGGGACTCTTGTTTTTTTTTTTTTTTTTTTACTTTTCTTCCCTCAACCTAAAGTTTCATGTCAGGGTCATGAGACATTTAAAATTGGTCTGTATGTTCTTTTCTGTAATGGATTTCCACTTGTGTTAGCACGAACGTTGACTTGGATTTCCCGTCCTAAACCGTTCGGAAGCTTTGTCCCGAATGAAATCACTACTTTACTTCCATGATCAAAAGACGGGATATGACTACTGTCTGTGTAGGTAGGGCAAATTTTTGCCTAAATCTAAAAGGGTTACCACACATATTTTGCCCACAAATCCTTACTTTTATCCGCAGTTATGAAATAAAAGCATTTAGATGAAGTCGATGAGAAAATTGGAAGAAGTGTAACAAAAATCAAAAGATCTGTCATTTGATAGTATTTTTCTGTAATTCATCCCTCCAACTTGCTATACTTTCAAATACCAGAGACATTATGAAAGGTAAATCAACAAGCAATAGATGCTGGAAGTTCAAGGAATTGGTTAGTTGAGCGATGTTAATTTCTATCATGGAGAAAAAAAATCCACACTCTTGCATTTTAGTACAACACGGAAAAATCCGTATATACGGTCACCCTGATATATATATATATATATATATATATATATATATATATATATATATATATATATATATATATATATATATATACTCAGTACTGAGCTATGATTCTTTAAGACAATTGCGGTTAACTGTAGGAGACCTAGCTGTCCATATTGTCCTTTATGTTCGCGGACATTAAGGAAAATTCCAAAGAGGCTTTAATGTCTGCAAATTGATGACCGTAAAGAGACATACAAAATGGGTCGTCTATAAAAGATTTCTTTTAAGAATAGATTATCCATTCGACGGTTCGAAAATTGAAACCAACTCTTTTTGGAAGTATAGTTACAGGTAGTTTATTAATTGATGAACCCATGAAACAAAACAATTAAAAAGAAAGCCAATAAATAAATGTCGCTGCAGACATTAGGTAATTCGCGGACATTAAGAACTTTGTCGATTGTTCGTTAATATCATCAAACATAAAGGACGATGCGTAAAATAAGTATATCAATAAAGAAAAAGAAAAATAAGGAAAAAGGAAAAGACCTTAGTGTCCGCGAATTATCTAATGTCCACATACAATTTCGTGTCGTTTTCTTGTAACTTTTTCCAACGCTTTAATTTCTCTTTTTCCTTTCATTACCTGCAGATGTTAGATCCGATACATAATCAGATAATTCGACTTTGTCTGGGAGCAGTTAGACTCTCCCCTGCAGAAACCCTCATTGGTGAGGCAAATGAACCATCAACTTATATCAGACGAAAGAAATTAAATATACCACAAAACTGCCCTCTAATCCCGCACATAATATCGTATTTAGGCCAAAAATACCAAACGTTGTACACTCACCAAGTTTCATTCCACCTTGTGGCATACAAATTCGTCCTCACCTAGAAGCAGCAAAAATCAATGTTTCAAATATTGCAAACTTCTTTATTCCCAAAATAATATTTGATCTTTGCGAATTAAAAAAAAAATCAACAAATCATCTCTTTTTTCAGAGTAAATGAAATCCGAGTCTCATAATGTGGCTATACGTCCCTGTATAGAGACCGCTCGAAAGATGGAGACAATGTTGCAGCTGCCAGTGCAACACCCGGTGGCACCATCTCGAGCCGGTTACCGGTTAAAGCCTTAATTTTTACCGCTGAAATTACAGCCTCGCGTAAATCTTTGAACTACATTGAAACCGGATTCTCTTTCAGTAGTATTAAAAACCTAAACGCTGGCCCACCCAACCTCCTATCCTAGGCCACTAACAATAAAGTAAAAAAAAAGAACAAAAACACTAATCGTCAAATCTTTTTTAAGAAAACCACCAACCCTCCAGATTCTTTTTGAAAGTACCCACGCTCCTATACTCCAAATTTTTTTGGGGACAAAAAACACTGGCCATCACTCACCTATTATCCAAATAAAGAAAAACAAAACGCAAGGCCCCTACCACGTCTTTTTTATAATCTTTTAAAATACTAACACTCTACGCAATAAAAAGAAATTTAAAAAACATAGACCACTATAATCTAAACTTTTTTCTGCATAAATTCATGAGTTTTCAGTCTAAAGATCTGAATAACCTTTTTCTCGATTCAGACAGATGACCCTATATCCTCCAATAATTAAGCACGTCTGCTCACCCTTGTCCGCCAATCCCTGTGGACACCAATACAGATTATGGTGTACCTTTCGGTCCACATGGGCAGGATCCGTTTTGCTTTCTTACGTCAAATTAGTCGGTATGTCGCTTCGGTTGATTCAATTCCAAGGTCGACTATAACTTCGATCGGAGATCCTAGACGACAGTGTGTTCCGAAATCGTCAATTATAATATGACTCTGAATTTATATAATTTGGTTATTTAAGTTCCATATTTAAATAGAATAAGACAATGACAACTTGTCAACGTGAGCAAAGTGAATATACATGAGTATTAAATAGTGGCTCTATTGGTAGCAACTTCGTAGGTGTTAAGTTTGTGTTTACTAGTTGTGCTGTTATTAATAATATCGACATGAATTTTATATAGATTAATTGTTTCAATTACAAATCTAAATAGTCTAAGGTATATCTCTGCTATAGCCTGATAAACAGGCGACTAACAGTAAACTCGAGGTCGAGGAGTGCAATACGCTGTAGACTGAGGAATACCATATGTACCTGGTTGTGGTAAGTTAGTAGTGATTATTATTGACGATATATATTTATTGAAAGCTATTAACTACATAGTTTATCTATTAATATACAGTTGATCTATTGACTGAAACTATTGACTACAGCTATCAATCATTAAATTATATCACAAAGCAATAGAATCTAAATACTCTGTACTTAAAACAATGACGTTAAAGTTCATACGCTTAAGATATATACGGCATTCGCAGAAGGTAGCTACTCAATTATAAACATGTGTTACCGTTTGTACCTGGTTGTGGTCAGTTTGTATTAATTATTTGTGAGCATATATATTTACTGAAAGCTATTAACTATGTAGTTAATCTGTTCAATATGTAGTTGATCTATTGACTGAAGCTTAGACTAAAGTTATCAATCATTGAATTATAAAAATAGAATGACGCTAAAGTTCATACACTTAAGATATAAACGACATTCGCAAAAGGAAGCTACTCAGTTGTAAATATGCATTACCGTATTTACATGTGTTTATAACTTTGTGTGATTACAACCTCTGTCATCGGAGATTTATTTATCTCAAATTATTGTCACAGCTATATACACTAACCAATAATGTTATTTGCAAAATCACATCAATATGAAATTATAAAAATCTAAAGTAAAAACCTTCATCATTCTGATGTCAATGCCTAAGGACATGACGTTTTTATTATGATGACAATGCTTACTTACACGCTGTCTTTGTTTGAAATTACTAACTCTATCTGGGTTTAATTACTGAAGAATATTGAGGTATCTGTCTGGAGCGAGAAAATATCCCTCCGATAAATATAATAATTGCAACCAAAAAAATAAGTGGTGATCCGGAAAATCTCTTAGATGTAATTATGTACTTATGGACCGCCTTGAACATCTCCTCGTTGACATCAACAGAATGCAAGGGGTTACCCATTAATAACGAAATTATATCTGTAATATGGGGCAATATTCCTACTGCTCGGTTTCTGAGAGTAACATAGTTTGTACAGTCTAAGAGAAAATGGTTTGCGGTTCTGGTTCACCGTATGAACATCTATTGCTAAATGACAAATGGTTTTTGAAAAGATCGTAGTTTAATAACTACAACCAAGTCGAAGTCTTGTGTGCATAATTTGCGCGATTCTTTCTCCTTCATAGTAATAGCTTGTGACTTTTCCTAGATTCATATTATGGTGTGATTTCAAAGAGTACAACAAAGGTTTGTTTCCCTAGGATTATAGTGATTTTGTTTCCTACTGTTACATATATGTACATGATGAAAAAAAAATCGATAATGGATCCGGATGTACTGCCTAGACATGCGAATGGGATGCTTTTGTATGTCTACAATGACCAAGAAACTATACAGTGGCTTACAAACTTGAAACGGTGTTTCTTTTTTTTTTTTTTTTCTAAATGTTACTACTCAAAGGTTCTGTTAACAAACATGTTGTTTAAAGGTAAATACTGTAGTTTAAAAACAATTTTTATCAGCATTATCAGTAAGCGAACCTGATGTGTAATGTTGTGTAATGTGCGCTGTAACTAATTCTCATTAACTTCTGCTCTTTTCCTAACGATGCCACATTCAATGGGAAAATCATAGATACATGCTTTAAAAAAAGAATTAAATTAAAATTATACTAAACAATCCTCTTAAGCAAATATGTGGTGATATGTAATTTATTTGGAAATGGTTGTTCCGGTGTCAATGACAGCCATATGCATGTTCGTTTACACCTTTACAGATTTTATAAACGTTTACAGGCAGTAAATGATACTATGTCGTTTACACGTGTAAACGTTGCAGCCTTAGCTGTAAGCCATGCATGAGCATATTCCCACGCTCCGGGTAAACTAAATACCAGGGGCGGATAGGGGATGCGGAAGGGGGAGTGGGTCCAAGAGTAAGTTTTCTTTATAGTTAAATGGTTACAATTATGCCTGGAAACGCTTAAAATGCAACAGCTTTGGGGGCTTCGCCCTGGAATCCCACCAGGGGTTCTATCCCACAGATCACTTGCTTACTTGTCCCCCCCCCCTCCCCAACGATATTCCTTGATCCTCCACTGTAAACATTTCAAATCTGAGAATGTACCAAACTCATATTTTCACTGGAAATCTACTGAGAATTAATCTGTCCAAATCCCCTTGACCAAATGCACAGAGTAGACGCGAATTCAAAACACCTGGTGAAAATCTGAAACACATGTTTATATTGTTTATTCTACACAATGTTACATGAGCATTTGTGCCTCACACAAAAATGAATGCATGTGCAGGATAGAAAAGTCTTCTCCTTGTGTTCCAAAAGGTGCGGATACAATAATTTACAATTTGTACAGCATATTGAAAGCATTCCATGAAACGTACGCCTTAAAACAAAAATAGTTACTTAACTTTCAAAGAGTTGAAGAAAAAAAAACGAAGTACTCAAACTGAAATGATCCCTGTAAAAAGAACTTTTTTGCTTGTTTATTTTAACGGCACTTTTAACACATTATTGTCTATATTATGCCAAAGAAATGGGAACCAAGAGCCTTTCCCAAGGACACACTGAGGCAGCCAACCAGGGTTGGCTTGGATGGATATCGAACCCGCCACCCTTGGATTACAGGTCCGACGATTTAACAACTGAGCTACCCAGGCCAGGGGTGTCAAACATACGGCCCGTTAGACTCATTATTATTTATTAATTATTTAAATCAAATCTGGCCCGCCATAGCAATTGAGTTTGACACCCCTGACCTAGGCTCCTTTATGGTAGATATAATCACATTGCTTCATCTTATTGATACTCACTCACATCTTATTGATACTCACTCACATTATTTTGTTGTTCTTACGGGGAATACTTGCCCTAGACACACTTAACATTGGACTCTGAATAGTGAAAATAAATGGGATCAATGCGCATGTTCAAATTTTTATATGGTCTTTTTTCGAAGTTTCATTTCATAACTTTTATATATTAAGGACAGGTAAGATCGTTCGAATTGAGAATGTTTCTGGTCATAATCGAGACCGCTGTTCAGAGATTATGTCTATTTACTGAGTCAATAAACTGACCAACAGGTACACACGTTTCTTACCATTTAGGCGACTTAGGTTTAATTATAGCAATTTGCGCGAGGGGGGGGGGTGAGGGGGGGCAGAGAATAAGAGGCAGACTAGAGTCTATGGATGGAAATAAATAAAAGGTAAAAAAAATTTAATTTCTTTAAAAGGATATATGAAATAAAAGATAAAATCCTTAAATTATAAGGTCAAAATGTGTTATATACACCGCATTATTTTAGTAAAACACAAATCGCAAGAAGCAAATTTAAGCTGCATATGTGAATTCGTCTTTTCATGCTCCGCAAATGTAGTGTGGGGATCCTAAAAAAGTCCTAGTTATTTCCCTGGGGGTAAGGATGGAGCCCGGGTTCAATGTCATTTTCATGTGCACATTTTTCTTTTCATGCTCAGTATGTGTATATATGGTTGTACGGTAGGGGTCTCAATAGTTCCAATGTTATGACCCAGGGGTTAAGTCTCTTAAAATGGTCTTTAAACGCAATATATATATATATATATATATATATATATATATATATATATATATATATATATATATATATATATATGTGTGTGTGTGTGTGTGTGTGTGTGTGTGTGTGTGTGTGTTATGTGGATCTCAGTAAGTTTCATGCTGTGTCACAAAGGCGATTATTGTATTACTGTATGCCCCAAGGGGTCAATATCCATGGGTTCCATTCAAACCCCCATTAGACATATGTTTACACTCAGGTCCTCACACACACAGACACAAATTATCGTACATGTTAATCTCATAATTTGGGAGCTATTTTAAATTTGTATAGTCACCACCAACGCTAGCCCCACCCCTGGGTGTGTACATGTACAGATCACCTCTAATCATATCCCAAGGTTTGTACTTTCTATCGTGAACGGTGTAGTAGGAGTTGCGCAACATTATTTACGCACGCACTCACGCACGTCCAGATGGGCAGGAAACGATTAATTTAATCTTTTATGTGCATATGCGAACACTTTAATATATGGTATATGAATTCAAAAAAGAAAACATTAAAAAAATATTTAATACCACAAAAACGTTAACACAAAATCTTAACTTTGGTGCCGCTGAAGCCATTATTAGAGAAAAGTGATACATATGCAACACTGCTATGTTAGATTCATTGACTCTTGTGAAAATATATATTAGCTTATCAAGGCTTGGCGCCATCTTGAATTTACCTGAAACGGGAAACCATGAATGTATCCGTCAGATGGCTCATTTTGAGCCGTGACACCCCACATTTCTATGCCATAGCTCTCGTATTCTCGGATAAAATGGACGAAATACTCGGCCCATGCCTTGTAGTAGGGACCTCCCGGCTGACCAATCAGAGTTCCATATCCAGTCATATCCTGATTGGTCTTCATCCACGCAGGCGCACTCCATGGACTTCCAAAAAAGGATATATTTCTATCATCCTTCTGAAGCATCTCCATTGCTTGTTGCATGAGGGGTATTTTATAGTGATGATCCTCATATTGCAAAAAAAATTTGGTCATTTCAAAGTCCCCGGATGTAATGTCATAAGAGTAGGGATATGTGGAAAAGTCACAACTTGCCATTGGTATACGGCCTATTGAATACTGAATGCCCTCTGAGGAAAAGTAGGACTTTAACCAATTCTCCTGAGCCCCTTCTGGAAGACTCATAACATTGATACCTGTAGCATCGGTGAATGCTCCACCAAAACCAATTATCGTCTGGTAGGTCTTGTTCGGGTTCACAAGGAAATTCACCCCCGGGTACGGCCCCGGACTGATGTTGAAGTAGCCCTCGAAATTGTCCAAGCGGTACTCGTCCTTCGAGGACATGTATATGATGAACTGTTGCGGCTTCAAGTCCCATTCTGGTGTAACCTTGTCACAAACCGTTGAGTTACATACACACACAAAGGAGCTAAAGCCAAAGGTTTTTTTGATGCAGTTTTCACCCTTACAGAACATAATTAGAGAACACAGAACGAGGAGTAATTTTACATACATTTTGTTGCTGTCAAAAGCAAATGAATATCTCTACTGTAGACACTTGACAATGAAGATGCGATTAATATGGACCTATCTTTCTCCTTAATCTCGCTTTAGTACAGGTTTCATATCTGTTCATGGATCTTATTTATGTAGTCTTGTGAAGACTGTGGGGTCATCAATCTAAGTACACGTTTGATCAAAGGCCCTAGCCGCCGAAATTGTCACGTGCATTAGGTCTATCTGGTTGAAGTTTAAGTAGGCACCTATAAGCCGGTAAGAACAACATTGTTAGCGCGACACTTAAGACGTGTTATCCGGTCCTTTATCTGAAAACATGGTGAATATGATTTGTTACTTATTCGTGTATAAGTTCTATTTGTGTGTGTGTGTGTGTGTGTGTGTGTGTGAAATAAAAACTGACATATGCAAAACATGTGTGAGACCAGCCCAAGCGCTTCCGGAATCTACTGATTCCTTTTTTAAGGGCACAAAGCCACAAATAAAGATTACACAAACAAAACCTGAACAAAACATAAAACACAAAAACCTAAGTACTATAAGGAATCTACATGATGTTAGCTATAGATATTTACACAGACGAGACAATGAAATAATAAATAAGACGAGCAAGGCTTAACGAGGTTGAACGTTACTACATTTTAGTGCTCGTGCGGCGGAAATGGTTAGAACCAAAGACCCCAGTTGATTACGTACTTAAGTAGGCCTTCAATGAAATCTTTGCGCCATCTACAATTGTCTAGTTATACATTTTGTCCAAAATTTTGTTCAACTGGCGGTTTTTTTAAAAATTACTGAAGTCATATTTTAAAGTAGGGTTATATAATTAAGTTGGCACTAAATAATAGCTTACAAAGCGCTTTAAATTAATTTATATATGTGTTTTTTATATTTGATATTTTTTACAGAAAAAGTGGGCTTAAGAAAGGAAAATGTAACTAAGTCAGTCCACGGATGTACCGTGGTCAATACTTTATTTCTCGAGGTAGATCTGCTGTAAGCCATACATGAGCATATCCCCCTTCCCCCCACCTACACCCCACCCCTAATTAAAAAAAAAATAAAAAAATGGGTGCGAAACAACTGGAACGTTTCCTATAGTAATTTTTTTTTAAAGTTCGATGTTACAATTATGCCCTGGAAACGCTTAAAATGCAACAGCTTTCGGGGACTTAGCCCCCTGGACCCCCACCAGGGGTTCTATTCCACTGACCACTTGCTGAGTTGTTTAGGCGCCCCCCCCCCCCCCCCCCCCCCCCCAACGATATTCCTGGATCCGCCCCTGTAAACTTTTGAAATTTGAGAATGTATTAAACTCATATTTTCACGGGAAATCTGCTGAGAATTAACCTGTCCACATCTCCTGGACCAAATGCACAGAGTAGACGTGAATTCAAATCACCTGGTGAAAATCTGAAACACATGCTTATATTGTTTATTCTACACAACGTTACATGAACATTTTGTACCTCACAACAAAATGAATTCATGTGCAGGATAGCAAAATTTTAACATTGTGCTCCAAAAAGTGCGGATACAATAACTTATAATTTGTAAAGCACAATACAAGCATTGCATGAAACGTACGCCTTAAAAGATAACAGTCTTTTCTGATGGCATCACGGAGCAAACAAAAATAGTTACTTAACTTGTATAGAGTTGAAGAAAAAACAACGAAGTACTCAAACTGAAATGATCCCTGTAAAAAGAACTTATTTGCTTGCTTATTTTAACGGCACTTTTAACACATTGTTGGCTATATTATGCAGAAGAAATGGGAACTAAGTACTTTCCCAAGGACACACCACCAAGGGAACCAACCAGGGCTGGCTTCGGCGGATATCGGACCCGCCACCCTTGGATTATGGGTCCGACGCTTTACGAACTGAGCTACCGCGGTTCCTGTTATGGTATATATAAAAATTCATTGCTTCATCTTACTGATACTTTCTCACATTATTTTGTCGTTCTTATAGGGAATACTTGCCCTATACGCACATTGGACTCTGAATCGGGAATACTTGCCCTACACGCACATTGGACTCTGAATAGGGAATACTTGCCCTACACGCACATTGAACTCTGAATAGGGAATACTTGCCCTACACGCACATTGGACTCTGAATAGGGAATACTTGCCCTACACGCACATTGGATTCTGAATAGGGAATACTTTCCCTACACGCACATTGGACACTGAATAGGGAATACTTGCCCTACACGCACATTGGACACTGAATAGGGAATACTTGTCCTACACGCACATTGGACTCTGAATACAGAATACTTGCCCTACACGCACAGTGGACACTGAATAGGGAATACTTGCCCTACACGCACATTGGACTCTGAATAGGGAATACTTGCCCTACACGCACATTGGACTCTGAATACAGAATACTTGCCCTACACGCACATTGGACTCTGAATAGGGAATACTTGCCTTACACGCACATTGGACTCTGAATAGGGAATACTTGCCTTACACGCACATTGGGCTCTGAATAGGGAATACTTGCCTTATACGCACATTGTACTCTGAATAGGGAAAATAAATGGGAAGAGTGCGTATTTTAAAATTTTGAAATGGTCGATTTTCGAGGTTCCATTTAATTACTTTTATATATTAAGAACAGTTAAGATCGTTCGAATAGAGGAGTAAGGTTTCTGGTCGCCATTGAGATCACTATTTCGAGATTCTCTCTATTTATTGAGTCGATAAGTTTACCAACAGGTACACACTACTCTTGCTCCTTATGCCACCTAGGTTTAATTAGAGCAATTTGCGCCGGGAGGTGGGGGGAGAGAAGAAGAGGAAAAAACTGATAAAACCCCATTAAACTAGAGTGTATGTATGGGTGGATGGATGGGATTTAACGGTATATCATCACAGTCCTGGCTATAATGGGCTGATTAAAAGCACAGGGGCTCGTATTGTTGCTTACAATTTACCTATTAGTCATATATGTACTATATAAATACTACAAGGGAGGACACTTCTCTCCCTTCTCGCGCGACCTATTTAAGAATTGACGCTGATATTTCGAGCTATACTTCGTATAGCATAATCAATTTGGTACCAATGTTTAGCTCAGGCATTCGACTTTTTATGCCTATACAAAGTTTGACTTACTACCACACCTTTAAGGAATGCCAGACCATTTTCCCACGCTACCGGTCGACATGGCCAAGATCGCGCTTGCTTAATATGCAAGTGCAACGAGCTGAATAGAATACGACCCTCTCATTGGTCGACCGAAAATGACGTACTAATCCTACTGATTATCTGATTTTCAGTCAACCAATAAGAGGACGGAATTCCATTCAGTACGTTGTAGCTGCATATTAAGCGGGCGCGATCATGGCCATGTCGACCGGTAGTTTGGGAAAATGGTCTGGCATTCTTTAAAGGTGTGGTAGTGAGTCAAACTCTGTGTAGGCATAAAAAGTCGAATGCCTGAGCTAAATATCGGTACCAAATTTATTACACCACGCGAAGTGTAGCTTGAAATATCGACGTTGATTCTTAAATATGTCGCGCGAGAAGGGAGAGAAGTGTCCTCCCTTGTAGTAATATATAGTACATGTATGACTGATAGATAAGTTGTACGCAACAATATGAGCCCCTGTGATTAAAAGTTAGGTTCCGAAAATGTACAGGCAAAATATTGCTAAAATCTTTGGGAAGATAAGCCCTTCCAATTAAGCGTAAATATGTACTCTTACAAGACATAAAGATAAAAGGTAAAGATGTTAAAATTCTTTAAAAGGTATATAAAATAAAAGATAAAATCCTTAATATATCGGGTCAAAATGTGTTATATACACCACATTCTTTTAGTAAAACACTATCTCCGCGCTCGTCCGCTTTGTCTCACAATCCCCGCCCCCCCCCCCCCAAAAAAAAAAAAACAAACAAAAAAAAATGTTACCCAAGGGGGTAAAAATATATCAGGGGCAAATTTAAGCGGCATATCTGAATTCGTATTTTCATGCACAGTAAGTATATATATGGTTATAGTGTGGGGATCCTACAAGTGTCCTAGTTATGCCCCAGGGGCTAAGTCCCTGCGGGTAAGGATGAATCCCAGGGTCAATGTCATTTCCATGTGTACATTTTTCTTTTCATGCTCAATATGTGTATATGGCTATAGGGCGGGGGTCTCAATATTTACTATGTTATGGCCAAGGGGCTAAGTCTATGGGGGTAAGAATAGACCCAGAGATAATATATATATATATGTTGTGTAGATCTCAGTAAGTTCCATGCTGTGACACAGAGGCCACTACTGTATGTTCCGAGGGTTCAATATTCATGGGTCCCATTCATACCCCCATCTGACATACGTTTACATTCATGTCCACACACGCACACCAATTATCGTACATGTCAATCTCATAATTTGAGAGCTATTTTAAATTTGTATAAAATAGTCACCACCAACGCCAGCCCCACCCCTGGGTGTGTACGTGTACTGATCACCTCTAATCATATCCCAAGGTTTGTACTTTCTATCGTGAACGGTGTAGTAGGAGTTGCGCAACATTATTTACGCACGCACTCACGCACGTCCAGATGGGCAGGAAACGAATAATTTAATCTTTTATGTGCATATGCGAACACTTTAATATATGGTATATGAATTCAAAAAAGAAAACATTAAAAAAATATTTAATACCACAAAAACGTTAACACAAAATCTTAACTTTGGTGCCGCTGAAGCCATTATTAGAGAAAAGTGATACATATGCAACACTGCTACGTTATATTCATTGACTCTTGTGAAAATATATATTAGTTTGTCAAGGCTTGGCGCCATCTTGAATTTACCTGAAACGGGAAACCATGAATGTATCCGTCAGATGGCTCATTTTGAGCCGTGACACCCCACATTTCTATGCCATAGCTCTCGTATTCTCGGATAAAATGGACGAAATACTCGGCCCATGCCTTGTAGTACTGACCTCCCGGCTGACCAATCAGAGTTCCATATCCAGTCATATCCCGATTGGTCTTCATCCACGCAGGCGCACTCCATGGACTTCCAAAAAAGGATATATTTCTATCATCCTTCTGAAGCATCTCCATTGCTTGTTGCATGAGGGGTATTTATAGTGATGATTCTCATATTGCAAAAAAAATTTGATCATTTCAAAGTCCCCGGATGTAATGTCATAAGAGTAGGGATATGTGGAAAAGTCACAACTTGCCATTGGTATACGGCCTATTGAATACTGAATGCCCTCTGAGGAAAAGTAGGACTTTAACCAATTCTCCTGAGCCCCTTCTGGAAGACTCATAACATTGATACCTGTAGCATCGGTGAATGCTCCACCAAAACCAATTATCGTCTGGTAGGTCTTGTTCGGGTTCACAAGGAAATTCACCCCCGGGTACGGCCCCGGACTGATGTTGAAGTAGCCCTCGAAATTGTCCAAGCGGTACTCGTCCTTCGAGGACATGTATATGATGAACTGTTGCGGCTTCAAGTCTCATTCTGGTGTAACCTTGTCACAAACCGTTGAGTTACATACACACACAAAGGAGCTAAAGCCAAAGGTTTTTTTGATGCAGTTTTCACCCTTACAGAACATAATTAGAGAACACAAAACGAGGAGTAATTTTACATACATTTTGTTGCTGTCAAAAGCAAACGAGTCTCTCTACTGCAGACACTTGACAATTAAGATTCGATTAATATGGACCTATCTTTCTCCTTAATCTCTCTTTAGTACAGGTTTCATATCTGTTCATGGATCTTATTATATACAGTTTAGTGAAGACTGTGGGGTTATCAATCTAAGTACGCGTTTGAACGAAGACGTTGAACATGCCCCTAGCCGCCGAAATTGTCACGTGCATTAGGTTTATCGGAGTGAAGTTTCGGTAGACACCTATAAGTCGGTAAAAACAACAATATGTAGTGCAACTATCAAGACGTCATATCCGTTCTCGCTCTCAAAATATGGTGAATATAATTTTGTTTCTTATTCATGTATAAGTTCTATTTGTGTGTGTATATATATACATATATATATATATATATATATATATATATATATATATATATATATATATATATATATATATATATATATATATATATATATATATAACGATACAGACAAACAGAGGGAGAGAGATATAAGAAGCCGTTGAATAATCAGCTTATTTATTCAAAATGCAAATTTCATATTTACATGTGCGTCTCAAATATATTTACATGAACTATTTGGAACAAAGGTCAATAAAAAATCATGAAGCAGACTGAGAAATGCTGAAACAAGTAAACATAATGCTGAACTATATTAGTCTATCTGGCATACTGCAGATGGCAGCGGGAGATATTTCTGGCATTCATCTAATACTTTCCTCAAAAACATGGTGAAAGATTAATTAGTTATTCATAAATAAGATCAGTTTTTAGACACAGTTGTTGGAGCCATTCCTGTTGGAGAGATGACTGTAAAAACTAAAATGCGAGATACTGATGCAAAGTTGTGAAGATTGGCAACATAACAATATTTCTTATTCTTTACATGAAAATGTAATTCTGTAGGTGATTTCTTCTGCGTTTGTTTCGACCTCGGTCTTAGTGAATTTTAGCTGTTAACTCCATATATAGAAATCGTGGATGAATGTAAAAATCAAATGTAAAATACCAGATGATACAAAAAGTTTGGATAAAACTGGCCATCAAAGTGTGGATGAAATCGACCATCACAGTTTGGATGAAACTGGCCATCAAAGTTTGGATAAAATCGGTTATCAAAGTTTGGATGAAACCGGCCACGACAGCATGAAGATTGGCCAGTTTCATAAATTTTTTATTAATTGTCCTCTTCCCAGTTGTATCCAAAATTGTTATTTGACCTGAGCATATATAAAGCTAAAAATTGTTTCTTTCACGAAACGAAAGACAATAATCTTATTAATGAACCTATACATATTTTATTTGTATTAAGCAGGCAAGTATAATTACAACTGGTTTAGGTAATCTGATTTAGAAGTAGACTTTCCAAGCTCCGAATCACTGTAAGGTAAAACACCAGAAAATGAGTTCTTAATTTTATTTTTAAACATTTGTGAGCACCTAGTTTGTTATCACTGATAGAAATGTCAACTTACAGAAATGGCAATGGTATATATACTTACACATTAACTGTCTTTCAGTAATGTTTTCAGGCCTTAATGATATATATAGCATAGCACAAACACATGAAGCGGAGTCAAAAATCAGATATAGAACACACAGTAAAAACTGACATAATTATTACTTAAACTTTATATATATTTATAAAGAAAAGAGGAAACATGTATAAATGTGTATGTAATAAGTTTTTTTTTTTAAAATAGAGGGCCAGTGAAAATTTCTTTATATGAAGATTATATTTTCTAACATCAACGAACATTCTCTTGAAACCAGACCATTTTGACCATGTGGCCTTCCTAAGCTTTTGAAGTTGAGATTTCCTTTCCTTGCATCGGAAATAAATGTATGATCTTTAACGAGTGCTCATTTCAAATTAAATTTATGAAATTTGTAGAATAATTTCGAGCTTTTGCGAGCCCAGGTGGAATGTTATGTAGCGAACGAAACACAACGGCATATTGACATTGGAAAAAAATGACACAATACATCAATGAGAATTGAAAATACCAATGTGAAAAGAAGAGGCAGAAAAAAAAAACAAAAAAAAAAAAATCCATCTAAATTTATCGTTGTGATTATCTCAATATTGCTGTCATGGTGACGGGTACATTTCAAAGTGCAGTGTGCGTCATGATTGTTTTCAGGGTATTGTGGTCCATCGGTCTTGGATAATACCTCAAAAAAGGATATAAATTCAGTTTGGGAGTCGCTTGTGTTGCATTAAACTCCTAATACATGATATAACAATGTTTTTAAGAGTGGTTAAAAGTGTAACGTATACGTGAAAGAGAACCTGTTGACTAATAAATTTACAAAGGTCTGTTTGACTCTCTCTCTCGTACTAACAACAGCAACTAGCAATCACTAGCCGTCTATTTCAATATTTTAATAAATCATATTTACTTTTTTCTCTCTCTCCTTGCAATTTAAGTTTTTGGGTGTATTCAGATTTTCTTTATTTAATTTCGATGACATATTTGTCTTTGGATGAGAGCTGGATCTACAGATTCTCCAGCACTGGTGTCAAGTAGAAGGATTACAGTCATTGTCAGCCTGTGGTGGCCATAAGATTTATGAATTATTCAGCGTTCCACGCTTCCGTCGTCATTTTTATTTAGCAGTAGCCAGAAGTAGTTAATTGAATGCGGGCACGTGTTTACCTTATAAGGAAGAGGTTGTTATTTTTACTTAACAACGGTCAACACCGCTGGATATTGACCGGTTATCAACAACGTTAAACTAATGGGACTATTAATAAAGTTTATAATAAGTATAGGTTATTAACTGAGTATTGAAAAATACTGGGCCCGAGGTCATGTGACGCAGGATGCCCAAGCTTGCGAGGGCATTCTCCGCCACAGGAATGAGGGCCCAATATTTTGTAATACTCAGCCAATAACCTTCTTATAACATACTTAAAAACAAGCATATAAATCATTCGGCTATGTTATAATCGAAAAAAAAATTTCAACGTTTTACTGAGCATTTACATGTCGTTCATTTAATAAATAAAACCTGAACACTGTGCAGTAATGCACGCTGCGTTATGATATGGTAGTGCGCGCGTACTTGGGATGATTCTCATTCAGCAGTGAACGAAACGAAGTTTGTTAAAAAGGATGGAATGTCAAGTAGCCAAAGAAACGCAACGAAATATTGATATTAGGAAAACTGACGTAATAAGCAAATTGAAGATACCAGTATGAACATATGTGCCAGAAAAATTCCGTCAAAGGTTATTGTTGTGATCATCTCAGTGTTGCTGTCATGGTGGCGGGTACATTTTAAAGTACAGTGTGCGTCATGATTGTTTTCAGGGTATTGTGGTCCATCGGTCTTGGATAGTACCTCTAAAGAAGAATATAGATTCAGTTTTGGAGTAGCTTGTGTTTTCTTAAATTTATAGTACATGATAAAACAATGCTCTTCAGAGTGGATAAAACTGCACTGCTCACGTGAAAGACAAGTTGTTGTCTGATACATTGTATCAAAGGTCAGTTTGAACCCCCCCCCCCTCTCTCTCTCTCGCACTAACAGCGGTAACTAGCAATCACCAGCCGTCCATTTTCAGTACATTTATAAATCATATCTAAAAACTGTTTCTCCTTGCAATTTAAGTTTTGGATGTAGGTCTATTCAGATTTCTTTATTTAATTTGGACGGCAGACATTTTTCTTTGGATGCGAGCTAGATCTACTGATTCTTCAGCACTGGTGTCTGGTAGAAAGGGTTACAGTCACTGTCTGCCTCTGGTGGCCATCAGATTTATGACGTGGTCAGCCTTCCACGTATCCTTCGACATTTTTATTTAGCCGTAGCCAGAAGTAGTTCATCGAATGCGGGCACGTGTTTACTACATAAGGAAGCGGTGAATATTTCCCCCTAACTACGGTCAATACCGCTGGACCTTTCATGTCGCATGCGAGAAAAATACATCAGATGTCACGCTCCTCGCTGCTAATATTCTTTCAGATTATATCGCTGCATAAGGCTATTGGACTCCTGGATCGTCTAAACCTTAGTCCATTGTCTCTGTGCATTAGTACACGAGCACATTGACTGGATTCTACCTTTCCTCTCTAATCACAGACTGAAATCCATTCAAAAACGAAGGGTAAATAACTCGAGTATGTATGGCGGCTCATATGTGTTTCACTGTGCTCTTTTGGGTATATTTTGTCGTCTGCTGCGTGCTGATTTGTAACGTCGTTCAGCACTGTGCTCCACATCTGTGAGTAAAGAATTCCTGACTTTTTTCCTCCGACGTATTTGGTACAATCTTCACATTCTGCACTAAAGAAATTGTAGAGAAAAGATCGCAGAAAATGCAATATAAATTGAGTAGGATGCAGTTATCAAAGCGAACGGTTTTCTCCAGTGGCAATTTACCACCAAATTTACAGCGTTGTGGCAATGGTATTATCTTTCCAAAGGGAGATTACCCACCGTGAGATATATTGAAATGACCTCATTGCTGTTGCTATTTTAAAGCCATCATAACTTCACTGACGTCGCAACAATTCTGTGACGCGTAGCAATATAAGTAATAATAGCTTGAGGCTATGGAAACTGAATGATTTCTTCAATTTCTTTAATTCGAAAGTTTCAGGAATTACATTAAAAACTAAAAGTGCAGGTATTTCATTGATGGTGTAACGTCGTGAAATGTTATTGTAAGGCCTATCTTTGATTTCGAGGGTCTCTTCTTCGTATCTAACTGGATGTTCGTACGTCACGACTACTTTCGAGCCTCTTTCAGAAAGTCGAAGTTATTCGACTAGCATCGGAAAGGGGCGAAGATATTCCGAATATAAGTAACAAGATGGAAACACCATAACATGGGTTCGTGAACCTAAATAGTAAACTTGTAAAAATTACAACAGTTGTAGGTAGGTTGGTAAAAATTGCGATGAATTTTCATCACACAGCTTATGAACACGACGAATTAATTCCAAATTCAGTTAATAAATAAATGAATTTGATCTTGACAGCTTATTAACAATAGTAGGAAATGGTTTTCTCAACGTTGAGAGCTTAGAAGGTCACGTGATTTAAAAGGTCCGGTTAACAGAAACTTTTAAATACATAAAATTTGTATTATTGAGCAAATAAATTTTCATTTGACACTGTGAAGATACATATAATTCTAATACACACACACATACACGCACAAATACATAGAACCACATACAGACACAATATTCATTCATGTACAACCTTTAAAAAAGTGGGTTTCTGCGCACCCCATAACAATCTGTTTGTATTTATAGCGGATACATTTGAATATGGAATAGACCACAGGCTGATTCCTTTTTAGATTTTGGCAAAGATTTAACAATTGGCAGTGCACATGAGCTAGAATTTATTTACCATTTATATTTCAGAAGAATTTTGATTAAAATATTACACCCCAAACTTCATATACAATCAATGTAATTCTAAATTTACTGCAATGATGAAATGAACCAACAAAACAAATGTACACAAATAAATAAAATATCTGTATTTGAAAACTTCACTATCCCTATAATTTCTATCGTAAAATGACAAACTATCGATAAAAGCAAACATGAATATATATTTAAAAACACTAACAATAAAATTGTGAGAATGGAATTTCATACAAAAATAGTATCTAAAACAACGGAACGTATTAAATATAATTAACATGCAATTGGACTTTCCGGATTAAATATCACATTTATTTGTGATGGCGAAACTAGTTTTCCAGTTATCTTGTGTCACGTTTAAAGTGACACTTAAGTTTAGAAACAAATATAATAAAAACAAAGAGAACATCTTAACATAAACAACAGTGAAAATTCCATCAATATTGGTTTAGAAGTTCTCGAGGTATTTGGTCAATCTCATTAATATTCATGAGTCCTACTGATGTTATAGATGTTTGAAAAAAGTGAATGATAACTTATAATACAAATTAATGGCAATTTTTGTTGCAATTTTTTAAAAGAAACACGTAGAGGATGGTGCTACACATTCAGATAGTATTTTGGTTAATTTTAGCTGCAATGAAAGTAGAAATTTCAAAGTTTAAATAAAATTTAAATTTCCTAAAATCTCAACATTATACCGCGCAGACGTTATTCATGTCACTAGACACATTTGAAATGTTGTGGTAACTAAATAAACTATCTTAAAACTGGAGATTTTTCTCGTTTATTTCTCCAAAAAATTCATATTAAACTTTTTAAAAATAAAACTCAAATATCATTTTTGTCTGTAATACAAATAATATTTATTCCTTCTCATTTACAAATGTGTTTAACCGCTGGTAATGTTAAGATGTCCTCTTTACTTTTTGTAATGTTTATTTCTAAACTTAAGCGTCAACTGAAACTTAAATGAACCTAGGCTTCGGATTAGAGAGAAATAGTCCAGCTTTGGCAAAGGAAACTCTGTTAGATATGGATCTTCTCCACTGTTTATGTCACAACATTAATTTTTCGCGTATAACGTGCCGTTAAATGCGAACATCGCAGACCCTGATATGTCGTTCCATAATGCACCGGTTGATTAAAATCGATTATGCAACGTTACATCAGGGTCGTCACTGTTCATTCTAGTTAGGAGATTAAGGAGATTAGCAAACAGCGTAGACCCAAATATGCCGGCACATGAACGGCAGCAAATCTTGGTCACAGTGGTGTATTATATATATATCTAAATTATTTTCAAGAAGCTGAGAAATTCAGAGCCAGATTTACATTATCATCTGTTGACTAAGGAGCAAAACATATGCTGCTGACGCTATTGGTCGAAAATAAAATAGTGGAACAATACCAGGATTCAGAAAATGAATCCGAACATTTTAAAACAAGGCTTTTCACGGGTGAATTGCATAGTGCAATACGCTATCTTTGAGTGATATGGGTTTTCGAGGGAACTTTAACCTTCAGTTATTACGATTAAGCCATTCAAAGCGGGCGTATTTAATTCGTCAACATACGTAAAAAAAAAAAAACGATGTCGCGAAAATGAACGGCGTTAAAGCAACCGAGAACACGTCACTCAACATTAGTACCTGCTAAGTGTCGCGTGGTCTTTGCGCATGTTAACCAATTGGATGCGCCCATCAAATGGTAGAAACACCGAGAATCTAATTAACTGCCGAATGTATCCCGATACATGTCATATTATAATTATTATTAGTTTAACAAAATATACTAGATCGTAAAAGCGGTTGAAGAGAGTTATACTTAGACCGGAATTCAACATATCTTCTTTTGTAGAAGCTTCATTAGAACGGAAACTCTATACAGTTAAACAACTGCATGAATGTCACGAGAATTTTGTTGGAGCGTTCGTATTGTTCGAATTGTATGAACTGATCAAAAGCTATAACTGTTCTGCAATACGAACACATTAAAAAAAAATTAAAAAAAACGCAGCTCATGATTGTTATAATAAACTGGACATATTTATTAAACGGTTCCGCGGAACAATATCTCTCATAAAAATAAAAATGTTGTCGAGTTGATACTGACTGGGATAAGTAGACAGTAATTAAGGTTTTGAAATTCTCAAGATTTCTTTTGTTGGTATCTAGAAATACTTCGTAAGCACGAGTGTTAAGAATGTTTGATCTAAGAATTCTTTATCCATATTTTGTTTTGCACCTGAGACCAATAGCATTAGAAATATTATATACTTTGTCTGACTTACAAACCGAGACTATAAAATAAACGTTGATGAGCAAACACCATGACACAGGTTGCAAGGTCGATTACTATCGGATTAATTTCCATGCACCAACTAATAGAAGTCACAATCTATTTATGGTTACATGAATAAAGTTGAATGAATGCTGGAAGTTTTCTTATATACAGTCCGGCTATCCAATCTCGTGGTAGTCACGTTGTTGTGCTACGTAAAGAAGATGAGCAAAAACACAAGGGTCACAACCATGAGGACTCCCACGCATGCGCAGTACAATGTTCCCCGATCAGCCGCCCGACCCTTAAAGTCTGCCTCTGTACCTTCAAAAGTCTGAAATGAAATCGTTTAGCTTTTATCAGAATTTTAACAATAGATCATTTTTCATTCAATGTTTCCGATGAACACTACACGTCACAATTGTTGTCTTACTTTCAATGATGTTTGTATGTCTTTTTAGTGATTCAAGAAACTACAAATAAAAACACGAGCCCCTCGAAGGAATTGGCGCTCTACTGAGGGAAAAGAATTTCATGGAATTCAAGATAAGACCATTTCTTCCTTTTACTTGTCGAGTGTTGAAACCATCTCTGATATTCTCCAGCGATAACAAGATTTTCAAATTAGCTGCTGTGGTACATATACTGGATGCCAGATTGACACCATTTTCATTTTGGACAAAGTAGACATCAATTAAAAGTCTTTTGGTAAAAATACCATGTTATAATGATTATCCATTCAGGGGAAAGAATGACAACAACATTTTTAAGACAGTCGTCGTGGCAGCCATATTGCATGTACGACTGGCACCATTTTTATTTAGGACTTGGTGAAAACCCCATGTCATAATGATGATCCATTCAGAGAGAGTAGTGACAACAAGATTTTTTAGACAGTCGTGGGAGCCATATTGGATGTATGATTGGCACAATTTTTATTTAGGAACAACTAGATATTATAAGAAGTCTTTAGGTGAAACCCCATTTTGATATAGCCATCCATTTGGACAGGGGTAGAAATAACAATACTTTCTAGATATGACTTTATATTCAGGAGGAGTAGCAATAACAAGATTTTCAAGATGGCTGCTGTGGCGGCCATATTAAATGTCAGTTTGGCACCATTTTCATTTAAAACCAACTGGACTTCATAAGAAGTCTTCTGGTGTAAACCCCACGTCAAGATGAATTTCTGTTCAAGATGAGTTGTGATAACAAGCTTATTAAGATGGCTGCCATGGTGGCTATATTGAATGTCAGATCAGCACCATTTTTACTTTGGACCAGCTAAACATCCTAAGAAGTCTTTTAGTGAAAACCCCATTGTGACACGACCATCCATGGAGGAGAAGTAGCGATAACAAGATTTTAAAGATGACTTCCATGGCGGCCATATTTGATATCAGATCGGCATTATTTTCATTCAGGACCAACTAGACATCATAAGAAGTCTTTCAGTGAAAAACTTATGTTGATATGACCATCCATTCAGGAGGAGTAGCGATAACAAAATTTTCAAGGTGACCTCTATGGCGGCCATATTGATTGTCCAAGCAGCACCATTTTCATTTAGGACAAACTAGACCATGGAATGAATGTGTACGTGAAGTTCAAGGCAATCCTCCAAGTAGTTTAGGAGGAGTAGCGATGATAATCAACTTGTGCTAACGTACGGACAGACGACAGACGATGGACAATAGACCTAGCCCATAAGTTCTTCTGGTCTATGACCAGTAGAGCTAAAAACTGTTATGCTACTTGTATAGAAAAAGACAAAAATGCACACAAAATAACAAAGAAAATGGCCAATCGTGCGCACAGATTAACGCGAATAAGACAAAATCGCACAGATCTAGATTTAGTGATATCTAGCTCACTAACAGAGCTATAATGTACAGCATGTTATTCTCCTTTCAAAAACTTCAAAACATCAAAGTTAAACTCAATGTCTAAGCAATTTTCAACTCGCCTATGGAAAAAAAGTTACTAACACAGGTCGCTCTTAAGAACACATCCATAATTATAAACCAACTTACTGATTTACACATTCGAGACATTGACTATACACTAGTCAATTTTGTTGTCTACAACAGACAAGTGCAACAACAAAATCAACAAACAAATACTTACAAGAACAATTAGATGAACACGCAAGAACAGACAATGAAATCCCTAAATTCTAACAAAATACCACCATTTTTTAAATTTTTTTTTTGTAGAAATGTATCCCAAAATGAATAAATAAAAACCAAACCCCTTTTACTGCATATCTACATCAACTTATGACTACAAAGTAACAGTACAATCCTCAATGCACTGTAGCAGATCTGGTGACCTGAAATTTTATATTTCCAAGTACGCTTTGCTTACAATTTGTTCAATAATTCCGCCACCACCCAGCCCCCATTATAAAAAAGATCCACAGGAGAAGATAAACCCTCATTTATCAATCACTAATTTGGTCAAATCCTTTCGGATTTTTGGGAGAAAAAAATATGACAAGCTTCTTAAATGTGACTTCTAGAAATACTCATTTCTTGGAAACGTTTTTAAGAAATCAATCCCTCCAAAAAGCCAGAAGAAAAAGGTAGAACCTTACTGCTCATCTACACCAACCCCTAATGTCGAGTACAATTTTAATACAATCCTTCAAGAATTTGTTCAAGAAATTTACTACGTATTTAATGTAAGGGTAAAACAGAACCATAATTGCACATCTACACAAACTATTTACTGATTTAATCACCATTTATTCAGTAAACTCCTTCCAGACATTTATGAGACAAAGTGATGAAAGTATTATTTTTAAAACTTGGCTTCTTTAAATACCCATTATTTGTTTTCCGATGAGCAGCTTTGGCTCAGTGATTGGCGTGCCGGACTCGCTACTAAATGGGTGCGGGTTCGAATTCTACCATCATATTATACCGAGTCGACTACTGTGGTGTGTCTCTGGTCAAGGCACATTACTCGAAATGCCTCGGTACTAAGTAACCTTCTTGTATTGTTGTGCCGTAAACACCAAACCAAACCGAACCCATTTTGTTTTTTCGACTATTGCTCAAGAAATTATTCAGGAAATGAGCCAGGAGTAAAAGTAGTAACTTAGTAGGAGAAGCGATAGCAAAGTATTTTTAAAACTTGACTTCTGATAATACTATTTTTTTGGTGACAATTATTCAAGAAATTTACAAACCTAGAAATTTAGCAAGAGGTATAAAATCAAAACCTTATTGCGCATCTGCACAAACACTTTATAAGCCTACACAGTTCCGATAAAATCCTCCAAGCTTTCCTAAAACTCCACTTCTCAAAATACTGATTTTAATTAATTTTCAAGAAGTTTAAAAAGAAGGAGTAAGAGGAAAAAATAAAAAAAAAGGAAACCGTTATTGCACGTCTAAAGCAACCACTGATTAACATGAAAAAATTAAAATCCTTCCTCACGTCTAGAAGAAGAAAACTCAATCTCTTAAATCTGACTTCTCAAAATACCAACTTTTTGACAATGTTCAAGACATTTTGCCCAAGCCAGAGGAAAAAGGTGAAACCTTAATGCACATCTACAGCAAACACGGGATAAGCCAGACAAAAATCGTATTTAAACGTAGGATAATTATTTTTTGATGCAGAGCAGCTAAGGAGAAAAAGCGATTGTAAGTTTTTTTTGGGGAAACAAACTACTCAAAATCCGCCTGGTAACTTAGTAGAGTGGACGACACGCTTTCTGACTTGTTACTGATGGACAGACTGACACAAACCGAGACATCAACTATCCCTGCTCTTCCCTGAAGAGCAGGAACAACCACAACGGCAGCAGCTACAAAAGAAGCAGACACAACACCAACAGTGAGAGAAAACGAGCTATCGATATATCAAAGGGCATAACCCCATGCCACCATGTGCCTACAACCAGGGACTTGATACAAGGGCAGTAATGCCAATGCGAGTAAGGGAATATACTTTTTTTTAAAAAATTATGTAAAAAATATATTCCAAATATAGTGTAAAGTTATGAACCCATTGACCTCATCCAAGAACGTAGTCAATGAGCAGGACTGATACATTGTGACAGGTAAGTAGGTGATGTGTGTCATACTTCTTGACCTAGGGTCCCATCCATGGACATAACCCAGAGGACAAAAACAGTACATGATGAAGTTTGGGATCATATAATATCGCAAATTTGAAATGAAATAGATAAATGATTATTAACACATTAGAGATGGAATCAAAACTTTAATAACTTTAAAGTGGCCTACATATTGTCCCGATGGATCAATCAAGTGAATTGACCCAGTGGTGGGAATGGTAAGGGGAGGAGGGTAAATGTATTTGATCACATTCTCGGTGTGAAATGAACTGGGTAAACGAGTTCTTAAATTACAAGTGATAAAAATACTTTAACCAACAACTTAAACCAAAGAGTGTTATACAGGTATTTCTTGACCCTACTGCCCCACCCAGAGGCAGAACCCTTGGGCTGGAGTAGTAAAATCCATGAGATCGGTGTGTGTTGATGTTATATTCCAATTATGAAGTTTTTTGGCTAAGTGGTTATGGAAATAAAAAGTGAAGAAAATAACTTTAATCAAAGTGTGTCCCCAATATAATTTTGACCTCATGGTCTCACCCAAGGGCAGAACCCAGGAGCAGGGATGGTACTGAGATAAGAAGAGCATGCGATAATATTATATTCCAAAAATGAAGTGAATAGGATGTGATGATATTCTATTACAAATATGGAGTGAACAGGATGTATATTACAAATACTGAGTGAATAGGATGTGATGATATTCTATTACAAATATGAAGTGAACAATTATGGAGTGAATAGGATGTGATGATATTATATTACAAATATGAAGTGAATAGGATGTGATGATATATTACAAATACGGAGTGAATAGGTTGTGATGATATTATATTACAAATACGGAGTGAATAGGATGTGATGATATTCTAATACAAACATGATGTGAATAGGATGTGATGATATTATATTACAAATATGAAGTGAATAGGATGTGATGATATATTACAAATACGGAGTGAATAGGCTGTGATGATATTATATTACAAATACGGAGTGAATAGGATGTAATTATATTATATTCCAAATATGAAGTGAATAGGATATGATGATATTATATTCCAAATAAGAAGTGAATATGATGTGATCATATTATATTATAAATATGAAGTGAATAGGATGTGATCATATTATATTACAAATATAAAGTGAATAGGATGTGATATTATATTCCAAACATGAAGTGAATAGGATGTGATGATATTATATTACAAATACGAAATGAATAGGATGTGATGATATTATATTACAAATACGAAATGAATAGGATGTGATATTATGTTACAAATACGAAATGAATAGGATGTGATGATATATTACAAATATGAAGTGAATATGATATGATATATTACAAATACGGAGTGAATAGGATGTGATGATATATTACAAATACGAAGTGAATAGGATGTGATGATATTATATTACAAATGTGAAGTGAATAGGATGTGATGATATTATATTACAAATATGAAGTGAACAGGATGTGATGATATATTACAAATATGAAGTGAATAGGATGTGATGATATATTACAAATATGAAGTGAATAGGATGTGATGATATATTACAAATATGAAGTGAATAGGATGTGATGATATATTACAAATATGAAGTGAATAGGATGTGATGATATTATATTACAAACACGGAGTAAATTGAGTAAGAGGTTAATGAGCTACAAGAGTTGGGGAAAAATAAACAAAACTTAAACCAAAGCTGTCCACAGACACACCCACATCCACGCACAAACGCTATATGCCCCTGTCTTTGGGGCATAAAAACGCCAGAGCCACCACTATCACAACCATAACCACAAAAACTTTTGGTTTAGTTTGGTTTGGTGTTTTACGGCACAGCAACACAAGTAGGTTATTTAGTGCCAAGGTAATTGAAATAAAGAGCCTTGCCCAAGAACACACCACGGCAGCCGACCCGGGCTGTTCCGATGGTAGGATTCAACCCCCACCCTTTCAGTTGCAAGTTCGGAACGCTAACCAGTGAGTCATTGCCGCTTCTACAACATCTGGCCTAACAATACTGAAATATAGCCAAACCACGATATCATGACTTCATGGGGATCCAGGTAGCTTGAAACTGATATCATTTATAAAGTAGACATTATCCAAGTAGCATTTTAAAGTCTTTCTTGAGTTGCATATAACACATCACGTTTAGACAGCAGCTGTTCACTATTGATTTCAAACCTGTTTGCAAAGCTAGCTATGTACAGCGCTCCAAGTCTCAAGCTAGAATATTAACTGACAGTCATGCTTTGTATAGTTAGACTGGTGATATAGTATGGAGGATGGATTTACTCAAAACTGTTGTCCAATGAGCACTGTCTTTTCACTCACATCCTTTGGTTCTGACCAGATATTTCTTTTACAAGGGTATAAATTTATTCAATTATGAAAAAATTAGCAATCTAGAATAAATGTTTCATTGAAAGATACAAGTTTCATTTTCAAATTTAATGACTATATGCATATTATGTTACTTGAAAAATACCAAGAAAATATTTAAAAAGTCAAGAAAATCTGTAAGGATCTTTTTTTTCATCAAAATAGCGCATTTTTGCAAAGCCTTTATTGGAAATATAATCGGCACACTGCAGTAACATCTACATTAATGCCGTCATCATTCTTGTCCAATTCAAAATATGCTGAACTTGACAGTCTGTGATCTGTAATTTGCTTAAAATCTGATCAATAAATTCGGTCCTTTAACTGTCAAAACCTCAGTCGATGAAATTCATATAGGTATATAGCAAAAACTAATCCCTTTCATAGTGTGTCCCAGGGTTAACCGGCAATGGCCTGAAAATAATGGGGTGAAAATTCAGTTTATTTAATTAATTAATTAACTAATTAATTATTTCTTGAATTAAAGCAATACATGTTTTTGACATTTCCTTAACAGAAGTTGATGGATCAGGGACTATTTATGTATTTATTTATTTATTGAATATTGACATAAATGTTCGTTCACATTTTTATAAGACAGTGTGTTGGATCAAGGCCAGTTCATTTTTCTGAATGTGATTTTATTGTCAAACTCACCAAATCTAAGGCCGCTAAGTTCTCCATGGGTGATGGTTCACTCATCACCTCAGGATTTTCTGTTTCTGTGGCAGTCAAAGTTTTAACCTCATCTAAACTCCCTCTCCTTATTTCATCTTGGAGAGAGAATTTTCGTAACTGCTGAATTGGGGACTGACTCTCTTCTGGCTTTGAGTACATCCTTGTGAGTCTTTCTTTATGAGACCCAGTCCTTATTAGTCTCTCCCTTTGGGAGTCTATCCTTATAAGTCTCTCTTTTAAAGAGTCCGTTCGCTTAAGTCTCTCCACTTTATGAGAGTCTGTAAGACTGTTAGCGCTCCTGCCAAGCTTTGCTATCTGTTCTTGGCTGGGAACACTGGAAGGTGGTTGGACGCAAGGATTGTTAGTTTCACCGGCTGAGCTATTGAATGAATCGGAAGGACTAAGCTCGTACACAGTGTAATTGACATCATTGTATGTCCTCTTTAAGGTCTTTTGGTTACCACAATTTAAAACTTGGGCTAGGGTCTTACTAACATCGCTTAGAACCATGTCCGCAGACGATATATGTGTACATTGGATCTCGGGCAAGAAACCATTTTCAGGTAGTTCCAATGAATCACAGGGTGAGGATTTATTTACAGATACCTCAGACAGTGCTGACGCATCCGTCGCCGTCGCCGCTGCGAACTTTATATCATCCTCTTTGTCGACTAGACCAATATCATCACCATTTAGATCCTCATCACAATTATCATCTTCATCATTATCACTGATATGATCCTCACAAAAATCATCTATTGCGAAATCTATCTCAGTCTCCTTAAGCTCCCTTGCCCGGGGGCATGGCGGCTCTATCACATCAATACTGGTGCGTAAAATCACTCCATTTGGAAGCATAAGTTTCTCCTTTGAACCTCCCTGGCACATTCCGCTTTCAACTTTGTCCAGACCGATTTCTTTTTTATTTAAAGATTGAAAACTCTCCCTTTCATCAGTATGCTTTAATAATGGCTCCCTCTGTCGGTCATCTGACAAGGTCTTCAGTCCCATGTCATTGTTTTCGAACAAATTTTCAGGTATAGACTCCAGCGTACGGTCTCTTGTTTTGAAATTTTGCTTTTCAACAGAAATAAGGATTGCATCCGGGAGCCCTTTTGTCCCACTTTCCGTTTCGGCTAAATCCTCGCCTTCTTCTATCGTAGAGGAGTCACGATGAAGTTTTCCATTGCAAATAAATTTACTGCTTTTCTCGCTGGGTTTTGAGATGTGTGAATACTTTAGCGCCTCGTAGTATGAAGGTGGTGGTAGTCGCACACCTGAAAAGTTGACAGAATTTTAGTAATTACTACGTAGCAACTATGGTGACAGCATGACATTAGGTACATATCGAAGGAATGACGATAATGATGAGACAGACACCCTGACAGACAGAGAAAAGACTGTCTCATAGGTTAGGACTAGGGTTTATTCTGTTCCTTATCTTGACCATCAAATATATCCTTCAATAAGTCTGGGACAAAGCAACAAAACAAGATAGCCACTAAGGAATAAGGAATAGATATTAGCAAGTCCAGACAAATTATCTACTAAATCTTCGGAAAAAAAGCGAGCACTTGTCCATCAATTTGTATGTAATGAATTGCATCTATTCATTCTTCTTAGTGTTTTTGAGTTTCGTGCTATCATTGGCTGATGCTACCGGACTGGATGCCATTATTTCCTAATGTCATGCATAATTATCACGGCAACCGGATCAAAATACATCAATAGTCTGCCGTAGCAGCCATAAGTGACTTCAGAACCCACATCCTGATGAGTGATTGGTTTTCATTTACTTTTCCGACGGTGCTCTCAGCTAATATAAGGCAATCAGTCTGAGAGACTATGTGCTTTCATAAAATGTATTAGAGTATTTTGACTATTTATAGAGCACGAAAGAAGAAAGAAGAGAACCGTACTACAAATATTCATAACATGCAACCATACGAGGACATGCTATGGAATTTTCACAATATAACGAATAACAATCGTTTAAATTTATTTTTCCTAATGGTAAAGTGGCTGCCAAACATGCAGAAGTATGATGAGCAACTGTGAAATAATTAGAATATTTATTCTGACATATATTCTAAAATGGATGGATGGGTGCTATCATAAATTTCATCGTCCAATGTCGTTACTGTTGTTGTTGTTGTTATTACTATTATTATTATTATTATTATTATTATACCTCCGTAGAAACAAATAGAAAGGGTCAACGAAATACACTGAATCTATGCCATTGGTTTTCTCTTTAATTTGTCAAAAACTTGGTGTGTGTGTGTGGGTGGGGTGGGGGGATGAAACAAAAGGAAATGAGAGAATAAATAGAAAGATTAATATTACCAATATCTACTCAAGTATTTGGATACAATGTTACATTTAATATAGTCCAATTGATAAAGCGTGACATTTGGTAAATTTAGATAGCATTGTAATATTGGAACATCGCTCTGCCATTTCCGTCAAGTCGGGAAATAACAACGGATGTAGTTGGAGAAATACACATAAATCTGATGGGTTTGGTAATTCCCCTTCGGCGGAGTGCACCACATATGTTGCGTCAGAAAAGGCCGACAATGTTCCGAGTGCGCCTTTGTCTCCTTCCGCCGCCCTATTGTTCGACCAATAGGAACATCCTTGACCTTTTCCGTCAAGTCGAGAAAGAAACCTTGGATGTAATTCGCCAACATCGCGAACTATATTCGAAACTGCTTTGTTCACATACCTCATTATGGTGGCGGAAGACAAAGTCACAACAGCAACATTGTCGGCCTTTTCTTTTGCCGCAGATGTGGTGCACTCTGCCAGAGCCGAATCACCAAACCTATCAAATTTATGTGTATTCCTACAACTACATCCGCGGTTTTTTCTCGACTTGACGGAAATGGTCTAGCGATGTTTTTACTGATTGTACCATGCGAACAAAAGTAAATCCGAATACAGTTCTCAATGGCGGCGAATGACTTCCGATGTTTCTTTCTCATCGAAAAGGCTGATGATGTTCATATTGTAAGATATAAAGCCACTCTAAATGCGCCACCTGGTGACCTAAAATTGACACCAAGGATGACAGCCTACATTTCACTATTTAAAACCCTATAGTCCTATCACTGTAGTTGTAGCCTAGCAAGTTGAAGTCATTATTTACACTTTTGTTGTAGAAAATTAGTTACAAAGATTTCTTTCACCATAAAATGTTCATCTTTACCCTATTATGTTCATCCTCTGTACGTCTCAGTCTAATTTCCTGAAGTCAGGGTCAAGTACATGACAGGAAAAGGCATCTAGCTTCCTGTATGCCCGACATCCAGGAATTTCATTGGAATTATCAGTATTTATCACAATGATTTGATATCAGAAATTAATATTTACAGATTGTATGTGGATCACGTACGAACCATATATACTGCAAACAATCTGCGCATGTGCAGTCAGAGAACCATTATAAAACAAGTCTATCGTATTACGTCTGGGTAAAGTCACATAATAATAGAACCATTAATATATTATTCGGGATATAATTTAGAAGAGATAATTTTCTGAGGTTTTGAGGAGATAAAGCAGACGACACTTGTATTTCGGAAGCAGATTACACATGTTTTAGTAGTAGCGAGTGTGTGATGACAGAAAGGAACATGGAATCCAACAAACAAACAAAAAATGATCAACCAGCATTCAGACTCGTACACAGCTATGCCACCTATATTTTCAAAATATAAAAACCTTTCCATACCCGAGGTAGCGGGATCATTAAGGGGGCGGGCTGTCAAATTCTGGCGGTGCTTAAAGGTAGGAACAAAAAAGGCTTGAAATAATGTAAAGACTTACTGGAGAGGAAGCTTTGCCATTCTGACCAATTCGGCTATTTCTGCGATACAAAAAAAATACCGAGGTATAATAGGTAGGATTGACCTCCAAATTGCGAATGAAAGCTCTGCTGGAAAATGTATCATTCGTTCCGGGCTAGCTGTACTTCAGTGGGAAGTTCGTGAGGAAAGCTGGCAACATATATCATTTGAAAGCTTTTGACATAGAATATGAAAAACAATGTTGCCATTTTGTTTCTCATCTCAAAGGTCACATTTCAAACTCAAACTGAATAGCGAGGAAAGGTCAAGGCCAGTATTTTAGGTTTCGTAATTAATGGTCCATCGAGCAAGTTAATTACTGCTTAAACAAGTGCAGAATATTACCAGTAAAACGATCGTCATGGAACGTCTTAAGAAAACTGTAATCACATTCTACATGCAGATAAAAAAGCGAAACAGCTTAAAATGTACCGAGTTAAGAAGACGTTGGTCCTTCTAACTGAACAGATGGAGGCATGTCAAATATATTAGCACGTATTACTGATCATTAAATTTATTAAATTGATTTCACTAGTATAGATTTTGCGTGTATTGAGCCTGATATCTTAAAATATTAAACAGAATTGACTAGTACTGATTGTTTGTGGATCAAACATGACCAACAACCACGAAGAAATAATTAAAAAGTAGGCACACAGAAAGGGTGTTATTTCTCATAAAATGTTGCTGCAGGCATTCCTTGAATGGTTGAAACCTGTGCCGAAAATTAACAGTAGTGCAGAGGCAATACAGAAACTTAGCGATTCAGTTGGCAATAATGGTCTAGAAACAACGAATAACTCCTGGAATTGTCTGGCATTAAAGAAAGGATCTGCAAACTTCGCAGCTACTTTACATGGAAATAAAGATAGCCTAATCTTTTTGAAATCGAGCGAGTTTCAAAATGATGAGGTCCTGTGCCACCTGTTATTTATAACGGCCAGCATAGATGATGGATAAAATCTTCATCTTTCGAGTCTTAATGTTGTGTTAATGTAATTTTGCTAATAATAAGGGGGCTTTCTTGAGTAGTGGAGAAGTTCTCCAGATGAGCAGCGAAGCACTACTTATGTATGACCAATTCTATTTCGCAGAAATGAAGACTTCTGAAAAGTCTGATCTATGCATTGTCCAACAATTACAAGATGTTTTTTTGTTGTTGTTTGTTTGTTTGTTGCGAATAGTGTAAGTATCGTATTCTATGCAATAATAACAGTCAAAGGCACAACACACTAAAAAAGGTTGATAGAGGTTCTAGGTGGACTATCTGGAATCTATTTGAATCTCAGAGCACGTACTAGATTTTTTCTTACGGCCGTTTTCGCAAGAAGCACATACATTACCTAGAATTTATATGCAAGAAAGAGCTAGCACCATTAGATGTCATCAACTATACGTATACGGCTAGAAATAGATGTAAAGAAACTGAAAATTGTAATTAAGCACCTGGTTTCTATGATATCAATTATTGAAAAAATATTAATGACTGAGGATGTTATTGGGATCCTTATGAAGAAAGATGAAATTGGTCGGGTAAATATTAGTGTTTTGGATTATCTCAGGTTATGTGACTTTCTGGTCTTCATTTAAGAAAGTAAATATGTATGCTCCCAAAAGTCTGACAAATTGTGAAAACAATACAGCTTTTAAGTTTAAAAAGATATACCGTATATACTCGCGTATAAACTATGTCCAAATGCAAACAACAAAGACCCTGATCTGCCGTCGCATAATGCTCCGGCAGATCAGGGTCTATGTTGTTTGTTCTACTGATTAGTCCTTACAAACTGCATAGACCCAGATCTGCCGGTGCATTACGCGACGGCAGATCTGGGTCTATGCAGTTTGCAGTTGATATTCGCTTATACGCGAGTATAGACGGTAATGCTTTATTCCAGTGATTGTTGGTTGTTATGAGATGCTGACAAGAAATTGATTTGTAGGTATTCATTAGCAGCTTGATCCTCCTTTGAACAATACAGCTTGAAAAAAAATGTAATGAATATCATGAAAACAGCAAGACAAAAGGAAAGACTGCAGCAGTTGCCTTTGTCGTGGTTTAATTTACCAAGGTAGACAACTTTTCAAAATAAAATTTATTTTGCACGTGCTAACCTGAGAACAGACTTTATTTATTTGGCTCAGACAATCATCAAACGTTTTGCATACTGTGTTAATTCTGTAACATTGGCATCAAGAAAGAAGTTATGTTCCACCGTTTGAGTGTTCAACACTTACAAAGAGCATCACAAGAAGGAGATACCAGACTAATATACTGCGTGCAGTTGATACTACTACCATCAGATACTAACTTTCTCGCTGTTTGCTCTCATGCAACACCGAACATTGTGTACAGTCCCATCTATTGTCTCTGTGACTCAAATTTAAGTAGTCATCTCCACTTTAAATTTAAGTGTACATAAAGAACATGACAGTTAGCAACATTTACAGGTTACGACTTCCTCTGGGCATAAATAACTGCCCAGCTTGCAGTTAAGGGAAAAGTAACATTGTGGTAGTTGTCTTATGTCAATTTCTAAAGATATCAGCAAGTCTTTTCCTCAAACTGAAGTCCCATTAACTACTACGGAAGACACGATTAAGTTTACATGTATCTAATATGAATCAACCTGTTTTCTGAGTATGTTCAGTAGAGAGCAAACAAAAAGAAAAAAAGATCATCTTCTCTCTTCAAGGATTCCATGTAATTTGTCAGGAAACTGTGTGAGTGTTGTGTTGTTGCAAAATAATGTTGCAAATCTAAATTTGCTAGACCTGTGTGACCATTAGTGGCAATAACATGGATAAATTTTTCAAGAAGAATGTCTTTACCTCCATCCATTAACACTGTGATGGAATCTATAATTTGTGCGTTCCATAAGGTATTGTGCACTGAATGTTGCTCCTGAAGATTGGCAGTCCTGTACTGTGCAGGGGTGTGCAAATGTAGTGGAGATAACGAACTATATGAGAAAAGAAATCTTGTAATTATTTACTTTCATATAGAGAAGATGAAGAGGGTAAAACCAAGGATTGCAGCTATATTTTGATGAGACATGCTCGATACATGCTACACGTGAAGATATTTTAAGTAGTATGTGGAGCTAGTATAAGCCTATTCAAGTTGTTTAAAGGTTTCACAAATAGTACCACAAATATGATACTATGTACAGCCGTAACACGACATGTAAATTGGGAATATTATCAAATTACAAAAGTTGAGATATAATATTGATTGGTAAAGTTGATTTCGTATTAAACGTAAGATCTATTTGGTTAGTGCTTTACCTGTATTTATTTAATCTGTGTTGATAATATTAATTGTTGAGGCAATGCAATGGAATCCAGAACATAGGAAAACTAAATATCAGGAAGTATTGCATTGAATTGCCATTTTCCTCAGACTAGATTGACAACGATGTTTCACCTTCTAGCTTAAAATGTAGTAGGTATTTGGCAGCTTCTAGTAAAAATACTTTGTACGTCCTTGTGACAGTATGAAGTGTTGGTGTGAAGCAGTGCAAGAAGTCATTTGACTTCTTCATTTCATAGTGAGACTGAACCGTGATGTTGACCTATCAACTCTTCTGTACTTCACAGGTAACCTGCTCGTAATTGTTAATAAAGGTATAGGCAGTGGGACTCGAGAAATCACTTAGAAACTGTTACCTTAGTCTTGGTTTAAAATCAACAGGCTTCTTTTTGTCTTTGAAATTCATGAAGGTACTTGGATTAAGTTTCCGAGTTGAAACTACAAGCTTCCAAAATGAACTGACGGACAAAGTCAGAGTATCACAAGCTCAGACATAGACAATTGAATCAAAACGGAAATCGATGCTGTTCTTTGCTTTTTCTTAAATTCCGAGGTTACATTGTTGAAAAATCAACTATTTTGAACGGTTTGATTCGTTCACACCAGTATAAGAGTTTGTGAAATTCAATTTATTTGATTAAAAGTTTTTTTTTTTGTTTAGCTTGACCTTTAACTTTCAAATAAAACCTTGACGTTAAGAAGAATAAAATGGCAACACTGTTTGTTTGTTTTTAAAATTCCTCATGGTCTTAGCTTTTAAAGGATATATCGTGCCAACTCTCCTTATTAATATATGTCTACTAGCCCTGGACTAGAGGAACGTCGCACACTGGTTTCTCCGGCAGCCATTTAATCCTTTCTTCCTCTTTTTTCGTGAGTAACTCAATTATGTTGCCATGATACGTCATAAAATGCATATTGTGAAGCAAATTACAGACTTGAAAATCCAGTTCAATTACCTAGCATTGTAATTAATAAGCCTCTTTCCAGTAATACTAAACACGTTCAATAGAACTGACAACCAAAATAACGACGAAAACAAGTTTTGGAAACTGTCAGTGGTTTCAAACTACAGAAGGATGCATTTTATGTAATGGGTGATTGGCTGGCTAGGAGTGGGTGAATTGAAACACTTGTTCAAATCAAAACTGCATCACCAGTAATAGCCGACTCTGTCTTAGAGGCTGCTCATGTAACCAGTAATCGTCATGTACACCGGGTAACTGCATTTGCCTATACATCGTACGACTAAGACTGTAATATATTAAATGGTAAAGATGAAAAACTGGAATAGGGGGAATAAAAGGTTCTGCATTGATTAGAAAGTTCTCAGAAATGAAATATTTCTACTTTCTGGAAATTGGGTGGGAATTAACATAAGAGCCAAATATTCAAGAGAGGCCAATATGGGACACATACAATAAGTCAGTGTTATACTATCTATCAATACGACAGTTATATTCTGGTACAATCATCTGTTGTACATGTAGTAATCATAAAAAAGTTAGATCCTTTAATTTTATAAATTATTTCCATCTACAAAAAAAATTTAAAAAAAAAAAAATCTTCTATGAGTAATTTTGTCTGCTCCATATCCGTCACAAGCCCTCATGAGTTTTATTATCCGATGATGCGTTCTTTCCTTCTAAGATATATGAATTTAAAAATTACAGAAATAATTTCGCCGAATATTTGGACTAAATCACCGCCGTAAGTCCAGATTCTGTTGTTTATTACAATAAGTAATAACCCTCACCCAACTAAGGACAGCAGAGATTCGAATATGACGTCACATACAGTCGTAACACCCTCGTCTCTTTCCTACGCGGCTCGAATAACTTCGACTTTATGAAAGATACTCGGAGACAATCGTAATGATACTTAACTTTTAATTTTTAATGTTATTCCTGTAGCTTTTGAATAAAAAAATGAAGAAATCATCCAACCTCCATAGCCTCAAAGTATTTGCTAACGTTGCTATTATTGACAACACGCCATCGAATCATTGTGAGGTCAGTGAAAGTTATTATTATATGGTAACAAAACCGTCTGGTGGGCAGTTAAAAATGGCTATTATTTACATCCGAGGTCTTTCTAGCACGCGACGAAAAATTACGATTTTGCTCCGACGGCCGTCGCGTAGTACGCCAGCAGGTGATTAAATACAGTAAGTTTCAAAATAGTATATTCTCTTCAGGCTTTCGACCGTGGATCGCAATCTTTGAATTAGCAAAGAAGACAGGCCTTAATCCTACTGTGAACAAATAGTTGGTATAATTGAATTTCTTGACAATTTCATGCCATAATTCTGGCCAAGATATTACAGAAGAGATGGGCCGAAAATAAACACTTCTCACCCCATCCCGGTCTTAACGTCTTTGAGAGTGAGCGGAGTGAGATAGGAATGGTGTTTCCTGGTGCACCTCTAAGAACAAAAGCTTTTACATTTTTATTGAATAGAATGACATAATCTGGCCGTCAGCCAGATTCGATACACTCAAGCCGTATTGACATGTATTTGACCTGTATGTCCCCGAACAATCCATTTGTATAATTGTAATGATCTACTGGATGCTTAAATTTCGGGAGAAAACTTGGTGTTGGGAGGGTTTTCCTTTTTAATCAACCGACGAGGTTCCCTAATATACATAAAAATAGAATGTCCCCGTGCTTTTTTCCGTGCATACCCCCCCCCCCACGACCCGCCATCCTAAACCTAAGTCCAGATCACTGTGCATATCTGCAAACCAACTAAATTATATCCCAAGTTTCGAATTCTCCCTCTTAATGTGTACTGAATTTGAACTGACAATATGCACAGATGGTAGGAGAAACTGGTATGATACCACCCCCGCACCCTTTTATTTTGAAAATAATGAGAAAAAAGATGGTTTCTTTTGTTATTTTCTTTCTTTCTTTAATGTGTGGACGACAAAAGAAAAGAAAAACAAAAGCAACAAACAAATGTCATCGGACCGATGCCTACACTTTTAATGATCACAAGAAATATTGTCCTGATGGCTTTCGAAAAGCAAAACCCCCCACCCCACCACCAATTTTCACCATACACCTGTCTATCGGGACAATTAATATTTCATATTCTTTGCGCCAGTATACATAAAAGTGATTCCTAAATGTATCATCTGCCAAGATGTCGAGAATGAGCTTTCCTTGAAGTGAAAACACTGTATAACCATGTCTGGTCAATGCACTATTTTTAATTAAATCTTGGCATGCAGATCAATACAGACATATACTACTTTATTTGGGAAGAATAATTCACGACTACATCGATGAAAATGTTCAATGGGGCAAACGGAAGATTACACTGCGACTGTTGATACCATTAGAAAATGAAAAATCAACACCGCAGCTCCGGGAGACCTGGGGAAAAATAATGCTAACTTTAATGAAAATTACTTTTAAAAATGTCTGCTTGCTGATAACCAACCCCCCACGTATGTAAGACGATTGTTTGTTTCTTCATTTTTCCAATACCAGTCTTACTCAGAATAATGCATTTCCCCGTGTACAGCGGACGGCGATTAATCGCGACCAAGCAACGCCTGACGCAGTAATAATATCACAAAACAGGAAGGCGACAGACAGTCTTTCTAATGGCTTATGTACAGAGTCAGGCCTGTATTACTGCATTTGAACTATAACGTCAAAATACCTGGTAAATGTGTGTCAACAACCTGCCGACGTTTAGATATTATGACTGAGACAGGCATTGATTATTCGCATCATTTCTAAGCTGGTTATATAACGCCCACCAAACGGTGTAGATCAAGTTTGCCGTAACATAATGCCTTGTCTATGGCAAGTCATTGAAGCCATAATGTGTATGGCAATCCATCGGGGGTCTTAATGTGGAAACGCTTTGCTATCTCTAGGCAAGATTACGCGAACTCGAGAGAACCAATCAGAAAATACTTTTCAATCACATGATCCATGTAACTTACTTAATCGAGCTCTCCTTTACGCGCAATCGAGTTGTTCTCCACTTCACGAAATCGAAACTCCCACTTCGCGCAACAGAACTACTCGAGAAGACAACAGGGTCATAACGTAAAAACATTTCGCGTTCTCGAAGCTCGAATGCGCGTATTCGAAGCCCTGATACGCAGTCTCAAGAAAGCCAATCGGAAAGTCATTCGAATCACATGACCACGAATTCTTGGCAACATCAATGCTAGTTTATGACGATCAAATACGCGATCTCGAGAGAGCCAGTCCAAAAAGCCGTCACATCATCACGTATTTGAGACGACAAAAATGAGCGTTCTTGATGCTCGAATACGCGATCTTGAGCCAGCAAATCGGAAAGTTGCTTCAAATACGTACTTTCAAGCGTCGGGAAAGCGAAATATTGCCACGGGATGGTCCTGGTGTATGGCAAGCCATCGGGGTCATGACGTGGAAACATTTCGCGATCTCGGCACTCTTTTTTTCTGTCTCCAGAGCTCGTATTTTGAGCCTCACTGTTGTGATTGTAACAACTTTTTGGATTGGCTCTCTCGACATCGCGTTTTCGAACGTCGAAAACGAGCATTGATGTTGTCAAGAGCACGTGATCATGTGATTCAAACGACTTTCCGATTGGCGTTCTCGAGACTGCGTTTCCCATATACGCATTCTCGAGGCTCAAATACGAGATATCGAGACAGCAAATTAAAAAGTTGTTTTTAATCGCATGATCTTTCTCGAGATCGCCTATTTGAGACTCGAGATCGTGTATTTGAATGTGAATTGCTATTCGAATACGCGATAGGAGATAAATCGTGTGGCAAAAATAATGCTTCTATGATTCACTTTCTCGAGATCTCTAATTCGACCTTCACGAACGCGCGTTTATGTTGTCTCCAATACGTGATCATTTGATTCAGACAACTCTTCCATATAGTGCGTATTTGAGCTTCAATTATGCGCATTCAAGCTTCGAATACGCGCATTCGAGCCTAGAGAATGCCAACATATTTTCATGTTATACCAGGTAGTTCGATTACGCGGAGTTTAAGTTTGCATTTCGCGCAACGGAGAACACAATTGCAAGTAAAAGAAAGCTCAATTTCGCGCATTACAGACATTATGTGATTGAACAGTATCTTCTGACTGGCTCTCTCGAGATCGCTTTTTCACGTTTATGTCCCCAGATAGTGTGCCATACTCGTCAGACAAGGGTCTGCGTTTTTCACTTGAGATCATAAGCAGAACGAACAGTAAGACCTCGATCTACCCGCGCATTATGGAAAGATTTGGATCACCGATGGTCGCGTTTATTTATTATGAAAATAGGTTCTATTGGCATCCTTACTTCGCTTTGAGAATAAGATAATTGCTTATGTGATGATGTAATAATGGCACATAATAGTACCTAGAATAAAGCTAAGTACTTAGGTTTGTTTGCAGTATCATCTAATTCCTAAAACATAATCTACAACATTACCACCTTCGACCTAGTTTTAATTCTTTCGTCAAAATCAAAAGATAACAAAGCGTTAGAATAAGCGATCGATATTGTAAATAACAAGCTTATCCAAACTTGTAACACAGACTTCCCATAATAATAGCTGACGGATTATTGAAAACTGTCGCATATTTCCATACTGATGAAGGTTCTCCTATGTAACTTATAGCTAGGGCTCTATATCCATCCCGATGATTTGAAACTTACAAAATCGCAGATTCCATAACGGCAATCTTAAACTGAACGATATGGATTGTATAGCCTTGGTCCTAGGTGTCAGGAATGTTGCCATCCAAAAATAAATGAAGAGACCGAAAGCGTACCCCTAGCCAGGGTTTATCTTTGTCCCCATAGGACAGAGTCCCAGACTCCCGTATATGCTCGAACATGTACTTGGTGCTTCCTTTTTTTTTTTTTTAGAAAGCTCCATATAAGCAGCATTGTGACTCCTGCTAGGACTCTCAATGCTGAAATCAAAAGAAAAACTACAGTTTTCAATGACATGCACGTGCTGCAGGAGCTTGAAGTGACTCACAGTGTAGATATAAGTATGTGAGTACTATGTTATTAAAGTTCATAAACCCATGTACTGTTTTTGCATAATATAGATCTTTAACAACTTTATTTTACTACAGAAGAAGCCCACAGTGATATCTGAATTTCCGATAGGTACAAATGAGATAAATATAATTATAACATGAGTACAGATAACAAAAATAAAAAACAATTAAAATAAAGGAAACAATAAATGACAATTACTTCACAGGTGAGATCTATAGTACTGACTTTGAAATTGATTCGTCTTCCAGACCTTTTTCACTATAATCTCCCCACCCATCACCACCAACATCAAATGCAAGCTGTAATACTGTTAAATGGCTTAAAAGTCAGCCGATAGTTATTTCTAAACTTCTGAACAATAAAAACTCTCAAATCATCAGGTCTTCTCTGGACACGGAGACAAGAAGCTGTCAAACCAAACAGCCAGTTATTAGTTCCACTATGAATCCTAAGCCCCGCCCACCCTAATTTCCATAGGACAATCACCAGTCGTCTCAATATAATGTAAAATTGTACGGACTGGTTGCCTATAATAAAAATAAGCTAGTTTCGAAATTTGAGCTAAATCCAGTCTCTTGCAAAGTAGTCTCTACATTTTAGCCTACTTTGTGGAACCTTTCCAGCTTTTGCTCCGACATATTTACATGTATTATGTAATAATGTGGAAAACACTAACACTTGGCAACATATTGGGCCCGACCATTGATCATGATTACTGTATATCTGTCATAAAAGTTCACTTGCATCTCTCTGATATACCCCCCCCCCCCCGCCAATGTTGTCGGAGACTGCAACATCAATTGTTGATATTTCTTTGATGTACAACAAACAAGACCAAAATGGACAATATTACACTTTTCATGTCGAACTTTAATTCATCAATTTATTTTATATTCGTGAAATGCATAAGACAGACACCTGTTTGCTAGCCTATATTGCACTGCATATGTTTTACACGAATGACGAACAAAACTTGATGGGCACACTCCTTTGAAAAATCACCGAGTTAAACATGTTATTCAACCAAACTGGATTACACCAGAAATCATTCTAGCAATAAAACCACGTGATCAGCATTAAGCACTAGGAAACACTGACCAATACAAAAAAGTGAAAAATGAAGTTGTAAGGCTTATAAGGTTATCCAAAAAAAATCTGATTGACGAATCAAAACAGAAACCAGGAAACATTTGGAAAATTTATAAAGAACTTGGAGCTGGTAAAGGTAATTCCCATTCACATTCTAATAATTGTTGCACCTTAAGAAAAGATGGTGTATACATCAATAATAATGAAGATATTGCCAATGAGTTCAATAACTTTTTCATTACTGTTGCTGATAATATTAAAGAACCAATTACTCCTTATAATCATGCGGAACGTTCACACCTTTGTAATGAAAAAATCCGTGACATTACTGTCTATGAAATACCCTTCATAACTGAGGATAAAGTACTCAAATGTCTGCAAAATGTATAAGTAACAAAGTCCGCAGCTACCGACTTTATTGGACCAAGATTATTACGGACAGCAGCACCATTCATTTCAGAAAGCATAACATACATATGTAATCATATTATAAAAACAAATACATTTCCTAACAAATGGAAGGAGGTAAAAGTGAAACCTCTTCATAATTCTGGTGCTCGCGATGAAATAAATAATTTCAGACCCATCCCAATCCTTCCTGTCTTATCGAAAATTCTCGAAAAAACATTCTCATGACTCCCTAATGCTTTTTCTTGATGAACACAATCTGTTGTATGAGAGACAATCAGGCTTTCGATCAAATCATTCATGTGAAATTGCTCTTGCTAGTATGGTTGAAAAATGCCTCAAAGCTTTAGATAGTGGAGATCTATTGGAGTTGTGATTGTTGAATTTAACAAAGTTTTTTATTTAGTTGATCATGATATTTTACTTGAAAATGTAAACTTTACAAGCTCAACAACAACTCTTTAAATTGGTTTAAGTCATATTTGAAAGGAAGAAAACAAAAAGTTGACATAAACAGTGTCCTGTCAGGCGAAAAACTTGTGACTTGTGGATTACATCAAGGATCTATTTTACGGCCACTGCTATTTATTATGTTTATATATGATCTATATTTGCATACAGTAAATATTGAGACGGATCTCTATGCTGATGACACCACCTTAAATGATATTAGCTCATCTAAAAATACTGTCGAAAGAAACTTCCATAACGCTCTTGTAAAACTCTCCAAATGGCGTAAACATAATGGAATGGTCATTAATTTAGACAAAACTAAAGTGATGCTGATAACCACTCATCAGAGACATAACAGAATTAAAGATAATATTCTCCATATAAATTTTAATGACGTGGAACTGAAAAATGTTACGCAAGATAAAATTTTAGGAGTTCAAGTTGATAACAATATGTTTTGGTCAGAGCATTTCAGTAATGTTACCAAAACGATGGCTAAGAATATCTGGTTACTATAAAAAAATTAAAGACTTCCTAACCTTTAACCACAGGATAAGGTTTTATAAAAGTTATATTCAACCTGATCTGGATTACTGCAACGTCATATGGAGTAATACTTCTAAAACAAATTTGTTAAAAGTGGAAAGACTTTAAAAACGAGCCATAAGAATTATCGTTGCCAATAATGTTGATAATGTCCACGAATGTATGAATGATTTGAAGATCATTTCTGTCTATGAAAGAATATGTTTAAGAAAAGCTAAATTTATGTCTAAAGTTTCTAATGGTTCTATACCCAACTATATAAATGATATGTTCAGTAAAAGGACAAATAATGCCAATACAGATTCTAGTTTACCAATGCTATGCTCTATGTCATCTAATAACTTTCTTCTTCCTAAACCCCACACTGAATTGTATAAACAATTGTTTGGCATTTTCGGGTCCAATGATTGGAACTGTCTACCTAAAGATGTTAAAAAAGCAGTATCAATGCCTTCCTTTCATCACAGGTGTCTGAAATTGATGCAATCCAGATAATGTTTAACACAGGTTGTGGCCAACTTTGTTGTATATTTGTATATGTCTATATTATATAAAATGTCTCTGGGTGTTTACATGTGTGCGTGTGTGTGTGTGTTTGTGTGTGTGAATGAAAAAGTTGTTCAATCATGCATGTTTGTGTACACAATGCTCTGTGTGCGGAATCCATACTCCACTGCTCTTGTGTACACTAATCCATAATACCTTTTTTGTGCTTGTTTCCCATCTTATTTAATATTTGCCTGTACATACGTGGATAATTGAGGGCCATAAGGGAGATTAGTTTTTGTACTAATTGTGTCATCCTAATAAAATAAAGACTTTATTATTATTATTTTAACTCTCTTAGTCTTGTTTTTTAATATGTGCTGAACAGCCCCACCGAAAAAGTAAGACTGTTTTTTGGTGCTCTAATAATCCGCAAAACTTCCGTCAAATCCTATCGATTTGCTATGGGTCTGAAGAAAAACAATTTCCACTTTCTAACACCCATCACTCAACGTCCCTGCCCCGCTAATAAGGTGTTGTGTACCAGCGAGTTATTTGGGCGGCTTCATTAAAGAAAATTGATGCTAGTGTCGAAAAGGCGTGGTCCGTAAGTGCTATGTACGTGTAGAATTTATAACCCATTTCAGCTTGAAAATAAGCCCAGCGATAAAAGAAGGCTGCTCTCAAATATTGTTCGTTAGTGAAAATTCAACATCATCCTTATAATGAGGGTCCAAACACTTTATGCAATGTTTTCACCATTTAAGACCACCGCCATGGTCCTCTTATTTATATTCGGAATGGCACGAAACTTTTCTGAAAATAGTTTAACACACGACCTCCGTGTTATTTAAGTAAAACAACCCATACTAAATTTTTGTATATTACCTATGCGCAAAAATAAAACCTTACGTCATCATGTCATATGGGGCAAAGTAGTATTGTCCGAAAAATCCGAATGTACTCCAAAGTCATTTAACTACACTTTATTTTTTTTAACAAATACGATTTTTTCGTCATGTGATAAATATAATCTTTAATTGGTGCTTAATGGAAAAGAAATTTATACAACTCCTTGAATAATTTCAAAATTTTTATTTGAAACCGTCCCTTACGTAAGATTTCTTATATGGTAAAAGAGCGTATTGTCCAATAGAACCAGCTGCTGACCCATACAAACGATCCACCCCACCCCATTTTTTTGTTTGTTTCTTTCTTTCGTTCCTTCTTTTTTCCCTCAATATAACGGTACATCTTTGCACTTCGAAACCGTGGGTATAAAAAAATATTTATGAGCCCTCGCAATGTTATATTAAATGAAAAAATTACTTTAATACTGAATTTCCTTGAAATACCCTGATACAACAACTTGCCAAGTTCAGGTGACTCGAGACATGTCAGAACTATGTCTTTAAAGCAAATATCAATGAGGCGTATTCAACGATACATCAAAACAATGAGAACAAACCATTATAGAAAGAGTAAAACATGTTGTACGTCAGAGAGATATTTCAGTTTTGTTAGAATTTACAAATTTCAAAGAACCCCTCATCCCTGCTAAAGCCGTACCCTTGTAAACTCAAACGAGTTATTGCCCCTTTATTGACCATACTGCGTTATTGCCCTTTTATTGTCTATACTACTGTCATACAAGTTTAACTGTATACAAGGATAACAAAATGCTGAAGAATCACCAAAATTCTGAGGCTTTCAGACGATCAAGAGAATCGAGCGACGAAAGTCTAATTCAAGAAATATGTCACATATTAAACAGACGAAGAGATCGGCAAAGTTTCCAGCTGATACACTTTTTTGTTCTATTTTACTGTTTTGACTGATTGTATTCGCTACTGATAACCTGCGCATTCTTTTTTATATCATAAGACAAAACTAAAGAACACATTATTTGTCTCAACTTTCTATCAAAATAATAGAAATGCCAGTATTTATATATTTGTCTTTTAGACATGCTTCTTAAAATGAAGTAATGACAAAATACAGCCAAACCTGTGTTAAACAGCCATTTCTACTGGGTAGTAGTGACCTCAAACTACTCTTGGCTACTTCCTACAAGTTCATTACTTCTAAAATGCAGTAGTATGGACCTTATAAATGTTTCTTATTAAGCCAGGCAATTGCTTAATAAAGGTGACCTCTAAAACACGTATGACTACTTGCTTGCGTGTATACTGCTATGAAGGCAGTTTTACGATTTTTTCTGTCATAGGAGATGCTATGAAGGCAGTTATACAATTATTTTGACATAGGAATTGTGTGATTAGTAGTAATAAATCATTTAATCAAATGATATCCGCCATAATAACCACTGCGACAGTTACGGACAATATCATAATCAAAGAAGAAGCCGCTGGAATGTTTTGTCTGGACTGCTTCACTGTTGCATGATACCTAAAACCGCTAAAATGAACGAGTACACATAACAAAAAGGTAGGTCACAGCGACTTATCAGTTCTCAAAATGAAAACTGTACATGAAATAGTGTCAGAGGAATCGCGCTAAATCAATACACTAAGCTAATCAAAGGAGAGTGAAAATAAGAAATATTGGTCACTGCGACCTTTTTTTATTACGGTATGTATTAGTTCCAAGAATGAAGATGTCTTTCGAATTCATGACTGTACACCCGGAGTTTCAGAAAAATAAAACAATAACTACAATGACAACATCAACAACAAAAATATAGTAAAGTGATAACTATATATCTCTTTGTTTCCCCTTCAAGTTAAAAACCTACCTTCTGTGTTAAAATCCATTGTCATGTAGCACTGCTGAAGTCAAAGAGAACCACCGGTAATTGGTACATATGAACCTTCACACTTCAGAGAAATTTGCAGCCTAAGCCATGATGTTACAAATATCCTTTGCCTGGTGATAAGGCAAATAAAACGGGTTTTATTTCCAAACTCGATAGATTCTGGAGAAAGACGTAGAATAAGAATGGTTTTCGGGCCTCATAAAAGTTTCATACAACCGATAAGGAAGTCATTATAGCCGGTGCAAGAAAGTGAGAGCAATCTGCTTTTGTGTCCACATTAAGAATAGGCCAATTATTAACTGGTATAACAGTATCACGGACGTCCAACAAATCTGCCACAAAACGTGCTAGCATCTTTTAGGTATGCAAAAACAATTTGAATGTGTTCACGGTACGGCAGCGTTATTTACAGAGCGACAGTGTATGCATCAAGGCTATGGCAAGATATCGTATATTGGATATATAAGATCTTCCATGAACGCTCATTGCGTAAAATTATTTTAAACGAGTTGAATTTTACAATTTTGTTCCAGTTTTGGCAAGCAGAAAATTGAAATAATTCAAAATGTTTCATAAATTCCATATGAAATGAGTAGAATCATAAAATTATATTTATCACATGACAAATTACGATGATGCTTCTTCAATAAACCATAACAAAATGTTCTGTAGTATGACTTAAATTACGTTTAAAGGCATCGAATGTTACGTTCGTACCTTGCTTGACGTCATCAAACGTAACAGTACACCTGTTCAATCTACAACGTGAGATGGTGGTATGAAATATCTTTTAAATGACGTCTGTAATCAAATATATTCCTAATCCCTATTTTTTGCGTGTGTGTGTGTGCGTTCTTGTGTATTTGGACTGCAAGCGTGAAATGCTCACAAGGACACATGTGATTCTGATGGAAGAAATAGGAGAAAACAAATAAAACCATCATCCACATATGTTCAGTCACAAATTCTCGCAATGGAAATCGAACAGAGCGGGTAAAACATTCGGTTAGAGATTTGCACATCAATGGCCCCCGAGTTTGGGTCGAACTAGGAGTGCTCCCTTTCTTTAAATGTGAAAATCCTCAGTAAGATGTGACAGGTTTCGTCTTCTTCAAAGAAATAAACCTTAATGCAGCAGTAACGCGCTCGTTTTGCTCATCTGCAGTCCAGGTTCAATTGTCATTATGGTATGCTGAAAGGTAAGTGGTCGCCCTTCTAAGGTTTGTGTTTTCCTCCTGGTTTTCCGGTTTCCTCCAAACATAACAACACTTCATTTCCAACATCTACGGCGTCAAAATATTGCGGATACTTTGAAAATTCGTTGAATAGTAATACAGTCGATTAAATACATAACTAGTCACAACCAAAAAGGCGTCCCCATACGAGTAATTCGGTAGCTTTTTCGTGTTTTTTTTTTTCTTCAGTCCTTCACATGTGGAACGGAATTTGCAAGAACAAATTTTATAACTGAGAAATGGTGCAATTAACCAACAAATTACTACAAGAGAGCTATATGGAATCATGCCTATGACATAACGACGAATAGATGCAATTGTGAAATATGTGAAATTCTCCTATAATCCTTAGCATCGTTAGGACCGGAATTATCAAGAACCTTAGTAGTAAATTGTACATGCATTATGGTTACCTGGAATTTTGATGATGGATTTACACCAGAAGACTATGAAGAGTGATGCCACGCATTACTGCTGCTGACGAATTGCAATTGCTGCCGTTTATTCTCAGTGTATTGTGTTTATTGTTTGAGATCGCACTCATAATTGAACAGATGGAAAATCAGGTATGTACAAACATATACAAGACATGCCTTGAATGTCATAAATGGTTTACTGCGTTAAATTAGAGGTATAGTCAGCATATACCTGCATCAGGGTTAACAAGTGCGGGAACCAGTCGTTGGTTTCAGCACCAGCACTGATAGGAACAACAACAAAAATAACAGTAATTACATAATGGTAGGAATAAGAGTAATTGGAGTTTCCTCAAACCATTCCCCACCCCACCCACCCCCATGTTAGATATTTAGACAGTTATAGGGTGGGATATCTGAGTGCATCCCCTATCGAAAACATACAATGCGCCAAAAACTTAGCTTCTCGTTCATAACGGGTGTTTGCGATGATAGAAGTAGTAGTAATAATATTAGCAGCAGCAATAGCTGAGACAGAGAAGGACGAGGAATTTAACTGGAGTCAACATTGCTGGTCTGAGGAAGATTACCAGCAGACTTTACAGACCAGGGTTGTAGTGATGGTGGTGGTGATAGTCACAAAAAGTAGCAAGGAACTTATAATGATGATGACTATGGTGGTTATGGTGATGCTGGTCGTGGTAGTAGTAGTAATAATGGTAGTACTGGTGGTGGTGCTAATGTGTGCAACTAACATGTCTTAGCAAATCCTTTAAAATTTTCAAAAGTACAGGGAACATATGTGTTAAACTAATTCAAATGTTCGCATATTGCTTGAATGATTTGTAATTTTAGAACAAAATCTTTAAAGGAAAGATAATCTCACATCAGATCAATTCAATGGGGTACCATATCAACCTCAGCTTACATTTCACATTTGCATGATATTTAATTTTAAATAAGTTGTGTTTGCGTCTGCATATGAGATCAGCACTTCAAGCTACACAATAGTAGGTTTAAATACACGAACACTGAAAGGAGCTACGCAATAGTAGGTTTGAATACACGAACACTAAAAAGAGCTACACAATAGAAGGTTTAAATACAGGAACACTGAAAAGAGCTACACAATAGTAGGTTTAAATACATGACCACTGAGAGGAGCTACACAATAGTAGGCTTAAATACATGAACACTGAGAGGAACTACACAATAGTAGGTTTAAATACATGAACACTGAGAGGAGCTACACAATAGAAGGCTTAAATACATGAACACTGAAAGGAACTACACAATAGTAGGTTTAAATACATGAACTCTGAAAAGAGTTACACAATAGTAGGCTTAAATACATGAACACTGGAAGGAACTACACAATAGTAGGTTTAAATACATGAACACTGAGAGGAGTTACACAATAGAAGGCTTAAATACATGAAAACTAAAAGGAGCTACACAATAGAAGGCTTAAATACATGAACACTGAAAGGAACTACACAATAGTAGGTTTAAATACATGAACTCTGAGAGGAGTTACACAATAGAAGGCTTAAATACATGAAAACTAAAAGGATCTACACAATAGAAGGCTTAAATACATGAACACTGAAAGGAACTACACAATAGAAGGCTTAAATACATGAACTCTGAAAAGAGTTACACAATAGTAGGTTTAAATACATGAACTCTGAAAAGAGTTACACAATAGTAGGCTTAAATACATGAACACTGGAAGGAACTACACAATAGTAGGTTTAAATACATGAACACTGAGAGGAGTTACACAATAGAAGGCCTAAATGCATGAAAACTAAAAGGAGCTACACAATAGAAGGCTTAAATACATGAACACTGAGAGGAGCTACGTATTAGTTAGACTATATGCGCGAGTGGAATACCAGAAATACTGTAGGGTGGGGCGACGAAAAGGGTATTGGTATAGAAATCGAGGTCGCTTTAGCGATAGAGTTTTCTCTGCCAATACCATTTGAGTCCACCACCTTAGAATATTGCTGGTATCACACGAGAGAATATTGTCTAACTGATTTATTGCATGATCGCGGCTTTCATTCCAATTTTTATATGATCAATTCTCTTTTTTTCCACCTGGGTCACATCTTTCCCTTACGTGCCTCTTTCCCAGCATCCCTTCTTTTTGTTTTAATGTTGCATCATCTGTCAATACACATGTCGCCAATCATTTTTGACTGCTCACGTGATCATGCTCGTGTCTTTTTGAAATCGCCATTTGTACATGGGCTGTGGTGCTGATAAAGACTTTATTTCATATGCTGAAGCAAAACTGGCTTAAAAGTGCAAACGTTTCTAACAGTGCAACCTAAATTTACCTGGAAATATTACATTGGTTTATTTTCTGGAACATATTCATATTGTGTTAGAATGAGTTTGCCGGAATTTATACCTGCAAAATATTACCAAGGTATGTCAAACTGAATATACGGACGACAATACTATGGTGTATTTCTGGACTCAATTATTTGAGTAATTGTTAAAAAAGTTAGTGGGTTGTTTTTTTTTTTCTTTCTTTTTTTTTCTTTGTCGTTTCGCAATTCGATGTTTTCTTTCAGTGTTATTTACAGGATGGCACAATAAATACATACAATCAATTTTAAATGTCCGTCATTACATTTTATTCTCTGTGTCGATTTCGAAAATTCTATTCACTCTCGTTCTCTCTCTGATTGAAAACTAGATTTTTTCGTATGCTGATTCATTTCGTTTTCATTCCGTAATTTATGGTTTTCTTTCATTGTTGTTACATTGGAAGGCACGATAAATATTTGCAGTTGCTAATTTCTACCCTTCACGTTACTTGCTAATTGATTCGATGTCAAAAACACACACACGCACACATTCTCTCTCTCTCTCTCTCTCTCTCTCTCTCTCTCTATCTCTCTCTCTCTCTCTCAGTGATATAGATATATTCGTCTAAATACAGCAGACAGCGTCTGACATCAATAATCAATATTCCAATTGGTAACGCCCATCCGTTACTGGTACCCCACGGTCTAGCCGTAGATTACCAGAATTTAGAACACGGAAAACATCTGACAAGAAAGCCGCCGTCATACAATAACAAGAGTCCCTAGAAGGGACTGATGCTCTACTGGGAGAAAAGAATTTCCAAGAAATCAAGATACGACCATTTCTTCCTTTTAACAATGTCTACCATTTTGAGTGATGAAAACACTTGGTTTCGCATCAGTTCATTCATGGTATAAGATAGTGGCCAGGCACGCAAATGCTACAAGTACTTTGTCAAAATCAGTGAATATCATATGATTATTCATTAATCTATTATTTTTTAATCAAGAATATTGTTCATCTAAGTAGTTAAATGCTTTTGATAAATATTCATTGTAACTGATTATGTTAAAAATTGTATTATTTTTTTAAAATACTTAGCAGAGTTCTCCATATAAATAAAATGGTGGTAAATCTAACAATGTCAAAAATGAAGAAAATTTTCAATGGATCCAGTCTATTTGAGTTCTCTGGATTCACCCAAGAGGATATTCATGGTGTTGAAGTAAATTCATGCAGAAAGGTAATCCCAGATTGTATCCACATCAAAGAAAATCACGACAGTATCCCTATCCATGTCAGGAACAACTCATCACTGAAGCAGATGAATGAACCTAGGACTAATTTACCACTCTACAAATACTCAAACCATGTGTCCAAAATCACTACTTCACATGTAAATAAAGTTAATGTACTGTATTCTCATCAACAAATACCATTTTATTTCAGGGCAGTGGATGCTTGGCTTGGACGTTAATGGATTTCTTGAACTGTCGTAAGACATAACGAACAGATCTAACACCAGCATTGTGTCACCAGAGCCATCCTCAACTTAGCCCATAACCTCCACTCTTATCTTTGCCTGTCAAACAAAGCCATAAAAACAAACTCCCTTACTTAAGTAGACACAAGCTATACATGGCCTAATTACTTAACACAACCCTTCCCCTAGCCGTGGTTGACCCGGCTACACTTCATCAAATTGTAGAAGACAATGCCACTAATCAAGATAATGAAAATCAAAGTACAGTCAGGCACAAGCCACATAGTGCCTAAATATATAACACCTCTAACACCGCTCTCTCTTCAAGCCCAGGTAGACCCAGATATACTTCATCAAAGTGTAGAACACAATGACTCTAATCATGATGGAACTTCTTTCAAACACAATGCAAGACACAGTTCACAGTGCCATGGAAAAGTATGTTCTAAGTGACTTGATAGTGATGATAAGTATCTTAATCTATATGTGCATACGTAAGTATGTATGTATATGTTTATATGTATATATATATATATATATATATATATATATATATATATATATATATATATATATATATATATATATATCTTCAAGGCAATCCTGAAAATAGTTTAGGAGGAGTAGCGATAACAAACTTGTGCTAAGGATGGACGGACATCGAACGAAATATCAGCACCATTTTCATTTAGGACCAAGTAGACATGATAAGGAGTCTTTTAGTAAAAACTCGATGTTCATATGCCCATCCATTCAGGAGGAGTAGCGATAGCAAGATTATCAAGATGGCTACCAAGTCTTTGAGTGAAAACCCCATGCTGATTCGCCCATCCATTCGGTAGTAGTAGCGAGAGCAAGATTTTCAAGATGGCTGTCATGGCAGCTATATTGGATGTCCTATCGGCACCATTTTCATTTACAACCAAGCCGACATCATAAGACGTCTTTTAGTAAAAACCCATGTTCATATGACCAACCATTCAGGAGGAGCAGCGATAACAAGATTTTCAAGATGGCTGCCGTTGCGGCCATATTGGATAAAAGATCTGCACAATTTTTATTTAGGACCAACTAGACATCATAAGAAATCTTTTAGTGAAAAACCCATGTTGATATGGCCATCTATGTAGGAGGAGTAGCGATAACAATATTTTATAGATGGCTGCCGTGATGGCCATATTGGACTTCAGATTGGCACATTTTCCGGCATCATTTGCATTTACAACCAAGTAGATATCATAAGAACCTTTCAGTGAAATCTCCATGTTGATATAACCATCCATTCAGGAGGAGTAGCAATAATAAGATTTTCAAGATTGCTGCGGTGGCGACCATATTGGATGTTAGATCTGCACTATTTTCATTTAGAACCAACTAGACATCGTAAGAAGTCTTTTAGTGAACACCCCATGTTGATATGAGCATCCATTCAGGAGTTGCGATAACAAGATTTTCAAGATGGCCACTGTGGCTGCCATATTGAATGTCAGATCGGCACCAATTTCATTTAGAACCAACTAGAGATCATAAAAAGTCTTTCAGTAAATACCCCATGTTGATATGACCATCCATTCAGGAGGAGTTGCGATGACAAGATTTTCAAGATGGCCACTGTGGCGGCCACATTGGATGTCTGAGCAGCACCATTTTCATCTAGGACCAACTAGATCATGGGATGAATGTGTGTGGAAAGTTTAATGGCAATGCTCCAAGTAGTTTAGGAGGAATAGCGATAACAAACGTGTGCTAACGGACGGACGGACGACTGACAACAGACCATCCCATAAGCTCTTCTGGTATATGACCAGTAGAACTAAAAACTAGTAGGTCTGAATACATGAACACTGAGAAGAACTACACAATAGTAGGTTTAAATACAAGAACACTGAGAGGAGCTAGACAATAGTAGGTTTAAATGCATGAACACTGAGATTAGCTAGACAATAGTAGGTTTAAATACATGAACACTGAGAGGAGCTAGACAATAGTAGGTTTAAATACATGAACACTGAGAGGAGCTAGACAATAGTAGGTTTAAATACATGAACACTGAGAGGAGCTATACAATAGTAGGTTTAAATACATGAACACTGAGAGGAGCTACACAACAGTATGTTTAAATACATGAACACTGAGAGGAGCTAGACAATAGTAGGTTTAAATACATGAACACTGAGAGGAGCTAGACAATAGTAGGTTTAAATACATGAACACTGAGAGGAGCTAGACAATAGTAGGTTTAAATACATGAACACTGAGAGGAGCTACACAACAGTATGTTTAAATACATGAACACTGAGAGGAGTCATGTGGTAAAATTCACTTAATAGGCACAAGCTTTATGATTAGTAAGAGCTAACTTCACTCATTACAGCTTCAGGCACTGACGTGAATGATCAATGACGATATTTTAAAGCCAATTGTCTGCTCTTAACAGTCTGTAAATCAGCGCAAAGACAAATATAGAAGCTAAAGATGCAGGGATGCTGCATGTTTCAGCCATAAATCGTGCTGTTTCCAAGGAAACACTAACACGCGGGAGCAAAGTTTTAGATTAACCAATCCAACCATTCATGATTAATCATAGGTGATAATTCCCAGTTTTAAAGCCTAGGTTAGTTCTAACATTACAGTAAAACCTCCCATTTCGACAACCCCCGAAATGAAACACTCCCCAGCAGTGACCACTTTTTCGTAGTCCAGAATTTGTTGTATTAATTTATATGTAATATAATTTTTTCTATCAGGACAGTTTAAATTACGGGTATTTTGAAATGATCCCTCATTCTGTTTATCGTTCATGCAATCATCAAGTTTAAGGTCCTATTCTTTATACACTTAAATAACGTTCTGAAGGTATTCTTTAAGGTCTTTTCTTTAGAACACTCAAAACGATTATGAAGATTAATTATTAAACTGACTTTATTTTCGGTCAAAATCGTGGTGCGTATAATGGTAAAGACGTCATTCACCACATCGAATGAGGCGATCCTCCTAAGGGAGACAAAAAACAACAGGTAACAATGCAATGAAAACCCACCTGGACTCAGCTTACAACAATTAATTTCTGGTCAGTACCCACGAATGTCGTCCCAGTCTATTTTTAGAGCACTTTTTGCTCTCTCATTTTGGAGGTGATGCACGAGTTCGATTTAGGCATTCTTGGTATTGATTGAAAGGAAATTGTTTATTCTTTAGAATATGAGCATTATGGGTGGTGTTTGTCTGTGTGTATTTTGGTGATAGTGCACAGTGAGTAATGAGATATTATTGCTGGTCCGGAAGTGAAATCTGTAACCCACTGCACGTTGTTTTGTTTACAGTTCAGCCTCTCAAGCAAATGCCGGAAAACCTATGACAAGAACTTCACCGTGAGTTGATTGAAAATACTTTAGATTAACATAATTTATTAGGATTTGGACACACTGGAAAGTTTAGTACTGACAAACAAATGTAGGGACTGTATAGGAAAAATAATTGTGATCCGAGTCCTCTCAGTGTCTTGGCCATGCAAATTTAAATTGAAATCCCAAGTTTATTATTATAGGTAGACACATGAAATTTTAATATTTGGTGTACAGCGACTTTAAAAATAGAACTATCAAATTAAAATGTTTAATTTCTAAATTTGTCTTAAAAATTTAAATTTTAAAAATTTAAAATGTAATTTTTTAACATTTTGCAAATATGTTCATATTTAGAGTCTCTATGGGGTTGATGCTCATTATTATCATGATGTACGTATTGCTACACCATATAAAAGTTCAAATTGTGGATAATGTTCAAATTGTCTCTGAGAAAATATCTTTCAAAGTCAGAATGAGGCCTTTATTCAAAACACAAGAAGACATCTTTCTAGTTTATATTGTGCCTTTAGGTCATGTACACTATTTATTATGGGTCCAAGCACTTAATTTATGTGTTTATGACGGGGTGGTTATATGAGTAACACATATCTGCTTGTATGACTTTCAGTAATTGCTTATAAACATAGTTATATGGTACTTAATGAGAGGCTGGAGATTAAAACTCTATAGTAGAGCCTACTCGGGTTGTCTACTAAGGCATTTTAAACTGTCGTGATAAATGTCATAAGAAATATAGGTCAAAGGGATAAAATGCACTTTCCCCAGGCCTATTTACCTTGGATGTAGGAAAACAGCAAAACGAAGTAAGTCTAACACAAAATGCATTTCTTTGTATTGTTAATTTTGGTTAAGACATGGATTGACAAAGTGCGGCATTGTAACATTCTGATGATAACCCATTCTAATGAACCATTTTACTTTACGCATTATTAATTACTAATAATAAATGTTAACTAACACTCTAAAAATTACACCAGAAATGTTCAAACAGATCATTTGAATTAACTTTGTACAACTGATCTTAAAGGGGTTACATGTCCCACTTGAGCAAATGTCCATATGTTTTAGAATGTTTGGGATCAGAATTTCACATTCAGTAAATCATATAGGATCTAATTGTACCCATAGTTGATCTGTTAGGCACATATTTAGCTGTAGGCACTTGAAATATCCCAAAATGTTATTTCCATCACGAATTTGCTTATGTATGGTAATATATTTTAATTTAGTACTTTGACAGAGTGCGGCATTGTAGCATCAGCTGATATCACATTCTAATGAGTCATTCTACTCAATAATTGTTAACCGACACTCTTAAAAATACACTAGAAATGTTCAAACAGATCATTTGAATTACGTTTGCGCAATTGATCTTAATAAGTACATGGTACATGTCCCACGTGTGCAAATGTCCATCCTTACAAGTTTTGGGGATACGACTTTCACATTTAATTAATGATATAGGATCTATTGGTACCCATAGTTGACCTGTGAGGCACATAATTGACTGTATGCACTTGAAATATAAAAAAATGTGATTTTAATCATGAATTAGCTAACTTATGGTAATATCTTATAATTTAGTACCTTGTCACTTAACTTCCCTATATACTGGTATGAACTAATTGTTGTGCCAATGATCAAACCTCACCACCCCCACATTGCCTTAAGCTTTATGATAGCTAGTGTACCTTTTTAGTTATTTAGCCTGTAAATGGCTGAACATAATCTGATAAACATACTTCTAGAAACCTCATATATATATGGGATGAATAGTCACTTTAATATGTGCCCATTGCTTTACGTTTCTGAGTGTCACTATGTGGGTTTAATGTCTTTTCCTGTGCTTGCACCCTTAATGTCATTTTTAAATCTCCATATCTAGCACATTTTCATTTCATTTACCTACATCTTACTAATCTATAAGATTAAGTAAAACATGGTATATCTTTTCAGATCTAGCCTGGTATTTGGAACAAGGTGGAAGAGATGGATTAGTTTGGAAGCTGTCCAGCAGTCTGGTGGTGATACTACAGTCTCGTTAAGACATGTCCAATGTACCCGCCATAAGTTACCAGGGTTATGGTAGTTCATACTACCACACTGATACATGGTACCTCAAAGACATGGCTTAGGTCTTTGCGAGAGAGATCAGCACCACTGTTCAGTAAGGAAGAGCCTCCATGGAGCTGTATTTTCCTATTAGCACCACAGTAAGGTAGAACCTACCTGGAGCTGTATTTTCCTATTACATATTCGCCTTTTGTGGTTATTAACACTGAAACGCAATGCATTTTTGCTATTTTTTATACTAACAACTGGCTAAGTACCTGACACAATAAATCTGGAACATAGCATTTGTTATTGTTTCTTTAGTCTATACCCCTATGTACATTTGAATAGGCATATTGCAATTTGCTGCAACACTCACTGTGAGCTATCTTGCTTCACTACCCCTGGACTAAATGTTATAAGTTTTACAGACCCAAGTAACCAATTTTTTAAACTACCATTCATGAGTCAACTTTGCTGTTTAAAATTTGTCCGTTTCACTTTTAAAATTTGTATGAAAAATTAATTTTATGTAAAATGTAGTTTTCTAAATTTAAATTGTTATTTAAAATTCTATAAAAAATTAATTTATCCATGTTTGATATTTCAAACATATTTTCAGATATAAATTATTTTGTATTACAATTAAGTTTTGACTGCATTGAAAAATTCCTATAATTAAGGAAGACTTAGCAAATTAAGTTTTGGCGTCTCAAAAGCACTTGGCCCAAAACTTGCACCCTGTGGAACACCAACAAAACACACTTTCTGACAGTTGTCACACACCTTATTTGCTATGAAAATCAAAAAGACTTTGTGAGTAAAGTTGAAATAGGCGTGGCTTGCAATTATAAGACTTTAACTAAAATTGTCCATAAATAAGTTGGTCTGACAGGACTCAGGTCACAATTATTATTTCTGGGTCAATACCCACGAATGTAGTCCCATTCTATTTTTAGAGCATTTTTTGCTCTCTCATTTTGGAGGTGATGCATGAGTTCGATTTAGGCATTCTTGGTATTGATTTAAAGGAAAGTGTTTATTCTTTAGAATATGAGCGTTATGGTGTGGTTTTCTGTGTGTATTTTGGCGACAGTGCACAGTGAGTAATGAGGCATTGTTGCTGGTCTGGAAGTAAAATCTACGACCCACTGCATGTTGTTTTGTTTACAGTTCAGCCTCTCAAAAAATTCCAGATAACCTATGACAAGAACTTCAATGTGAGTTGATCTTTGAAGATACTTTAGATTAACATATGATTTATTAGGATTTGGACACACTGGAAAGTTCAGTACTGACAAACAAATGTAGGAACTATATAGGAAAAATATTTGTGATCTTAGTCCACCTATTGCAACCAACGCGTAATTTAGACCCGATCGCCAGGAGCACTCCCCAGTTACAAGCATAGGGCCGTAACGCATACTACATAGCAATGGACCGCTGCACACCAGTTGCCTAAACTGTTCACGCCACAAGTAACTAGTGTGCAGCGGTCTATTGATATGTAGTTAATACGAAATGATGCAGTAACCGTTTTGTTTTTAAATATCAAAAACAAGCCAATTAAAGGTAAAGAAATAAATGTTGATGTGTTTAGGGGATGTGAGCATTAAAATCATAGAAATGCGTGGACCCAAAGAAGCCCATATACTATCCGCGTTATAGACGTAATGAACCCTCGCTTGAATTGAAAGTAAATCTCTCTGCTCTTCTTGTATATTTATTTACATACTGTGTCTTTCTTTCTTTCGGCATATTCCCTTCTGTACACGTATATGTAGGAATGAATAACGATAAACCATAATTGTACATTATTCCGCATTAACAAGTAGGAGACATGGTCCTCCAAATTGAAACCACTTTTCCTTAGTCTTGGTTGTAATCCTAATTGGGAGATTTAATGCGTTTATGTCTATAAGCAAGTCTTCCCTTCTTCATGATTCTAAAAATAAAAAAGGGTAAAAGCTCAAGTAAACTTAACCCCGAGTTCATGGGGATCCTGCACAGAAGTGTTAGTAAATTGAATGAACAAGACAAACTAAGACGTAACATATTATAATAAAGATTTATTTTCAAATATAAATAAGTAAACAAGGTATTTACTCGTATGGAGGATTGATTCCGAGGCAACCGGAGTTGAGTGTCTTCACAGATATATACTACGATAGCTGTCCCAGACTGGTTGTCAGTCTAAGCTAAGATAAGGCGGGAAATATTTCTGTAATATACAACTTATTACGATGCATCAACATGCAAAATTTAAGTCTGTGTAGGGTCAAAGCAAAATTTGATTAGTCTAGATGTAAGAAATAAATGGCCGAAAATACATATTCAAGCGTGAAAATTAGCTCGTAATGACCTACTTGTTTGCGTAACTCTCCTTGAGATGCATTCACATATATATTTGTATAACTGTAAGGTCCAAGATATCGAGGGAGTAATGAACGGATAGTTAAAATTACACAAGTCACTCAAACGTGAACATTAGGATACTTTACAAATGAGGTCATAGTGACCTAGTTTTGGTATGGTTGAGTTACTCTCCATGAGATGTATCTACATACCCAATTTGCATGAGTGTAAAATAGAGTCCAAGATATCTAGGGCATAACGAACCCCCCCCCCCCAAACAAAAAAAAAAAAAAAAAAAAAAAAAAAAAAAAAAAAAAAAATCCCAAATGAATTAAGGAACATAGAACACACACACGAACGAACACACGAACGTAACTACCGTCTATACTCGCGTATAAACATATACCAACTGCAAACTGCATAGACCCAGATCTGCCGTCGCATAATGCGCCGGCAGATCTGGGTCTATGCAGTTTGTAAGGACTAATCAGTAGAACAAACAACATAGACCCTGATCTGCCGGAGCATTATGCGACGGCAGATCAGGGTCTATGTTGTTTGCATTTGGACCCCGTGTTATACGCGAGTACTGGCGGTAGTGAAACGCTTTATCCCTTTTTAACTTAGTTGGCGAGGGGGTAATAAATGCTGATAGAAATTAGTTTTGTTTTCTTTAAAGGGTGAAGAATGATAACAGACTAACCCGATAAAAAGTTAATAAATGAGCTCATGGTATATTTAAAGTACGCAATATTAATTACAGTTGAAACATGTGAAAGAACAAGTCAACAATTCAATTACAGTCTTTCGAATTTTGTACAAAGTGTTTCTTACTGTCTAACCATCACTGAATAATTCACATGGAAAACAAAAGTACAGTTTCGTTTCTTTTCTGAGGTCATTACAACATCTAATTGTATTAAAATTGTTTGTTCATCATCAGATTGTAAATCAATTTGGATCAGCGTCAGCCAACATTTGATTAATTTCAATCAGAAAACCTCAAATATTTCGGAATACGGGTGAGATTATTGATTTACAATAAAACTGAATCTCCTAAAAGCAAACAGGGAATCCGTAATTTTAATTAATTTGTGCCGTAGTTGCCAATCATAAACAGTGGTAAGTCCTCTGGAGTATGATGTGGAAAGTTTGAAACTAATGCAGTAGTATTAGACCTTTTCCACTTCCACACTTAGCGTAATGCTTAGGTCGAGCTCAAATCTATTTGAATTGAGACATTACGAAGTAAAAAGTTTGTTTCATGATTTTGCATCGTAAAATATTACTGTGGAGAATTCGCGTTTGGTCAATGTCGATGAAGCCATGTCGAGCAACAAATACTCAAAGGCCACACCGTATACGAAATTTTCAACCAAAACTCCAAAAATATTGACTTAGTGCGGTTAATTAAAGAAATATATGTTTTAAAAAGAAATGACATGGTTACAGCATAGGGGATTCGTTATTCAACATATTAAGTTATTGACCTGTATCGGCTCATTCGGCCTCACAAAGAACAAAACTTCAAAAGAAACGGAACACGGATGTCAAAATCCGCCGCTGAAACTCCACTGGGACTGCAATTCTTGTCCCAGACCTCCGCAAGTACCGACTGAAATAGCAGAACTGGAAATCGAGCTGAGCAGAAGATACTATCTGGCTACAGTTTTCAGAATTGTTAGTAACGATTTCAAAGACATTGATACAAGACGTATTTAAAATTGTAAAAGATATCATGCATTATTGCTTGTTTCTTAGGTCACTAACCTGTATCGGCTTGTTTGGCTCAGCAAAGAACTGAGCACAGATGTAAAGATCCGCTGATGTAATTAGTCCGCCATTTGACTCTCTCCTAGTGGCATTTCTGCACATATAAATTGCTTATCCAGAATCAATAAGATAATCCACAGGCCGGACAACGGACATCAATAACCAGATACTATCTTTTCAGCGCTGTCTATCAAATTATAGTGTAGAGGCAAAAGCAATTCATCAATCGAACATACCATCGTGACTCTGACATGGTACCGATTTCCCAAAGTCAGAATTTATGTTATTGTATCACTATTTTGTGGACTGAACCTTTTTTTTTTCTTTCTTTCAAATCCATATATTCTTTGAATCTCAGTTTAAATTACCAGTTTTCCCCCACAATCTTACAATGAATCAGTATTCTTAGTATTACAAGTTTACATTCGGTAATAATACTTAAAAATATATTTGATGCACTGCTCTTCCCCATTTTTCAAATTTCAATTTCGCCTGACGCCTTCCAAAGTACTAGTGTTTAATGGGCGAAAAATGGATAGTCACTTGTTGTGAAACTTTAACTGAGATCCAAGTACACAGAATACTAGAAATGAAACGTGCCAAACATTCAACGATAAACAAAACACATAATTATCCCCATTTCCTCTTTGTTGGCATTAAATAACGAGGAAAATAAAACTGATTTGATAAGTTATTGAAACCAGGTTGCAAGCATCCTCCTGTTGGATCCAGATCCATGGATAGCACTTTATTTATATATATATATATATATATATATATATATATATATATATATATATATATATATATATATATATATATATATATATATAAACAGATTTTACGTCACGGCAAACGTAGAAAGTATTTCGCTGATCAGTGCTAGTGTTACCTCACGCAATTGTATTTATTTATACATTTTTCATGTTCTGGTGATATATCATGAAAATCAGAACAAAGCTGTGCTCGGAAAAGATTGTATTCTCTTGGTTCAATCCAGCTAAAATCGTTTTTGTTTTTTTAAATCATAAAACGTTTTATGTAAAGTCCGGCGATACTCGTACGTTTTTCTTTAGTTTTTATTATGCAAGTTGTCTTTACTTTCGCAGGCTGTAATGTTGCAATACGTACAACTTTAGAATCAAATGGTTGTAAAGTACATACATATTAGTTTCTTTAAGTTAATATCTTATTTGCAGAGAACGGGAAATAACAAATATCACATATTTCCATCTTTTAGCAAACTGTCAAATACATTCAGGATTTCTAACATGAAAATGAAATGTATATTTTTAATAATTCTTTTTACTTAGCTCATATTGAGATTTTTCACAACGGAATTTTCAAAAGTGAAAGATTTTAATTTAACGATTTATTAATTAAATTATTTTTAGGATTACAGAGTGGATAGGTATGCTGAACAACATAAGCTGTATACATGACATACTTTTGTTGAATCGAGAACTTCTGTGTGAATCATGCGATCAATCGCCTGCTTATGTTTCTTCTTAGCATTTTCAGTTTTCATCCTTAATAATAATAATAATAATATTAATAATAATAATAATAATAATAATAATAATAATAATAATAAGAAGATGATGACGAAGAAGAAGAAGAAATTACTGCTTTGGGAAAAACATAGCAAATGCAACATATACATCTCCGTTAAGTGGTGTCGTAAAGTCATTTTAAACTGGAGTTTATTGAGTCCAATTGTTGCCCATGCAAATGGTTTGGTTTTTTTTTTTTTAAATGTCAACTGGCTCATTAATCGTCATTTTCTTTAACTGAAAGCACCATGTAACGCTCTTTCACAAAAGTGAGAAGAATCAAAATATAGAAGCTGAAGTGATAAAAAAAAAATATTGCGCTTTGTCGGGACGAAAATGATCATCCAAGAAAATTAAATTCTAATGGAGAGAGAGAGAGAGAGCAAACATGTTATCAGTATTTGTGCACTACACTGCGGTATTTGGTATTTATACTGTGACTAAAAAGTATAACAACGACAAATCGTGTTTGCACACTGTAATATCTGATCCTACAGGAGAATGCGTGACAACATTAACATAATTTTTAAATACGAATAAATAACATTATCATACAGGTTATATATATATATATATATATATATATATATATATATATATATATATATATATATATATATATATATATATATATATATATGTGTGTGTGTGTGTGTGTGTGTGTGTGTGTGTGTGTGTGTGTGTGTGTGTGTGTGTGTGACGACATTTGGTTTCCAAGATATCTTAAACATAAGTGAACATTCACTCTTTCGCACAAAATATCTATATATCAACTAGTGATCTCGGAAATCCTTTTATGGGCTCAGAACAAAACTTAGATCAGGTCTGGTCCAACGGTACAATAAATATCTTTGTCACATAACGATTTCACCTTCAAAGAAAAAAATCTAGGACTTTTAATATCAATAAATAAAACAGTATATAAATTTTGAGTCGACAGATCAGTTACAGGATCATAGCTTCCCGTTCAGAGACGCATAGCTTCGTTTCATGCAAGGAAAACTATTGTAAGTTTACCATTTCCTTTTTATCGAAGTTATGGAATCGATTCATATACTGGAGAAAGAAGAACAACGACTACTTGGGAACATGTGTACAACGACTACTTGGGAACATGTGTACAACGACTACTTGGGAACATGTGTACAACGACTACTTGGGAACATGTGTACAACGACTACTTGGGAACATGTGTACAACGACTACTTGGGAACATGTGTACAACGACTACTTGGGAACATGTGTACAACGACTACTTGGGAACATGTGCACAAAGGTAACTTCTAAACCGAAGATTGATCATGACTCAATCATTCGTGAATGGACGGAAAAGGTCGACAAAAAATATCAAACAGGTAATGAAACTGTTGATAGAATAAGCACCAGAATCTGTTGTTAGAATAAGATTTAGTCACCCGCCATTTAAACTTTGGTTGCTGTGTCTGTGTGTGTGTGTGTGGTATCTTGTTTCATTACGGACATCCACACTTTAAAATTACCCGTTTTAAAATGAGACGGGCCAAATTTAGCATTTGTAGTGTACGCCCATGACAAATTTTTCAGACTATAAAAAGCCCTGTATCTGAGGTCAATATTTCAGTTCTGAAAATATTCATACACTGAATACTCCTTCATTAGTCAAATTCTCACGCCCAGTTCAGGAATACTGCTCTACAGTGTGGAATCCAGCCACCAGACAACAAATTCAGACGATAAAATGATCTAGAGGCGTGGTGCCCGATTCGTTACCAAGCGATAAAGACAGGGACGTGGCTATAAAGACAGGGACGTGGCTATGAAGACAGGGACGTGGCTAGGCCTACACCAGTACTCGTGTGAGTGTACTGTACTCGTGTATTCACGTGAGTATTCAATACTCAAGTACTCATGTGAGTGTACACTGTTGCAAAAATGTACATGTGAATCATGCTCCGTTTTGTCGATCCTCAAAATCATTTTAATATGCCCTGCGTACACACCATAAGTACATTAGCTAAGCCACTGAAAAGGAATACCAGCAGTGTGTCGACGTGTTTGATTCAATGGGCTGGGAATCATAAGAATCAAGGCAAATTAAAACTTAAAGTACATTTTACAACAGATTCAACATTTTAAAAGTGTTTTACAGAGTAAGAAATATTCATAATCAGATAATAGCACACACTAAATTCAACATGTAAGCGAGGATTTTGTTTACAAAGAGTTGTGTAACCTTAATCCATGTACAAGTACAGGCCTTGACAATATTCAAGCAAGGTTTATAAAAGATGGTACACGTGTTTTAACAATTCCAGTTACTTTTATTGTTAACCTGTCTATATAAAGTAGTATGCGCCTGAAGAATTGAAATGAACTAGGGTTTGACCTATTTAAAAAAAGTATAGACAGAATAGAACAGAACAAACCTTTACATATATATATATATATATATATATATATATATATATATATATATATATATATCTATATATATATATATAATTAAATCTCAGGACACACACAGGTAACATTTGGAAGAAAAAAAAAAAAAAACCATAACTTATAAGTGGTGACAAATTGTGTTGAATATTAATCACTTTTAGGATACAAACAGAAAACATGCATATGCAGTATTTGGGAACAAGAATTAGGAGAAACCTATCATTCGTCATTTACATCGATATTCCTAATTATGTAAATGTTTCAATCTATCAATCGGAGTGTATACTACTATGACAAATAACAAATTCATACTGAAGAACAATCGAATATTATATAAGCTTTACCTTAATATAATGTTGTTTCTTTAATGAGGTAAAACTACATTTAAATGTCAATTTTACAGCAAGTTTTCTATCGAGCAGCACCCATCACAACTATGAACGCGGATGCTTACACACATACATAGTAAAAACATATCTGAAAGTAGTAGCTTATCACAGAAAATGCATCTAACAGACTGATAACAAGATAAACTCAAATAAATGGCCTCTTTAGAAAATCTGAGTGTTTCTAAATTCATGCGATATCGCTATTACTGTAATATCAGTTATGCGAATTTCTTCTATATGATTTTCACGAATTTTGATAATTTTACCAGTGTATAAATATTTCCTGTTGAAAGCAGCTGTTTAAATTTCAGAACATTTGGTGTAATGTAAAAATAAAGTTTCAAAACATTGAGATCTTTCACTTAAAAAGAACGGACAGATGATTAAATAGTAGTATTCATCACCAATCTCGTTTTTCTCACAAAGATAAAACTTTCTGTCGTGGGCCAACGTCCTGCTTCTACTGGAAGTCTGTGATTACTATCTCTTCATTTGAGCAGAGGTAAATATGTATGTCGGCCAGATGCAAGCAATTACATGCCTGTCAGTATACTCAGTATTGTGTCCAAGATTCCAAGAAGAACAGCTTAGGTTAAACTTGAAAACTTTTTAACTAAGAATAATTTGCTGTATGAACTACACTCTGCTTTTAGGGGAATGTACTCCACAGATACATTTTTGATACCTGTTCTTGATTATAGTAAGGTTCAGACATCCAAAGGTTTCTACATTGGAATGATCATGATCGACATACAAAAAGCTTTCGACATTGTGAATCCTGAAACTGTGTACAAATGTCTAATAATGGGAATTATGTATATTGAATGGTTTGAATTATATCTAAGCAATAGACAACAAATTGTCAGTGTTAACAATACAGAATCCAGACCTTTCACGATATCATGTGCGAACCTCAGGGTTTTATTTTAGGACCTCTTTTCCTTTGTTGTTTGAATGTTATGGTAAGTTGCATATGTTCTCCCTATAAGTTTCTCTAATATGCAGATGACAGAGCTATCTTTTATTTCAAATCAGGATCCAGATTACGTTTTAAAAAACATTGGGAAAGAACTAGAATCTTGCAATCTTTGGTTGATTGGGAACAAATGATCAATAATTTTGAGTAAAACAGAATGCATCTTATTTAGCTCGAATCGAAAAGAAAGAAGAAAAAAAAAAAGATTAGAAAATTCAACATAATTTGTAACGATAACACAATGAATTTACAAAAGTGTGTTAAATATTTAGGTCTCCATATTAACATATAGATAACTTATTCTCGGGCGAATGCAGTGTCAACAGTAGACTGGAGAAAGTAAATGTCAGTCAACAGTAGACTGGAGAAAGTAAATGTCAGTCAACAGTAGACTGGAGAAAGTAAATGTCAGTCAACAGTAGACTGGAGAAAGTAAATGTCAGTCAACAGTAGACTGGAGAAAGTATAAGTCAGTCAACAGTAGACTGGAGAAAGTAAATGTCAGTCAACAGTAGACTGGAGAAAGTAAATGTCAGTCAACAGTAGACTGGAGAAAGTAAATGTCAGTCAACAGTAGACTGGAGAAAGTAAATGTCAGTCAACAGTAGACTGGAGAAAGTAAATGTCAGTCAACAGTAGACTGGAGAAAGTAAATGTCAGGTTAAAGTTTCCCTGCAGGCAAGGTTAATGTTAATCACTGAGAAGTTTAAAAACATGTTCTGTTTTAATACAATGTCATTTTAATTATTCTTGTTCTTCGTGGTATGCTCGAACAAAAAGTCTCAAACACAAAATCCAAATAGCATAGAACAAAACTGTAAGATTTATGAGTAACTTTGAATCCAGATCAAATATAGACACTATTAACCTGAAGGTGTGAGAATGCTAAAAGAAGAGGACATAGTGAAACAATTGAGACTCAACCATGCTTATATATTTTATTTATATGTCCATCTTACCTGAACCAAAGATTTGTGAAAATTAGTGATCATCACCAGTTGGGCACTAGGAGTAGTAAATTTAATGTCTGTACACCATGTGTTATGGTGTAGCCTCAAAAACATTATTTTATAACTCGATTAAAGATTGGAACCTATTACCCGGTTTTATCAAGAACATTTTAGATATAGGTAATTTTAAATCGGCTATTAAGTCAGGATACAGTGAAACAAATAAGACTCAGTCATGCTCATATTCTTTTTCGAAGAAAAATGTCCATCTTTTGAAAATTTGTGATCAACACCAGTTTGTCACTAGGAGTAGTAAATGTAAGTTTGTTGCACCATGTATTTGTGGTGTAGCCTCAACAACTTTTTTTTATAACCCCATAAAAGATTGGAATCTATTACCTAGTCCGATAAATCAGCACCCAAACCTGTACTGGTGTGTTGGTGATTTGGGATCTGATATCACCTATTCATAAAATACTGGAATTATTTTAGTCAGATCTGTCCGCAACACATCAGTGCACATATCGACCCTTTTAGACACTTACCAATATTACTCGCGGCTCTTGAGTTACGGTCGGTTGAAGGATCCTTTCGGCGATCTGTACGGTGTATTTCCGCATCAAATCCGATGTTTGACAGCTTTTAAATCCACAATCCTATCTCCTGACACTATTTCGAAATACCGTGCTACCGCGGCGGATAAGCGGCTCTTCAATCAATATTGAGAAACCAATCAGAGGCGATTTCGCTCATTCGAAATGGTCGTTTTAGTCACGTGACTCCAGCCTCTGTATATCTGTCATGTGACTATCACCTGATAAATATCTCGTCATGTGAGTATTATCACGGTTCAACAACGCGTCAAATTACAAAACGGACCGATAAATTTTACAATGTAACCTAAATTGCTTTGAACATTGTCAATTACTCCGTCCATTTCGTAATTTCCCCTTGGAAATATACCAACTTATGTATAATCTCGGCTCCCAAATTTGGAAAAGTTTTCAGCGAGAGCTGTTGAGAATTCTAGTTGGGTACTATTCAGACAGAGTACACCATAATAAAATATACGTTTCCCCCTTTCTTCTTCCATCCCTCACCTTCCCCCCTTCAGTAGGTCTAATGAAGACCAGAGCTGTGAGGTTGAGGTTCAATCTAAGAGGTCGCATCTTCGCTGACCAAGGGTCGATGATCCACTTCGCTCCAGATCGACCCGTGGCGTAAATAGTTAGCCGAAACAGTGTCTACCGCCCCACTGTCTGACTGGATGCAGCTGAAAAAAAACTAATTCAATCAGATTGTTTGTTACTTTTTTATACCTAGGAGGATATTTTGGAATAATCGTAGCGGACTCTGTAGACAGCGACACATGTCGCAGGTTAGTTTCCCTACTTAAAACTTTTTACACGTAAGTTTATCTTAAGCAATCAAGGCGTTCCACATCAGTGAAGTAGCCATATTAAATATCTAACAGGTCACATAACGATCTCTCTCACTGGTCAGTTGATTTGGCTTGCTACGAACAGTAACTCTTGCATCCGCAAGACGGCACTTGTTTAAAATACGTTTCGACTTGCTACATATGCCAAAGGCGATGTGGAGCGAAGCGGGTCAAAGACCCTTGGCTGCCAAAGAAGAAAAGGTCGCTACAGTACCATGATCGGTTTAGTCTGAAGACTGAACTGTAACTGGGATCTAGTTTCCTGTTTTCTGGCTTTTACCTTTTCTTCCTTCTTTTTTTCCTTTTTCTTTCACCATGTGCAAATTCAATAACGTCCAATACATGGCATCTTCACGTGTGAAGTTGAGAAAGTGGAACTGGTCATTTTGTGCATTTCTTAATGTCTAACAAGTATCAAACAAGGACAGTTGACTTGCTTTTCTTATCAATTGAGAGACAGTGGAATACTAGTAATTCCTAATTTTAATACGCTGTTTGTCTTCAATCCTAATTGAGTGCGGTCAGAAATGTTTCAATGTATATTCCATTATCCAGGGCTCATGAGAAATAGACTTGAAAAATCCTTAGTGACCAGTCTACATATTTAGTCCCTAAATGTTAGAAATGGAAGTAGACACGGCGCGAACCTCGCCGAACCCAATACCCCCCCCCCTCTCTCTCTCCATATCGTTCGTCCTTCGAGTTCGATGATGACCATGACATCATTAACTGGTTTGGTCTCTGTGAGCACGTGAGTGGCTAATCAGACCAATTTGTGTTCTGAATTGTCTGTCGCACAATGGACAGGAGATGCCTCTTGGGGTTGCTTGATCAACAGGGGAAGTGTTGCATATCTGAGATTTACGCTGCCTTTGTAATTCTTCTCAGCTCATAGTCTTTACCTCCAGTATGGAAGAGACTGCGAAAAGTGTACCGATCCTATGCAAGGTCTTCCTAAGACTCAGGGTCAATGCTAAAGTGTTTCAAGGATGACTTGAAGAAGTCTTTGAAGCGTTGCTTCTGACCTCCCTGATATTGCCTTTTTTCAGCTTGCCGTAGAAGATCTTTGGTAGTCACTTGGTCGGACATCCTGGTGACGTGGCCTGCCCATCTCATCTGTGATTTAATCAGCAGAGTGTGGATGCTTAGAATGCCTGTCCAGGTGAGAACCTCAGTATCTGGGACTTTGTCCTGCTATCTTATCCTCATCAGTTCATCGGGCAGCCTATGTGAAAATGGTTCAGTTTTTTAGCATGGCGTCTGTTTCGCATGCATAGAGTAGAGTTGTCAACACAGACCTCCAGTTTTGTTTGCAGACTGATGCTTCTGCGCTCCCACATATTTGCGCTTAGTCTGCGAAGGCTACACTTGATTTAGAAATTCTGGCATTGGTTTCGTCATCAATGTGTACTGCATGTGATAGTGTACTGCCGAGGTAGGTAAACTTGTCCACTGTCTGCAGGGTCTGGCCATTCACTGTGATGGTAGGCTTTATGTAATTTTTTCCTGGTTCAGGTTGATGCGTCACCTCTGTCTTCTTGATGCTGATGGTGAGACCAAAATTGTCTCAAGCAGAAGAGAAATGGTCCATACTCTGCTGCATGTCAGATTCGGATTTGGCATTCAGAGAACAGTCGTCAGCAAATAGGAGATGACGAACAGTCACTTCTTGTAGTTTCGTCTTTGCCCGTAGTCTCCTCAGATTGAAGAGCTTGCCATCAGTCCGGTATCTGATGCGGATCCCAGTGCCATAGCCATGGAAAGCATCTGAAAGCATGGCACAGTACATCATACTAAAGAGGACTGGGGCCAACGTGCAGTCTTGCTAGACTCCATTGGTGACTAGGAATGGTTCAGATGACTCACTGTTGTCCACGACGCGAGCAAGCATGTCATCATGTAATTGCCGAACCACTGCGATTAATTTGTCTAGGCAAACAAATTTTTTGCGATGATCTTCCAGAGGCCCCAACGACTAACTGTGTCAAATGCTTTTGTCAGGTCAACGAAAGTCGTGTACAGGTTGGAGTTCTGTTCCTGGTATTTCTCCTGGAGTTGACGAGCTGCAAACACAATGTTTATGGTCAATCGTCCTTACCTCTGCAGTCACACTGTCTCTCACGCAGGAGCCCTTGATCAATGTGATTCACAAAACGATTCAGCAGAATTTTCTGGCGAGGATTCTGCTGGCTATTGACAGAAAGGAGATGCCCCGATGGTTGTTGCAGGATTGCCTATTGTCGTTACGATTGTACAAGTGGACGATGGATGCATCGTTGTACTCCTGGGGTAGAGTTCCTTGAGTTCCCATTGACTGGAAGGGTTCAGTTAGTTTCTGAGCAATGTGTGAGCATCAGGCTTTGTAGACTTCTGCTGGTATGGTATCTGCTCCAGGTGCTTTTCCATTTGACAGCAGGTCAGTTGCTTTCTCAGTGTTAGTCAGCGTTGGATGATGAGCAAGACATATGTTGATTTCCACTTTGAGCATTCAATAAATTGCCTCCTCACTGATGGATGATTGTTGACTGAGGATGTTGTTGAAGTGTTCTGTCAATCTTTGTAGTATCTTTTCTTTGTCAATGAGCAGTGTGGCGCCGTCAGCACTCAGTATTGGAGACGTTCCTGATAACTGTGGCCGGTAGATTGTCTTCAAAGTATCATATAAGTTCTTCATGTTTATCCTGTTTTAATAGAACTTAAACTCATTTGCCTTGTTGCTCAACCATGAGTCTTGCAACTCTCTAAGTTTGCACTGGACGGTCCACTTGGTGTTGTTGAAGGCTGCCTTCTTAGACAATGAAGTGCTGTCTTCTAAATAGGCATTTTGAAGCCGATGTTTCTCGTTCAGTAGTCTCCGTATGTCAGCATCATTCTCATCAAACCAATCTCGATGTTTACGTATGGTGGGACCGAGGGTTTTGGATGCAGCCGAGTACACAGAGTCTCTGACGGATGCCCAGTGTTCCTCGAAGTTCTCAGATTTCGAATCAATTGTTACTAGTTGGCTGCATAGTTCTTCAAGCCACGCATGTTTCACAGTCTTCAGTTTCAGTTTGGAGACACTGTGCTTTTGGGGCGCTTTTTTGCCTTGTTGTCATCTGCTGAATCCGGATATCGAGCTGGAAGACTATGAGCCTCTGCTCAGTCCAGCGTTCTGCACTTTTCATGGCCGTCGTCACTCGGACATTCTGCCTGTCTCTTGTCCTGACGATAACGTAGTCAATCAGATGTCAGTGCTAGAAGCGCGCGTACATCCAAGACGTCTTGTTCCGGCTTGGCGGCCGGAAGACTTGTCGTGGTGATTAGGAGGTCGTATTCAACGCATTTCCTCAGTTGGAGTAGTCCGTTGTTGTTGATTTGCCAAAGCCAATTTTGCCGATGACGGCTGACCATGTCTGGGGATCTGCGCCAACTCTAACATTAAAGTCACCAGGTCATAATATTTGTCCTTGATATCATCTGGGTTGGTCGAGATGGGTGCATAGGCATTGATGATAGTTCCATGTCTTTTTCCAGACAGTGGGAGTCTCATTTGCATGAGTCTGTCATTCACGCTCTTTGGGAGATTTGTGAGCTTGCTGACTAGCTGTGATTTGAAGAAGGTGTAGCCATCTCCTACCTCAATGAGTTCTCCTTCCTCAGTTAGACAAGTTTCATTCAGGGCAGCTATCTGGATGATGAATCTGGTCAGTTCTCTGCCAGCTAGAGTTGTTCTTCTCTCGGTCAGATCTGCTGATGTAGTGTCCATTAGTGTGCGCACATTCCAGGTACCTATAGTGATTGGAGTCACCTGTGTCTTTTTGTGTGATTTACGACTACTAAGGTGGGGTCGCCATCAGCCGCGGTATGCTGATCAGGGTTTAGGTAAAGCAGGCAATGTTTAGGGCACCTTTTCTCGCCCCTTCCTTATGCTACGTAGGGGGCCAGTGTGATCCTAAATAGGGCTACTCAGTCGCTCAGGGGGTTCCTGAGTCACACTGCTGCTTTGATCCAGTGAAAAGCCACCCTATACCCTGAGCCGCCTGTGAACAGGTCTGCAGCTACAGCTCCCAGTGTATCCACACCTGCTGCTTTGTCGCTCGCCCATCGCCACTGGACTTGAAGGTAGCTGGTGGGGGGGGGGGGAGGAGGGGGATGATGTCATGACTTAAGCGTGAGTTGGATTTAAGTGAGGGAAAGTTGCGCATTGTCACCGTCACTCTCTCGTCCAGGTATGCCTGAATCCAGTGGCATGACAATGTCGAGACGTCTGGAGATGATTCCGGATGTACTGGATGGCCATCAGGTCTGAATGCACCTGAGCTCGTGCCATGTGCTTTCACAGCGTGGGGGGCGGAGGGGAGGGGGTAGGGGGAGAGCACATCTGATCGGTCGCTTGATCCACCATGGAGGTCTTTCCAGAGAGAACCAGGTGTACCTTTCTACTCTGGATCAACAGTCGCAGGCAGTACCGTCTACTGTTATTTACGGTAGCAGGCATAGCCTGACCAGACCTTTGGCATAATCTGACCTATCTCCATAAACTTCTAGAAGGAAGAAAAAAAAAACCACACACACACACTCTTTGAATCAAACGTCATACCTCACTTAATACTATTCAGTTCGATCGTAACGAATGAGAGAGAAGAGGGGAACTTTTCAGGCATATTTTAGACTACTTGCATATGGGCGCTCGAACTTAACTTTGACTGAAAAGTTTGGAACACGCACGACTTGTGTTATAGCACGATATTTTTAATATCTTTGATACAGATATATTTAAATAAAAAATCTGTATTTTTGGAAATCCCGAATTTTCCTTTGGGTAGGAACGCATTTTGCTTGGCACTCTTTTTCTGGTGAAATATACCTGGTAAATTAATACTACATTTCGTAATACCGTAATACCCCCTCAACATACACACACACACACACACACACACACAGAGGGCGGATTTAAAGAGGGTTTGGAGGCTCAGTAGACCACAAATCCAATCAATTAAAATAGTACATTTTTCTGGAAAAGACGTAGAAAGCTGTACATTTTAAACAAAACCAACCACCAACTCCTCAAAATCGAACCCTTAGAAATAAAAAAAGTCTGGATCCTCCCCTGTTTCTCATCTATGATACCTTAAACAGTGTGAGCATTTCCTTTGTGTACACCTTAACACGCCCTTTCAGTTTCTAGTGAAAAATACTACTTCAAACAACCGTACATTTCGTAATTCTCAGTTTCTCAAGTAAAACACATTATATGGACTGATAACACGTTGAATTCAGTTTCATTTGTTTGGCAACACTTTATTCGTCCTATGTTGCAACAGACTGCTTTCTTTGTCGATTAATTCGGTTCTATGTAAGGTTTGTAATTAGAAAAGCCGCCTATTTACATGATTGTTATGCAATTCACTTAGAATAGTGTTAGATAAAAATTATTCTCCATAATCAAAATAAATGTTCTTTGTTGTGCATAAAATTAACAAAAGGAGTTTTCTTTATTGTATGCATGATAATTATTTAGTTGACTTTAAAGTTCTATAATAGGGTATATCATTTTTAATAAAAACAAAACAAGTTATGCACAGAAGACAATCAGATAACTGAAGAGATGGTGTTCAGGAGAATTCAGTTGCCGTTTCTCCCATTATAGGCTGGACAGCTGGCTACAATATACGTTTGTTCGCTCTTGTGGAAATATATTTTACACCAACGTTTACATCTTGCTACCATAATAAATGTTCTGGAGAAAAAGAACTGGACTTTGAAGTTGTCGTAATTTCCCCCGTGTAGTCATGACGGTCACTAAGATACTGAGTGACGAACCGAGCGACAAGCCATGACTCCGAGTGGCGCGCACCAACGCAAGCGCCTAAAGTCACGCTATTTTCACCGCCGGGGACGACAGACGAACACTTAGAAAACAACACCCTGCCACTTGTTTCAGTAATGTAGTGATTCCATTTATAGGTGGGTTTTAGAAGTTTAAATTCGTGACAATACGCTTCTTTAGTTCTTCAATTTATCATAAGACAAAATAAGATTTACTCAGCGTAGATTATAAAACAGCACAGTACAAATTAAAATTGCAATGCATTGTTAGATAAATTATGCTAAGGATAACACCAACAGTAAGTCAATAAACATTCACTTATTTCCATTAATTACTGATAACATGAGACCCGACTGGCATTACAAATATAAATATGTAAAACTCAGATGCACACATAACAAATTCAGGGCAAATCGCAACATAGCATTATATTGAAAATTATAACAATATTATTACATTTAGTGGAGATCTAAGATATAACAACAAATATTTAGCGATATCACAATTTATGCAGAAAATGATATTGCACACAATAAATGCACTGATCATAGGCAACGCAACAACACATTACTTTAATTAAGAGGTATCACATATATAAATCCATCAATTACTAATAAATTAAATACAACACATACATTGCAGATCATAACTGTACATATGACGGAGAATATTTCCATTAGTATAGGAAACATCACTGTTTTCTATAGTCACACATTTAAAAATGGTTTTTTACCTCCGTTTTAAACATTGTTTTTATATTAGGTATAAATTTATGATCAGTAGGTAAAACCTTCCAAAGTTTAAATGCAGAAGGACCTTTAACCAGAACTTTTGACAGTTACGTGTTTCACTGCTAAAACGGGTAAAATATAGATGACTGTTTATAACAAAATTAAATTTATTTAGACATATATGAATGACTGTACCATTGTCAATTAGATAAACATACTTATGTTTTACTTTATATACTCTATTTTCATCTGGCAGCCACTGAATTTGAAAGAATTGATCAGTGCCAATATGCCATCTTGATGCTAAACACAGAACAAACCTGATAATTTTGTTTTCAGTGGTTTGCAATCTATTTTTAAGTTTCTTTGATAGTCCTGAGTACCAGAAAAAACACGCAGTCAAAATGATATTGAATGACGGCACTTGTCAATAACTTTGTTTTATTAATAGTTAAATATTAACCTTTTCTGAGTAGAAACTTAAGTCTTGCACTGGACTTTTTTGTACAGTTAACATTCACATCATGTCAGCACCAAGATTTCAAGGGATGTCCGAACCATTTCATGTAATATTAAAACTATTTCGCTTTTTAAAATCTATAAATTAATGCGTATTTTAATTTGGAAATGGGTTTTAGTATGGTCAGGCACCGAAAGGAAGGACTGGACGAGTATTATCATACTGTATTTAAATCTAATATACAATTCAACATTCACAAACAAGGAATAGGGGTATGATACTTGTTTAAGCTAATCAAATTTGGAACTGCATTTAAATTAGAAGACATTTCTTTCACACAAGACCGTTAGAATACACATTCATAATCTACAGGACACAATAGAAAACTTCGGTGTCTCAATACATCATGGAACACCAACCACGCGGGAATATTTTCATAAATAAATACAAAAAAGGAAAAAGTAACACACATTATACATGGGTATATCCTCAGTTTATAAAATTGGTTTTCCCTGGGATCCTCTGCGGCTTGTAAACCTTATTACATCTGACTAAATACAAGCACAGTATTGCTAAATATGCATGAAAATGATTAAATTCTTTCAAACATTTAGAGTTTTTAAACCAACCTTCTGCAGCTCCATGCAAACACTATCGTATCCGTTTCCACTCCAAGTTAACGGCTTTGCTAATTTGAATCCTGCGTCATAAATTTGAAACCCAAGACAACTCTTGGTGATCATGACTAGCATCATCCAAATGCATTCCAGGATGCTGGATGAGTCTATTATGAGAAGGGATGAACAGAATGGAATACCTAATTTGCTAAACGGTCGCTGAATGAAGCAGCCTAAGCCGGCCGAACAGTATGAAACAGCTCACACTCTTCAAGTACGAACTGATACATTGGCCCAAAAATAGAAGCGGATGAGGGATCACAGTAGCCAACAAGCATCTAAATCACCTGGACTAGGATAATGCAGGATTAACATTAGCCAGGCCGTTTTCTTGGAGTGGAAACGGATATGATTGTCTTTGCATTCAGATACGGAATTGAAGATATTTGAAAGAACTTAATCGTTTTCATCCAATATTGTACTTTGATTTAGTCAGATGTGGGTTGGGCTAAAGTCACAGTGGTCCTGGAGAAAACAATAGCAACGGCAAATCATAAATACCTGAACATGCCAATATGAACTATTTGGTCACTGTCCTACCTTTCATGCGCGACACCTGGCAAACAGGCCCATGGGAGATAACTTTTCACAGCTAATTATGGTATCTGCAAAGAATGGTATTCTGTAAGCCCTCTATGAAAACAATTTTTAAAATATTTTTATAATCAACTTTAAGTCATATAAGCTACTGCCAGTTTGTTAATTTACCTAAAAGACGATTTCTGAGGATATATTTCATAATTACCAGTCATACAAATTAGTACAGGCTATATTCTATAGGTCTTGGAAGATATAAAACCAACAATGACTTAAGGGTTTTATTATAACGGTGGCAGACAAAATGAGTCCATGTATATACAGTGTAAGATATGTTAGCATTAATGTGTTCTTGAACCCACATTGTAAAGAACTCTGGGAGCTATAACCGGTGATAAACCTGTTGTAGCTGTTGACATGCAACGACTAAGAAAACCAAGTATCAAATGCAAACACATTGCGCAACACCTTAAATCACACACACACACACACACACACACACACACACACACACACATAAAAACAATTTTCTCTCTACAGTGTAACATCCGTAACCTAGTGGTCTAAAGCGGCGTCCGTCTACGATTGATAACTCTCAATCCAGTAGTCGTGGGTTCAGTTAGATCACATCCTGTATATGAATTTCGCTAAAATTGTCAACGCCCGAAAGTAAACCAACGCCAGAGGAAACGCGCACGAGCACCAACCAACTTTTGTCTCCAAAATGAAGCTTTTCTAAGGCCAAACTCAACCCCGAACTATTATCCTTATAGAAAAAGAGACCGTAAAGCCCAGAAGAATCCTGACAGAGGTTGTGAAATCACGCTCCCTCTGTTTCTTTTTCTAAAAACCCTGATTGATAAATGCTCGAGATCAGTGTATGATGCATACACCAAAACTACATACGTGTTTTGTTCAGAGTCTACGGAAAGAACGAGTCTGATAAAGGCATAGGAATACGTCGAGGCCGTCAAGTCAAAACATATTCATGCGTCATATTAAACTAGTTCTTTCCCTAGACTCGGAACAAAACACGAAATCGCTTTTGTATTTATTACATGCCCCTTCCCCCTTTTACGCTCTCTAAACAGTTTTAGCTTCACAGTGTGAATGAAGAAACGAATTGGCATTTATAAAAGTTCGATTCGTTGCGTCTAAGAATATAGACGCGAGAAAGTCAGAGAAAACATAATTAGTTCCAATCTGGGTGTGTGAAACAGACTGAACATCTGTATCGAACGGAAGATAATTATTTCCAATCTGGGTGTGTGAAACAGACTGAACATCTGTATCGAACGCAAGATAATTATTTCCAATCTGGGTGTGTGAAACAGACTGAACATCTGTATCGAACGCAAGATCATCCATGTAAGATTAAATGGCTATGTAATAAAAATGCGTGCCATTTTGTGATGCAGCAAGTAATTTTGAGTAGTACTGTTTAATGCTAGTAAATCATCAGAGCGTGAGAGTAGGTTAGTAGGTTTTAAAAAAAACCACTGTACCATCAACTACATAGAATGCCAAATTTGTGTCGTTTCCTGTTTTATAATGAGCGATTTCATTAGATCTTTAAACTGATAACATATTTCATGCCTCTTTCTATAGTCTGAATAAAATGTTACTGCACTCAGTGGATCCCAAGATGAGTTTAAATGAGTGACCTTCCACTATTTCAACTCACCCATTCTTCATCTACATACATTTTACAACTTTATTAAAGAGGAATTCCTTTGAATGTAGTATATACATATTTTGAATATTGCCGCAGTTATTCTTGTAATTAATGTAATAAATATGCACTGAACAATACCGCGGTACGAATAAAGTATATAAAAGAATAAAATTGGTACTTTTGAAAAGAGGAAGCGAGTGAAATATTGCATGAAATCAGTCCAAATGAAAGATGTGTCTCTTCTTTCACGCTTATAATTCGATACAAATCTGAAGGTATGTGCTAAAAATGAACCAAGAGGAAATTCTGTTGAATGATATGTCTCGCCTGCTTCGCATGTACAGTAAGTACATAATCCAACAAACTTGGCATAGCTAGAAAACTAAGTCATTACAACCAATTTTTACTTTTTATGGGTGTTAACGTAAGTGATAAATATGAATGCACATAACACATTGCATGACCATACACGCAACAGTGTCTAGGAGACTAAAGCATGCTTTGCGTAGCAACAGTGTCTAGGAGACTAAAGCGTGCTTTGCGTAGCAACAGTGTCTAATAGACTAAAGCGTGCTTTGCGTACTTTACCAAAGCAATTATAATTGCTGGATATATCTAAGTAGAATATGAGAGAGAGAGAGGGGGGGGGGGGGGATAGAGAAAGAGAGCGAGAGAGAGATCACGTTATAGCCTAAACTTTCACTCGGTAACACCTTGAGATGACCCCCACAATCCCATTCCGCAATAAAGACTTACTGTATCCATTGCTCTAAAATATAGCGGATCAAAACTGTTTTACTCCTAGGAGAATACATTGATGTGCATTCAAACTATTTCATCCCATCGGTGACAGCAGTAGATCTTCTTTAATTAACACACAGATATTAACGCGAAAGCATCAAAATACACTCTCTCGAGCTGAACCTGCTATTTTCGCCTCCGACAACACTTTGAGGCGTCAAGTGACCATATTACTCCTTGTCAAGCTCTAGTGTTTGACGGAGAAATCCCTACGTACGTATAAGTTTTATCGTATTTAAACGCGATTTTCAGCCTCTCTACATTAACCACAATCTTGATTTCAAGATTTTTCGACATTTTGAATCAAACAGAAAAAAACCCTACAAAAAACAAACAAATGCAAGAACACACACACAAAAAAACTAACAAACAAAACAAATGCAAAGCAAAATTTATGAAAATATGTAGAACTGTGCCCCTTTAATACTCTAATTTTAGCTGCTAACATTAATAATGAAAATTTCCACATATCTATCTATATAGTGTCCGATGCGCAGACACTACAAAATCCATGTCTGACTTAAGAAGGATGTCCATGGAGCAAATAATCTATTTGAAGCACATTACTGTTAGTTCCTGTTAGAGCATGGATTTTGCTTAAAAACTGCTGCTTCCCACGTTTCTGTCGATCCCCACTACGCATGCACTGGAAGCGGAAAGGGAATATGATATCATCGATAAAAATAGATTCTTGTCGTGTACACTGGTTTTTTTTTAACCTTTAAATAGCCGGGTAGACCATACTCCTATTACAACATAATTTTATCTTGCATCAATGTGGGGAAGACAGTCTAATACTGTCGGGCACATCATTCTATTAACATCGTGCATACCGGGTACACCAAACTGCTAATATGGTAAATCTTTTTTTATGACGTTGAAAAAGACAGTCCACCAAGGAAGTACTCTTTCACTTCATGGATTAAAAACAACCCCAAAATACCCGTATGTAAAAAAAACAACCAAAAAAACAATCTAATAAAGAGGACGCTCTAGCGCCCGCTAATAAATATGCACTGAGCTATACCGCGGTACTAATAAAGTATCTATACAAATACACGTCTCTAATGAAACATCCAATTTCTGTAAAACATGAAATGGTTCGAGAAAAAAAAAATGTGGTCAGCTTTTTTTTTCTTTTGGATCAAGTTCTAAACTTGCGCCGCTCCTTCACGTGCAGACATGAACTTGACACCTAGACAGCTTCACACAACGTTGCAAGTTCAAGACACAGTATTATTTCTGTGTTTACGTCATTGTACTCATTTAGTCCTTAATTCAGCGAAAATTAACTGTGAAATGTAACAGGAGCAAATTCTTGTTTACAGGAAACTCTTCTGTCGACTAAACTTTCATTCGAGCATGTTTGAAAACAGTGGATCATCCCAAGATCAGTGTAGACCTGTAATTTATATCAAGGTAGTGGTGATCACACCGGAAGTTCCATCGTTCTCAATATACAGCACAGTGGTACCAGACAAATCTGCCACCTGAGCTGGGCTTTTGAAAACATTACAATTATATACTTGTCCGAGGACAAGCATTCTGCTATTAATTACTTTCCCAGTGTCCCCATATCATTGTCCCCATTCAACATGCGTATCCCTGACCATTCAGGATGCAACATTCATCGATTCATTGATGGTTAAACAGAATATGAACGCATGAAAGGCTATATAATGCCGAGGCAATTGGAGAAAAAAATGTCTTACCCAGAGACATACCACGGCAGCCGACACGGCCTGGTCTGGGAAGGATTAAATATCACAGCATTAACGTTTTTTGGGTGGTGAGTTAGGCTTACCGCAACATTTAATCTGTCTTACATCTCTTACAGTCTGTAGATTTTACATTTATTTTACATGATTTGAAACTGAGTACTCCGGCTAACTGTAGATAAACGTAAATTATTACATCACCACTGGCATTAACCAATAAAAAAACTACAATTATGCTCATTCGAAGCGGTGACTAGTTCGGATTTTACTTCTTTGGGCCTTTGACTCTGATGGTGAATACAACTCTTATAAACTGTATTTTATTTGTTGTTTGTCTAAACATTTATTGCAAATAACATGTTAACATTTATTCCAAAGATTTGCCAGGATTAATTCTATGTAACAAAACTGGAAAATTTTAAAGCATGATCAAGGATAAGACCGAGTCAACCAAATGGTTTCACCGACCGGAAACAGAAGTCAATCCCGGTGTTACCAGTATGTTAAAATTATGGATTTGGTCATATTCACGGCCGGATTAAATAGGTTTCACTTTAACAATTTATGTAATAGATGATAACTGATGCAGTATGGAAATAAAACCTACCTTACAGTTGGAAACAATAATTTAAAGATCCACATCCTGTGTTTCGTTATCTCGAAATACGAAGCAGACAAGCGATACAAAGACCTGACACTAAATTGTATCGAAGTAAATTAAAATAAGTTTCCATTCACTTTTTCAAAAACATGTTCACTGTAAATTGATATGATACAGATCTTACGCTAACATTGATGTGTAATGCGATAGTAGCACTAGGTTTCTATGGATACTGCATTGATAATCTTCGTTTATATTTACACAAGGTTCAGTAAAACTGAATTTTATCGATCAAATATATCAAAAGATAGTTTGATCTGCAGTAAAGAGAAACAGAGCATAAGTTACACTGACGTACTATATGATATTAGCGCCGCGTTTGTTTATTTAAATACACATCGTCAAACATTTAATAGATTTCTTCATCTCTCAAGTCTATGTTCCATTTTATGGATGGAGAAATAAGCTTTTGTTTCAAAATTAAGCTATGTACTGGAGGATATTTTCACAATAAGTCTGACAACAATTAACAGTCCGATATTAACTACAAGGCATGCGAGAGAGAGAGAGAGAGAGAGAGAGAGAGAGAGAGAGAGAGAGAGAGAGAGAGAGAGACTAGTGAAAAGAAGCAAACAGATATCAAGATGGCCACTGTGGCTGCCCTGTGGGATGTCCGAACGGCATAATCCTCATTTAGGACAAACTAGATCTTGGGATGAATGTGTGTACTTAGTTTCAAGGCAATTCACCAACCAGTTTAGGAGAAGTAGTGATAGGACGGATGGATATAGTAGCTTTGCGGTTTTCCCCGCAACTAGAGCAAAAATTCAAATTCTGCGGAAGAAAGTCCGACGTATAATATATAAATATCAGGACTTATCCTAAGTTTTGTTGTCTGTATACGAATACAGTTAATTATTGCATGACTGCAGCTTTCTCGTCTGATGTTTCGCGCGTTCTAAATTCTGGTAACCCACGGCTAGGCTGTCGGGTACCAATAATTGGTTTTCCACAGATGGGCGTTACGAAGTGGAATATTGAATAATGACGTCAGTGGTGCTGAGAGGACCGTGTAGTAGAGTGCTCTTCTCGCTGGCGGCGAAAAGACAAGAAATGAATCAACGCGAGTGGGGAAAACCCCACTAAAAGTATGGTATGTACATGTGTATCGCAGGTGAATAACAGAACAAGTCAATAATGTTTTATAACAAAAATAGACTTTTATAGAATACAATAAAGGAAATATCAAATCGCATAAGATCATTCGGTCTAGAGAAAGTGTATACAATCGAGTAACAGACAAACAAACCGTGTTAAGAATCACTCCAAAGAACATAATCCTGAAATAACACTTTGACATTCTGCAACATTAGCCCATTTTAACGTTAAACACGCAATTTGTCCGTTGGTCAGGTAGATTTATAATAGATTTTTCAAGTTACATTGTTAAGGCAGTTTTCCTTTAGTGGCACGGATTCAGGCCCGTCGAGATCAATTCCGGGTCCCTGGGCAGAGCAGTCATGGGCCCCAAAACTAGTTTACTTTTTTTAATATAAAAACCTGTGTACAGTTTTGTATATAAAACCTGCAGTAATCTACCATAACTTAGACTCTTGCAAGGAACAAATTTTAATATTTACTGCAAAAATTAATTTATTTTTCATAACTGAGTTGACGGTGGGCCCCTATAAATCGCTGAGCCCCTGGACAATTGCCTCCCCCTTCCCCCGTCGGCAGGCCTGCACAGATTAATCCAGCTGCTTGGCTGGTTGGGTTTCCCTTCGGCCTTAAATGACTTGAGATTTTCCTCAATCTTGGGTGGGTTGAGAATGTTGGAAATTTCCAACAGCATTTTATCTGACGGTTTTGTCTATTTACGAACACCAGCAATGGATTTATGGCCAGTTCTAGCTACGATGTCATAGCCCAGCTTTGGAGCACATATCCACATGAAAAAACGTACTTTGTTAATACCGTCCAACTGACAGCTGTAACACAAATTTTCTACCTCCAAAATCACCCTTGCAAACTTGGTACATATCCAAAGTATATCCGGCAGAATTATTTCTTAAATCAATCTCTTCAACAAGATCCATAACTTGAGACAATCTAATGTCGTCGTCATTCTCGGCCTTTCCTTCAAAAAGGTCCAAAACTTGAGAGAAAACGAGATCGTCGTCTTCTGAAAAAACGTCTGCGCTGACCATTTTACATGTACAAAAAATGTTGATGAGTTCCGTTACCAACACGTGAGTGATTTAAATTGATTTGATGCTTTCAGGTAATCATGTGGATGATGCAACAATTTCCCGCTGAAGGAAAAAAAAAATAAGATGCGACAGTTGGAATAGGGAGATACGTGTGACAAGTGGAGAAACGAAAGCTAATTATATAAAAATTGGAAAGAAAGCCGCTGTCATACAATAAATCAGTTAGACAATATTCTCTCGTGTTATACAAGTGATATTGTAGTGAGGGGCGACTCAAAGGGTATTGGCACAGAAAATTCGGATGCTAAAGCGCCCTCGATTTCTCTACCAAAACCCTTTTCCTCGCCCCACCCTGCAATATCGCTGGTATTCCACTCGCGCATATATTCTACCTAATACAAATTTGAAAATACAAACCTGGCAAAATGTACACATACATAACTCCCACAAATAGTCTCAACTAAATTAACTTTAACCTCGCTATAGTTTTGCGATCGAATAGTATTTAACAATAGGAACGAGTAAACCATTTCTCGTATATACACCCTCCGCCATACTTTGCAAAGTGATTAGCCTCCCACACTCGCGACCTGAAGGGTGGGTCTTAACAATGATCGGACCGGGTCGTCTGACTGTTGTGTGCCTCTGGGCAAGATACTTTAGTCCAAATGTCCCGGTATGATATAACCTTTCAGCTATTGTTGTGCCGTTAAACACGAACCAACTAAATCAGTTAACCTTGGGGTAAATACCAATTTGAGATTTTCGCATTTGACAGGCCGGTAATAGCTATATCGCATTGGACCGAGACAGTTCGCGCTTGTATCACATTCGACTGATGGACGGTACGCGCTTTGCCACATTCCAACAAGTCGTTTTGCCTTCGACCTACCACACTTTGTATTCTCGTTTTAAGACTCTCATACACTCTTGGATCGAGAGTCAGATTGAAATGGCCAGGAAAAAAAAAAAAAAAAAAAAAAAAACGATGACTTACCAGGATCTAGTTATAGAATCTGATTAGTTAAGGAGACCACACCTCCACGTTGGCGCTGCGAGTCGGTTTAAAACTGGGGTTACGGAGACATATCAAATGAAACATCATCGGCTTTATCCATCAAATCCAGAAAGAACCTCGGATATAATTTGCCGCTATTGAGAACTATATTCGGACCTACATGGCACAATATGGCCGCGGAAGGAGACAAAGTCACAATTGGAACAATGTCGGTCTTTTCTGTTGTAACATATGTGGTGCACTCCGTCAGAGGCGAATCACCAAATCCATCAAATGTATGTGTATTCCTACAACTTGACGGAAATGGCCGAGCAATGTTCTAATTGAGAGACACATGTTGACAAGGGAATTTAAATTTGGAGTTAAAAGAGATTCAGTTAGTCATCTTAGACCTGTAAATATAGGATTTGGTACAATAACCCTCCCCATATGTTTTGTGGGGGTCGCCATCTTTCAAACTACTACATCTAGTGATTAAAATGTGTACCCTCCAGTGATTAAACTTTTTCCTGACCAATTTAACCAGACTCTCGCTCCTGCCGTGTGCGAGATTATGGGAACGTTACTAATAACTCTGTCCAAGGCGGTATAGCGCTTACCGTCAATCGGTCCAATGCAATATAGCGCCTACCCTCGCGGTCGAAAGCAATATAGTTGTTATTGTTACGGTCGGATGCGAAAATTGCACATATATCTTTACCCTGTGCACATCAGCTAGCTTATCTAAAAGCAAATTTAATTGACATGTATACTAATGACATACGCATTCATTCTAAATGCGCCGATACTGCAGCAGTCAACATTACGATCAATGACAGAGCTGTATAGTTCGTTTGTTGAAGAAAAAAAAAGAAAAAATATTTGATCAATATTTTACAATCAATTCCAAGTCATTAATACAAGTTTACCTCTCCCTGCTCTTTAATAAAACTTTTTCTCAAACTTAATGGCAGAATTTCTTTTCTGGAACGATTTCAATTACAACCCATCTTAAAAGGAATTTATTGTATTGTCTGGAAGAATCTAATCCAGAAGTTCTAATCATTTAAAGAGCTATGCACAGTGGAGCACGTTTGATCCAGCAAGCAAAGGATATAAAGAATTTGACCAGTAAAGGAAGTCTGATTGAATATTGAGTGCCAAATCTTACATAAATGGAATGTAAGATGGGTAGAAGAGGCCATGGGCAGAAATGCGAATGCTTTGAGATCGGGTCAAACAAGTTCATTTATATTTAGGAGGACACTGGAAATGGGTAATTATGTACAGAATTTGAAAACTCGAAGTGCTGCTGGCTCAAGATTTTGGTATTCGAGTTATGGATCTTTGAGTTATCAAAGTTTTACTGTATATTCAAGGTCAATGTCCATGTCAGAAATAACAGTTCTTCTGTACTACAAGACATAGATACATAGATACATACATACATACATACATACATACATACATACATACATACATACGGACAGACAGGCTGACAGGCAAGCTGGTGGGTAAGCTGATAGGGAAAAAAATAGACAAATCAAAAGATATATATTTTTCATAACAAGAGAAATAAAAATAATTCTGTTGAATCATTCAGTTTGAATCAAGTTCCCTGTCAGACGCTCACCCCAATCCAATATAGTTAACTAAGTATGAAAGTGTAAATCGATGAGCTGTATAGTTTTTACAGACTGTCAGTAAAATGCCAGAAAGATATCGCGATCCTGTTTGGAATTGTTTCCGGTTGTCAAGCCAAACCAAACCTCTGAATATTGATTCAGTCTATCTGTCCTTCTTTAAAAGTTGAGAACCCGATTTGTGTTTTCGTCAATAAAGAATTTTAACATTCTTCAAATTATGCAGTATTTTTGGATACTTTCAATTTGGAAGTAAACAATCTGCAGCGTGGCCAGAAATCAATTAAGGATGATCGCTTGTTAAATACTGGAGTATTTAACTTTTGGAAAATTTTAAATTTTTTCCATTGATAAGAATCCGAGCGATACAAAAATCAATTAAAAAATGTATAGGCTGTTGTGCTTTTTCTTGTGACATTATTAGTTGAATCTCCAAGTATGGGTCATTACATAGAAAAGTATGCAAAAGTACCCCGTCACTAATTGCCCATAAAATTATAGCTAAATGAGTATTTAAAATTTCATCAAGTCTCCACAAACTGAAGGTTATAAATTCATGTTGACAAATACGTAAAGAAAAGAGTATAATAATGAGTTCAAATTTTCTCTATGACACATTATAGTATAGTGTGGAGAAATGGGCACGAAAATGGCTCTACTGGCACAAAGGGACGTTAATATTACGCCTCCATTTTGTGCCCATATAATAATAATAATGGCACTATGATCACACGGGGAATTTAACATTACGCCTCCATTTATTTTGTGCCCATATTTTTTTTAAAAATGTATGGGCACAAAATGGCACGATGGAAACAAGGGAAGTTTAACATTAGTCCATAGGATTAACATTATGGGCCATTATAGGGTCAATGGGAATTAAACTTCAGTCTATAGGTTGAGCGTGAGTATGGCATTATCGAGTCAAGGGAAATTATGGGATCAATAGGAATTGAACATTAGTCTACAGCTTGAACATGAGTGTGGCATTAGAGGTCAAGGGAAATTATGAGGGAAATAGGGTTTAACATAGACCTAATGACCAACACCTACACCTACTGACCAGAATTCATAACTACTGACCAACACACCATTTTACTGACCAGCACTCATACTTATCAATCATTACTGTTTTACTGACCAGCACCCACTTATGCTGACCTGCACATACACCTACTAGTAGTAGAGGGTGGGTACTGGGGGACAGCCTTTTTTTGATGGCACTATGGGGACACAAGATGCCCCATAATCTTGTGTCCCCATAGTGCCATCAAAAAAAGACTGTCCCCCAGTACCCACCAAGATGGCAGGGGGGTCTCTATAGGTCCAAGATGGTGGGTGGACCTCTACGGGGGGAGGGAGGGAGGGGGTGTGAGAAATAGAATTAATCTTTCTTGAAAAAGGGTGATCCTGTTGTATGCCTCCCAAATATTTAAGATATGTTATGTTTTGCTGCACACGCCTTGCGGCTACAAACAATGTTACAACATTTCCCAAAACCGAAGACGGGAGAACAGTAAAAACACGTCTTGTTTTATCGACAGTCTGAAATGGACTGACTGAAAATACATTGTTACAGTTTTCATGAACGCATGTTTGGGCTCAAGAATGAGAGTGTAGAATAGGACGGGTTATAGAGTGCAGAATTGGATGGGTCATACTCGAGTCATTCTTACACCGTAAAGCTATGTGCTTGTTTGTTTTGTTTGTTTGTTTGTTTTTTTGTTTTTTTTTGGTTTCCTTCTGAAAACGGTAGATCTAGAATTTTTTCGTGACACATTGCAGTGCCAAAATAGGAACAAAGCTAAGATACCTGACATGCACAAGAACAACTAAACTCAAGATTTTATATGAGCCAAAGATTGACCTATGGAAGAAAAATCGTCGTACAATTTTTAAAGGTTGCAAGTTTTTGAAAAAATTACAAAACTAACGTCACATTTCACATAATCATTGTGACTACTGCCAACATTTGTGGAGAGGCATCTTAAAACGGGAACAGATACCATGATCATTTCAATCGAAATCATTGTATAAGAAACTTAGTGTGTGTGTTTGTGAAACAGAGAGAATTGACATTACGACGGAGAGAGAGAGAGAGAGAGAGAGAGAGAGAGAGAGAGAGAGAGAGAGAGAGAGAGAGAGAGAGAGAGAATATTTTATTCCTACTTTTAAAAAAATCACGACACTTACCTTTTTTTTATGGTATATTTTCCTTAAGAAATTTCAAAATCACACATTCCATTTTTAAAAAATCACATCGATAGGAAAAAAATCCTCTTTTTTCGGTAAAATATCACAAGATTGAATTGGAGACATAGTCTACTAAAATCCTTCTTTTGAAAACGTAGATGTAAAATTCTCACAAAATAATACATCCAAACGTTCTGTGATGTATTTTGACTTAAGGCTGATACACTTTCCATTGATCACAAATTATACGATGGGGTTGTGCACAGAACATTAGATTATAATGGTCTAGACTAAAAGTAACACTAAACTTCCGAAATTGTACCGGACGTTAGCGGAGACTTAAAATAATCCTGAAAAAAAACAAAAAGGGAAATTTTTTTTTTGATTTTTTAAATTTTGTTTATATCAAAACACACAAACACACTATCTACATTTTTTTTTTTTGGGAAGGGGAAATTTTTTATAAAACAAATCAAACACACAAACACACTATCTACATTTTTTTTTGGGAAGGGGAAATTTTTTAAAAAACAAATCAAAAACACACAACCATTTTTTTTACTTTTTAAATTTTTTATATCAAAACACACACCACAAATATACAATCCATTTTTTAAAAAAAAAAATTTATTTGATGGACTGCAAAAGTTGTTGTTGTTGTTGTTGTTGTTGTTGTTGTTGTTGTTGTCTTTGCTGCTGCTGCTGTTGGTGCTGTAGTCTATTTCTTTCCTCCCAATTTTAGATCGATAGAAAGAGAGGGAAAGTGTTTTTTTTTTTGGTTTGGTCGGTAAAAAACAAACCACACAACACCATTCAGATATATACATCAATAATAATAATTATATTTTATTCAATGTATATACATTATGTTACTCGTGGTAATAAAACAATTTCATATAAGTCCAATACAGTTCAATACACTTCCATATATACCTTTTCATTCTCTTATTGTTCTGACACTTCAGGAAGATTCTTGTCTACAATTCTCTCATAACTTTCTTCTGGACTCTCATTGATAAACTCCAACTTAATAAAATGTCCATTATCATCTCTAATCCACTTCCTTTTTTACAAATCCTTTTTTTATTTTTTTTTTTAAAAAAAAAAAAAAAAAACACAAACACACTCTTTACAAACATACTCCACACACCCATTTCTTATTATTTTTTTTTTTTTATCCAATACATACACCACACCATCCATTGCGCTGACCTAAAAATAGGGTTCAGATCGACAGTGAGATAATACAATTTTAGATCGATAGAAAGAGAGGGAAAGTGTTTTTTTTTTTGGTTTGGTCGGTAAAAAACAAACCACACAACACCATTCAGATATATACATCAATAATAATAATTATATTTTATTCAATGTATATACATTATGTTACTCGTGGTAATAAAACAATTTCATATAAGTCCAATACAGTTCAATACACTTCCATATATACCTTTTCATTCTCTTATTGTTCTGACACTTCAGGAAGATTCTTGTCTACAATTCTCTCATAACTTTCTTCTGGACTCTCATTGATAAACTCCAACTTAATAAAATGTCCATTATCATCTCGAATCCACTTCCTTTTTTACAAATCCTTTTTTTATTTTTTTTTAAAAAAAAAAAAAAAAAAAACACAAACACACTCTTTACAAACATACTCCACACACCCATTTCTTATTATTTTTTTTTTTTTATCCAATACATACACCACACCATCCATTGCGCTGACCTAAAAATAGGGTTCAGATCGACAGTGAGATAATACAATTTTAGATCGATAGAAAGAGAGGGAAAGTGTTTTTTTTTTTGGTTTGGTCGGTAAAAAACAAACCACACAACACCATTCAGATATATACATCAATAATAATAATTATATTTTATTCAATGTATATACATTATGTTACTCGTGGTAATAAAACAATTTCATATAAGTCCAATACAGTTCAATACACTTCCATATATACCTTTTCATTCTCTTATTGTTCTGACACTTCAGGAAGATTCTTGTCTACAATTCTCTCATAACTTTCTTCTGGACTCTCATTGATAAACTCCAACTTAATAAAATGTCCATTATCATCTCGAATCCACTTCCTTTTTTACAAATCCTTTTTTTATTTTTTTTTAAAAAAAAAAAAAAAAAAAACACAAACACACTCTTTACAAACATACTCCACACACCCATTTCTTATTATTTTTTTTTTTTTATCCAATACATACACCACACCATCCATTGCGCTGACCTAAAAATAGGGTTCAGATCGACAGTGAGATAATAGATAGAGGGGGGTGACTTCAGATCGATAGAAAGAGAGAGATAGAACATAATCATTATTATTTCAAATTCAATAAAAAACCACACAACACCATATTTTTTTTCAACAATCAACAAAATTGTTTATTCAACAATAACTATTCTAGCATAAAAATACTAACCATTCAACCAGAAATTTTCAAACAGGAACATATTTACAAGGTTGACAACGTTGCGAAGGTAAAGTAAATGTGAAACTTTCTACATCTACATCATTTTGATGTACACTACGATGGTGAGCTAAAGACAAGAGATAACCATAACGTTGACAAAACCATTGTTGTACTTTAGCATCATTTCGAACATAGTCACTATCAAAATAAGTCAGTAAATGTTCTAAGGAATATCCAAGACTGCGTTGATGAAGATAATGAACACAATATTGTCCACACACCATAGAATCTGATCCTTGTAGTCTCACTCGTGTTCTGGCCATCGAGAAATAAATCCAGTAAACTCGGTTTTAGGTTCTGAATGAATGACTTCGTCATCATCATCATTTGTGGTAGTTTGTGACTTCTCACAAAATTCCTCATCTATTTCCATAGGTTCTTCTTCTACGTGTTGCATCTTTTTTTTCTTCTTCTAATAGTCTAGAATCACTTCTCTCAAACTGTTGATTTCTAGAGTATTATCAAATTCTGCATACAAGACGACGTTCACTGTGTCGGGTAGAGGATCTGCAAACTGAAGTTCCACACGAAGTGGGCCTGATTTTATAGGGTGAAAATGTCCTTCATCGCTGCCTTGGTCCGGAGTGAAATCAAATCCCCACAAAGCATACCCTCCTGCATAATCCTCGTACGAAATGCCGTGGCTGGTGTCGCGCCCTAACTGGCCTGTGGCTTCAAACAGGCTCAGGTAAGATCGCAAGTAATTTTTATGGCCGTCGCTAAAGTTAGGTTCAAAAGGTCTGGTACACAAGGTCTTGCCATCTCGACTGACTTCTATCTTGGAGACGTTGTAGTGTTTAAACTCGAACGGATTCTGATCGTGGACTCCGTTGAGGGCTGCATTACTGACGATGCCAATCAGCAAACGTTTGGGGAGCTGTCCTTGGAAGATGTGATCTTCGACTTTGGATCGGAGTCCAGCGGCTATGGTAAAGGTTTTCACTTCCACTCGTCGCACAGGATACTTAGCAGTGGTTCTGCTCAAGGATTGACTGATGTCATTGGCTACTTTTGGTAAGACTTCTACACGTCGCACGTAAAGTTTGGCTTCTTGGATTTTGGTTTTCCACTCGTTAGCATGAGCCATCAAATGGAAGGCGGCACTACTGCGATTAAGTCTCAGGCGTACATCTACTCCGTTCAACAAATACTTGTCTTGCAACCACATGTCCAAATGCAAACGATCCATCAGTTCTAAACTTCGTCTGATTTTCTTTCGACGGTCGTTGAATCCCACATTGTGAGGGACTGCTGGAATTATAGGATCACCATCATTAGCAGAAGTCTTCGCCGGTACTGACAGCTCTGTGTCGTTGAACTTTTCCGAGGTGTCAGGTTTCCAGACCACCGAAGCATCCAGATGAGTGTTCTTGGCTTCTTTTCCGTACGTCAAGAGATTTTCCAAATAAGCACGGTAAGGGTAAGTATCCAAACTGCTGCTGACCAGTTTGTTATTCAAGTACAAATCTACTCCGCTGAACAAGGAATGCATGAAATTATTGACGGGTGCCACTCGGGCAGCTTCCCCAGGAAGGGTGTTGTCATTTTTTTGTACTTGAAGTTTCAGGTACAAGTAACTGTTATTCAGATCGATGTAATCTTCGGTTTGTCCTTTGATTTCAAATTCGATAGGAGCTGATTCCGTCAAAGACGATACAGGATGAAATTCCACCCATTGGGATTCTTGCATCGTCATCATGGTGGGAGGCATAGAAAACATATCCAGTTCTGACTTGGTACATTCGCAAGAATCTCGGTGCATCATTTTCACAGTTATTAATAATCAAACACGTCTAATTCTCTACCAGTTCTTCTTCTTTTCTTATTCTTTTTGGAACTGCCGTGTGTTTTTTTATGAACTTTGAAAGGATTTAGACGTTGTTGTCGTCTCTTTCTACCTTGTCCTTGCTGCTGTGAAGTAATGCCAGGGTCTGAAGCGTGAAGCGTATTTATAGGATTTTCTTGGAGGCCTAAAAGATCTTTACCAGTCGTCATCAACACATTTTTGCCTGCTCTCATAAAAGCTTCTTTAGGATTTTGTTTGTCGATGAGGACATTTTGCAAAAATTCTTTTCCTTGTGTCAAAGCGGCATCTTTTAAGGCCTGCAATCCTCGAGTCACCATCGGTTTCAAAATAGGAGCTACCGTCCGAAAAGCCGATTTTAACATATCTCCTAAACCATGTCCTCGTTGTCGAGCCACTCCTTGGTACACTGGATACATTTTTTTTGTTTGGGAGGTTAGTTACAATTCGTTAGAGAACTTGTTTTTTTCGAAAATGTAGTTTCACCGTGACTTTTCCTTTGTCAATGAATGGCACATCTTGTCCCAAATCTCCTTTTATACTAATGTTGACACTGTCAAAATACGATTTACTGACTGGAAGATAATGAGGATGTACAAATTCACGGTGAACGTGAAACGTGTTTCCACCTTCTTCGTACGCACCAGCAGCAGTATCCACTTTGAAAGGAATGACTCTCAGTAAGGGAGCAGCTGTGTGACCCACCACGTTGTACTCCACCACATCGGAGTACACAAACATTAAATTCAGTCCAACGTTCAATTCGATAGGGGTGCGAAAAGCCTCTCCGAAATCTGTGTTGGTGTGGATTGTTCGTTCACCATGATACTTTTTATTTCCACCCAAAATTTCAAACAACCCAGCAGAAAAACCGATGGTCATGAATTTTCTTTCGTGCGCGGGTAAGTGTTTGTCTTCTTTCTCGTCGAATGGCTTTCCCTCATGCCCTTTCAAAAATTGTATCCAGATACGGCGTGCCACAGGATGGTATTTGATCTCTACCCATTTTTGGTTTTTTTCCAAGGCTTTGCCAAATTGGGCTTCGAAGACGGCCGCAATCGTCTCCACCAAATGTTGAGCGCTAAAATAATACCCTTCAGGAATTCTCATGCGATAGGTCGAGTAGGGAGTATTGTCAGTTTTTGAACTCATTTTTTTCCCAATTTCAGGATCATGAGCGTCCAACTCTTTTTGCACTTTTTCGTTATAGATTGCTACGTCAAAAATGGTTTGATTTCCAGACACATTCTTGATTTGCGTAGGATGAATGATTTCTACCAAAGCCACTTCCCAATGAGCGTCGTGATCCAATTGGAAGGCCTGAGGTAATTTGGCCGTGAAACAACATAATTTGTTGTTGGGAAACACATCCATGGAACTGTCACTGGGTAAAGTTAAATAAAATTGGTCATTCATAGTTCTAAGGTGGTTCTGGTGTCCGAGGAGTCACTCAAGTGGACAGAAGAAGAATGATGTTCAAAAGGTTCCAAAAGAGAATTGGTATTGTGGTGGTGACTGGACGAAGAAGAAGGTGAACTGGCGTTGTTCGAACTAGCGTGGTTGTTGCTATGGCTGCTGTTGTCTGTCGTCGTAAATTTCAAAGAGGGACTGGGTAAAAGATAACCGATGCAACTGCTCAGTAAAATGGTCCACAATTGTTTGTCTCCTTGTTGTAAACTCAAATTAGCAATAGCTGCTCCGATGACACAATACACTACAAAGATTTGGCAGAAAAAGACGATTTGATTTTTAGGCACACGTTCTCCGCACCACACCCAAAGGGGTTGTTTTTGTAATTCTTGAAGAGAAGAACTCTGTGAAGGAGTCGTTGAAGTCGTCTGGGTGGCTACTGTGTTGAATGGCATGTTATGAGTTTTTTTTACTACTTCTTTTTCTTTTTATAGTCGACGACTTGAGAAGCTGCAATCCAAGAATCAAAACTAGGAGGATATCCTTTCCAACGTACTTTGACTTCTTCTACTCGACGTTTACCTACTTTGCGTGTTCTTTGTTCGAGAATGCTTTCGATGTCGTACAAGGTATCTTCTTTTTTAGTCACTCGTTGTAACTCAGGCAAGTAAAATGTTCCTTTGAGTACTTCACCGTTCATGTCTTCCAATTTATAGACGGGAGGATCACGTCCACGGACGGGGGTAGTGACACGAAACAATTCGGTAGTCCAGTTAGGTAAATAACCTTTGTCAAAAGTACGTTTGGTTTTTCCGATACGAACCCAATCTCCCGTCTTTAATAACTTCAACAAAGGTGTCTTTTTCTTTTTTCTTTTTTTGATCTGCTGGGGTGAACCAAATAATTTATCAAACACAGACACTTCGTTTTCAGGGCTGACCTCTTCGGGGGTACATCCAATACTACGATGGTACGATTGATTGTACGCTTTGACCAAACGAGGTAACACGTCGATGTACTTGAGAGTATGTTGATGTGTAAAATATTTCCACATACGTTCTTTCAAAGTTCTTTGAAAACGTTCCACGATACTGGCTTTGGTTTCAGGATTTTCGGTAGTAAAAAAATGAATGTGTCTTTGTTTCAATTCTTTTTGAAAAGCTTGGTTTAGAAATTCGGTACCTTTGTCCGTTTGCCATCGTAAAGGTTGGCGTCCACTTTGTTTCAAGACCAATTTTAAGGCTCGTACCAATTCGGTACTGCTTTTAGAAGTCAAAGGCACGACCCAAGCAAATTTGGAAAACACGTCGATGACACAAAACAAATATTTGTGACCACCATTGTAAGTGGCTAAATGAGAGACGTCAGCTAAATCGGCTTGCCATTGATGATCGATCCCTTCCACTTGAGTGGTACTTCTAGAAAATTTACGTCGAATGGGTTTGTGTAACGTGTACGTCGATTGTTCTTGTAACCATCGTCGTACTTCGGGCAAACGTACACTTTTCAATTGACTTTTAGCAGCTCGATATAATTTTTGAACTCCTCCGTAACCAGCAGCATGGCCAGGATTGTAATAAATGGTGGCTAACAGTTTCTCCATGATGATGATGATGATGATTTCCTCAAGAATAAGTTAACCAAGTTCCAATACTCTTTTCTTCGTGAGGTATCTTTTTGGATTGTTGTTGTTTACGTGTCCGACGTGCTACTGGGGTAAAGGTAGTTTGAACAGGGGTCATCGGTTCTGTTTTGACTTCTTTCTTCACTTCTTCCTTTTTCTTTTCTGAGGGTAAAGGGGTAGGCATCTTCTTTTTTATCCAATCCGGTGTGGCTAACTTTTTTAATTTTTTAAGAGGTGGAGTTAGTAAAAACTCTTCTTCTTCTTCTTCTTCTTCTTGGACGGTCATCCCTGTACCGGTGTCTGTTTTAGTGGTGACTTTAGGTTCGCTTTTCATCAGAGCCTTAAAATCTCTCAGAGTGGGTGAAGCTGTTTCGTCGACTGCTTTTTGACGAAAGAGTTGTAGACGTTGTAAAAGTTGACCGTACCGTTGGGATTTTTCTGTTTCGGACACATTGTTTCGTTCCATCAGGGATTGTATTTCTTGTTGTAACTGAGACATTTCGTTAAGATTAGGATTGGGTGGTAAATGAGGTATCCGTTGTTCGTTCCAACGATGAAATTCCATCCATCGTTTGTAAGGTACTAAAGTCAGTTTTCGTCCTTCCATTTCATCCAAAGGTACCAAAAAGTTGTGGTCTTTTCAGAGAAGGGTGTTCCTTTTTATCTTCTTTTTTTGGGGAGTGGTTATCGCATGACCCCTCCTAAAAGTGGTCCAGCAATCGTTCCTAACAAAGGAGCGGCTATTTTTAACAATGGTCCTATCAACATAGGTAGAAATCCACCTCGTTGTACCAACATTTTTTTCTTTTGTTGAAGAGGTATTTTCTTTTTCACCATTTGACGAAGAACGTTCCGATGTTTCCCTAATTTTTGTTTCTGTATCTTAGACAAAGGTACCGTTCCTTTTAACACGTTCAAACAACATTCACACACGGTATCGATGATTTCTTTAGGAGCTGATTGAATGAGTTGTTTTCGCATGGGAGGTTTGGATTTGTTCAGGACAGACAAGACATCCCAATGTTTGGCTAGACGAGGGGGAAGAAGTCGTCCTTTTTTACTGGTTTTCTTCTTTTTTTGGTGGTGGTGGTGGTGGTGTGCACGTTTGGGAGCCATCTTTTTTAGTCGGTAGAAAACAAGTCTGAAGTCTTTTAGCAGGGTACCCTTCTATTTTATACTGGAACACGTCTCCACTGATTGTCTGCACGACGTACCAACTTCACGACAGGTCTCACTTGACGTTGAGGTGTTTTCAAGGGACTAAATCGACTCAATTCTTGTTTGGATAAATCTACTAAACTTTGTAACACGCCGGTTCTTTCTTGAACTTTGGTTTTAGGGATGGTACTTTGTTGGCGGCCGCTGCCATAGCCAGATCAGCTTCTGTCGTCGAGGGTCCCGAAGGGGTAACTTTCGAAATAGGTTTCCATTTTTGCATCAAATTAGGAAACACTTGTCTTAAGTCCGGTTTGGCAGGCATCATCGTGAAGGGTGGTGAAGAAGACAAAGATGATGGGGACGAAGGAGAAGGAGACCTCGTCACGGTTGTTTGTCGTGGTGTCTTGCGGGTGTACGTTTGCGTCCTGGCCGCAGTACCTCTCTTGCGGCCGGTGCTAGTGGTAGGTGTTTTCTTCTTCTTGGTAGAACTTTTCTTTTTCTGGTGGGTGGTTTTCTTTTTCTTCTTTGGACTTTTCTTCTTTTTGGGTGCTTTGGGTTTTTTGGCTTTGGCATCATTAGGATCCCATTTCAAAAGGGAACGAATCATAACCCCTCCTAAAGAACCACTTCCACCAGGAGTTAAAATGATTTGTTTTTTAGTCCGTGAATCGATTCTAGGATCAGCCAGTTGTGACAATGCTCCTTTATGTCTTTGAAAAAAACGTTGAGTTTGATGAGGGATGTGAATGATGCCTTGCAGTAATTGACGTGCTGTCAAAGTAAACCATCGTAACACTTCTTTAAGACTCGCTTCTAACAAATGAGCACGGACTTGTGCATTTTTTTCACGACTAATGCCATACAAGGCACGAATCAATTTAGCCGAAGGATGAGGTTGAAAGGAAGTCATCTTCTCTCAAAAAGAGTGTGAGACAGAAATGACGTAGTGACTGTTTTTATAGTTTTTTTTTCAAAAATGGGTTGAAGGGGACGTGTAAATGACAGGACCACCTTCTTCACCCCAAGAGTGAAAGATACTGGCACGAAATCTCAAATAGTCAGGAGTGGTCGGTTTTAAGTCAATGAGTAAATACTCGTGAGGGGTTTGAGTGGCATCGTCGTACGCATAATTGAGCCAAGGAGCCCCTAACTGTTTGGCTAACACTTGTACTTGAGATTTGTCTCTGGGGCTTTTAAACAGAACCACGTAATGAGCATTCAAACTGATGGTTCGATGGGCTTTACTTTGCTGAAATAAATTTTGAGTAATGTAGACAATACTAGCATTACGATGGTGTCCTTTTCGTGTAAACCAAAGTTTAATTTCTTCTTCGTCTTCTCCTAACATGTCATCAAAAATAACTAAATGAGTTTGACTCACGTCAGACACGATTCCATCGTCTTCGTGAGGAATACCATCCACAAATGAAATGGTTTCTCCTTGACTTTCTTTCAATAACGTGTAAGACGGTTGCCACTCTTTGTAACACCACACGATACGTTGAGGTGGACGATCAAACAAATCAGCTTTGTGTTCGATCAATCGTTTGACAAATTCGGTTTTCCCTGAACCACTGGGTCCAGCAATCAACATGTTAAATGGATGGCGCAGATACAAAGCATTCCAACTTTGACGATCTAACTTTTCGTCAATCACTTTGACGACAGAAGCAGAAGAGGTAGACGAGGTAGAATAAGAAGATGATGTAGCCATGATTGAGGTAAGAAGATTTTTGAGAAGAAGACAAAGACCCAAGACATTTTATACATTTTCATACACGTTTATTTTTTTATTTTTTTTAAAAAAAAACAACCAACCAACCAACAAAAACATATTTTTTACAACTTTACACGAACACGAAGAAGTGAATTAGTGAGAAAATATGCAATTAAAATGAACACGTACACAATGAAGACTACCACTAAAACCATCAAACTGTCATATAAACACGTCAATGTACAACAATAGTTTCGTGTCCTAGTCATGAAAGACACCCTTGAAAGAGGGTATAGTGTAAAAATCGAGAAATGACTTTGAGTTTACGTTTCACTTGGATTTTGACAAACTCTTGGTAAATCCGTTTTCGTAACTTCAAAGGCATGCCAGCAATGTACTTGGGTAAAGTTTCCGATTTGGAAAGAAGTAACTCTCTTTTGTATTCTTCACGATACTGGTGATAGTTTTTCTTCAAAATCAGATTTCTGATACGGTGAAAGTCACGGTAGTGTGCAAATCGAGGAATGACTTTGAGTTTGGGTTTCACTTGGATCTGGACCAACTCTTTGTAAATGCGTACTCGCAACTTCGAAGGCAAGTCACAAATGCGATCTTCTAAAACTAGGGACAAAATACTGGTAAATGCGTTCTCGCAGCTCCAAAGGTAAACCACAAATGTATTCTTGTAAAGTATCCTCCGACATGTTTTTTTACTTCTTCTTGGCATCTGGCTCATCGTACCCGTACTCTTCTGAGGCCACTAAAGGTAAGAACTGACAGTGCGGAGACCATCTGGCATGTTCAATGTAAGCTGAGTCGGTAGGCTCCCATTGGTGAAGTCTCACACCGCAACTGAAACATTGAACTTTATCTCCTTCTCCCAAGTAGATAAATCCAGATCTGGCTAAAGCTTTGTCAGTAGTGGATTGTAGTAGAAATTTAGGCCACTTGTCTTTGAACGTCTCGAGTCGATTATCATACTTGGAATAACCAGGCAGAGCCACAGGTATCGTCAATTCTTTATGACATTCACAGGTACGTTTAGCATTCTTCCCAATAAAGAAGAAAGGTCGTCCTGCATCTCTAGAGGGACGGTGAGGTACACGTGCTGCATCGACGATGTCCAAGCGTACGGCATCCGTCTGATCGTATGAATCGATGCTGTCAACGCTTACGGAATCCGTCTCGTCGCATGGCACTGCATCGCACTCCAAGTCGTAATGGTACTTGGAGTTCACACCACTAGATTTCTCACTCGGTGGGTGGGTGGCATGAGTATTCTTATTCATCTTTGGTGGGAGGATGACAAAATTAATCTTTTTTTCTTCTTCTTGCTCGGTCAACGTTGAAAGTCACAATGAATGGTTAGGTTTGGAAGGGGTGCCCTTTTTTATACTGCAGATCGGCGTGTCAGTAATGTAAATTGGTGTGGTCTGGAAGTCTCACTCGCTTCTGGTACACGATTTGGTACACTTTTTGTAAAGGACGAGTGACAATTTGATGATTAGGTAACCGTACGATCTTGTGAGGTTCTAACGTGTGCACTCGAAAGAATTCCACTTGTCCAGACAGCAAAGCATTTTTTCAAAACCTCAAAGTTAACCACTTGGCTGGTTAGGGATGCCTGCTTGTTGCAACAGGAGTTCTGCTTTGTTTCGTTGTTTGGTTCTGTCCGACTGTCGAATGTTATTCCGGGCTCTTTTCCATTCTTTGCTCTCGTTCTTGTTAGCATAGGTGCGGCCCACCACAATAGCCCGAGCAAAGCACATATGGTCTTGAGTATTGTCGATTTGGACGACACTGCGTTTGGTACTTTGAATATCGTCCACCAGTAACGGTTTCCTACTTCGTCCACTTCCTCAAGGAGGGGAAACGTGAGTCAAGTAAAGTGTGGCCTTTCCATCGGTGATGGTAAACTTGTCGTTCGATTGTTGCACATGTTCTATTTTGGACATGACTTTGTCTGGCGTTAATTCTGCCGGGGTGCTGAACTCGATCCAAACAGGACTCTTCAAATTGTCATGATGAATGGCCAGTCTCAATCGATCGTCTTCTTTGGCTCCACATTGTCGTTTCAAGTTCATTAAGACAGAATCCCACAAATCGCTAATGAACCCCGCCGCTTTCTCGGGAGGTACTTTGGACTTGAAGTCTTTAAAGTGAACCGTGTGAGTGTAAGCTGTAGTTTTAAATTTTCGAGAAGTTATTTTTTGAGTCTCTAGAATCCAATAGTAATTTTCAGGAGGAGCCAAAGTACTAGGTTGTATTTCTTGGTCTGGGGTTCTGGTAGTGGATTTTGTTTTGGGTGGGTTAGAAGTTTGGGTTTCAGGTTCACTCATCTCCTCTTCGAAGTCACTAGCATGGACTTGAGCTAGTAGTTCATCTAGCGGTGTTTCAGGCGGTACGGAATGTCTTCGTCGTCGTGGCCTCTTTGTTTCTTCTTCTTCTTCTTCTTCTGGTTTCTCATGGCTTCGGCGTGATCTTTTCATCTTGAAGTTTACTTTGAAGCTGATTGAGTTTCACCCAGGGAACCTATATATATAGACCTTCTTACCCTCAGAATCACTAGTCGTGATTGAACTTTCAAACTGTGAAGATGGAAAAGTACTGCGCTCGAGATAAAAGTCAAGATACTGGAATTGAACTGAATAAATATGTTCATAAGGTGTATGATAATTATGCTGCTGACATACTTGGTAATGTCTATCATATGAAGTATGGAAGGAAAGTCAAAGGAAATTTGAATTCATTTGGATTGATAAAGATTAAGGTTACTGGTAAGGAAGGAAAGAGGAAGAAACATACAAATCGAGGGAGATTTGTCTTTGAAGCGGTGAATGGAGTGGATCTACCAAGACAGAGTGAAGTGGTACATCTCAATGATGTACTTGATGATGATAGAATAGAAAATCTTCAAGTGATGACTGCTAGTGAACGAACATGTTTGCATAAACATGTGAAGAATGATAAAGAAAAAAGGAGAGTTAATTTTGGAAGTAATAGAAGTGTGTTGTGCCAGTTTGTTGGTGAGACAGAGGAAAGAAGATTTGAAAGTATGGAAAAGGCTGCTGAATATTTTGATTGTGTTACAGGAAGTATCCACTTTTGCTGTACTGGAATTTGTAAGTCGGTCTTTTCGAAGAAGTTCCAGAAAAGATTTCAAGCTAGATGGGAAGAGCCAGAGAAGAAGAGTCAAGTCATTGGAGGATTTGTGAGACCTGTGAAATTAACTGACTTGAATTCAGGATTATATAGTCGGATGGATTCCATTCATGATGTGGCAAGGTGTTTTGGATTAGATCATAGTAAAGTTTACAAGATTTGTAAAAAAGAGCGGTGGATTCGAGATGATAATGGACATTTTATTAAGTTGGAGTTTATCAATGAGAGTCCAGAAGAAAGTTATGAGAGAATTGTAGACAAGAATCTTCCTGAAGTGTCAGAACAATAAGAGAATGAAAAGGTATATATGGAAGTGTATTGAACTGTATTGGACTTATATGAAATTGTTTTATTACCACGAGTAACATAATGTATATACATTGAATAAAATATAATTATTATTATTGATGTATATATCTGAATGGTGTTGTGTGGTTTGTTTTTTACCGACCAAACCAAAAAAAAAAACACTTTCCCTCTCTTTCTATCGATCTAAAATTGGGAGGAAAGAAATAGACTACAGCACCAACAGCAGCAGCAGCAAAGACAACAACAACAACAACAACAACAACAACAACAACAACAACAACTTTTGCAGTCCATCAAATAAATTTTTTTTTTTTAAAAATGGATTGTATATTTGTGGTGTGTGTTTTGATATAAAAAATTTAAAAAGTAAAAAAAATGGTTGTGTGTTTTTGATTTGTTTTTTAAAAAATTTCCCCTTCCCAAAAAAAAATGTAGATAGTGTGTTTGTGTGTTTGATTTGTTTTATAAAAAATTTCCCCTTCCCAAAAAAAAAAATGTAGATAGTGTGTTTGTGTGTTTTGATATAAACAAAATTTAAAAAATCAAAAAAAAAATTTCCCTTTTTGTTTTTTTTCAGGATTATTTTAAGTCTCCGCTAACGTCCGGTACAATTTCGGAAGTTTAGTGTTACTTTTAGTCTAGACCATTATAATCTAATGTTCTGTGCACAACCCCATCGTATAATTTGTGATCAATGGAAAGTGTATCAGCCTTAAGTCAAAATACATCACAGAACGTTTGGATGTATTATTTTGTGAGAATTTTACATCTACGTTTTCAAAAGAAGGATTTTAGTAGACTATGTCTCCAATTCAATCTTGTGATATTTTACCGAAAAAAGAGGATTTTTTTCCTATCGATGTGATTTTTTAAAAATGGAATGTGTGATTTTGAAATTTCTTAAGGAAAATATACCATAAAAAAAGGTAAGTGTCGTGATTTTTTTAAAAGTAGGAATAAAATATTCTCTCTCTCTCTCTCTCTCTCTCTCTCTCTCTCTCTCTCTCTCTCTCTCTCTCTCTCTCTCCGTTGTAATGTCAATTCTCTCTGTTTCACAAACACACACACTAAGTTTCTTATACAATGATTTCGATTGAAATGATCATGGTATCTGTTCCCGTTTTAAGATGCCTCTCCACAAATGTTGGCAGTAGTCACAATGATTATGTGAAATGTGACGTTAGTTTTGTAATTTTTTCAAAAACTTGCAACCTTTAAAAATTGTACGACGATTTTTCTTCCATAGGTCAATCTTTGGCTCATATAAAATCTTGAGTTTAGTTGTTCTTGTGCATGTCAGGTATCTTAGCTTTGTTCCTATTTTGGCACTGCAATGTGTCACGAAAAAATTCTAGATCTACCGTTTTCAGAAGGAAACCAAAAAAAACAAAAAAACAAACAAACAAACAAAACAAACAAGCACATAGCTTTACGGTGTAAGAATGACTCGAGTATGACCCATCCAATTCTGCACTCTATAACCCGTCCTATTCTACACTCTCATTCTTGAGCCCAAACATGCGTTCATGAAAACTGTAACAATGTATTTTCAGTCAGTCCATTTCAGACTGTCGATAAAACAAGACGTGTTTTTACTGTTCTCCCGTCTTCGGTTTTGGGAAATGTTGTAACATTGTTTGTAGCCGCAAGGCGTGTGCAGCAAAACATAACATATCTTAAATATTTGGGAGGCATACAACAGGATCACCCTTTTTCAAGAAAGATTAATTCTATTTCTCACCCCCCCTCCCTCCCTCCCCCCGTAGAGGTCCACCCACCATCTTGGACCTATAGAGACCCCCCTGCCATCTTGGTGGGTACTGGGGGACAGTCTTTTTTTGATGGCACTATGGGGACACAAGATTATGGGGCATCTTGTGTCCCCATAGTGCCATCAAAAAAAGGCTGTCCCCCAGTACCCACCCTCTACTACTCCTACTGACCATCACCCACACCTACTGACCAACACGCAGTCCTACTGACCAGCACACCGGCCAACCGACCAGCACCAACGCTTACTAACCAATAAACAGTCCTACTGACCAGTGCCACATCTACTAACCAACATTGACGCTTACTAACCAATACACAGTGTTACTGACTAGCACCCACACCTACTGACCAGCACCCATACCTACTGATCAGCACCCACACCTACTGATCAACACTCACTCATATAAACAAATGTGTAATGGTACGATGTAAAGTAAAGGGGTAAAGTAACGAGGATTAACACCAAATTTTAGACAGACACTCGTCCTTTTTACAAACCAAACAGAGGAAGGAACGTTCCTTTGGCAGAGGCGGCCTAGTGGTTACATGCATATATCTGATATTTATATATAGAGGATCTCAAATGGGTACTGATTTAATATTTAAGTTTTGAAACAAGTTAATAATTTCCAGCTTTTGCGAGCCTTGGCGAGCAATAGCTGGAAAGTATTCAACAAGCTTCATACATTCCATATTAAATTATCACCCATTTGAGATTCTGTTTATCACATGGTTTTTATTTTGAGTGCAAAAAGTTTAGATAAAAAGAACACTTAAGTTTTGGCATTTCATTTCATTCTGCAGAATTCGATAACCAATAACATTTATAAGTAGATTTTTCTTTTTACAAATTACAATTCAAAGAGCAACTGTCCTTCCAATCAATAGAACACACACACACATGTGTGTGTGTGTGTGTGTGTGTGTGTGTGCGCATGTGTGTACATATGTTGGTGTGTGTGTGTGTTTGTATCTATATCCTAATAATAATAATAATAACAATACACACATCAAGAATATTTTGATTTTCATTTATTTTTGGTATATTCTCGTGAAGCAGAATCACAATGAGATTTCAAACATGTTATAAACGTCCATTTTATTCTTGTGAGTGTCTTGATTTGAATTTCTTAGAAGCAATGAATTCTTCTTCAGAAATCTCATTTTGCTCCTCGCTTCTCTCTTTTTCAATTTACTTTGTGTAGGTGACACTTTGAACGTCAATGTCCTTGGTCGTGACACACAAAACTTTTGTCCTGGCTTTGCCTCAGGATCTCTGTTCTCCTTTCTTAGGATAAGGGATTCCTTTCTTTGACGTTGTGGACATTCTGGAGCTTAATGACCTTTCTCTTGACTGATATAACAGGTATCTTCATGTTTATCTCGAGAGAAGCTGTGGTTTTATATAGGGTCCAAAGAGCTATTTTCCTGTCTGGATCAGCACATTTTTGTTAGTATTCAGTAATGTTTGTTTGGGACTCTGCTTGTCAATGAGCACAGTTTGGATGAATTGTTTTCCTTGCATCAGGGCAGCATTATTTAAAGCATGCAGTCCTTGTGAGGCCATAGCTTGCAAGACGGATGCCACAGTACAAAAGAAGGATTTGAACATACTCCCCAAAACCATGTCCTCTTTGTCCAACTACTCCTCGGTACACAGGATATATAAGTAACAACTCAGTCGAAAATAGTTTTCGAAAATGTAGTTTCGCGGTGACTTTTCCTTTAGAGAATAGAATATTTGGTCCGAGATTTTCTTTCATACCAAACGTCACACTGTCAAAATGCCATTTACTGACAATAAGGTAATGGGGATGCACAAATTCTCGGAGAACATGATAGGTGTTTCCTCCTTCAACGCCAGCACTAACTGCAGAATCCACTTAAAGGGAATGACTCTCTGCAACGGAGCAGCTGTGTTTCCCACCATGTTGTACTCGACGACATCGGAGTATACGAACATCAAATTGAGTCTTTCGTTCAATTTTATGGGGTATCGAAAATACTTGAAGAATTCTTTGTTGTTGTTGACGTCTTTTGTTGGAGTTAGACGTGTGTTTCCACACAGAATCGCAAACAACCTTGGAGAAAGTTTGATGGGCATCGTTTTACTGTCGGAAACATCCATTTTATGACGATGGTACTCGATCAGTACACGTCTGTTGGTTTTCTCTAATGTCTTGCGAAAATGATCGTTGAAAACATTCCAAATCGTATCGACGAGATGATGAGGGTTAAAATAATATCCTGCAGCAATTATAATATGGCAACACATCCAGAGAACTGTCACTGGGTAATGCACGTGTCAAATGGACTGGAACATCCAGCCGATTTAGCAGATGCGTCTCGCTTGGCTTCGTACAATCGAGGTTAGAAATATTTTTTTTGTGCCATTATTGTGCTTTAAAAATCGGTCTGTGTGGTCCCCATTGACATACAAAACAGGTTCGGAGTTAGTGCAAGCTTTGAAAAATCGTCTTGAAACAAAGTTGTCGACACCCTCTGCGATGGTAAACGGACACTGAATTTCGCAATGAACAATTCGAAAAGAACTGAAAAACCGACACATTCATGTTTTCACCACTGAATATTCTGAAACCAAATCCATTTTTAAATCTGCACAGTTGTTAAATGTTTATCTATTTTTTGGTCTTCGCTAAATTCGGTATAATTTGTCTAAGTTTTAAATTTTTATTTGTGCAATTGTTTGGAAAAATTAAATTTTTTAATTTTTATTTTTTTTATTTGGAGGAATATCTTTTTAGCCTTAGCTAAATTCCATACTAGTTCCGAATTTTAGTATTACTTTTGGTCTCCATCATATATTTTATTTTCCTTTCCGAATTTTATTTTTCAGTGTCAGCTAAATTCCGTATAAGTTTTTGAATTTTAGTATTTTTTTCAGTCTGGACGTATTCTAAAATCGTTTCTGGATTTTTCTTTTCAGTCTCCACTAAATTTTGTATTAGTTTCGGTCATTTTAGTATTACTTTTAGTATCGGCTGTATTCTTATTAGTCTCCGCTAAATGCCGCATTAGTTTCTGAATGCTAGTATTAATTTTAGTCTCGGCCATTTTAATTTAATGTTTCGAGTTTTCTAGTCTCCGCTAAATTCTATGACAGTTTCATACTTTAAGCATCACTTTAATCACGGCTATTTTTGTGATATTAAAAGTTGTCTCTCTTCATTACAGCTATTTGTAACATCAGTACAATATATATAAATTTACCGACACCACCAACATAATCTAAGGTATAGTTAATGCTTTATATATAAATCTCAGATATATCCATGTAACCAGTAGGCAATCATTCTGCCTGGTTTGTAAAAAGTATATGTTTCCGTCTAAAATTATGTGGTAATCCTGATTACTTTATTCCCTTACTTTACATCGTACCCGTACACATCTGTGTGTAGGTGTGCGTGCTGGTCAGTTGACGTGGGTGCTGGACAGTAACGCCATGTATTGGTAAGCAATTGTGGGTGTTGGTTAATAGATATGGGTGCTGGTCAGTAACACTTGTTAGTAAGCGTGGGTGTTGGTTTGTAGATCTTGATGCTGGTCAGTAAGACTGTCTTGGTCAGTATGTGTGGGTGTTGGTCAGTAAGATTGTGTATTGGTTAATAAGCGTGGTTGCTGGTCAGTAGATGTATGTGTTGGTCAGTAGATGTCGGTGCTGGTCAGTAATACTGTGGTTTGGTTAGCAAGGGTAGGTGACTGTCAGTCAGACGGTGTGTTGGTCAGTAGGAATGGGTGCTGGTCAGTAGGTAAACGTGCTGGTCAGTATGTGTAGGTGCTGGTCAGTAAGTCTATGTTTAATTCCCACTTCTAGTCAGTAGGTCTATGTTAAATTCCCACTGACCCCATAATTTCCCTTGACCCGATAATACCATATTCATGTTCAACACATGGACTAATGTTCAATTCCCATTGATCCCATAACGGCCCATAATGTTAATCCTATGGACTAATGTTAAATTCCCCTTGTGCCGATAGTGCTATTTTTATATTTTAACAAATGTGCACACACAAAAAAACATGGATGCGTAATGTTAATTTCTCCTTGTGCCCATAGTGCCATCTAAAAACAAAATGTATAGTGCCATTTGGGTGCCCATATCGCCACACTCTACTACTCACAGTTATTCCACATTGGTTTTCCACAACAGTGGTAGCACTCTACAGTTTCGCACTTTGCGTAAGGGTTTGATTGTTAAAGAAAATGAATTTCCCAGGTTTCCTCACTGGTCATCCTGCTTACTTAAAACAGACCTTGTATATCTTAGGTACTTTTAAAATAACTTTTAATTTCTTTTATTTTGGTGTATGATTGATGGGTGTAATTTTAGTTATAGAATATACAGCTTGGCCTTAATACAGATGTGTACATCTCAAAAAGACTGCTAGCTCCGCTTGGTCATTTTCACTTCCTGGAAAACGAACCGATAACTTTTTGAACTTTTTACTTTTTATACATTTTATGATTCATTCATTGCACTTTCAGAAGCTGGTATTGTCTAATCTGGCAAAATTCATTTTCCCTATTTTAATAAGTGTTAAAGTTGGTGTACTTTGGACTAGTTTAGGCTCATTTTTCCAGCACATGGGTGCAGTCATTTTATGAGCTGTCTGCTTTAGATAGTGCACAGTTTCCATAATGACCACATGTAAAGAAATTTTAGTCACAGTACATGAGGTTTGCCAACATTCTCTCCATTGTGCATGTTGCCAATGCAAACAACTTCACCTTTTTATCGGTCCCTCTCTCAGAAGTGTATACTAACCGTAAAGTGCTACCAGAACAATACACGTAGGTAAACAGCGATGTCATATAGATGACGTAATAATTTAATGAATACCTCATTTTGAGCTGCGGAGTATGCGTTGATATTACAAAGGTGGACTTCTTTAATTTAACATTTTTTATGTTATGCTAGGCAGTGAATTACTGGATTTTCCGATTGAAAACATTGTGATATTTCACTGCAGTGTTGTGTAAAGGTTAAGATGGCTGCTTCGCATCCAGGCGAAGAGGGTTCAAATCCCACAATAGGCAATTTTTTTATCTGCTGTTTTACCTTGAATTGGGAAGGAGCATTATGTAACTACTGATATTTTGTGTCCAAATATACACAAAACAGAGCAGAACATAAACGGCAAACTGCTGACATTATCGCGCGGGATGCAGTAAGAAATCAGCTACTTCAGTGTGTTATACAAATTGCTAGACAATACGCTTGTGCACAAAATAAAAAGAATATTTGCTTGCGCCAAGTGAATAACAGATATATTTCATCTCGTGGGTGAAAAACTTAAGTATTTTCACCCACTCGATGAAATATATCCGTTATTCACTCGTTTCAAGCAAATATCCTCTATTTATTTTATGCTAGGCCGTGAATTACGAGATATAATTTTTCACTGCCGCGTCGATAACATTATGACCAAGAAATTTTGAGCTATTTTTAGACGTTTGCGCTGTCTAGTGGTAACTACGACCGCCTTGCATGTAGACGAACCCATTTCAAACCCAACGATGTGCATACAATTATTTGTCTTCTTTTTTTTTTTTTTTTTTTTTAATGTATGTGTTGTTTTACCTTGAATTGGGATGTATGCTACTATTTGCGAATATACACAAAACATAGGTGAACATAAATGGTTAACCGCTGACATTATTGCGCGGGATACAGTAAGAAATCTGCTACGTCAATCTGATATACATATTGCTAGCCAGTTCGCTTGAGCATAAAATAAAAAGAAACTTTGCTCGCTCCGAGTGAATAACAGACACATGTAATCTCTAGCATTTTCACCCACTCGATGAAATATATCCGTTATTCACTCGGAGCAAGCAAATATCCTCACTGTATTGTCCCAAAACAATAATATACAGTAGAACTTGAAAAACTCGAAGCGTTGCTCACCCACATTCGAGTTGAAGGTCATTTCTAGTTTTTGCCGTCGCAAACACTACAATGCTTTGCAGCTAAACTAATCAAGTCCCTCGAGTTATGCCGAGTATTCGAGTTATGGATGTTTGAGTTATCTAAGTTTTACAATGATCAGAGACAAGTTCAAAAGAAGATGCAAGTTCCTTTCCAATTCACAAAACAATCATACAAGAGACTTACAATTGTATAAGTTTTTTATATTATAAATGTCCATTCAACTTTCAAAACACATGATATACAGGGTCGCGTTAATAACCACCGCACCTCAAACGGCTACGCCAAGATCTAGAATTTAGTTTTTTAAACTTAGGTTTCCATTTGTACCAGCCTATAAAATGTGATTGCGTTGCAATTACATACTATCAAAACTTGGCTAAAAAAAAGCTTTAAATGTACAGTCATACAACAAGGTGTAAGGGGAATAGGTGTATACATGTATTTCCAACCCTTCAACACGCATAAGTGGTCATGCTTCGTGCAGCTTAGAGTTTTAGTAAAGAACCTAGTCTCGGTATGCCCAGACTGTAGGAGTATATCTGCATAAAGAATTTGCATATACAGTAACACTACAACACTACGCCTACCCACCCCTCCCTTACAGATTATTTACATCAAGTGGATAGATTTTGATACAATCATTTGATCAAGTGCTGACATCATCACGATTCTTACAACTTATTTCATGACGTCAAAAATGACGTTGCGCTAACATACTAAGATCTTAATCTTTCAGTATTCATCCTGATACATAAATTTTACATTTGTTTACCTTAAATATGCAATTTGTCATGTTTTGTTTTACAGTAATAATCAAACTTGCATTTGTCAAGGCTGACATTGCCGTCTAGCGCCCCAAAATTTGGAGCGCCTCGTTTTCTTTTCTGTTCTATTTTTCCCGTGCCCTGGTTTCGATTTACCACTGCTTAGCAATGAATGCCGAAGAGGGTCGGATGACCCAGGCCAGCAAAGAACCCTGAATCGATACTGGAGTTAAACACGGTTTCTAAATAATATATTGAAAATATTAGGTTCGACACGCGTAAATCTTCAGTTGGAAAAGTCTTCAAAGTGTTGATGATTTAGGGAAAACGGTCGAGGCTTTTCAAATAAAAAACAATACGAATGTTTCCAGATGACTGACTATATGCGCATGTACCTGTAGGGACAATCTACAGAACAGAACTAGGCCTGAAAGTCGTGGACGATGTCAATATACAACTTAAGCCTAATTTAAGTTTTACTTTAAGACTGAAAACTTATCTATGTCGTTAATTTGCATGTAATTTCAATATCAAGCATAAATCTTCTCTTGGCATGAGCTCTTGGGCTGAGACTACTGAAGAAACTAACTTTATTCCTGAGAGGTGTAATTATTTTAGCTATAATAATATACTTATTCTGGAGGATAAAAGGTATCCACCAGGGTGGCTATTTAGATTTTTTATTAAGGAAATTGGACTTGAACAAATGTTGATTTGTTTTGCAAATTGCAAATCGTTATGTGATCTTTAGTTTCTGAGTATCATTAATCGTGCGATACGGTCGAAGCCCTGTATGTCAAAGATTCGGTGTAGTCGGACCTTCTCCACAGCCTGCATTAACATTTCCAATCTCGCTAATTTCCGATTTAAATGCAAGTTCAGAAAGTCGGAAAAAAAAATGTTGGAATGCCTTCCATGAAACGAATTCTCCAAAAACAAAAAAAGAGAACCGTTTTTTAATTATATTGCTCGCTGAAGTTAAAAGCACCATGAAAATAAACATTAAGTTAATCAGATCCTCAAATGAGATCATATCAACTTCTACTTGTTTATTCCAATGATAACCTCGATGAAAAGAAAGTTATGAATACTCTGTTTATTTGAAATTATTGCGTTGGACACGATGTTTTATTTTGATTTAAACCAAAACGATCAACAATATTTACGCAAAATTTTTAAATCCTAACAATAGGAAAATTAGCGTAATTTCTTCTCTAAAAAGGTGTTTCAACTATATTTAATTTTATTTTTCAACATCTGAAATTTGACTGCGAATGTTCTGACTTTACAAGTTAAAACTGAGATCAAAATTATTCGATTAAGACATCATATTAAAAATTTTACGGTGGTCCAAGACTTTAGATAAACTCCAAGAATTCCGTTTGGTATTGATATTGTTGTAATATACTCGAGGCCTGGTCACATGATCCTAAATTCTAAGGTTCTGGAAAAAATTAAGAATATAATTTTCATGCGATGAAAATAAATTTTCACTGAAAGTCTTATCAGTCAAATTAGCTGGACTAACACTCAAAGAGAGGTTAGCTTCTTGCGCATTATTCGCTGTCAGTTTTGGTACAATTTGGGAAATACAACTATCAGCATAAAACAAGAACTCAAAATACAAATAAATTTGATGTTCTGTATTTTGATTTACAAGTAAATTAGAATCACACAACTTCAACAACCTCATTAACTTTTCTTCCTCTCTTTGTGTCGTAACTTTTTTGAAACATGGATGCATTCTGGCGGCCATATTAAACGTCAGATCGGCACCATTTTTAATTAGGAACAGCTAGACATCATAAGAAGTGTTTCAGTGAAAATGTTGATTTAACCGTCGATTAAGGAAGACTAGCGATAACAAGATTTTCAAGATGGCTGCCATGGCGGCCATATTGGATGTCTGAGCAGCACCATTTTCATTTCGGACCAACTAGAGCACAAACATCCAATGCTCTGCAGTTATATAATTTGTTTCAAAGAAAAATTATATAATTGTTAAGAAATATTATCAGATTTATACAACAGTCTGTATATTTTAGCTGTTGATAATTATTTTCGTCAATAAACAAAAGTTAACTATTTGTTTTATATCTCTCTTGCTGTTTATTCACATAATTTTATTATTTATTATTTTTTTTTAATTGCATGTACCTTTAACAGGGGCATTTATTTGTTATTTGTACTAGTTTCATGCCTTAATGTTAATTTCAAGCTGACATGAATATAAATAGAGTTGAGTTGAGCTGAACTGAGTCAATTTAATTGTTTTCTCGTGCGAAGTCGTGAACTGTTTGGGTAGATTGGACACATCCTGTTTGTGTGGTACTTGATTAGTTCTATTCGACTGCGAAAGGCATGTAAAGTTTAAACAAATGCTTCCATTATAACTAAATAAATTCGGATAGCTATTGGTACAATTAACGTGTGATAATTCTACATAATGTCAAATCTGATTCCATGATCAAAGCAGCCCATTCCAGCATCCCGAATAAAACGGTAACGATACGCCCAAAACAGGGGTGTCAAACATACGGCCCGCGGGCCACCAGACTCATTATTTATTATTATTATTATTATTATTATTATTATTATTATTATTATTATTATTATTTATATCAAATCTGGCCCGCCATATCAAATGAGTTTGACATCCCTGGCCCAATGATCCGCAATGTAGGCACAGTATGGTATCGTTGGTCCCCATGATCTTGTCCTTTGGTCAAGGTATGAGGTCTAACACTAAACTGAACAGAAACCATTATTTTCTTATTAGACCTTCATTGAGACCAACGATGCCCTAATAGTACATGCACAGAGGACTATTAAAAACATGGGGGGGGGGGGGTATATTGTGCTGTTCACTGTACTTTTGTTATGGACTGGAGTGACATTTGCTTTATTCCAAGAATACGGGAAGTATGAATTCTGGAGGGAGTGTTTTAAAAACTTTTGACAAATGCTGCAGTAAGATAAATGCACCTTCTTTAAGGCTTCAGAGATATATGTAGGTTTCTTTATCAGCCTAAGTGCCAGCCATCCACGAAATTCGGTTAAGGAACTTACTTTAGAACAAAAGTTATTGTGCAAAACCCATTTTTCTTTAAGTCACAATGACTTCACCTCTAATTTTTTGACCTCCAAATCAATAGGACTCCTCCATACCTTAAGTGAAAGCCCTCCACAAACTTTTGTGAAGGTATGTGGTCTAGAACTAAAGGTATCATGTAACAAAACCATTTTCTTCTTTCACTCACAGTGACCTTAACCTTTTACCTTCTGACCCTCAAATCAATAGGATTTTTCTTACCCAAAGTGTAAGCCATACACAAGTTTTGATGAAAGTAAATGGTGGAAATCTGAACAATTTGTGCAGAAACCATTTTTCATTTTTCAGTTAGTGACTTTGACTTTTGACCTTTCTATACCCAAATCAACAGGCTTCTGTCTTACTGCAAATGCAAGCCATCCACAGAGTTTAGTCCAGATCTATGATGTAAAACTAAAATCAGTGTGCGCAAACCATGTTTCTTCTTTTAGTCACAGTGATCTGGACCTTTGATATTGTCGCCACAAAATCGACATGCTCTTTTTTTTTCACCAAGTACTAGCCATCCAAAAAGTTTTATCTAGGTTTTTGACGTTTGTGATGTAAAACTAATCATAGTGTTATTGTGCGGAAATCATTTTCCTTTTTTCAGTCACAGTGACCTTGACCTTTGACTATTTGAACCCAAATTGATACACTTGTTCCTTAACACAGGTGCAAGCCATCCACAAAGTTCTGTCCACATCTGTGATGTAGAACTAATGTTATTGTGCAGAAACCATTTTTCTTTTTTCAGTCACAGTGAATTTGACCTTTGACCTCGAAATCAAAAAGTGTATTCCTTGTCCCAAGTACAAGCTATTTACAAAGTTTGAAAACTGTATATCCTGGAGAACAACAGTTATTGTGTAGAAACGAACTAGGGAACAGACAGACAGACGGATTGACAGACGGACGGACGGACATCAAAACATATAACGGTCCGCCTTGTGGCGGGGGTATAAAAAGGGAGACAAATGTGATGTCCTTAACGACAGGCTGATATTATTCCTAAGCTGTGTTGACAAAGTATTTGAAAGATGCGTTTTCAAACAGCTATATAATTATCTTACTTCTAATAACCTAATCAGCCATTTACAATCTGGTTTCACATCGAAAGATTCTGTGGTTTTAAAATTTTGTGATATTTACAATATCTTTTGTAAAGCTATGAATGAACGTAAAGAAATAAGAGTGGTATTGTAGCACAAGTAAAACTGTCGACAAAGTTTGGCACAGAATATTAACTCATAAACATTGAAATATTGGAATCGGTTTATGAAACCAGTCGACTAATTTCTAATTCTTGCGAGCCTTGGTGCGCAAAAGATTGAAATTATTCGACAAGTTTCATATATTCCTTTGGAATGAGCACAAATGTAAGATTATATTTATCGCATGACGAAAACTACTGCTTTTTTTACGAAACAGTAGAATAGTGTAGTGAAATAGCTTTGAAATATGTTTGGATGCCTTGGTCGTTACGCCTTTCCTTTGCATGACGTTATGACGTCATTTGTATCGTCATGCGGTGTTATTGCACGAATTACATATATGAAAATTATGATATGGGTTTATTATATATTTCATAACGAGATATAGAAATGTGTCAGTGTAAAAAATTTATATCGCCACAGTGGCGATATCACTTTTGGAACTACTTTCTTCAACTATTAACTTTCTTAAAAAATTGTTTCCACACGAATCGTGAAAATTGTCAGTGATTGAACTTACATGACCTGTTTTTATTAGATATTCAGCGTCACCTGTACAGTACCTGCTACACTCCACGACAAACGGTAGAAGTTTTTAGGGAAAAAGAACTCTTGATTAAATATAGTAATAAAATTATTTAAGTATTGATTTTTATTCTTATCACAATCATAATCATGTCTGAAAACGATGGATAAATCGGGGATAGATGAATGTTGACTGCAACCTAAATTAAGTGACAATCGAAATTAGGTACAGCGTCTGCTACCAAACTAGACTACAAATAAACAAAATAAAGAACCGAAATTCTTATAGGTAAACTCACAATCATTAAAACATTTTGTTTAAAAATTTTACGCTCTGAAGTCTGTCGGATACGACCAAACTGTGATGTTTCTACGTACCCACACCCAAACAATGTTCACTGAATCAATCCGTGCAAGAAATGTGTTAATGAAAATAAAAATCTCTTCGAATGAAAACAGTCACGAATTTGACAACATACACAATTTGAGGAATATATGTAGGAGCTAAATTTGTAAAAAGTTACTGTCCTAAAATTATTTTAAAATTTCGGAACTTCTTTTTATCGGTGTAGTAATACAGCCGTTAATGGCATTAGCACAGATTGGACGAGATAACAATCATGCAAATCCAGTTTTTGCCTTTAAAACTATATAATAAAAAGAAATTCTACGGGGTTCCTTTTTAGTAGATAAAATGAAATATTTCATTCGTGAAGTCAAAACGTTTTGTATTGTTACTTGTAGCTTCGCCAGTCGTGACAAATACAATGTTTCCACTTCATTCGTACAATATTTCCTTATATCTACTAAAAAAAGTCGATATCCTGTATATATTGGCGTAAATAACACAGTAATCATGTGATTAAAAGATATCGCGGAAGAAACTAAATGGGAGAAACTATCAGTTAGAACGTATAAACATAGAATGATTACGTTTTTCTAAAATGTATTATGGTGATTCCCCCGGTTACCTGCGGGCCTTGGTTCCGCCAAATATCCAGTAAGTAAATAAATACACAACTTCGCGATAGATCAAATCTACAAAGACATATTGCCAGGACCAGCTGATATAAAATTTATTTCTTGTCAAAATATTTTACCAAATGGAAAATTCTCCCACTTGAAGTTAGGAACGAGTTCCATATATTCTTTTAATTATTAATTAACAGAGACTCAGAAAATACCCCAACGCATGAAAGAAGGTGAAAGAAGTGCTTAAATTCTACATACATGTACTCGATTACGATTAGAGTGTAGTTTGACTAACGCAGACTTCTTTAAAAAAAATCATTTGTCACTGGACGACACATGTTCGTGTTGTAATAAGACTTTCTGTTCAGGTAGAGTTGTGATGACAAGATTTTTAGATAGCTGCCACGGCGGCCATATTGGATGTCAGATCGTCACTATTTTTATTTCGGACCGGATAGATATATTGAGAAGTAATAAGAAGTCTTTTAGTAAAAAAAAACCAGGTTCATATGACCAACCATTCAGGAGGAGTAGCAATAACAAGATTATCAAGATGGCTGCTGTGGCAGCCATATTGAACATCAATTTGGTAACATTTTCATTTAGGACCGACTAGACATCATACGAAGTCTTTTAGTGAAAACCCCATGTTGATATGACCATCCATGTAGAAGGATTAGCGATAACAAGATTTTCAAGATGGCCGCGGTGCAGACCATATTTGACATCAGATCGGCACATTTTCATTTAATACCAACTAGACCATGGGCTGAATGTGTGTGTAAAGTTTCAAGGCAATCCTCCAAGAAGTTTAGGAGGAGTAGCGATAACAAACGTGTGCTAACGGACGGACGGACGACGGACAGATGACGGAGGACGGACAACAGACCATCCCATAAAATCTTCTGGTCAATGACCAGTTGAGCTAAAAATTAAAATCTTGCATGCTTCTTTTTTCCTTCTTTCTTTCTTGTATTGTATATATGACAGTCAATGCAAAAACCATCCATTTCAAAAATATTGTTAACAAGGAGAGAGCTCTACGTAGACAATATTGTTGCTAAATCCTGTACGTGTGATATATTATCTATGAATTGATCGATGGTGGCATTCAAAAAATATTGTTTACACCAATTATTGGTACATGATCAAAGAAAATACTATTACTAATAAACATTCACATAATAGTAGTACTCAGAATGAATGCAAACTTCATGAAGATGTTTCGAAGGTAGTTTCAATCCACACAATCCGATTGAATTGAATATAAGGATGAATTTCATTCAACTTACTGTCATATTTAAGCATCCTCAGAGGCCAAAGATAGGCTCCAATCATAATGTTAATGGGCTCCTTACTAATCCAGTGTTAAATATTAATTAAAAATCATGCACACAAAAAATAATAATAATAATTTGCATTTCAGCAATTTACTTATGATGTTACTCCTGATTAATAAAATGTTTATTCTCCCAAAATGATGGGCCCAGGCCAAATTCACAATCACCTAAGAAAAAACCCTGGCTCCATTGTCTTGAGAATTCAAAATTTTGATGTTGAAGGAGAGCGTATATGGTACATGTATAATGCAAATACAATGCACGCGTGATAAGACAAATATACAATATGCCACACCATTTTATCATTTTAATTTCCGTTCATCCGGGTTTCGGTTCTATATACAATCTTACCAAATACACATTTTACGGAAATTACTTACTTTTTACCGGTATTTTTTTTTTGCTGTTCAAAGGTCTACGTGGGCCCACTTCTGATAATGCGCTAAAAATCTTTTGGACAAAAGCAGCACCGGAGCAAATAAATGTGTCAAACTGAATGGTGCTTCTTTCTTTCTTTCTTTCATTCTTTCTGTTACACTCTTCCGTTATCCGCTCTGTATGGCAATGAGCTGACCGACTGCATTTGTTTGTTATGGAATAGATCCCTGTCCCAAGCCCCTTTTCATGCTGAATACTATTATTAGTTTGTTATGGAATAAATCCCTGTCCCAAGCCCCCTTTTCACGATGATTATCATTATCAGTTTGTTTTGGAATAAATCCCTGTCGTAATCCCCTTTTCGTGCTGATTATCATTATCAGTTTGTGATGGAATAAATTCTTGTCCCAGCCACCCTTTTTGACGCTGATTATCATTATCAGTTTGTTATGGAATAAATCCTCGTCCCAGGCGCCCCTTTTCATGCTGATTATCATTATCAGTTTGTACACTGTGATTATCATTATCAGTTGGATAAGTCCCTGTCCCAAGCCCCGTTTCATGCTGATTACCATTATCAGATTACTATAAAATAAATCCCTGTCCCAAGCCCCCTTTTCACGCTGAGTATCAATATCAGTTTGTGATGGAATAAATCCTCGTCCCATGCGCCCCTTTTCATGCTGATTATCAATATCAGTTTGTTATGGGATAAGTCCCTGTCCCAAGCCCTTTTACACTGTGATTATCATTATCAGTCTGTGATGGAATAAATCCCTGTCCCAATCCCATTTTCACGCTCATTATCATTATCAGTCTGTTATGGAATAAATCCCTGTCACAATCCCATTTTCACGCTCATTATCATAATCAGTTTGTTATGGAATAAATCCCTGTCACAATCCCCTTTTCACGCTCATTATCATTATCAGTCTGTTATGGAATAAATCCCTATCCCAATCCCCTTTTCACGTTAATTATCATTATCAGTTTGTTATGGAATAAATCCTCGTCACATGCGCCCCTTTTCATGCTGATTATCATTATCAGTTTGTTATGGCTTGGGACAGGGATTTATTCCATACAAACTGATAATGATAATCAGCGTCAAAAAGGGTGGCTGGAACAAGAATTTATTTTGATGGAATAAATCCCTGTCCCAATCCCATTTTCACGCTGATTATCATTATCATTCGTACTGAACATACACTCATTATCATTCTTTTAACACGCGCACTTAAATGACAAGTCCGTCTTTAGACTTAGTGTTGACATTCCATCATTAATTATTAAATTAATTTTCCGGAGTTCTAAATATTTTCAGACAATTTTAATTTAAAAAATAGTGTATAAAAGGGATTCGTAAGATACTACAAAATTTCAATTACTTTAGTTGTGATAATGCAATTCCTCCTAAGCAAAGGCGTGAATTTGTTAAGAAGGCTATCAACGAGTAGAACAATATTCCTTGGGAACAAGAAATTCCATCAAGAGAACTTTGAACCGAAATAACTTTAAGTTACGCAAATATAGTTTCTGCTATCCTTCTGTCTGTCTGTATAGTATTGTTTCTAATGAACAAGGTGAGTTGAACACTAATCAATCCCGTAATCTTTTGACAGATATTATGAGTAATTATTGTTAGTAAAAATCAGGATTGGAAATAAGAATTTCTTTTTTCACCTTCTTCATTTTAAAGCTTGAAATCCATTGGTTGTTCTTATCGATAAATCTACAAAAGGAGACAGAAAGAGGGCAGGAAGCGCGCGAGAAAGAGATGGGGGGGGGGGACAGGAAAACACATTCGTATAATAAAAAGAGGTATAATCAGGGCCGGATTAAGACCTTTAGAGGCCCTAAGCATTGAAAAGATTATGTTCCACCCCCACCCCCTGTAATTCAAAATAAAAACAATACTAAACAGTAATTTATCTTTTTCTTTTTTTGTGCCTCTGGTTTGCTGGTGCCCTAAGCACGTGCTTAGTGTGCCTCTTGGTTAATTCCGCACTGGGTATAATACAATATGTTATCACACATATGATTGCACTACTTTCATTGTCGTTATGCCGATAATGTCTAGATAAATAAATTTGTATTACAATCGATCAACAACAGTTTTAATGACTGCGGTGGCATTTCACCTTGTCAGACCTTGTGCCTCGTTTTACGTGTATAAAATTGATGCCTGCATTCTTTCCGGCCTCATGGCACAACGTAAACAAAGTTACTGAGAGTGCCCAGAGCAGGCAGACATGCAACACTCGCCTTACGTTCCCGAAGGCATGGGTTCGTTTCTTGGCACCCTCGTTTTTAAACTTTGTGTGACTCACATCAATAGTTGTCTTCGGGTCCTAACGTTCTCTGGGGTTTTTTTTCCCCCACCCAAAAACCAGCTTTACCACTATAGGTGCCAAACATTCATCGTCTATTATCTTCTCGCTAATTCATCGGTTTGATTTATGATTTACACAAAGTTGTTCAACATAAGAAAACATACAATTTAACAAGACCAAAGAGTGGAACCAGTAATATTGATTTTTGTACCTACCGAAAAATTACCTCATTATTGCTGGCATGGTATCCACCCTGTATAATTTATAAACACATTATTTAGGGAACAAGCTAACTTTGAGTGTGTGTGCAGTATCTCGAAAGACATGGATACACTCAGTGTGTAAATAATACAGGATTAAACGGCTTGCATACACGTTTTGATATCGCAATCAAATCGATCCGTGAGCGGTATCAATTTAGATGCGATTTGCCTAGAACAAGTCTCGGTTATTGTATTTGCTCACCAATAACTCGCAAATAACTGTTAACATTGTTGATCCTGATCTGATGTCGCATGAAGGTTTTGACCTCAATCGGAACACCTCGAGACTTTAAAAAAAATGATGTCAATGTTCAAAACAGTAGCCAGATTATGCATTTCCCATAAACTCCTAATTTGTATTTCGCAGTTAATGTTCGACATTTTTTAATGGTCTTAGCTAAAAACAAGAAAAAAAAAAAAAAAAAAAGAACCTGGAGAGTATATTATTGTTTTCCGATATTCCATAGAGTACATGAACAGAAAATGCATCGATTCCCAAAGTATGAAAAAAAGACATACGTGGAGTGTGGAAATATCCATTATAAAGGGCAGACGACAATATACCGGCAGGTCGGACATATGCTGCTCTTTTTGTTATGATCTCTATCAAAAAGCGTAAACCCTGATCTGCAAGCGAAATATGTTACTACAGATCTATGTTTCCGTTGCATGCAATTGCGTTATACACGGATAAAAACAGCGCATGTTTTTTTATTACCTTTAGTTAGTTTGTAAATAGTTATGTTTGACATACAGGTACTGTAATTACGAGTTTTGACTGGACATGTAGCCATTGTATACAAACCAACTTTGTTACGTCACAGGCAATTTCTAATGGCAACCGACACTAACATGTATTGACATACTATAATTAATAAATAAAATGCAACATGGATTTTCCCTTTAATATAAGCCTCATAACAAATTTAGCGGAAATTTAAGGTCAATTTAATATTTGTTTTTACATTTACGGGAGTTTATTATATTATTTACGGGAATACGTTCAAGCTGTAAATGTAATATATTTATGCAAATGTCATAACTGAAAAATTAGTACGATTCATTACGTTGACGAGAGTTTATTTCATTAACAGGAATATCTTCATAAATGTAATAAATTCCCACAGATGTATTAACTGTGTATGTTGTTTATACAATTCATTACAATTATGGGAGTTTATTACATTACCGGGAGTCAGGTTGACGGGGGCGGGGGGGGGGGGCAGAGGGGACGCCTCACTCGACCCTACCCACTCACCCCTAAAAAAATGAGTGCGAAACAACTGCAACGTTTCCTAGAGTAAGTGTTCTGTACTGTTAGATGGTAAAAAGTATGCACTGGAGACGAGTCAAATGCAGGAGCTTTCGGGGGCTTCGCTCCTAATGCCCCCACCAATGGTTCCATGCTACAGAGTCCTTGCCTTCTGGTTCACGCTCCCTTTCCCCAAAAATTACCGTAAATATAATAACTGTAGAGTCAGTACAATGCATTATTCTTACCGGAGTTTACCACATTTACGGGTATACCTTCAACCCATAACTGTAATAAATTCTCATAAATATAAGACCTGTACATGTTGGTAACACAATTCATTACATTAAAGGGAGTTTATTACATTTACGGGAATATCTTCAATTCGTAAATGTCATAAATTCCCGCAAAATAAAAGCTTGCAAATGTTATACAATTCATTACATTGAAGGGAGTTTATTACATTTACGTATATACCTTCAACCACAATATACTATAAATTCCGGTAAATGTAATAATAAAAAAACAATTAATTACATATACAGAAATTAATTACATTTCCATGTATAATATCCGTCCGAAAATGTAAGAATAATAGCATAAGTGGTTGATAAACGACCAAACCGTGGCCGCATTCGTATGCAAATTAGTTTATTGCTATCTAAGCCGATATCTATAATGAACTAAATTCCCGTAAATGTAATTACTTACATTTACGCGTACTTCAGAACGAAACTGTAATAAATTCTCTTTAATGTAATAACTGTTACACTTATACTTGTGTAGCTGTGCCGTAAAGTAACAAACCAAACATTTAGTTTAAACCATATTTATTTTGAGAAACTTTGTCAAATGCAATTACAAACATATGATTTTGGGGATTCAGTAGAAAGCATGAGCTTATTAGGGCAATGTCTCCCCAACAGTAATAAAAAATATAACATCAGAAATCTAGATGCTGGTACAAGTGGTTAGAAAGGAAAAGTGTAAATACACATACATACACGAAACAAAACAAAGAATAAGAACTAAATAAATATGATTCAAAAGGTTGTCAGTGAAACCAATTACTTAAATCTTTTAGTCGTCATAATGACATTTTGCACAGACAAAATATTTGCGTGTATTTTCTACAGAGAACATGGGATTGCCAGATAATACAGTTTCGATTGTGAGAGCAAAGCGGACTGTGTATAAGATATGATTTCTAAGATCTGAGAATTTTGGACAGTTTAGAAAAAAGGGTTTTGCATTTTTTATTTCACCGCAGGAGCAATACTTATAGTTAGATACATGATTCATATAAAAATCGTAATTTAAACTACTACACTTAGTTCTTAGCCTAGCATGCATAACCTGTGACATTCTACCTCTAACATAATACAAACATGGAGTGATTTATTTTTCTCGATTCAAGTAGGCTTTGAAATTATGCAATGAATGATTGTTTCTTACTTCCACGGGTAACAAGTTCTATATTTGAATCGTAAAGGGTAAAAACGAATTATGAAACAATGTTGTTCTAAACACTGAGGTCGAAAAACGTTTGTTGTTCAAGTGGAGTAGATTTCGTGTTCTATAAATAAAAGTCAAATCACATCTTGAAGATATACGGGAGCCAATTCGTGATAAGTTTTAAATAACTGAATCAATGTATGCTTGTAAAGGCGAGAGTTTAGGCTTTCCAAATTAGTTTCGTAGTACAGTTGTGTAGGAGATGCATTTTTTGTTGTATCTGCTATTATTCTCATCTCCTCGACATTTATTTTTTTCTAGGAGTTCTTTATCTTCCATTGTACAGTTGTCCCAGATGTGATCAGCGTAATCAAAAACTGGTAAAAATTTGTACATTTTTTCCAAAGACAATCGATCCAGTCTGAATTTAAAACCTATTAAGCAATTTAATTTCTCTCAGGCTTTATCAGAAATATATTTAATATGTACGTGCAAAGTGGCATCACTGGTTAGTATAATGCCCAAATGTTTGTGCTGAGTAACCTCTTGTAGATTTTTTTCGGCCGTGTAAAATATAGGATGGAGGTTATGGTTCCGTTTTCATATTAGCATTGATTCAGTCTTATCCAGATTAAACGTAACTGGCCAGCGTCTGAACCATTCATGTATCTTTTCAATATCACCAACTAAGATCTGATTATCAACTATTATATATAATGCTGTGTCATCAGCAAAGAGTCTAATCAATTATTCTATATTCTCTACTTTATCACTGATGAAAAAATAATAATAATAAGGGTCCCAAAATGCACCCACGGGGGACTCCAGTGTTGATGCATCGAATATCGAGGATTAGATTTTATAATAACTCGTTGTTTTCTTGACAGTAAGTAACTTTCAAACCATAATGACAAATTTCCATGAACATTAATACTTTTTAGTTTTAAGAGCAACCCTGTATGCCAAACTGACGAAAGCCTAGCTATTATCAATGAAAACGGTCCTAACCTCCTTACCTTGGTCTAGCGCAAAACAAATTGTATTGTAAATGTCTGTTAACTGATGTGTTGTCAAATCACCTGGTGAAAAACCCAATTGATTATGTGAAATTATATCATGTTGCTCAATTAGTTATTTAGATATTTATATACACACTTCTCAAAAACTTAAGATAAAGTACAAAGAAAAGATATAGGACCATAGTTTGACAGAACGGTTTTGGAACTTTTCTTTTGCACAAGCGCTACCGTTTGCTAATTTCCAGTGATCTGGAAACACTGAGCAATTTAAAGGAGTAATAAATGTTTTTAACGAAACGAAGCTATCTAATTGCTTTCGTCAACATTAATATTTTTTTTCGTTAAGTTAAAGAAACATACCACAACAGCAACCGACTTCGGCATTCCTAAGCTACCATCGCATTTCAACCAACTGAAATGTATGTCAACCAAACTTGAAAACGCGTTTACTTGGTTGTGTGAGAATTTGATTGCTCAGGAAAAAGACATCAGAGTAAGTATAGTCCGACTAAAGCAATTAGACTTTAATCTGTGAAAAAGTGTGAATATCGGCTGCCAAGTGCGTGAGATATTCCTGAAAATTTGGCCTCTAGTTCCCTTGTCAGTCGACCGGGGAACACGCTACACAACGCCGTTTATTAGGACGTAAGAGGTCGCACCCAAACAACATAAATATCAGGGTGGATGTCTTACATTGTAGGACTAGTGATGGAGGCTAACTCCGTGGAGATTTGACTTGCCTTATTTACTTAGCCTTGCACAAGGTCATCATAACTACGCCTCCTTTTATAGTTCTTTTTCCTTCTTGTCATGAATGTATCAATAAGAAACGTCCTTGCACGCCCACACACAACAACACAATAAACCACGCACTTGTGCACTTTAATCTACTCCAATCTTTTTAACTTGAAATTTGCTTCACAAAACTAATACTACCGCGATGTTCGAGAGATATTCATGGAAAAGTTATAATGATTATTTTAAAAACATTCAACTTGATTATCCTGGAAAAAAGGAATTGATCCCAGAGTTCACACCTTACCACCAGCCGGACCAGCCGCCATCTTGATGTTGAGGTAAATCAGTAAATGTATAAACTACAGTAAATGTAATAACGATATTCAATGAAGGTTATTGTACTCACTTTTTTTTTCTTTCTTTTTTTTGTACGTATTTGGGATAAAGATAAACACGTTGATGTAATAAACCCAGGTAAATTTAATAATGGTATTTCAATCAAGGTTATAATGATAAAGGGGTTTTAGCACTTTCTTGCGTTTATTGTAAACCTGCAAATGTAATAAGCACTAATTTACATAACATGTGTGTTACATATATTGTTATTACATTTACGGGAGTTAGTTTAATAAACAGGTTAAAGATAAAACGTAAATGTAATAAACTCCCGTATATGAAGTAATTTATTGCGTTCAGTATCAGTATATTTAAGTAATTTTATTGTTAAATAAATGTAATTATGGTAAATGCGTTCAGGATTATTACAGTGACATGACTTTATTACGGGTCGAAGGTAAACACAAAATATGCTCAATTCTCGTAAACCAGGTTTCTCCAAACTGCGGCCCGCGGCTTCGATTTGTCCGGCCCGCAAAGTGTTGTACTTTTTTAAAACGATTTTGCATATATTTCATTTTTTCACTGTCGCTTCGGCCCGCAAACCCCCTTAAAAAATCTAACATGGCCCGCGTCTTATAAAGTTTGGAGACCACTGTCGTAAACCATACTATATTTGTCACATGTATGATATATTATGTTACAATAAATAAAACTTACCTATCGAAGTTTATTACATTCACGAAATGAACGTTAATTCTTAAAGGTCAAACATGGAGGAAATCTTCAATAAGTTATTTCTTTTATGTCTTTTAGAACAATGTTTAAGTTTTAAAAACTCCTATTCTCAGGTGTACTCACCGAATTCCCACAATAGACGAGTTCAAAATGGCCGATAATCAAGGTAACGTTATCTATTGCATTATCTCTTTAATCGAAAGCGAGGCTTAGCGTGTATGCCTTATTTCTATGTACCTTTGAAAAAACAAAATGGACTATCATAGCCGAACAGCCTGTTGATATCTATTTTGGGGCATAAATTGTTCTTAATTGAGAGAGGCCTTTAAAGTGAATGAGTAAATACAATAATAAAAAGGGTAATATGATATATACATTCTTATAGCCTGGTATTATGCTCTTGATAGGATTCCTGAAGTTAATTGCAACAACTATAGCATGTGTGACCAGTTTTATAAAAACAAACGCGCTAAGCTAGCTGAATTTTATAAAATAAATTATCTATAATGATGTGTGTCTGACAAGAAAAGTCGATAATTACACTGTAAATTATTTCCTTAATGTAACTTTTATCAGTTCTTGGACTATTTTGTGGTGAGGACACAGGGAAAAAAAACCCGGTAACCCATGATGTTTGCTCCAAGATACTGAGATTCTATTAAACGTACCAATAGACGTAACAGCATTCTATATTATCATTTGGTCAAAGGGTCATAAATCACGTATGTGCACTGTTACATAGACATACAAACACACATACGTAGCCATACACACACATACCTGTCATACATACATACAATACAGTCATATACATACATATACATACATACATACATACATACATACATACATACATACATACATACATACACACACATACATAATCAAAATTGTATGCATACATACATACATAATCAAAATTGGATACATACATACATACATACATACATACATACATACATACATACATACATACATACATACATACATACTCATAACTATATGCATGTGCATAATCTGACATAATCATACATAAACATACAACTAAACAATCATACACACAAGCATACCTTCATATCAATACATGCATCCATTCATCGTAATATATATTATTGCATTTATATAATAGCTTCATGTTTAACATACGGTACTAGTATAAAATGATTATATTTAACATCTAAAATATGCTAAACTCTATATATTTTATGGTGTGTCATATACTTATATCTAAACTGTTTGAAGTTCTCAAAAAAGCCTTGTTTTGAAAACGAGACATATCCTCTTTCATTTCCCGTGAGGTACATACTAAGTATCATATAAATTAAATTGAGGCAGATATATGTATGTATGTATGTATGTATGTATGTATGTATGTATGTATGTATGTATGTATGGTCACAGGACACATACGTCACAGCAAATGCTTTCATAACTTCTTAGGTTAATCTACAAGCTTCATTTTATAACAGAATGGCATATAAGTGAACATTTTGATACATGCGGCCATGGACAGTTTCAATTTGGTCGCTTTTATAGGGTGAATGACATAAACTGAACACAAACCAGTTACCATAGTGAATACTTAAAAATGTTATCCGGACTTTTAACAAGGCTAAATATGATTACTCTTAAATTCTATATGGCGCATAGTTAGCATTATGGATGAAATTTATATATAGAAAACAAAATTAATTTTTCCTTCAAACTGAAGAACATTTTTTAAAAAAATACATTTTGACACGCCTGCCATCAAGAGAAGTGTATCATGTTATGATGTCCGTCCATCCATCCTACCGTCTGTCTGCTACCTATTTCGTTTCTGCATAATTAATAACTCAAGTTCTCCACCGTCTACAATTATAAATTTATGAAACTTTGAAAGTAGCTTTCATCTGAGGCAAGGAAGAGACCTGTTGATTTCGGGCTCAAAAGGTCAAAGTTTAAGGTCACAGTGACTACAAGAAGCAATATAATTTCCACACGATAACTTGGCTAATACACCAGGCAAACTGACCAATCTTCGTCAATGGCTTGCATTTGGGTTAAAAAAAATACACCTAATGATTTGGGTGAAAAGGTCACAGGTCAAGGTCACAGTGACTCTAAGAATACAAATTGTTTCCGCACGATATATTGAGTTCTGTTCAGCTTATTTTGACCAAGCTTTGTGGATGGCATGCATTTGAGACAATGAAAGAACCGATTAATATTGGGGTTAAAAGGTGAAATTTCAAAGTCAGAGAGGCTCCAAGAAGGAAAACGGTTTCCACGAAATAGTTCTCGTCCTATGCCACAAACCATGGCCAAATTGTGTTGCTTGCTTGCATTTGAGTCAAGAAAGGCAAATATCGATTTTGAGGTCATTAGGTCGAAGGTAAAGGTAACCAAGCCTAAGAAAGGAAAAATCATTTCCGCAAAATAATCTGAGTTCTGTATAATTTACCTTGACCAAATTTTGTGGATGGCTTGGATCTGAGACAAGGAAAACACATATCTATAAGACAGAGCCTATCATTTAGGTTTGCTCGGCAACATTGTTTGACATGGTACACGAGTTAAGCGGGCACCTGAGTATCTAACCAATGAAACAGGGTTTGTCGAACTCATAATCCAAGGGTCGCGGGTTCGATACCCGCCAGCCCAGTCTGGGTCGGCTGCCTCGGTGTGTCTTTGGGAAAGGCATTTAGTTCCCATTTTCTCGGCATAATATATCCAATAATGTGTTAAAGTACCGTTAAAAAACCAACAAACAGCAACATAAAAGAAGCATACTAATATCATTTACCACATGGCGGGTCATTTACCACATGGCGGGTCATTTACCACATGGCGGGTCATTTACCACATGGCGGGTCATTTACCACATGGCGGATGCATAAGGTACCGTTTACGCTACTCTTGTTTTATTTCCAAAACTCTATTTCATATAAAATTTATTTATTTATTTCCAAAACTCTATTTCATATAAAATTTATTTATTTATTTCCAAAACTCTATTTCATATAAAATTTATTTATTTATTTCCAAAACTCTATTTCATATAAAATTTATTTATTTATTTCTTTCGTTCCGACTGTTCGTTCCTAATTCCTTTATACCTTTATCTTCATCTTTTCTTGCAGATCTACTTTATACAAAGGTGCATTTAATCCAATTCTATCTAGTGATTTTATGTCAAGTTACAAACTTCTAAATCAAAGATATTTTATTGAATATGTAGATATAAAATTGTCATCACAAAACTTCCAGACGAAAATTTATCCATCGATGTGAACTTTTACAATGGCAGCTGTGCACTAAACCCGCAATCAGAATGTCGCTCAGCCATTTCCGTTGAGTCAAGAAATAACCTCGAATGTTGTTGTAAGAATACCCATAAATTTGATGGGTTTGGTTATTTGCCTCAGGTGGGGTGCACCACATATGTTGTGACAGAAAGGGGGAACAATGTTCTGGTTGTGACTTTTGTCTCCTTTCGTCGCTATATTGTGCCATGTGAACAAAAGTAGTTCCGAATATAGTTCTCAATGGTAGCGAATTACATCTGAGGTTTCTTTGTCCGCTCGACGGAAAAGGCCGAGGATGTTCTGACTGACTAAACCGGGTCAAGAAAAGCGGATGTCGCGTCTAATCGTTACCAGTGCAAGGGAATCAAGTAAAAGTTAGTCATGTGATCATGTAGTCGCGCAGTTTCATTCAGGTCCCGCGTCAATGTGATAGAAGGACAAGATGCGTTCTGGGTGAGCGTATTTTATTGTTAACTTATCAATTTGCCAGGTCTATCACTATCACTGATTCCCACACTGTGAACTCTAAATCCAACTGCATTCACTCACAACATTTTCTTCGCAGTGAAAATTCTGCACCGGCCACATTTTTCTTTACCCTCGAATTGTAAAACTTTACCAAAGTTATGAAGGCTAATTAGTGGGGTTAGCAACTGAAAGCATCCTGCCTGTGCAAATTTATGAACAATACTAAAAAAGGAGAGATTCAATGAAGATATATGCAGATGAGTTTCATAAAAGACCTGTACTTGAGGTTTTGTACCAACCACATCCCCACACCCGTAAAACACATCAGCTTGACTTCTACAACTTGTTTTCAGCAGATCTGTTATTATATTTGCATTGCATCGTGATATATACCAATTATTCACCATATGTTTGTTTTTTTCTTGTCAAAGTTGCAGCATAAAAACTATTTTTTATTACAAAATTATATGTAGTCTAGTGCAACATGAAATAAAAGTATGTGTCCATTTGCATATGAACATTTAAAAAATTTTACATGTTGGACAACATCAAGTAAATATTTGCGTTAGATTTTCTATAAAGAATTCTGAATATTTATTGTTTTCCAACCAGTCTGAGAGAATGGTACATATCAGGTTCACATGGGTCAAAGGTCAAATGGTAAAAAAGTTGTCTTATTCTTCTGACACCATATACACCAGTATATGGAAGCGGGCGAATCTGCGTTGTAATCATTTTTCCTTGATTTTATTACAAATTAATTTTAAAAAAAAGGTTTGGCTATATTTTTCTTTCACTTAATCCAACAGTTTTAAATTTGAGCTGATTTTACTTCTATGTTCTTAGACTTTTAATTTCCCCCAAATTAAGAACAGTTCACACAATAATACATCAACGTATGTTGTATACGAGCAGAATAGGCATAATTAGCTTGTTTTCATGCATATCATCAATAATAATGCACCATTTTATTGAGATACACGATGATGAAGAAGAGAAAAGCAATTGCACAAATGTTCAATATTTGTCTTAAAGAGATAGATTATCCGAAATTACCGAGTGCATAACCTCCCTTGACTTGGGCAAGACTGCTGTTGTGTGACGTCATTGAAGAACAAATTGTCCATCCATTATTGTAGAAGCGTATTGATTGAACGGTCTTATCAAGTGAAAAAATACGCTCACAACCTGCGATGAAAAACAGAAAAAGGGCTCATGTTTTCCATTTTAAAAAAAAAAATCTTAACGAAAGATGGCACGGAAAATATGGTTGGAGTGTTTTAGGTGTCCAATCGGAAGTCAAATTGCATTGCGATCAATACTCATTCAAAATGTTCTTCCAAGTATATTAAAAGCGACCAAATCATCAAAAATCCATCAAACGTTGATAAAGGATTTAGACAGCAACTGCTAAACTGTGAGATACTATCTGGAGAGAGAGAGAGAGAGAGAGAGAGAGAGAGAGAGAGAGAGAGAGAGAGAGTATTACAAAATAAGTCGTCTCCTTTCCTAGGGTATAGAAATTATGTAGATAGTAATTTTTTATTTTAACGCAAGCTCCACAAATTAAAGAAGAATAAATGAAAGCAGCAAATATTAAGTAGAACGTGGCGCCATTTTTTTTAGCTATTGGGTGATATTTAAAGTGTGTGTGTGTGTGTGTGTTCATTACAACCTCAATTAAATGCAGCGTATTCTCAACGACTTATTGTCGATAATTCCGACTAAATTTACGTACTTTAAATACATATTTTCTCCTTACAACTTATATGAAATAAAGATTAGAGAATATATCCTGCAAAAATCGAGATTTAACGAATGCATTGAAATGTAAAGTATTTTCGTCATTTAAACTATTGGCGTCATTCGAATATTTTTTTTTCTAACTCTTAGCCATTGATGAATATATTGACTGTAGGTGTAAAATTAGTAATTTCACTTTCTCAATTTCCGCAAGATCACTGTACATTTCCTAGTCTATCGCGAATCCCTTTCGCTATATGCTCTGCTTCATCGATTTCTTTGTTCCTTTGATATGTCACTTTCGCACATGTATGATGGTGGTGATGGGCGAACAGCCCCAACTTTAGTGCGGATAACACTATTAAACTTAATTTTGCGTAAACATTGCAATATATGCAATAGAATTTTACATAAACAAAGCATATTAATTTTTCTAGCGGGAGTTTATTTCATGTCTGGGTCGCGGTTAAGCCTTCACGTTAACAAATTGTTATCAATTTAATACATTGTTCAATAATATACAATTATTGGTTTATTATGATGCGCCAAAACATGCAGAATTTTCCTACTCAAGGGGTGAGAATTCTGGCTGTGCACATCTTTAGAAGACAATAACCGTTATCAGAAAGATACCACTAAATGATCTGACGTCGAAGACAGAGACCAATAGAATACGGAAAGTATTACGATCTCAAGGAAATTCATTTATTGATTTTTTTTTAAAATATAAAGTTTTCTGCGTGATTTTGATAATTCGATTATGATTCCTCAAAATATTGTCAAACCACCATGCATTTTAGATAGACTATCAAAATGATGCCTAAATTTTTCAACCAATTTAGATGTGACAATTTTGAATTGAAGACCATACAATTTATTCCCTGTAATGCAAGAGAATTAAAGAGACCTATTCAAAACGTTACTCTACTATCATTGCGTATGTTTGCACGCACGCACGCACACACACACATTCATCGGCGTCATCAGTCTATCATATTACGCAATATCCTTTCTTTCAAAACTATGTTGCCTACAAACGCTTAAAATAACGGTACCACCTCTTGTCTTTTGCTTGTAAACTACTGCATATCATCCTCTCCTGCTTGTTCATTAAGCAAAATCGATATCTGTACAAAAACACGGCGAATCTCCATTCAGGAAGTAAATGAATGCGGATTTTCAGTCCAACCTCCCATAACTGTTACCCCAATGAGCGTCCACAGGGGAAGGGGTAAGGTGGGCAGTTGCCCCCCCCCCCCCCGATTTTTAAAAAATCCAATGTGCAATATATATATATATATATATATATATATATATATATATATATATATATATATATATATATATATTTCCTTTTGGTTTCGTCCCCTCCCCCACCGATTTTGGCGTCCACCCACCCACCCTGGAAAAATTCCTGCGGTCGCCCATGGTTACCTCCCTTGAAAAAAAACAATATTCGTCACATAACAGCAAAACACGTGGATATGTTATACACTTCCTTCATTTTTGTTTGTAATAGCATGCATCGATACATGCTGGCTAAGGTTGAGAATACCCCTTTGGGGAATTTATCGTAAGTAGGGTACTGTTGCAGCTGTTAACGGAAATACTGCTTCTAGGGTGCATGACACGACTTGCCTAATTGTCCCCACGTTATTTCATAGCTTATTACTTCCTTTGCAGACTGCGTTTCATATTGACTTGTTAGTGAAACACAGGTCAATCCAAAACGCCTTTTGCTACTTAGTGTATGAAACGGTATGCAATAATGCAAGCCCATGAAAGAAGAAATAGATTTTATCTGGGGTTTTTTAGGCTGTTTGCACTAAAACATTTTTACAGGCATTCCATTCGCGATGCCATCTGAGACCAACTTTACTCGCGCTTTCTGTGAATGCAATATAATTATAGATAATGCATGACCAATGAAATCTACACAGTTAGTCATTATCACCCTGTCCAGAGACTTTTTCAACAACAAGTAGTTACACATTTCATTTTTCCTTTCCCTTATACTAGTTCAGTTGGTACAGCGTCGGACTCGTAATCGAAGGGTCGCGAGTTCTATACCCGCCCAGGCCAGCCCGGGTTGGCTGCCTCTTTATGTCCTTGGCAGTGGATCTTATATCCTGTTTTCTCGGTGTGATTTAGCCAAATAAAGTGCTGAAAGTGTCATTATAGAACAACCAACCCTTTACAGTGGAAACACTGGACAGCATCGATAAATCCTGACTGCTGAAAAGGAAAATTCTGTTGGGAATTCTTCCTAAATTTATAATCCAAACACTTAGCTATTGGTGTTTTGGGATACTGCTACTATAGCTTAGCCAAGCAAACCAATAACCAACAACCAAACGAACTGTTTAACCAACATAACGTAATCAATAAAGATTAGATATAGGGGAAATCATTGTTATCCAAGCTCAAAGATCACGTAAGGCTAAAGTAATTGATCGAACAGTTCTAAAATCGCTTGTAAACAGACGAATTCGCTGTCTGTAATAATACGAGAAGTGAAACGATCAATAGAATCTGACAAAACAATACAAACCTGTAGTCGGAGCTACTGGTGTAACGGCTGCCGACATTTCCATAGAAAATCTATGTCATGTTATGGAAGTCAGTTTTCACTTGCAGACGGCATTTTACAAGACAATCGCAATGCATTGTGCACTTGCCGAACATTTTTGTATTTGTAATCCTCAGAATTCCTGCACAGGTTAAGTGGAAACAATGATGCAATTCCCTCTAAGCAGTGTCAGAATCTCCTTTTGATACGCAAACACTGTTCTTAAACATTGTTATATTGACTCCACAGCAAGTACTGGTTATTAGAATTCTGCTCGAATGCGGTTTACAGTATACAGCCGCCCTGGGAGCCTGATTAATTTCAAGATTAGCTGTGTATTGAAGGGAGGCTACTCTTAATAATTACCGATATTTTCGTCTGCACGCGGTTGTAATCTTTGTAATCTCTGCGCATGTCATTACACCTTAACAGGACATATATCACTTAGTAGTCGTGTGCACTTTAAATGGAATTCTTCTCTTGAAAACCAATTTATTAGTCTGGAACAAACGATCAAACACTTTCGATTACAGGCATTAGCTGATTATTGTTTTGAAGTAAGAATGATCTTATGCCATGCCATGGAAGTTTTCACGCCAAAATATGTTAAAGGTTTGAGATGGAGACACTGGCGATCGATTGATCATCTTGGCACATCTTATGCATATATGAATAGGGTTACCGTATTTGAACTTTCAAAAAAGAGGATATATATATATATATATATATATATATATATATATATATATATATATATATATATATATATATATATATATATATATATATAAAAGACACAAAGAGGAGATTTAAGGACCGTCAAGGAGGACATGTACGGAAAAAAGAGGACGTATGGAAGCACTAATATGAAGATTTTCAGTTATTATCCGTTTTTAGAACGCACACACACACACACACACATGATGATGAAGATTTGAGGGTTGTGCGTGAATTCAGTCAAAACGTCCATGAAATTTTTTTATATTCTTTTAACGTAATCCTTATGTATCTACGTAAAGAGGTAAAATAGATATTATTGTTATATTCATATGCCTCTGACTATGACATAGAATATATATATATATATATATATATATATATATATATATATATATATATATATATATATATATATATGCCACTATCCTATGTACGTAATGCTTATCAATTCTTGCGTGAATTATAAAACAGCATTGGTTGAAAATTCAATACTTTATCGGCATACAACCGTATATAACAGCAGTGGTTTTAAAAATGAAATTATCTTCGTATGCATAGAACTTGCTCACCCTTAATTTATTTTGTGTTTCATATTTCACTAATGTGTTGCTAAACTTATTGTGCATACAATATAATTATCCACTGGCGGCACCATGCTTACTCGTAAAGCGGACACGCCATAATCTGAGATGTGGGAAGAACCACAGTAACGGTGACAAGTACCTACTGTTACGACTCTATGGTCTAAAAAAAATGTAACAGAAAGAAGTGAAACCAACAAATAAAGTAAAAATTAACAAGCAATTTATTTCTAGGCAATTAAAGTGAAAAATCAATAGACACTTACAGTAATGTGAATTTAAATCCAAATAATCCAATAATTCTAAGTATCCTAATTACAAATTATAAATATAGAATGTTCCGAATGAATGTCTGTATCCTTGAATGTGTTGATGTGCCAATGGTCTTTAATGTCCTGTGTCAGTAGTCTTTAATGTGCTGATATGCCAAAATGAAGTACTCCAAAATATCTTTGAATAAGTTCACATAAATCCCAAAATCATCAATTCAAAATCCAAAATCCAAAAGTCTATGAGAACTTTTATAATCTAATGAATATTTTAAATAATTCCTCTCAGAATTTGGAAGGATTTTTCACAACTGTAATGACTCTTTAAAAGACTGATGGTAAGGTCGAAACAGAAAAACTGTCCATCAAACATAGTATATATAAAGATAGGTCACATGACAGAATGTTCTAGAATACTAAATGGTCTATGTGATTTTTGAGATATAACTCTAATGAAATTCTGGTTTTATCTGTAAACAAAATCAACCTTGACCTCAAATTGAATCAAAAACTTGTTTATCAAAACTATCCTTGAACTAAAATACAGTAAACAACCAAATTTAAGACCAATAGTTAAACATGCCAAACATTAAACTTAATATTAAGGTTTAAACAAATTTTAAAGTCAAGAAACATTTATAATTTCCTAAAATATTTATAATATTATATAAACATCATACATAACACTACTCTTTTTAAAAAAAAAAACGGGAAGGGATCTTCACTTGGTCAGAGTATGTATCCATGTTCAGGGAAGCACCACTGAACGTCCCAATCCAACGGGAGACACACATTGGAAGCATCATATCCACTGATGATGCAATGATGATGTTTGGGAACACAAGTTCTGCCACCATGGAACTAGTGCTAAAATCTATGCCGTCAGCTTCCTGAATATAAACTTGATGTAGCTTACTGAATCTTGAACTAATTTAGCGTTTCTGTTGTACAAAAGAAAACAAACAACAACAACAACAAAATCCTGCTAGGTCCAAGTCGTTTGTGGATATTGGCACCTGGTAGTTAAAGAAGATTTCCAGGAAATGTGTATTCGAAGTCAGGACAGACCCATATTTCATTGACATAAGTCTTGAAATTAAGTCTTGTCTTATGACTGTTGATTGGTCAATTTTTTAAGTCAGATTTCAGGCATGCAAATCACCTGATTCTAGACTTAAATTAAGTCCAGACTAAGTTATTTTGGTGAAATCCAAGTTGTAATATGAATTCAGGTGAATGGTTAAGTGATATCAAGAGGAGTCACAGTAGCTCAGTTTGTAGAGTGTATTTCTCGCAATCCCCGGGTCGTGTTTCAGATACCCTCCAAGGCCAGCCCGCGTGAGCTGCCTCGGTGTGTCCTTGAGAAAGATACTTAGCTCGAATTTCCTTAGCATGATAATAATGTGTTGAAGTTGCCCTTAAAACCAAGAAACCAAGCCATAATAGGTGTTATCAAATTAGACAGCTTTCCATATTACAGAAAAATGCATAGATACAGATATTTATTAAGGCTTTTCAAGGCACTGATTTAGCCCCACTTATGTTTAAAAAAGGATTAGACGGTTCGCATTATATGAATTCATTTGTTCCATGATCATAATTTGTTTACATTCCAGCGATGCAACAAAGAGACTCACTTTCAACCTCTTAGTTTGGGAGCTAATTTAGTTTCCCATGTCCTGGTGGTTTGCACTTTTTAAACAAGAGGCCCGCATGTCCGATAATATTTACATGGCTTACACTAACCCAGTGGCGTACTAAGGGTAAATGCCAGAATACGAGGCCCGAATTTTTATCAACTGTTTTTGCGCTCCAAGACCTCTGACGCCAGGCCGCCCCCCCCCCCCTCCCCCACATACACACACCCCGTTAGTACGCTACAGCACTAACCTCAGAGCCAAATGTAATCGCAGTAGGTCAGGTAATATAGGTTAGATTTTAAGATACTTCTTCTACACCCCGAGGTAACCTGGAAGACACCGAAGATTAAGTATGATCGCATGCCATATTGAAAGACTTGAAAAACGTAGCTCCTTCTATATACCCATTGCAAGAAGCAACGGTAGACCAATCCCCGTATTCTAGTAACTCTTTGAGAAATAAAACCTCAAACTCATCTAACGAAGATGGTTGAAAGTACATAAATTAAAATCTGAAAAATGGAAATATCAGAATTGTCTTAGCTTTATTTACTCTTTCTGTATGCTAAATTTCAATAACATAAATATACTGAAAATCCTGTATTTGAGGTTTTTTTTTTTTTTTTTAGCTTGAATTCAAATTTAATGCTAAAAAGAACAGATTGCTCTCTGTGGCATTGGATCAGATTCGGTCGATTCATTATACTGAGTGGTTGTTTCAAATTTCATTTCTCTTTTCTTTTCTTTTCCCTCTTACTTTATTTCTTCATTCTTTGTGTTGTTTGATTATCAGGCATACTGGATGGCATCTGGGATCTTTGGTAAAAAGTTTGAATGGTTTTGATGCTACTGTACTTCCTGTAAAATGTGGACAAATTTTGTCAAGCGGTTTTCGACAATCTCTTTATTAAAATGTGTACTTTTTTCTTCTCCCTTTATTTCTTATTGAGCAGCGACGCTACAGGAAGGCAAATCTCCACCATTTCCAAACAATTCAAGTCTTCAACAACATGGTGTTACCCGTATTATTTGGTCCAACGGTTCTCCATACGAATTTCTTCAGTGCTTTACTCATTTTGACTTATACAGCGGTCATACATAATTTCTAAAATATTTGAATGATATTCATGTCCAAATATTTTTCGTCAAATGGTATTAAAAGTGTTCATAGATTTTTATAAAAGCAAAGTACGTAACAACACAAGATGAAAATTGAATGATGTCTGATGACAGATACACATGAGTCAAGATTCAAGATAATGATTTCGTCTTCTTCATTAGAAAAATTTTCGTAAGTTTTAGAAACATGTTACTTCTTTTTATTCTCATATATATATATATATATATATATATATATATATATATATATATATATATATATATATATATATAAATATTTATATATATATATATATATATATATATATATATATATATATATATATATATATATATATATATATATATATATATATATATATATTATGTTGTACTAACACAGAAGTCCTGGCTGACCGTTTATAAAAGTTATATTGTGCGTTGATCTTTTTACTTCTTTGTTTCCTTCATGTTTTATTTTTCCTTTGTAAGGCCTCTTATCCTCGCGCAAAACTGCCATTTGAACCGACACGAGCAAAATTCGCGGAACGATGCTTTTTGTGTGACCACCGGTAATTTAGTACAATTTTCGCACTTATTTTTATTAAATGTGTACTTTTAGCGCCAAAATCGTGAAAATCAGATTACCGCGAAAAAAATACATATTTCAGGGCTCAGGAAAACAATTTCCCAAGCACTCGTCCATGGGACAAGTGAGTTGCAAGAGTTACTCGTCCCTGTCTTCATTGTACTCAACACAGTACACTTTTCCACAACACTGCTTGTGGTTTTGCTAAAGAATCATAGGTACATGATGCAAACTTGACACTAAAATGGATAAAAATCATGAAAATATTATGTTCTAATACACGGCTCCATAGGTAAACATATAATATGAAACAAAGTTTGTAACTCGAGAAATTGCAGTTGCACATATAGCTCTTGATTTCTTAGTGGTGTTCGTGTTTACAGTGAAACCTTACAGTATTCTAGGTGTCATAAGTTTCCTTTTCAATGAGTTATAATGCATCTTTATGAGTTAGATATGGGAGAAGTTAACAATGTCAAAAGTTTATGATTTTCGTCTGGTCAGACATTGTTACGCTTGCTCCAGATCACCAGTATTTTCAAGACTGTGCGGCTTTATTGCTACACTGTCACGCCAAAACAAAGACGCCATTATATATTTATATAAGTATGCAATTACTTTTTCACAAGACAAATATCAGTAACTTGCATTTGAAAGAAGAATTTTAGCGGTCTCAATTTTCACCAACTTTCGTACTAAATGATCCATTTTGGTCAAACCTCAATTCTAGAGAGCAAAACACGGGCGCCATAAAAAGGAAGATTGCTGATTGGCTGAAAGAACTGGAACATTTCTAGGTCATTACCCCAACTAGATTTTGACCAATCGCGACATTATCTGCTTTATAAATAGATTACAACAGCATGCATTGAGTGAAAGTTGTTGGGAATCGGCTGAGACACTTACAATACTCATTTCGTATCTAAATTGGCAAAATGTTTCTTGTGAAAGTAATTACATGCTTATAGAAATATCTACTGGCATCTTCCCTTTGGCATATCAATACCGCTTCTGTCTTGAAAATACCGGTGACCTACGGCAATTGTAATATTGCCTGACCAGATGAAAAATTACACAAATTTTGACATTCTTTATCTCTTAGCTTCTAAGAGGTCTGACTCATAAAGATGAGTGCTAGCTTATTGAAAAGGAATCTTTCTCGACATCAAAATGACGCCTAAATTACTGAAAAGCGTCACTGTAAATGCAAACACCATTAAAAAAAACTCGAAGGTTATGTGTGAAATTGCAACAAAATATGTTCATAATATTTACCCATTTTAGTATCAAGCTTACATCATGTACCTGTGTTAAAAGAAAAGTCGTTTTTTATTGTTTGCAGCATGTTCTGGGCAGATTAGGTATAAGTTACATATTACTGACGCACGCCATATGCTAACCAATGTTGAACTTCGGCGCTTGTTAAGGTTAGAAAATGCATTCACCTTTATTCTCAAGGTGAAATTCTGTGTATCCTGTCTACTCGGCCCAGGGACGAGTATATAGTAACATTCTACTCGGCACAGACAATTTTTACCCGGTCAGGACGAGTGGACGAGTGCTTTTCCCGTGCCCTGTTATTTACAACAATTTTTAAGGTGAAAATCATTTGGAAATATTTCGAATGGAAGCATTGATCAGCATTGACAATGTCGCCGACCACAGAATGGGGGCAGAGACCAGTATATTTTTAAGTGATGGTACCTACTGAAACATTATAGAAGATGAATATCATTTTAATTAGATTGGCAAGGGACATACTTCACAGAGAAAATCACTTACAAAAATTCTTGTGCGACATTCATGTTACAATTCATGTCAGGGAGTTCGATGACGCAGTGCGGGAAACGGAAATACTTAGATTCATCATGAATTCAACACATGTATTTTTCATAGAATCGGAAAGTACCACAATTTTTTACAATTATTATTTTATTTTTTTTAACGAATAAACTCTCCTATCATGTCGCCCACGTACTGTTATATGTAATTCGCTAAAGTGTTCGGAATCGACAGCTTCTTTCGGTTTAGTATCATCCTTCAGAATCAGTAATTGACAAAACAAATATATATATATATATATATATATATATATATATATATATATATATATATATATATATATATATATATATATATATATATATATATATATATATATATTGGATCCTGTGTATATTATGTGTTATATATGTGTTAGAAATTTTGTCGGTCGTATGTTTGTTATAAATAATTTGAAAAATCTACAGGACGTGTTAGCGTGTAGCATGAGAGCAAGACACCGCATTGTGCTCGCAAGTGCTGTAATACAAGGGAGGTGATACGGTTAAATTCATGCTGGAGACTGTTAGATTTACTTCCCCTAATCTGTAGCCGCATTTCTCATACACCTGTAAATCATACCTTTTACGGCACCAGGGAATAATAAAGATAAGTATTCCCGTATCACAAGTGAACTTGATAACAGATCGAATAAACTTCAATGTGGAGGAAAAAATCTGTAAACACAAATGATCCAACATTAAAGTTTTCCATGTATAAAATTCATAGGCTTACAAGACGACAATAAATGAAATAATTATTGATCGATCACAACTGCCTCTTACAACTATTTGGAAACACACAGTATATCACATAGCAATATAAAAGCAAAATTACTACTGGAAATGTTTACATAGTATACACATATACTGCTCTTGCTAAGATGAAGTATCCAAATCAACACAGGGAATAATCAAAAAATGGTGTCCAATATCACATACCCTCCGTTCGGGGTGACCTTTTATTACATATTGCATTACATTTAATTCACATTTTATTCATGTTGTGCTAGTCTTATTAGTTCCAATTTTAGAAATAGGGTAATATTAAATTGACATCATAATGAACGCAAATCTTACCGTAACGGGTTTGTTTCATCTGTCTCAACGAGGTTAGTATCCCCTGTACATCCTATGTTGTATTTTTTTTTATATACTATTAATGATCTACCGTCGGAAACAAAAATGTATGGACATACTCTGTCTTTTTTGGACTTCTTTGACCCATTTGTTTTGGACTGGCTGGACGTCATTGACCCATTGCTTTTTGACTGGCTGGACGTCATTGACCCATTGGTTTTGGACTGGCTGGACTTCTTTGACCTATTGGTTTTGGACTGGCTGGACGTCTTTGACCCATTGGTTTTGGACTGTCTAAATTGTAGTTTGTAAGAAACATACGTATCGTTTTGTACATTCAATGTCTAATTAAGAAAGTGGAAGTGATTAATCTACTTTGATTACAGATTACATCTTATATTATGTAGAATTGTCTACAGAATTATAATATTCCTACAAAATTATAATATTCCGCTACTGACTAGTGTTCCGAAACCGTTGTCTCACTTGTGTTCGTGAATTATATATACCTTAAACCCAACCACCCACCCAACCAAACCCACCGCCTGGTATCTGACTTGCAAATATTGAGCACAAAACTTCAGCGTCCATTACATCATCTCTACATTTGTCTCACCATGGTTACTCACGAAAGACAAAACTCGTGAATAAATTCACAGTAACATAAACGGAAGCATAAGAAAAGAAAAGACAACTTAAGTGATTAAAACGTTATATACTGTTACGAAAATATACTTTAGTCTGAATTTTAAATATTTCCATTTGTGTTAAGAATGACGTTTTCAAACCGGTAACTGATTTGTTGTTATCGGGAAGGATCTGATGGAGCTCTTACAAATTCTTATGTGTTGTACAATCATTTGTTTCCTTCAGCAATCATATATAATAAGTGTTAAATCGATAGACAGATTCATATGTTGATAAACAATATAAACCTCTAACTCTAAGTCAGAAAACAAAACGCAAGTACCAATAAATGGCAGCTGTTCTGATATATTGTAATAAATTTGGGTCTGCTCCATTTGTATGTACGTCTCCATTTATAGGTTTGTTAGATTTTAGTGATTAGTGGTTTGATTATGGGAAGTCGGTGTTGGGAAAATATTTCCCAGCCTGAGTAATTAGCCAATTTCTAGGAACAGACGTCATACTTACAGTTTTTAAGAGACTTTGCAATGGCATGGATTGGTTTCGTAGTTTGAGATGGGGTTAGACTAGCATAAGTGGGCATGGAGTCAAGTAGTTCCTATCTTAATTCAGAGGTGTTGATTGATTGTGCCTTTCGGTGGGAGATATTCGGGGCATGAACTACTGTTTTGTGCCATGGAATAATTGGGAAGAGGTCATCCCTTTGTTTGGAGATGCCTTTCATTGTAGCAGTTGGTGGTAGAGCACGTGCGAAACGTGATTCAGACTGTTGTTTTTATTGACCCAGGGATGGAATCGGAAAATATTTCCCCGCATTGGGTGTTTGAATTGTGTTATGTGCTTCATGCCACGACATGCTAACAAGGAAAAGCCATGCAATTGTGAAGTTATAGTTGTGACATTGTGGTCATTCCTTTATTGATTGGAGAAAAATTGTTTCTAGTCTTGGCGCGTTACGAGAACTTCCAGTTGACAACGAATGTTGTTGGGAAGTCCTTGGAAACAGGGGAAAACAATTGATAACGGCGCAAATTCAAAACGGTTTCCCGTCGTTTCGAGCTAAACAAGCTCTTCATCAGGGGAATAAACAGCTTACATATACAAAACAAATACTAAACACAAAACCTAAGACAAATTCTGGACTCCTACATGTTAGAATCGCTAGGGGGAATTTACAACAAGAGCTATAATACAAAGTTGTGGCACAATAATAATAATAAACGAGCGGGTTATTGTGTCTATCACACAGAGAACCAACATATTTTGACCTAATTCCAGGTTGTGAACAAATATATATATACACACACACACACACTTCCCCGTTTATTTCCATACTTCGATATCGGCTAATAACTATAAGTAAATTTCCACTTCAAAATCTGACATAATTCCGTGTTGTTGTTTTTTTTAAATGATTATCTTGATTATATTTTAAATTTGTACAATTTAGCAATTGCCATTGAATGATAATTGAATTGCTATTGAATGATAATTCCTTTAATTGCGACTTTTGAGTTTAATTTTAGTCTCAGATTTGGAACCAAAATTAGATAAGAATATTTGCGTTATATGAGTAGTGTTTTGAGGGTCAATAAAAAAAGCAGCCATGATGAGGGTCAATAAAAAAAGCAGCCATGATGAGGGTCTATAAAAAAGCAGCCATGATTTACTTGATGGTAAAGTGGCCTAAAGCTGTGCAGGGCATTCATTGTATAAATTATTATTATTATTATTTAATCATCTGAACTTTATAAGTGGTGATATTATATCAGAATTAAAGAAAAGATCAACGCTAGAAATGAAGACTATTTTCAGGTACATACAAAACTGTAATTCAGTGAGTTTCTTAATTTCTGTATTCATGTCAAAATATGAATTAATATACAAATCTTTGAGTTCTTGAAAGTGGCAACTTAATTACTTTCCATAGATATTGTATGTATGTATATGTATATATATATATATATATATATATATATATATATATATATATATATATATATAGATAGATAGATAGATAGATAGATAGATTGATAGATAGATAGATAGATAGATAGATAGATAGACAGACAGACAGACAGACAGATAGATAGATATATGGAATATCCATAGCTACAGCGAGTTTAACCAAAGTAAATTGTGGAATAAATGGCTTAACATTTATTTTTAAAGAGTATGATAGTAAGTGCATCAGACCTTCAGTTTTCTATAAAACCAAAAGGGGTTGATCCAAGTACATCTTTTTTGGGGTTGTGGGGTGGGGGTATAAGCAAGTAGGTTGGGGTCTATGGGATGTATCCGCTTGTGGGGGCCCAGGGGGCGAAGCTGTTGCAATTTAAGCATTTCCAGGGCATAATTTGAACCATCGAACTGTAAAGAAAACTTACTCTAGGAAACGTTCCGGTTGTTTCGCGCTTATATCTTTTTTTTTTTTTAAATTTATGCCCCCTCCCCCCCCCCCCCCCACCGCTCCCAATATCCATATTCTCGACATTTTTTATTTAGCATGAAACTCCAGCTTAACTTGACATTCTGAAGAAGAAAAAAATTGTGGTTCTGTATCTGTGATTAGAATGAACTTATAATAATAGAACTTTTTCGATCTTCTTAACTTTGGATCCTCTGCTAGCAAGCTAAATTTCAGTTTATATGTAGTCATACTTTAAGTACCGTCTGTACCTCGCGTAAAGGTCGAGTCCAACTGCAAACAACGTAGACTCTGATCTGCCGTCGCATAATGCTCCGGCAGATCAGGGTCTATGTTGTTTGTTCTACTGATTACTCCTAAAAAAAAATGCATAGACCCAGATCTGCTAGCGCATTATGCGACGGCAGAACTGGGTCTGTGCGGTTTGCAGTTGACTTTACTTATACGCGAGTAATTGGAATTTGGCGATTGAGCTTGGTGCTCAAACAGTTTGGCATGGAGAGTTAAGATCAAAGCTAAGTGTTGGTGAACATTGTGAGATTCCAGTAGAAGTGAATAACATAAATAAAATAGGGACAAAGTCACTGAAATCTGAAGTAGGTGTTTATTAAAAGCACAAAAAGAGTGAACAATGATACAAATTTATCAAATGGGAATCTTAAAACTTTGCAGAATAGAGCTGTTCATCAGACACACACACAAAAAAATAAAAAATTAAGAAACACGAGCAAAAACATATGCTTCCCCTCCCCAATGACAAATAATGTAATTGTGGTATACTGGTGTACTTGACGGAAGGAAAGAAAACAATTAGAGAAAAAAGGTGAATAAAATGTTAAAAAATTAGGAGTTTGATATAGAAAGTCTCTGATCTTTTAGGTCCTGATTTGATATAGAAAGTCTCTGATCTTTAAGGTCCTGATTTGATATAGAAAGTCTCTGATCTTTAAGGTCCTGATTTTAGTGTTCATCTCCTTCGATAAGTTTAAGCAGTATCCAGAAAGCTTCAGCTTTACAAAAATTTTGATAAGTTTGACATTTGTCCAAAAGAAGGGCTAGGAGGCCAAAATCTTGTACCCCAAAATAATCTCTGTAAAAACACTAAAGTCCAAATAGATCTAAGTAATTAAAAAAAAAAAAAAAAAAAAAAAAAAATATATATATATGTATATATATATACATATATAGATATATATATTCATATATATATATATATATATATACATATATATATATATATTTATATATATTAGAAATGTAGTCAAATTATTATAATGGCATGAAAATCTAATGAAAGTCATCTACATGTGCCCCATACATGCATGCCAAATTGTATCCGAGTACCTCAAATGACTCTGGCTAAATTGTGCTAACAACGTTTCTTTGTCAAAGAGTCTAAAGTCCAAAACGATCAAAAATATTTTTTTTAAATGAAGATTTGCTGTAATTGCCTTTTAAAATTGAATCGGCTCATCTATATTATATTACAAATAAGTCAACCATATTTCATATGTCAACCTGAACTGTTATTTGCTTAATCGTGTTAACAAGTTTTTTTTTTTTTTTTTTTTTTAAATGTAAGTCCAAACTTTTTGTAACAAATGTGAAAAAGTTGATGAAGTGCTGTAATTACTTGAGAATAGAAAATCATCTACATTGTAATAAGCCTACCATATTTCATCTACATTGTAATAAGCCTACCATATTTCATCTACATTGTAATAAGCCTACCATATTTCATTTGTCTACCTCAAGTTATTTCTGCTTAGTCGTTCTTATAAGGTTTTTGTAAAAACAATGTATAGGTCTAAAGAGGTAAACACTCTTTAAAAAAACTGAAAAATTGCTATAAAGGCCTAAACAACTCATCTAGTCGTCTACATTAACACAGGTAGGCATATCAAATTTTATTTGTCTACATTAACACAGGTAGGCATATCAAATTTTATTTGTCTCTCTTAAAATAATTTTTGCTTTAAACGTGCTTAGAAGGCTTTTGTTAATCCCAAGGTAATTAAATATCAAATTTGGTTTGGCTTTTCTTTAAAGTTTTTAATTTTTTTTTTTTTTTTGTTTGGGGGGGGGGGGGAAGAGGAGACATATATTATTTAACCCGAATCAATTAATGCAATACAAGCATTCACTGACACGCTCTGTCGGGTGAAATCCATGTGAAATCTCATCGAAATGTAGGTATGTGAGAGCTAATTAACACAAAATTTTCATAAAGATTCATACGAGATCTCATCAACATGCAAGAGATTCATGAGATTTACACCAGATCTCCTTCCCATACATTTTAGTGGAAGTTAATGTAAGATCTCATCGGAATGAAATAGACTTATATGAGATATTACCAAAACACAGAAGATTACCCAGATTTCGCTGCCACACATTTTCATAGATTTATATGAAGTTATTAGGATGAAAGAGTAATTGTGTTTGACATATCTGCCAAATATAAAGGGGTGGCGGTGAATGATATAATTTATCAAGGACCAGATTAGAATGTGAACTGTTTGACGTAAGTGTTGCTCCGATTTAGAAGATATTTAAAACCTTAATTTGTGACATCGCTGAAATTCATCTAACGACAATACCGGTAAATATCTTTGGAGATCCTTGAACCAAGGCGAGCCACCAGATGAATATGACCTCAGTCGTCGAGCCACCAGATGAATATGACCTCAGTCGTACTGTGTTTAGTTTCAATTCATCACCATTTTAAGCGCAGCTAGTTTCACAACAGCATGCAAAAGCTTATCAGCGTGTGTTTCAAATGGCTGCTGAGACAGTGCTGAATTTTATTTCCATGGACGACAGTATTTATTATGTAATGGATGATAAACAGGGTATCCAACTTTTAGTCAGTTATCCGAATTGCGTGAGAGAGCAAAAATGCATGCCCGTAAATGGTCATGAAATTTGGAAACGGTCTTAGAAACGATACCACATGAAGACTGGGCAGCAGAAGTTGATCTAGATAAAGTTCAGTAACGACTCTTGGAGTTTTGTGGATTGCTAACCAGGATGTGTTTGGCTTCAGATTGAATCCACCTGAAATCGATTTCGAACTCACAAAGCGCAGTTTTCTGAAGAAAATCTCAGTTCACTTTGATCCACTCTGATTACTGACACTATTTATTGTTAGATCAAAAAAAAAAATAATAAAAAAAAAAAAACAACAACAAAAAAATTAAAAATTTTTAAACAAAAATGCAATTACAACAAATTTGAACTTCTGGACTTGACTGGGATGATTTGCTCGTTGGATATATGACTGGCATGGCTCGAAACTGGTTTGTTGAACTGACCGATTCGGCTAAAATTCAAGTTCTAAGACCGCGGCCAACAGACCAAGTAGTATTAGTGGTTTTGTATACATTTGGGGATGCCTCAAAAGATGCATATGGGGCTGTTGTAGTATATACAAGATGTGTATACATGCGTCAAGCCACATCTACCTGTATTGTTGTTGCAAATACATGAGTTGCACTATTCACAACTATAAGCATTCCTCATTAGCAGTTTTGGGTTTGAGGTTGACAGTATCAGTTTCAGCGGTCTTAGAAATCGCAGTAAGTAAATCTATTTCCTGTCTGACAGTATACATGTCTTATGGTTTTTAAATGGCTGTAGTTGCAAGTTTGTAGTTGCAAGTCTGTTCTTTGTTCTTTGTTGCTAACTGCATCGGGAAAATTCAAATGAGCCGACTTAGCAATAAGAGGCATGCCAGCCTCAAATCTGGCCAAAGAAGATGGATGGTTGAAAAATCCTAACTTTTTACACACAGCTAAGTCAGTATGTCCACCTGATCGAAATGAGAACGGGGCAACAGATGATGAAGAATTGAGAAAATCTGAAAGATGAGATACAAAATCTTATGGACGGACAGTGATTGCATTCCACAAGATTGATTCCTTGTAGCTTTTAAATCCAGCAAGATTCTCAAGTTGGTTACAACTGACGAGTATTCAAGCTTGGATGTATCGTTTCCTATACAAATGTCGGTCAGCCAGAAAACAGAACAAATAGAGAGTTGCTGCCAGATAGGAAATCAAGGATGGAGAAATGATAATAATAATAATAATAATAATAATAATAATAATAATGACTTAGTATAGCGCTAAATCTGTATAAGCTCTAAGCGCTTTACAATATTAGTTAACACAGAAGAACTTATATATAAATAAGAAAGAAAGAAAAAATCGCACCGTGAAATTACAAACAAAGCATGTTGAAAATAATTAGGGGTAAAGAAACATTGTTCAGCCTGTTCTTGCAGATTAAAGACGTGAGTTTTTAGAGCTCTCTGGAATGAGATCATGGTGTTATTATGTCTAAGTTCAAAAAGCAATTCGTTCCAGGTAGCTGGACGCAGATATGCAGAAGAACGTTGTCCTTATTACTTTGTTTTAACAGTGGCAACAATGAGAATACGACTGTCAGAAGAGCATAAGTGTCTAGAAGAGATGTGCACATATGTGAGGTCAGATAGGTATTTCGGACTGTAGGCAGTCAACGAAATGTAGCAGAGAGAAGAGATTTTGTGTTTGATTCTAGAACGAACGGGTAGTCAGTGGAGAGTACAGAGCAGGGGCGATGAGTGCTCGGTTCTTGGTACTCTAAGGTTGATCATAGCAGCAGTGTTTTCACCCTTTTGAAGTTTCTGTAGTACGTAGTGAGACGAACCAGAGAGAGGAGAATTACAATAGTCAATTCTAGAAAGTACTAAGGAACACAAGTGTTTCAGTGGTATCGACATAAAAAAAAGTTGCGAATGGAGCTGATGCGTCTCAGCTCCAAATATGTAGCCTTGCATGTGTTAATGACGTGTTGGTGCAATGAGAGAGAACTGTCGAGAGTGATACCACATGTTTCGTACTGATTATGTGAATTTAATGTTGGTGTAGCTGATACTTATTGTTTGAGGTAAAGGATAGAAATGAGAAAGTCTTTGCGCGGTGATCAAAATGGCTTCAGTTTTATCAGCTTGTTACATGTCATCCGTGACTTCACATCGGAAATGCATTTCTCTACACCTCGGATGGTAGCTCCAAATTCCGTCGGGTGACTAGATTTGTATATTTGAGTGTCATCAACATGCAACTGGTGAGACACCGGATGACGATTTATGAGACTTGAAAGGGGTTGAGTGAACATAATGAAGAGAACGGGTCGAGAGCAAATCTCCGTGGAACGCCAAAACAAAGATGAACTGGGCTATAATAAAGAAAGCGTCACAAAGGAATATTTAGTCTTTGTGCGTTGTAAATAACTGCCCAGAAATAGCAAGCTTCTGGGATTGAATCCAATTCTGGATGAGATTGGCTTAATGAGGTTTGATGGCCCTCTTAAATATGCAGCATTTTTACTGCATGGTGTTCGTTTCCCAATCATCATAGCGTCCTACCACGTAAACACTGGGTGACAAAACTTACCATCAAGCACAACCATGAAAAGGAGAGGCGTGCAACTGGTACCAACAGACATTATCGGCACTGTCTACACGATTCTGGAATATATTTGGACGTGAAGAAATTCATATGCAGAAGAGAGAATGTGCTGAATTTATAAGACGAAAAGCCAAAGTCGCTAGATAAAGCATGACCCCTCATCCAGACATTCGAGCGAATATGCCCTTACGTGTTTTCGTTCAGTAGATCTGAGAGGTCACTTCATTCATTATCCATGGTAGAGGTAAACGTCGAGAGAAGCGATATCTATGTATGTTCACATGCTTAATCACTAGAGCTGTTCATCTGGAAATTGATTTTGGTCTCGACACAGATTAATTCTTAAATGCTTTTTACAGAAAGGTGAACAGAAAATGATCTTAGGTAATGGTGGAAATTTTGTGGGTGGAGAAAAAGAACTGAATTGCTCGAGAAGCTACGTCAGGACCAAATAAAGAAATCGAGGACCAGTCAGGGTATAAAATGGCACTTTTACACTCATACGGCACCATATTTTGCTGATGTACATGACACAATGATTAAGGCTACGAAAAGTGCTATCATTTGGGCAAGGCTGAAATGACTGATGAAAACCTTATGAAGCAATTACAGCTGCTGAAGCACTCATTAACTCCCAGCCGTTGGCTTATCAATCAACAAACCCAGAGGATAATACATCATTGACACCAAATCAGTTTTAAAATGGTAACTTGGGGAACATTATGCTCCTGAGTCTGTTGATGAAATTGATTACAACCCTCGGAAAAGGTAGCGAAGGAATTTTGATGCGACATTTTGGGCAGCGCTGGCGCCGAGAATGGTTACCTAGACTTAACGCAAGAAAGAAATGGTTGTACTGTCAGATGGATCTTGGGGCGTGAAATGTAGTCCCAGTGATATCGTTGGACACGCCTCGAGGTCACTGGCCCCTTGATCGTTGATCATTTGATAAGAATAGTGATAGTGTATACCATATTTCATTGAGTTCTAGTATATAGATTTTTCTCGAAGCCAACACAAATAAAAAAAGTATCTCAGACGTGACGAACTGTACTGTTCATATTCTCTATTTGCAAAACGTTATCTCTTAATGTTTCCCTTGAAAAAGAAGGGCTTATAAGAGACTATGAACTTGCCTTTAAATCAAGACATAGCCAATCTCTGAAATGTTTAATTCCAATATTTATGACTTTTTTTTTTTATTTTTTTTTTTTTACAAATGGTCATCTTTTGGTCGTGGAAGAATAGAGGATGTTCAAGGCGAGAGTTTCAAAGAAATTGCAATGAGGTTTGCATAGTCTGAATAGATTTCACCCGGAGACTGTGTACCGGTAAATAGTGTTTGTTCGTACGCGATAAATTAGAAGTTAAAACATAGCAATACTCGTCTGACCTGTCTGGGTAATGTTGGCCAGGCGCGTTAAGACTGAACAACACGTACTCTTATGCCAGAAACATATTTGGGTATTGAATCTGACAATGGTAACAGACTTAACAACACTTATGCCAGAAACATATCTGGGTATTTAATCTGACAATGGTAACAGACTTTTGAGTTGAAAAGTTAAAGACAACATTATAAATGATATTTATCTAAAATGTTTGTATATTCTACGCAATCAATATGTCAGCTAGACTGAAATTTAGATGTTGTTTGCATGCATCGCTAAGTCATGCAACTGAACTAATTCAGAAGACATCAATAAAAAGGATTCCCATTTAATTTTTAGACCTCTTAGTGTTCCTTCCGCATAAATTGACCTATTAGATTTTGTCAGATATAATTGCAATCCATCAAAATCTTGGCATGTAAACCAAATTGATCCTGACTACAATGTTCCATTATGTATTAGAAATGTATTGATATAAATAAACATGAATATGAAAATTCTAATAAGGACTCGCAATTAAAGTGAAAGGCTAACTGAAAGGTACAATTATTAGAGGAATTAAAATGTTCGTCTAAGACTTTTATCTTCATACAATTTTTCCCCCTGGAGCAAATTTTTAAAACTAACTTTATGAGATGGATCCAGGTACCTGTGTGATAGACAGTTAGATAGAGAAAAATCTCCACCTTGTATGTGCCTAGGTTTTATTTCAATTTCAAAAAGCACTGCTGAATACCAAATTACTTTTTAAGCAACTTTGCAGGAAGGTGCATTTTAATTTTCTTGAATTTATTACGATAACATCTGCTTTATTATCACAGCTGACGATGATTCGTGTCCCTGTGAATGTATGACCCCAAAACTTCAAACAAACCGATTGAAAGCATTGTAAGGTAGTTAATGTTTAATTTCATATACAGAATAAAATGTAGAAACTCTGCATGAAAATAATTGCCCTTATGCAAGCCTTCATATCCAGATAAACAAGCATCTAACGAGAAGAAGAAGAAGAAGAAAAAATCGTCGTGAACTGACCACTCGACGACATCCATCATAGATATACAGTTATATAACGGTCAAAACTTCTTCAACGAAGTCATTTTGTCCCTCATCAGGAATGACGTGTGGTTGCTGAGACAAAGAACTGACACCCTCAACAAATTCAGGTACCCGGGGATCTTTTCACTAACATTGTCATAACTTGCGCAGAAAGGAAGAAGTTACGCACGCCGTAACTTATGCAAATTGAGCATTTCTCGAAAGTGTATGTATATCCTATACATCTTCGCAACTTGCGCACCTGTCATAGGGTTTGTGACTATGGACCATAGCTCTTCAGCGACAGGAGACAAGAAGGTGTACAATATTTTCAGCCTACCCCCTCCCCCCCCCCCCAGCAGTTTGTACCCACTACCGATTTTAAAAACAAAAAGCATCAAGGATATAACAAAAATGCACAAAGCTTACTCATTTCATTCATTGATTTATTATTTCTAACTCGTTTGCGACCAAGCTGTCCCTAACATTGTCACCTTTATCGCGTTTCAAATCTAACAGAACTTCAACACTAACACGGCGTCCATATTTGCGTGGGCGAGTCTGTGTTTTTCACACAACAGTAGTGATGTCGTTCATAGTGTTCCGCAAGCTCCGAATAATTCCATAAATTTCCGTAACGTTGAGATGTAAGGGGATACTTTGTCCCCATTTTAATCTTCTTCAATTTTTGTGGAAATATCAGAATTAGACATTGTATACATTGGATGCAAACGACATAGTGTTTACCTTCTATGTATGTGTAGGCCTAGCATCCACCCCTTCACTGAAAATGGACTATTCAGCAATCGGAAAATGACAGTGAGCAGGCTCTTCGTTTACACTTAAAACTTCAGTATGGTTTGAAACGCGAAGAAGGTGATTATGTTAGGAACCACTTGCTGACAGTCAAGTTGGAAATTATAAATCAATTAATGAAATGAGTAAGTTTTGTACATGTTTTTTTTTTTGTTATATATCCTTGATGCTTTTCATTTTTAAAATCAGTGGGGGTGGGGGTACAAGCTGCCGGGCGGGTAGGCGGAACCTATTGACGCTTTCGACATTCCGAAATCACGCTGTAAACGTGATCTCGTTTCCGCGAGATTCGAAGGTCGGGGAGGTTGATGTTTGTGACGTTGTGAGATGTGTATATTATGCTTGTACTTGCTAGCAATAATTTATTTTATTTCAGTTGAATTTGTTATTTTCTTTTCAATAAATATTCATTCATACACTGTAATATACTTCAAGATTTCAATATTTGTGTGTGTCTGTATATATATATATATATATATATATATATATATATATATATATATATATATATATATATATCTTGGGTGGTCTTTCAAATTTCATTTTTGTTTTCCGATATTTTCAATTCAAAATTCATATAATCTTCATAAGAAAAATTAATGGGAATCAGTTATCTTTCTGAGGATCATTGTAAACAATGATAAGCAATATTATCTTGTATGATGTAAAAAAAATTTTTTAAAAGATTCTTCATATAACCTGAATAACGTTTACTAGGACTGAAAGATAATTTCCTCCGACTATGACATTAAAGAAAAGTAAATAGATAAAAGAAGTTATGATGACCATTGATGATAAAAAGTCAAATTTTTAGCTTGGATAGGCCGGCTCATAAAATCGATCCTTTTACATATCAATAAACTCTTGCTAGTTTGTGATGACCATGTGCACTTGTATTTAAAAAATAACATTTAGTCCAAGGTAATCATGTGCCAAATATATATATTTATTCTTTTAAATTTGTCAAATTTACTGTTCAAACAATAACAATTCATGCTTATTGGCGTAAATATTAGTGTATTATTCTGTCGGAATATAAAATCTGAATACACGGCCTTATCTGTTAGTTTGAAACTGATTGAATGATTGCTTGCATGGACTTCTTCTAAAGATCCATAAAGAAATAAAATAATAAATACAAATACCCCACTTTTTCGCCTAATGAGATGAAACTTTGATTTTTAGAGAATATCTGAAATCTCACATTAGGGGGGAAAAGTGCAAGAATGCAGAAATCATCAACGAATTTGAAGTATTACAACAATGCAAAATTAAGAAAAACAATTGGCCATTTGAAAATTTAAAGGGTCACCAAGAAAATTTGATTGGCCGAGTATGTCTTAATATTGCTTTTGGAACAAAACAAATGTTATATTTCAATTGATCATATAGAAGGCCCTCTGTATCTGCTACACTTCTTCTTGGAAATTGATGCTGACCCATCCCAGGGAGATCACCGTCCTAGCCGATTTCCTATTTTACAATAATAATAATAATAATAATAATAATAACAATGCACGATAAAACAAGACGCCCTATTGATCATGAGATACGCATTCAAAGTGCCCTTTTTGGTGGATAATTGCCAAGCCCGTTTTAGATCCTTTGAGGAAACACTGTATACAGCAAAGGAAAATTAATTAAAAAAATTACTTCCCCACACACGTTAAACTGCAAATATATCTGTAAAAGAAGCAAAGCATGACATGAAAATTAAAGAGAAAAGATGAACAAAAGAAATCGCACGATCATTGGGCTTGTTCAAAGGTAAGGTCCGCTCACTCCCAACATACCACGTTTCTGACCGTAATATAAGAAAAGAACCACACAAGTGAAATAAATTCTACAATTGAATATAACGGAAAATGGAATATTCTCAATAACATAAGGCAACGTCGTTTATGGCTGTTATCAATTACTGAAAACAGAGTAGATACAATTCGATAACACAACACACTGCAATATTGTGTACATAGCCGACCCCCCCCCCCCCCCCCCCCCCCCCCCCACTGCCTACAAAGTCTCGTGATCGAGAGCGTGATTTCGGAATGTCGAAATGGTCAATAAGTGATGTAAATTTCTGGCACGAATGACAGCTTGACAGACGTCAAAAATAGTTTGACAGACGACAATAATAACAGAGTCAGATTCACGTTCTAGTAATTGGTCTGAGGGGGAAATACAATGATTAACAGATGAAATTACAAGCAACAGTCAGAAGCTCTTTGGTAGCCATACCACTATAATAACAGTGACAAAAAGGAGATTTGGGCGAAAATCGTCAATTCGTAAGTATTGTTTAGTAAATCGTCCCAAACACGTCAGTTCCGATTCTTTTCCGATCCCTTGCTCTTGTCCCTCTTGAGACATTTTACATAAAATAAACATAAGTTCACTTAAAAAAATGATCGATATGCCAGAACGTAAATGTACCATCGTCATCATGAGAGAGAGAGAGAGAGAGAGAGAGATTATTCGAATTACACTTTCATAAAAAATTTCCAGTTTTACCTGAGACATATGCATGAAATATTGGATGTTTTTACTTGTATCAAGTGAATAATGAATACATTTCATCGATTGGGTGAAAATGCTATAGTATTTTAAGCACGAAATGAAATTATATGTTATTAACTTGGAACAAGCAAATCGATCAAACGTGTTGGCTTGCTAAAGTGTATAATTGATTGAAGTAGCAAATTTCTTACGGTATTGTCTACAGTTTACTGTTTATGCTGTGTTTGTGTAAATTTGCACAGAAAATATGAGCAGTAACATAATTCTTTTTCCTAATTCAGGCTAAGAAAGCACATATGACTTTGGAGAAAAACAATTTAATTTAACAAAATTAAGTTCATAGTGTGGTTCGAACATGGTTCTCTTGCGTTATAGGTCAAGCTGTTTCCACTCCAGTAAGTAAATGACAACATGGACAATGAAATTCTTTGGTCATAGTGTTATCGATGTCTGTAGAAAAAAAAGTTCTGTGGCAAAATAAAAACGTAATTATCAAAATTATTTCTCTTGGAAAATACCCTAATTTATAGACTATCATAAAATAATAATAATTGTGTATAGCTATGTCTCTATAACAGATGATGTTTTTTTAAAAAACATTTTCAGTACACCAATTTAGAAAATTCTTTGCACCACATTTACTCTCAAATATTTTTATGTATAATATTACAATTATGTAAATTTTAATTTTTGACAAAACACATTCCTGCCTCCTAAGCTCCGAAGTTTTAGCATGGTAACAATTTTGACACACACCTGTAGCAAAAGTTGCCACGCTGGAGATTGATTTTGGGTTACAAGTATTTGAAGAGGTGCTTTACAATACTGGTAGTTATGAAATATTCACATGATGCTTTTACAATGCTTAAATATAAACATTATACTTTACATTGTTCAAACTAATTTATTTTACAGAGTAAATCTCTATGGAATTGCCATAAGAACACTGAAACAAGCGAAGAAGAAATGGTCAGATTTGAAACAGTCAGCAAATAAGAAGGAAGCAGATAGAAGAAAGAATATGATCTTAACTGGAGGTGGTCCTGTGGACTCAGATTATGATGAAAGTGTGATGACCATAGACAGACAGATGATTAATGGATGTGGGGTATGGAGGGAGGATTTGAGTTTACAATAAAAAGTATGGGATTTGAAATAGAAATCCCTTGCAATTGCTCAGTTTACCGTATATACTCGCGTATAGCTCAATACCAACTTCAAACTGCATAGACCCCGATTTGCCGGCGCATAATGCATTGCCAGATCTGGGTCTATGCAGTTTGTAAGGACTAATCAGTAGAACAAACAACATAGACCCTGATCTGCCAGCGCATTATGCGACGGCAGATCAGGGTCTATGTTGTTTGCACTTGGACCCGAATTATATGCGAGTATATATGGTTGATCAAAGCATATTCTGCAAACAAATTATGTACATCACTATATACACTGTACAATTATCATGGTATAAAAATAGATCTGACAAAACATAGATAAGGTAGATTGTTCAACACCATCATCAGTGATTTCTTCTTACATATTTATATACACACAGTAGATCATCAATTATCCAAACAAATTTGGGGATCAAAATAATTCAGATGATACGGAACATAAGTGAGTTACAGCATAGTATAAAAGCAAAATCAATTTGTTCTGATGATCCGATATTTTGCACAGCTGAGATCTATGATATCATATAATCCGGGGATCATATTCTTGTATTGGAGGTTTTGAGGTCATTAAGGGCAGTTCATTGATGTTTTGAGGCTGAACAAGACTACCACAAACATCACATGATACCCTACCAATATTACGTTTGTGGTTCGAGTGTATTTCTGCAGTATACTTTGAGTACACATAAAAAGATATGTACAGATGTAGTTCCAACACTACTCCATGGTCAATCTTCTCCCATTCTGGATCCTTTCCTAACCTAAACTTTCCCAATAATTTGGCTGTTCAAGTTATTATTTAGGCAAAGGGAAACATATACCAAATTTCCTCAAAACTGGTATTTGAGAAGGTCAGTTACTGCCCAGAAATGACAAGGGCAAAATCTATTTTTAGTAACACTGATCTTAAGTTTTAAGCTACCAACTCCCAGATCACAGGGATCTTTCTTAGGTAAAAGGATTATAATATAATTAGCAAGTTTCATTGAAATTGGCTGAAGAGAACTTAAGTTCTGGCCAGAATGAAATACAAAGGCAAAATCTATTTTTGGTAATGGCCCTTGACCTGTGAAGGTACATACACTTTAATCAATACGGGGCTTTACAGGGCAGAGGAGAAAATATGTACAAAGTTTTGTAAAAATGCATTGTATAGTGCTAAAATTATTGTCCAGAAATGGAATGTAAATTTTAGTGACAGCAACCTTGACCTTGAAACTACTGACACCGACACCAAATCAATAGGCTTCGTTCTGGGTCAAACGGAAACAAAATTTATATACAACTTAAGTTATTGTCTGTAAATGAAACGTATAGGCCAAATCCATTTTTAGCAACAGTAACCTTGGTCCTGGTGGTTCTGACTCCCTTAAATGAAATTAATACCCAAATCTTTTTTAGTGACAGAGACCTTGACATTGAAACTACTGACACACACACACACACACACAATAAAAAGGATTCTTTCTGGGGCTAAATGTAAGGAATTAATTAAATTTAATTCAATTCTGTCATCTAGAACTTCAGTTATCACCCAGAAATGAAATGCATAGATCAAATACATTTTTAGCAATAGTGACCATGACCTTGGACATACATGCTATTACCTCTCCAACAAAATATTGGAGATCTGGACCAAAACTAAAAGAACATTGGGAACCAATGCTGTAGATTTATTCTCACATAATTTTTGCCAATGTTTTCTCTCTAAACGATTTTTGCTTACAAGAGAATTCAGAAAAGCAATTAATTTTAGACATATATATTTTAATAGTTTCAACATGACAATGTTTGACAAAATTTCATAATCATTTTCAAAACATTTTCACTATGTGCAGTTGCTTGCTGATATGTCTGATACATTTGGTTTCAATTACGACTCTGGATGGTTGTTCTTGTTAATATACTGTGTACTTTTTTTTACATTTATTGTTAAAACTAGCATACCAAAAAATGTAACAAATCCAGAACTTTCTCTTCAGTCATGGCGCAAGGCATATCATAATTTTTTATCATCTATGTAGAAGGAACTTATAATGTAGAAAATTATAACTCCTTTGGCAGATGACCGGGGCATTATGCTTCTTGCATGCACACAATATTACAAAGTCAAAATAAGAGTATCTTTTAATTTCCTACTAGGAAACTAATTACTCTTGACTTTATTTTCTTTTCTTCATAATTCTATCCTTTTCTGGTTTGAGCATTAAATATCCTACTGCCCATCTTTCTTATTGTGTAAATGTCATTGTCTATCTCAAGAGATCCAGTTGCATCAATAGTAAAAATCAAAACCATCTTTCACCATGTAATAGTATTGATCATCTTCATGCTAATTGCTTTTGTGTTATGCTGGACAGGAGCATCTGGATTGGGAATTGCTTTGCTCTTTAAATAGATTCTCAACCAACTTTACTACCAATGAGCAATACTGTTATGTGCTCTGTGCTTACACTCTTCAATGAATGTGATTAAACTGCCTTGGACTGACACTCTTCAGTGAATGTGATTAAACTACCTTGGACTGACACTCTTCAGTGAATGTGATTAAACTACCTTGGACTGACACTCTTCAGTGAATGTGATTAAACTACCTTGGACTGACATCCTTCAGTGAATGTGATTAAACTACCTTGGACTGACACTCTTCAGTGAATGTGATTAAGCTACCTTGGACTGACACTCTTCAGTGTGATTAAACTACCTTGGACTGACATCCTTCAGTGAATGTGATTAAACTACCTTGGACTGACATCCTTCAGTGAATGTGATTAAACTACCTTGGACTGACATCCTTCAGTGTGATTAAACTACCTTGGACTGACACTCTTCAGTGAATGTGATTAAACTACCTTGGACTGACATCCTTCAGTGAATGTGATTAAACTACCTTGGACTGACACTCTTCAGTGAATGTGATTAAACTACCTTGGACTGACATCCTTCAGTGTGATTAAACTACCTTGGACTGACATCCTTCAGTGAATGTGATTAAACTACCTCAGACTGACACTCTTCAGTGAATGTGATTAAACTACCTTGGACTGACACTCTTCAGTGAATGTGATTAAACTACCTTGGACTGACACTCTTCAGTGAATGTGATTAAACTACCTTGGACTGACACTCTTCAGTGAATGTGATTAAACTACCTTGGACTGACACTCTTCAGTGAATGTGATTAAACTACCTTGGACTGACACTCTTCAGTGAATGTGATTAAACTACCTTGGACTGACACTCTTCAGTGAATGTGATTAAACTACCTTGGACTGACATCCTTCAGTGAATGTGATTAAACTACCTTGGACTGACACTCTTCAGTGAATGTGATTAAACTACCTCAGACTGACATCCTTCAGTGAGTGTGATTAAACTACCTTGGACTGACACTCTTCAGTGAATGTGATTAAACTACCTTGGACTGACACTCTTCAGTGAATGTGATTAAACTACCTCAGACTGACATCCTTCAGTGAGTGTGATTAAACTACCTTGGACTGACACTCTTCAGTGAATGTGATTAAACTACCTTGGACTGACACTCTTCAGTGTGATTAAACTACCTTGGACTGACATCCTTCAGTGAATGTGATTAAACTACCTTGGACTGACACTCTTCAGTGAATGTGAGTAAACTACCTTGGACTGACACTCTTCAGTGAATGTGATTAAACTACCTTGGACTGACACTCTTCAGTGAATGTGATTAAACTACCTTGGACTGACCCTCTTCAGTGAATGTGATTAAACTACCTTGGACTGACATGCTTCAGTGAATGTGATTAAACTACCTTGGACTGACACTCTTCAGTGAATGTGATTAAACTACCTTGGACTGACATCCTTCAGTGAATGTGATTAAACTACCTTGGACTGACATCCTTCAGTGAATGTGATTAAACTACCTTGGACTGACACTCTTCAGTGAATGTGATTAAACTACCTTGGACTGACATCCTTCAGTGAATGTGATTAAACTACCTCAGACTGACACTCTTCAGTGAATGTGAGTAAACTACCTTGGACTGACACTCTTCAGTGAATGTGAGTAAACTACCTTGGACTGACACTCTTCAGTGAATGTGATTAAACTACCTTGGACTGACACTCTTCAGTGAATGTGAGTAAACTACCTTGGACTGACACTCTTCAGTGAATGTGATTAAACTACCTTGGACTGACACTCTTCAGTGTGATTAAACTACCTTGGACTGACACTCTTCAGTGAATGTGATTAAACTACCTCAGACTGACATCCTTCAGTGGGTGTGATTAAACTACCTTGGACTGACACTCTTCAGTGAGTGTGATTAAACTACCTCAGACTGACATCCTTCAGTGAATGTGAGTAAACTACCTTGGACTGACACTCTTCAGTGAGTGTGATTAAACTACCTTGGACTGACACTCTTCAGTGAATGTGATTAAACTACCTTGGACTGACTCTCTTCAGTGAATGTGATTAAACTACCTCAGACTGACATCCTTCAGTGGGTGTGATTAAACTACCTTGGACTGACACTCTTCAGTGAATGTGATTAAACTACCTTGGACTGACACTCTTCAGTGAATGTGATTAAACTACCTTGGACTGACACTCTTCAGTGAATGTGATTAAACTACCTCAGACTGACATCCTTCAGTGGGTGTGATTAAACTACCTTGGACTGACACTCTTCAGTGAATGTGATTAAACTACCTTGGACTGACACTCTTCAGTGAATGTGATTAAACTACCTCAGACTGACATCCTTCAGTGGGTGTGATTAAACTACCTTGGACTGACACTCTTCAGTGTGATTAAACTACCTCAGACTGACATCCTTCAGTGGGTGTGATTAAACTACCTTGGACTGACACTCTTCAGTGAATGTGATTAAACTACCTTGGACTGACACTCTTCAGTGTGATTAAACTACCTCAGACTGACATCCTTCAGTGGGTGTGATTAAACTACCTTGGACTGACACTCTTCAGTGAATGTGATTAAACTACCTTGGACTGACACTCTTCAGTGTGATTAAACTACCTTGGACTGACACTCTTCAGTGAATGTGATTAAACTACCTTGGACTGACACTCTTCAGTGAATGTGATTAAACTACCTTGGACTGACACTCTTCAGTGAATGTGATTAAACTACCTTGGACTGACACTCTTCAGTGAATGTGATTAAACTACCTTGGACTGACACTCTTGAGTTGGCTACATGCTCATGGCTGACACTCTTCAATAAATTACCATGGACTGATACCCTTGAGGGTTCTATTCAACCCATTTCTGGAGCAAACAGGTACTAAATCCATCAAATTGTACATTATCGCCTCAGTATACCACTTCTCTTAATGAATCCCCTCAGTATACCAGTTCTCTTAATTCCCTCAGTATATCACTGCTCCCCTTAATTCCCTCAGTATACTGCTGCTCCTCTTAATTCCCTCAGTATATCACTACTATTAATTCCTTCAATATATCACTGCTCCTCTTAATTACCTCAGTATATCACTGTTCCTCTTAATTCCCTCAGTATACCACTACTCCTCTTAATTCCCTCAGTATATCCCTGCTCCTCTTAATTCCCTCAGTATAGCACTGCTCCTCTTAATTCCCTCAGTATATCACTACTCCTCTTAATTACTTCAGTATATCACTACTCCTCTTAATTCCTTCAGTATATCACTACTCCTCTTAATTCCCTCAGTATATCACTACTCCTCTTAATTCCTTCAGTATATCACTACTCCTCTTAATTCCCTCAGTATATCACTGCTCCTCTTATAATAAACATATGGTTAAGAATCCCATTTCATTGGTTTCATTTTATTCAACCATTCATTTCATTTAATTTTAGTTGTAGACTAATCAAAGTCACTTACAATGTGGTTTAGCATCATTAAATATCCTATTTTTTTGTTTTATGCACTATGCCGACACAGCCTAGTCAGAATATACCTCAATATAAGGCTCCCTCATGTATATTTGCGTGTTTTATGCACTATGCTGACACAGCCTAGTCAGAACATAACTCAATATAAGGCTCTCTCATGTATATTTTTGTTGTATGCACTATGCTTACACAGCCTACTCAGAACATACCTCAGTGTAAGGCTCCCTCATGTATATTTGTGTGTTTTATGTACTATGCTGACACAGCCTAATCAGAACATAACTCAATATAAGGCTCCCTCATGTATAATGATGGTCACTATGGATCCCATTAACAACGCTATAAAAAATTCTAGGATAGCTACCGGTACCTTGTTTGAGATGTATCATTCCTTCCTACATTCAACGTTTCTTTCGTCATCAACATGGTTTCCTTATTTAGTAACCCTTCTGCATAGAGCAAGACCCGATGTTACCATTTAGTAACCCTTCTGCATAGAGCAAGACCTGATGTTCTTATTTAGTAACCCTTCTGCATGGAGCAAGACCCGATGTTCTTATTTAGTAACCCTTCTGCATGGAGCAAGACCCTATGTTACCATTTAGTAACCCTTCTGCATGGAACAAAACCCAATGTTCTTATTTAGTAACCCTTCTGCATGATGGAGCAAGACCCTATGTTACCATTTAGTAACCCTTCTGCATGGAGCAAGACCTGATGTTCTTATTTAGTAACCCTTCTGCATGGAGCAAGACCCGATGTTCTTATTTAGTAACCCTTCTGCATGGAGCAAGACCCTATGTTACCATTTAGTAACCCTTCTGCATGGAGCAAGAGCCGATGTTCTTATTTAGTAACCCTTCTGCATGGAGCAAGACCCGATGTTACCATTTAGTAACCCTTCTGCATGGAGCAAGACCCGATGTTACCATTTAGTAACTCTTCTGCATGGAGCAAGACCCGATGTTACCATTTAGTAACCCTTCTGCATGGAGCAAGACCAGATGTTGCCATTTAGTAACCCTTCTGCATAGAGCAAGCCCCGATGTTACCATTTAATAGCCATGACTATATCTCTATCTCTCTTAATCATTATCTTTGAGCAAATCACAAATTGTTTGGAACAAAATATATATAATTTGTTATGGTGTGTATTTAGAGAACATGATAATGATCTGACAATGTAGGCTGAAAGGGAATTATTAAGAGTGCATTCTGTTGATAGTAATTTATGCGACCATTTTGAAGGGTTTTTTTTCTCCATTTTTCAACAGATGAAGAAATTTTGTGACAATTTTGGGCCAGTAATATTCAGTTAACCACATGAACTGTTCAAAACGAAGGATTCTAAAAATTAATTTTAATTTTTGTGGATACCTGCTATCAGTTATTTTTCTTTTCTTCTGTTTTTGATGATGGACTATATACATTACTGTATATACTTGCGTATAAGCCAATACCAACTGCAAACTGCATAGACACTGATCTGCTGGTGCATTATGCACCAGCAGATCTGGGTCTATGCAGTTTGCAAGGACTAATCAGTAGAGCAAACAACATAGACCCTGATCTGCCGGCACTTTATGTGATGGCAGATCAGGGTCTATGTTGTTTGCATTTGGACCCGGCTCATAAGCGAGCATATACAGTATAATAAAGAATAAATCATGTCACCCATGCATTTCTGGTGAAATGTATCTATCCAGTGCGCATGACTAAAGGTCTGTATTCTAACTGTCTATACATCGGAGCATTCACTAGAACTTGATGGTTTTTGACGGAAAAGTTGTAATACAGAACCATTTGTCTTTTGTAGAGCTATAAAAGATGCAGCTGGTGTTAATTGAGGCGTAAGATTTTGCAGATAAACTGATCCAGCCTGCATGCCTAATTGCTGTAGGTTGGCTGATATATCTGATGCATTTGAACCCATCAGGCGAGCAAGCAAGTTTATATCACAGGTCACAGGAAGCACATCCTGGAATGCATAACGAACATGTCGTTGTCTGTCTGCAGAATTAGCGGGACCCCAGTCTGGTTTTGGTTGGATTACCATTTTAAGAAGCTGTGGAAAAAATTGAAATGAACAAATCAGCATAATGTATCACATTTTTTTGTCACTGAAGGCAGACAGTATACATATTGACTCTCAAACAAACATACACAAATATACACTTACTGAATTATAATAAATAATTTCCATATCTAAGTCATACGAGTAACTTACAGGTCAGATAAATGGATGCTGTATTAACAAAACTTGACTGTAACTGATAAAATAGTTTTACTGAATTTGATCTTTATTCATTCAGTCATTCTGAAATCATGAAGTGGAAATAGAAAATGGGTTCATTAGTGCAACTGTATAGAAAATGGTCCATAAGTACAACTGTCTTACATTAGTTGAGTGGAAACAGAAAATGGATCCATAAGTACAACTGTCTTACATTAGTTGAGTGGAAACAGAAAATGGTCCAAAAGTACAACTGTCTTACATTAGTTGAGTGGAAACATAAAATGGGTCCGTAAGTACAACTGTACAGAAAATGGTCTATAAGTACAACTGTCTTACATTAGTTGAGTGGAAACAGAAAATGGTCCAAAAGTACAACTGTCTTACATTAGTTGAGTGGAAACAGAAAATGGGTCCGTAAGTACAACTGTCTTACATTAGTTGAGTGGAAACAGAAAATGGTCCAAAAGTACAACTGTACAGAAAATGGTCCATAAGTACAACTGTACAGAAAATGGTCCATAAGTACAACTGTCTTACATTAGTTGAGTGGAAACAGAAAATGGTCCAAAAGTACAACTGTCTTACATTAGTTGAGTGGAAATAGAAAATGGGTCCGTAAGTACAACTGTCTTACATTAGTTGAGTGGAAACAGAAAATGGTCCAAAAGTACAACTGTCTTACATTGGTTGAGTGGAAACATAAAATGGGTCCGTAAGTACAACTGTCTTACATTAGTTGAGTGGAAACAGAAAATGGTCCAAAAGTACAACTGTCTTACATTAGTTGAGTGGAAATAGAAAATGGGTCCGTAAGTACAACTGTCTTACATTAGTTGAGTGGAAACAGAAAATGGTCCAAAAGTACAACTGTCTTACATTAGTTGAGTGGAAACATAAAATGGGTCCGTAAGTACAACTGTCTTACATTAGTTGAGTGGAAACAGAAAATGGTCCAAAAGTACAACTGTCTTACATTAGTTGAGTGGAAACATAAAATGGGTCCGTAAGTACAACTGTCTTACATTAGTTGAGTGGAAACATAAAATGGGTCCGTAAGTACAACTGTCTTATATTAGTTGAGTGGAAACACAAAAATGGTCCATAAGTACAACTGTCTTATATTAACTGAGTGGAAACAGAAAATGGTTCCATAAATACAACTGTTTTACATTAGTTGAGTGGAAACAGAAAATGGATCCATTAGTGCAACTGTCTTATATTAGCTGAGTGTAAACAGAAAATGGATCAGCTAGTGCAACTGTCTTATATTAGCTGAGTGGAAACAGAAAATGGGTCGATAAGTACGCTTTTCCTACATTAGTTGGAAAAAGTGGAATAACTCCATACAACAGTGATTTAAAAACTTGCAGATTGAAACAAAAGAACATTATGGCATCTGATTTAAATCCATCATGTTTTGGAAATTGTACGGAGAAAATGAAATAAATAAATAAGTAAAAAAATAAAAAATAGGCTCACAGAGAAATATATAAATGTAGGGGCAAAGGTAGCCCCATTTGGTCCTTTTATAAAATATGGATAGGGTATAAAATGATTGAAAACTTACCCCCCAAGCACCACCTTCCACACAGAAAGCATAGAGGAACCATCCAATTATTATAACTAATGGGGCTAGTGCTATAAACCAGCTTAAAACAAGGCCAGAAAGAGGGTATGAAGCACCATCTAGGTCTGGTTCCTTGTACATAATCATGTTGAACAGAATGGTCACCTGGAATGGACAAGACAACAGTTTATTATATAATGTGTGCCTTAATCAAAGTAAACAGCATGGATCCCAGTCTGTAAAGGCAGACTGAGTCCATGCTATTCACACATGCGTGGGTTTTATATGCAATCCAATATGGTATTATGAATAAAATGAAAATAAATTGAGAAGGAACATACCAGAACAAATAAAGTGCAATAAGTAAAATAGAATTATATAATCAATATTTTTCAAAATAGAGAGCATGTAATGAGGCAGATTAATGGAAAAGCTTATAAATGGTATATTTACTAAATGTACAAGTCTGTAGTACACAGTGTTCAATACATACAATAGACTTTTTCATAAATACCCGTAGTATACTGCTGCACTTTTTATAAGACAAGTATGGTCATGGATCCCATTATATATATTACAGTTTATTTTGTCATTGCTACATAATTTATTTCACTTTATGTTAAGTTATTGGCTAATGAAAGCCAATTTATTTCACTTTATGTTAGGTTATTGGCTAATGAAAACCAATTTATTTTACTTTATGTTAAGTTATTGGCTAATTAAAACCAATTTGTTTCACTTTATGTTTAGTTATTGGCTAATGAAAACCAATTTATTTCACCTATGTTTAGATTGTGTGTAATGAAAACCAATTTATTTTACTTTATGTTAAGTTATTGGCTAATAAAAACCAATTCTAATGTCATTTTACATTATTAAATGCCCCATTTTTTATTATTTTTTTAATGCAATATTATATGACAATCTTGCTGCAACATACCTCTCTCTCAGGTGCCCTTACTTACATGTATTATATGAGTCAATTTTGTGTCTCCCATGAACAACATTATAAAGAGGAAACATTGTATGTCTAATTGAATATCCTACAAATTAAATGCATTATAAGTACAACCAGGTGTCCCTTGAAGGGACTGATGCTCTACTGTCTGAAAACATCATGGCAGCCATATTGTATGTAAGATCAGGACCATTTTCATTCGAGACAAACTTGACACCATTAGAAGACTTTGTAAAAACTAAATGCCAATATGACCATCCATTCAGGAGAATTAGTGACAAGATTTTCAATATGTTCATTGTGGTTGCCATAATGGATGTCTGAGGGAAACCATTTTCATTTAGGACCAACTAGATATATATATATATATATATACACAGATTAAATTAACTCTAACCATTTTTATGGTAGTAAGGTATCAAGAAACACTATTTAAAATTCACATTTGTAATAAAATTAATTCCTTTATCATGAAAATATGACACATTATTACTAGAACACCAGATATTGTTAATACACACAACATATAGCATAAATACTAGTTCATCAGTACAAAGAACAAATATATTAAACAAATTAAGAAATATGACTTACAGCAATTACAAGTGGTGTGACATACTTCCAGCAAATCTTCCAGTATATGTTGGGTTTGTAGCCAATCATCATTTCAATATCTTCACTAAATTTGTTAAATCCTGAAACCAAAGAAACAAAGGATTGTTCATAATACCATATTGTAAATTCCTTAATAAGCATGCTCTCTCCTATTTTTTATCAAAACTCACATGAATTTTTTTTTTCTAAGCACATGTCTTGAATGCAAGCATGCACCATTGGAGGGAAGCTGCTGCTAAAATCTGCATAGATGATATTGATGCTATCAACATAGGCAAAGGGAGTTAAAAATTAACTCATAGAGTACAAACACATGATGACAGCATTGGAATTATGACTTATAATTATGAGTTTAGACCACATGAAATTTACCCAAATAATATTTTTACAGTAGACAGAGTGGGTATTAGGTGAAATACAGTAAATAGAAGCTTTTACTGTATGCTTTATGTGACTGCAGATATTCAGGCCATCATGTATGGATTTGTCCTCATTATGTGACTGCAGATATTCAGGCCATCATGTATGGATTTGTCCTCATTATGTGACTGCAGATATTCAGGCCATCATGTATGGATTTGTCCTCATTATGTGACTGCAGATATTCAGGCTGATATCATGTATGGATTTGTCCTCATTATGTGACTGCAGATATTCAGGCTGATATCATGTATGGATTTGTCCTCATTATGTGACTGCAGATATTCAGGCCATCATGTATGGATTTGTCCTCATTATGTGACTGCAGATATTCAGGCTGATATCATGTATGGATTTTTCTGCATAATGTGGATTCTTTCATCTTGTTGCAGAAATAGGGATGAATAATCCAAAAGTGTGGATTTTTTAAATTGTTCAAAATTACATAGCTAAGCTTCATATTGTATTGAAATCTTGCATTTATGGCATAAATTCTTTTAAATATTTCTTTAGTAATGTAAAATATTGTTTTGAAATCTTGCATTTATGGCACAAATTCTTTTAAATATTTCTTTAGTAATGTAAAATATTGTTTTTAAATCTTGCATTTATGGCACAAATTCTTTTAAATATTTCTTTAGTAATGTAAAATATTGTTTTGAAATCTTGCATTTATGGCACAAATTCTTTTAAATATTTCTTTAGTAATGTAAAATATTGTTTTGAAATCTTGCATTTATGGCACAAATTCTTTTAAATATTTCTTTAGTAATGTAAAATATTGTTTTGAAATCTTGCATTTATGGCACAAATTCTTTTAAATATTTCTTTAGCAATATAAAATATTGTTTTGCTGTTGAGTATGTATTATGCACTATTAAAATCTGAAACAGGGCTAAATTAACTCTACAGTGAATTTCGTAATTTGTCTCTCAAAGACAGAGGGCTAAATTAACTTTACATAACAGTTAAAATTTTAAAATGTCACTCTGAACAAATATTGTCACATTCAATAAAAATATTATTTATCCCAATAAATTACAAAAGTAATTTCTAAGTACATGTATATCTCTGTGTTTTCATACAAGCAAAAGTGACAATTTAATTGATTCCATAATGTGTCAGTGCACAAACAACAAAACCATCTTGCTTCATTTTTCTCATACAATAAAACCACATTCATACAAAATCAGTTATGGGTAAAACAATATTGTCAAAACAAAGATGATTGAGGTTAAAATGATCTGTTATTTAGTTTCTTTTGTCATGAAAGGTGGAGTTTTTGTGACATAATCAAATTTTGTTTGTTGTCTCCCTTACAATGACTGCTTCATTCAATAAGGTGAATGACTCTTGTCTTTTCCACTATGCAAACAATAATTTTGAAATAAAATTCAAGCCACTCTTTGTAAATAATCTACATATGTGTGTTGAATTATTTAAAGAGAAACCACCATTCAATAATATCTATAAAAAAAACGCTACTTTAGCACGTAATATAGTCAGTACTTCAAAATAATATTCTAACTTTATGATTTCATTAAGGATAAAGACTGAGTTTTCATCTCGGCTGAAAAAATAGATCTCTTCCAAACGCTCCAATATAAAATAGATCTCTTCCAAACACTCCAATATAAAATAGATCTCTTCCAAACGCTCCAATATAAAATAGATCTCTTCCAAACGCTCCAATATAAAATAGATCTCTTCCAAACGCTCCAATATAAAATCTGTCCTTTACAAAAGGATACTCTTCTTCCAATAATAATATTTCATTAATCCTAGCTGGTTTGTCTGACTAGGTTCTCCCTGTGCATTAAAGTTCTATATATGACTATTTTAGCTTATATGTGAACTTCCTAGCTGAGGGGTGTCTACCGTCCCTCGTGTCACTCACCGAAATCACGGACAAACCCCAAATTATTATTTAAAAAATTCTGGAACAGAAATTATTCCAGTTTTGTTTCATACCTTGTTTCCAATGTAGTATATTTATGGTAAAGACCTCCTGTGATCACATGAATTTGAACCGGCTTACCCTTGAAGCAGGACACTTTTTATTTCCTATTTCAACAGTCAATAACCTAAAAGTAATCATTGGACTATACTATGTGTGATCAGTAGGAATTTGGAAAGGATTAAAATGTTAATGGCTTATGATTGGATTACTAAAGAGCTCAAGCAGCATAAAACAATTAACATTACTTGGATTTTTTGGCAGGGTCAGTTTGGCTTTGGTGTTAAATTTTAAATTAAAGTTTTGTAGATAGATTATATAATGTATGATCAGAAGTAATTCGGAAAGGATTAAAGACTTTAATGTCTTATGGTTGGATTAGTCATTACTAAAGAGCTCAGGTGACATAAAACAGGTCAGTTTGGCTTTAGTGTTTATTGTTTGTGAAGATATCCATGCATGCGCTATCTCCCAATGCTAAAACACCAAAATCTAAACAGTCAAAATATCACACAAAATTCAATAATGGATGGAAACAGGAATTTCAGTGGTTGCAATCAAGTTCACTTGGACATGAATATGCATTCTGCTATTTCCTGTAAAGTAAATTTTAGGAAGAACTTCTCAAATTTGACCCACATAGGAGCAATATTGAGCATTTTGGGCAGGCAGGCAGCAGCCTGAATACATATATGTGATATGTGACAGAACAGAGAAGTCAGCTTGGGACAAATAAGGAGATTTGCAAAATTTGGTCAGGAGTTTTGACTTAAAAAGAGAAAGGATTTTTAAGGAGAATGGCAAATGTTTCATTGCAGCACATGTCTTCAACTTTTATATCCCAATGAGGACCCAAAGCTTCTTGGGTCACTATGTGAGTAGTTTTCATCCATTTTTATGATAACTTTTGGGCAATTTCCGAGTCAGGGAACATAATTTTGGCTAGATCTGAAAAATGATCTGCTACCATAGACAGTAGATTATGTTCAGTTATAAAGTTGGGAAACAGTGTCTCAACATGTATATCTTTGTCCACATTTGATGCAGATTCCGCAAACATGGACTTCAGTGATAGCATACCAGGTATTTGTTGTCGCGTTTAATATGCTTTCATGAGTTGGGGTTTCTGCATAATGCATAATGACATTCTTGCCATCATAGCAGATTTTAAAATCAGGTTTATGGGAAGGGCAGAATGCATATTCATTGAACTTGATTCCAACCACTAAAATTCCCGTTTCCATCCATCATTGAATTTTGTGTGATATTTCGGTTGCTTAGATTTTCATGTTTTAGCATTGGGAGATAATGCATGCTTAGACATCTTGACAAACTTTTAACACTGAAGCCAAACTGATCCTGTTTTATGCCACTTGAGCTCTTTAGTAATCCAACCATAATCAATTAATGTCTTTAATCCTTTCGGAATTACTTCTGATCACACATAGTATAATTCATGTTGACAAACTTCAAACGCTGAAGCCAACTGACCCTGCTGATAGATTCAAATGGATGTTAACTGTTTTCTGCTGCTTGAAATTAGCAGCTAAATTGTCTTGCCCTGCTTAAGCCAGTTCACAGTCGCATGATCAAAGGCAGTATTATTATAAATATACTACACTGGAAGCAAGGTGTGAAAAAAAAGGAAAAAATTAAAATTTTTAATAATAATTTTCCATACACAGGAGATGTCAGTGAGTGATGGGAGGGACAGGAGACACCCCTTATCTCAGAAGGAAAACCCTCCCAGCTGGGAGGTTCACATGTATGTGAATATACCCAGAGGCAGGAAACAATTTAAACTTCTTGGTGAACTCGGTAGAGTTGTACTAATGTTGCCACATTCCAATGCAGACACTTAAAGAACATTTTCTATTCTGAGGAAAATCCAGGCTGACTCAAGAGGAAACCTGGATCCAGTAACAACACATCTCCTAAGTGTTGAGATCAACAATAATGAGGAATGCCATAAATATAACCCAGGCAATGATCTACTAAGAAAGGCTAAAAATGCTTGTGCTATATATAAGGACAGTATGAAAGGCAAAACGTTACTGTGAAAGGATTGATGTGATGAGATAGATGATGTGTATATTTTAATCTTGAAAAAGGAAATTGGTCAATAGTTGTCATTTTTGTCCATTTGCATGCTAATAATTGGATCGATGAAAATCCTCCTGATTTGAAGTCAAAACTCCTGACCAAATTTTGCAAACCTCCTATCTGTCCTAAGCTGACCTCTCTGTTCTGTCACATGTGTGCTAGAGAGTCATGAAAGTCATACATATGACAATATGCTAGAGAGTCATGAAAGTCCTACATATGACAATATGCTAGAGGGTCATGAAAGTCCTACATATGGCTATATGCTAGAGGGTCATGAAAGTCCTACATATGGCTATATGCTAGAGGGTCATGAAAGTCCAACATATGGCTATATGCTAGAGGGTCATGAAAGTCCAACATATGGCTATATGCTAGAGGGTCATGAAAGTCCTACATATGGCTATATGCTAGAGGGTCATGAAAGTCCAACATATGGCTATATGCTAGAGGGTCATGAAAGTCCTACATATGGCTATATGCTAGAGGGTCATGAAAGTCCTACATATGGCTATATGCTAGAGGGTCATGAAAGTCCAACATATGGCTATATGCTAGAGGATCATGAAAGTCCTACATATGGCTATATGCTAAAGGGTCATGAAACTCCTACATATGGCTATATGCTAGAGGGTCATGAAACTCCTACATATGGCTATATTCTGAGGGTATGGTTATGGCCACTGAAGGGTCATGAAAAGAATTGTATACCATAGATCCAGTTGATTGTCAGACATTCCAGGAAACCAACGAACAGAAGGGGAAAACCACTGATGCTGTAGTCAACCAGATTGAGCAGCCACATTCCTCCCTGTGGAAAACAAAATAACAATAATGATGATGATAATAATAATCATAGCAATCATCATCATCATCATCTTCACAAAAATGAAACAATAGGCTCAAATGGGCATGATATTTTTAAACCATTTAACTTAGCATTCTTATGTAGTATTGAAAGAAAATAACTCAATGAAAACTATACAGTAACAACTCAATGTAAACTATCTCCCAACCTTTATATCATGTCAATTTTACTTATTTTACTATACTCAAATACCAGTTCTTTTCAAAGACAAAGGCATAATTTAATATGTGTAGATCTCAATTGTAATCAAACTCATCCAAGATCCTGTTGATTTAAATTTATATTCCAAGTTTTATCGAAATCAGATGTGAAAGTATCATGTGAGGTAACAAGCTCAGCCAGTCTGATGCAAGTTCACCTAATTATTATGTGTAGATCTGACTTATTACATTTGCTGTCTATTTACCACATCTGATCAAATCCCATCAAAAATACAGTCTCTAGAGTTATACAAGCTCAGTCAATCGGGTGCAAGATCAATCATTAATATGCATAGATTTCACTCATAATAAAACTTATCTAACATCTTCATGATGTTAGGCTATTTACCAAGTCTGATCAAAATCAGGTCAAATATACAGTCTCTAGTCCGGAAAGAACTTCAGCCCATGTGATGGAAGATCACCTCATTAACATATGTATGTTATAGAGCTCATGGGAAATCTCGATGATATAAGCCTATTTACCAAGATGAAAGTCAGATCAGAAATACAGTCTATAGATCAGTGACAATCTCAACTAATCACATGCATGATAACCTCATTGATCAAAATCTGAACAGAAATATGGCCTTCAGAGAAGTAACAAGTTATTATGTATGGATCTTGCACATTGTGTCTGGATGTTTCACATTTTCAAAATTATCAGAGATACTGGTGATATCAGCCTATATTCCAAGTCTGATCAACACTGGCTCAGAAATATGGCCCCCAGAATGGTAACAAGCTCAGCCAATCATATGCTAGCTCACATAATTAATATAAGATTTAGATGACATAACCCTGTATTCCAAGACTCATAAACTGGATTGGAAATATTGCCTCCAGAATCATAATAAGCTCAGCCAATCAGATGCAAGATTACCTCATTAATATGCATGGATCCCAGTCATGAGCAAACTTTACTTAGATATTGATGATATAAACCTTTTTACCATATTTGATCAAAAATCGGATCAATATGGCCTCCAGGGTGGTAACAAGCTCAGGCAATGCAAGATCACCTCATTAATATGCATGACTCTTGCTCATTATCCAACTCATCCAAGATCTTGATGATACAAGTAACCAAATAATGCTTTCTGAAAATCACATTGAAGTTTAATTCAGCTTGCAAAAATCAATAGATTGAAAGGGGCAAAAATACAGCATTTAATTCATAATATTTTTAACATTGCTGATCAGTTCTACCACTTTCTGTTTCAGCAAATAGTTTAATAAGTATTTTCTTGTAAGTAAAACACATTGCTTACTTCACTGACATTAGTTATAATTGTCATTATTAAACATCTAGTCTAATAATAGTTACTAGCAACCAGAGATGCCTTATTTCAGATGATGTGCCTACATTCCAAAAATGAACAAAAATGAGCAAATAATGAGCAAAAAGAAATGAAAATGAACTAGAAAGATTATAGAAAATAACTTTCAGTGTTACTTAGTAATAATAATAATAATTTTTAATATTTCAAAATTACAAAGAGTTAATTTGCAAGCATAATTGAAAACTTTCTATACCTCCTCTAATCATTTTCTTTTCTTTCTTTTTTTATTGATTTGATTATGTCTACAATAATGAAATTATGTTTCAAGTAATTAAACGATGGATTTGTACCTTTGATCCGTAAGAAAGAAGAAAAAAAACTCTGTCTAAATACGTTTTGGTGATAAGTTTTTTATAAATTTGTAATCAGATAGAAAAGTTCCATTGACAAAGTTAGTTCAGCACAAATAATGCCTTCTCAAAAATGTCCCATCTTAACCCTTTACCTCACATAAGCACTTTTGGATGCCTCTACTGCAATCTAAACTTTTTCAGTCTTGTCCACAGTTTGAGGACCGATCATTTAATTTCTGGGGAGGGAGGGGGTGGTGGCCTAAGATTTGTTTTAGAAAAAACATTTCCAACCACCAAATAGCTTCAAAAAAATATTCTCGCTCTGATTTGTAAAAAAAAAAAAAAGAACTAAATATATCCATTATATTAGTAGTAAAAAAATTATCTTGAGGTAAAAGAAACAAAAATATCCATGTTCAAAAGAAAACCCATGCCTCCCCTCCCCCCATTAAATGGTTAGTCACTTAGAAGGATGTAGGAAGTAATTCCAGTTGTCAAAAAGCCACCGCATTCTTGGTGAATAACTATTACTTAGCCTTTACACCCATCTGCATGGCTACATTATTTAGTCATTATTCATCCATTTGGGCTATCTTGGGAAATTATTCATTCTTAGCCTTCCTTATTTTTTAACATGGTAGCTCATTTTAGTCTGTGACATATGACTGAATTCTTTTTGATAATATTAAATAAATACACAATTTGTAAATATTACTATGAGAAGAAAAGTTGTTTGTACTTTGTAATATTTCTCAAATAAATCTATATTACTCTAACAGAGCCCCACTCATTAGAAATTGTCAACAAACACAAAACAGCACTGGATATTCAAGTGTGTAATGCCTTGCCTTGTGCTTTCTCTTGTTAAGATAATTTTCTCCCATGCCATCTTTTTAGGGGTAATGTAATTTAACAATAGAAAAGAACACTATATTAATTTATTCCACAAGACATTAGTGTTTAGCATGGTTTACAGAAAATGTTAAAATGTGCAAAATTGCTTTTGATCAGTGATGTAAGTTTAGGTTCTATAAAGATGGGACCTTCTTGAGAAGTTGGTGGTAGTTGTCCTGAACTAACTTTGTCACTGACACTTTTCTATCAGATTACAAGTAAAAATGTTGTTGCTGAAAAACATGCAAAAAATGTACTTGCTGATGAGTTTAGACACTTGGGTGCATGCAATTGTGATTGACCAGAGCTTTCGGAAGGCAGCATCCACCCATAAAAACTGACCATTCCACTACATAGGAAACTTACTTTATAGTCAATTAAATTGTCTTATTACATTTTACTCAATTTTGATATTTCCCAATACCTCATAATAACAATATCAAAGTACTGTTAGCTTACACTGCAATTTCTATTTTCTGATTTTAGTAATAATATATTTTGTATGTCCCTTTGACTTCATTTTTGGTTCCTTTATGTTCAGTTTCTGTCTAAATTTGTTCTATTTTGGTTCATTTTAATTCCTTACAGGTTAACCTTTGTTCATTTTTGCTCATCTCACTCACATTTTGGTAAATTTAAAGTACATTAAGAGAGCAAAAGACTCAAATGCAAATGACCTACAGATTTTTAATATAAAGTTATTTGGTGGACCTAATTTTAATGTGTCTCAAAATGTAACTATGCTTTTGGATACTTACATTGCAGACCATAGGCAATCCCAGTAGGAAGCAGATGACAATAATGGCTGTTCTGTACAGGAAGGAGCGGATCTTGGATGCAGTCAGAAAATGTGGGTATTCATCAGCAAGGGCACTCATTACACACTCCACCATAGAAAACTGAAACATGTATTACCCTGAGTTTCATCATTTTCACAGGTGTAAGGTATATTTATTTGCAGTAAAAACAATTGAAAGTTGGACATATCCCACAAATTTGATGGACCTCGACTGCCCCCAGGCGTGTGAAAAGTACAGGACAAATCTGAAATGTTCTAAGGTTACTTAAACTGAAATATACTTATGAATTCAGGCATGTGCATTGTACAGTTTTTAAACTTTAAGTTTAAAAAGTGTGTTTTTTTTATCATCATTTTTGTAAGCATCTAAATCAACTGGTTTCCATACAGAAAGAACAGCCTAAAATGGAGATTACATAGGCTAATAACCATGTGTTTTCTGTGCCAAAATGGTACAAAGGCAAGGGTCGGTACTAAAATCACATGCACATCATAATATATGTACTTTAACTTCAGGTGGAAGCCAATCACATCTTGTCTGTGTGCTGTTAAATCTACTAACACATGTGTGGTACCATATATACTCGCGTATAATCCAAAACCAACTGCAAACTGCATAGACCCAGATCTGCTGGCACATAATGCACTGGCAGATCTGGGTCCATGCAGTTTGTAAAGACTAATCAGTAGAACAAACAACATAGACCCTGATCTGCTGGCGCATTATGCGATGGCAGATCAGAATCTATGTTGTTTGCACTTGGACCCAACTTATACATGAGTATATATGGTAATTCCTACAAGGTGCTTGTTTATGAACTATTGATGTATAGGGCAAAAGGTTAAACTGTACCTTAAAAAATTATAGAAAAAATATACAGTAGTGTGTTCATGAATAAATTTAAAATCAGGTCTGATCATAATTGTCTGGACATTCAAAATATGGAGACAATTGAATTTTATGGCCTGTGAAGGGACAGCAAATAGATACAATTTAATCTATCCATTAAGATCACAAAAAGAACTTGCAGATAAGGAACCAACCATTTTAATTTTTGATCAGGGCGTGGGATTTTCTTTTGAACCAGGATATTTTTGTTTCCTTTACCTGAAGATAAAAAAAATTCAAATACTATATTGGATATAATTAATTCTTTTTTCTACAAATCAGAGCAAAAATATTTTTTGAAGCTACTTGGGGCCAGAGATTTAAAAAAAAAAATATCCCAGACACCCTTCCCCCAGAAAATTAAATGGTCAGTCCCTAACAGCCTTTATAAACAGATGGTCCTTAAATGCAGGTAACTTTATTAATTTATAAATCAAAATGACTTTTGAACCTGACTAACAGCAGGGAGGTGGCTGCTATATAGAGGTGACCATTATGGCTGTTTTAAACTGTATTAAGAAAATTTAATACTGCATGCAGGGCTTGAAATTAGGATTTTTTTTCACTAACCCGCAGGATCACCATAATAAACTGTTTACTGATCCTGCCTAAATTTCACTGATCCTGCTAAAATCAGACAGAAGCCAGTTCAGTTTCTAATTCAACGTTTTTTATTTATTAGCATCAACTCCAAACAAAAATAACTTTATTTCACCAACAAGACTCATGAAAAGTTGAAGTTTATGTTCAACCTTCTTCAAGACACTCTGCTTATGAGGAACCAGCTTTCTGTTTTGATTTCACTAATCACTCAGCCATTATGTGTAGGGAGCTTGCATTGTGTGATTCCAGGGATGATTTATGAAAGTTTTTATGCCCATCAACAAATGAAGTACCCAGTGCACTTTTGTATTTCTCCAAATACTCAGTGCAGAAAGTGCACAATATCATAGCCTTTCCAGGGTTGTACTTGAGCCATTTGTATTCCTGGGTTGTAATTGAGCCATTTGTAATCCTGGGTTGTACTTGAGCCATTTGTATTCCTGGGTTGTACTTGAGCCATTTGTATTCCTGGGTTGTACTTGAGCCATTTGTATTCCTGGGTTGTACTTGAGCCATTTGTATTCCTGGGTTGTACTTGAGCCATTTGTATTCCTGGGTTGTACTTGAGCCATTTGTATTCCTGGGTTGTACTGGAACCATTTGTAATCCTGGGTTGTACTTGAGCCATTTGTATTCCTGGGTTGTACTTGAGCCATTTGTATTCATTTGCACATCGTTTTTGGTACTTTCTTAGTCTCATCTCTTGATCATATTTGCGATCACGCTCTCTCCTGTCATCATCTAATTTCTGCCATTTAAGTGGCGCCTGCACCTTGCAAATACTTCCACATGTTTACAATTGTCACTTCACAATGTCTTGAATGTTTATTAAAACACATTGTTCAGTATAGTTCTGGATTATTCATTAAGTTGGTGAATGCAACCTTTTCTGATTGGTCAATACTAGCCTGAGACTCTATACCTATTGTTATCATCAATAATGAAATCAGTGCTTGGGGGCAGTACACCAGGCTAGTTCCATGTGCGCAAAGACTGTTTTGACCATAATCACACCGATTTACTTAATGAGTGGATGAGTGGTTTAAAACCTGTCCATTTGCACCCCAAGCATTTATTGTATCTCGTCAGTTGCAGGATGTTGGTAGGTACTCAATTAGCACAAGAAACCTATAAATTAACCATTAAATAGATGCCGACTCACAACCACTTCTTAAATTCTTAACTGTTATGATAGGTGACCAGCAGTAATTGTCACTGCACCAACTGATTAGTGACTGCTTGGTTTAATTGATCTGCCTGCAAAATCACTAACTGCAGGATAGCGGATTAGTGTCAATTTCAAGCCCAGCTGCATGTCACCTTAATTTCAATACACCCAGCTTTATATAAACCAATTTAAACCTTGTCATCTAGGGTGAACATGTGTGATTTATGGTAAGTATTTATAAGCTTGCTCATACCTCTGATCCAAATCCAAGAGTCATCATCATCAGAAAAAAGAACACAGACCACATGGGGGCAACGGGCATACGGGCCAAAGCTTCTGGATACACTATAAAAGCCAACCCAGGTCCTGACAAAAGAGAACAGAAGCAGAATTACCTTTAAAATGATAAGCTAAATACAAATGAATTTTAATATAATGAGATTCAGTCAATAACCTTTATCAGTTAAAAAATGCACTGAGCTATATTTGTATTTGTAAAACACATATGCCCCCACTGCAAACCAAAATGCTCGAAAATTTACACACAGAAACATGCATACCAAATTTGTTTGACTACCTCATGTAGGTTTTGCTTAACTGTGCTAACAACTTAAGGTTTCTGTAAAAAAAAACAAAAAACAGTTCAAATATGTAAAAATGTGAAAAATTGATGTAAAGGCCTGAAAATCTATCTAATAGTAGGTCATTTACATATGACTACAAAATCATCTACATATGACTACAAATATGTCTATCATATTTCATTTGTTTACCTAAAGTCCTTTTTTCTTAACTGTTTTCACAAAAGTCTAAGTCAACAAAGGTAAAAAAATGTCTAAAATAATTAACAACTACTTACATACTGTAATGGCCTGAACATCTGTTTAGGATTATTAACATATGCAGACAAATTTGCAGGCAAAATTAATTTGTCAAAGTTGTGTGGTTTATTTTTTTAAAAATCAACAAGCAATTTATTTCCAGACAATTGAATTGAAAATTCAAATGACACTTAAAATTTTTGAGTTAAATTTCAAATAATCCTGGTCTATGACCAGAACAACTAAAACATATAATAACATTTGAAAAATTGCTATAAAGGTATGCAAATATAATCAGATCATATACATATACATACAAATATGCATACCAAATTTTATTTGTCTACCTAAAGTTATTCTCCTTACCAATGCCGACAATAGTTCCATCAAGTGACCTATTCCTTACTAATGATCTGGACCTTTGAGCATTTACTGCACGATAATGTGTGGAATCGGGTCAAGTTTCATCAAAAGTATCTGTAGGGGTTAAAAAGTGAATGCCTGGAAATGGAAATAGGCCACAGACTTGCATCATCCGCTGTTGTGACCTTGACCTTGGGCCTCTGGGTATTACTGAATATACGATACACTTTTAATCAGATATATAACATGTTAGCGTTTCATTAAACATCTTCATTAGTTCAAAAGTTAAACATGTACATGGATAAAGGTCACGGATTTGAACATTTCCTTGCCATGACCTTGAACTTGAGGCAGAAGACACAGCTCTGGTTCAATTGGTATGCAACACACAGTTCAGTCTTGATATTTTATACATACATATAATACGTACAATATATAATTCTAGACAATACTTTTTTGTCACTGTGAAATAAAAGAAAGATAAACAGAAAGAGAGAGAGGGAGAGTTTTAAAATCATATCAGTTGGTTAGGCATGAAGTGACATTATATATTACAAACACATTATATACTATAATGTACATAATGCTATAATTTGAATTATAACATTTTTCTTATTTACTGGTGGAATAATTTAGTGGTTTTTATATAATCTTACTAAGAAGTTTCTCAGAACAGATAGTCAAACAGACATATGGACAGACATGACCAAATCCATTGCAAGAAGTGGGACCATACAAATCAAGGGTGGCACAATTCAGTGTTCATCAATGCATTGGCAAATTATGACAGTTTCCCTAATGTCTTTTTGTTGTGTTAAACATATCCTCACTATCAATATCTGATCAATGATAGAACTACATGTACTATATTTAGAAATGCTACATAAAAATTCTTTTTTTAAGATATTGTGCAAAGAATCATTGAAATTTGAAAGAAAACACATGGTCCTTTTTGGTTTTTGTGCTAAGTTTTCATAGAACAAATTTAAGTAGTCTGTTGTGATATATGACATAGCACTCAGTATAAGTGCCCACTTTTAAATTCAACTAATTTCTGTAATAACATGCACAGGCAAACCGCGATGCATGCCAAATGAGACTGAGATGTCATGCCACTTCAATGAATCTCAAGATTCTACAGTGGACTTAGTGTGTCATTTCAAATTGATTTTAAAAATTATTTTATTTTATTATTTTAAAAATATCCAACGGTCTTACTGTATTAGAAACATTTTATTTTTAATTTTTAGTGTTGATGCTTCCCTACATGAGTGGGTTGATGCAAACAAAATTTAATACACTAAAAATATTACATCCATTACTACTAACTGAAGTAACATTGATACAATTGTTGTACATATGGTATCATAGGCAGATATTCTATTTACCATATATACTCGCTTATAATCCAATACCAACTGTAAAATGCATAGACCCAGATCTGACATCGCATAATGCACCAGCAGATCTGGGTCTATGCAGTTTGTAAGGACTAATCAGTAGAATAAACAACATAAACCATGATCTGCCAGTGCATTATGCGACGGCAGATCAGGTTCTATGTTGTTTGCATTTGGACCTGCATTATACTCGAGTATAAACGGTACAATGATCATTCTAAATGCTGGTAATACCCAGCTCTAGAAAAATTATGCTTTCCCAACAGGTAGCTCATGCAAGCATTTTTATCATTCCTGGGATTTTTATCATTCCTGTATAAAGATGGCAAGACTTAGACTATCTGTAACTATTGCAGCAGCAACAGAGATAGTGCCACTTCCAATAATATGATTATGTTTTTAAGTTTTAAGTTAAAATGATTTACAAAGTAGAGCAGAGCTATTGTACTACCCTGGCAATGGCATCGGCACATATAAAAGCTTATACATATGTGCAGCCTTAAACTGCATCTCAAACATTCTTTCATCCTGGGTCACAGGGACAGTTTGGAGTGGGTTTCATAGCACCTACCCCCTGGAGACGGGGCTAAGGTGGCTAACTTTGTACAACATGTACATTATTTGTATATTTTTGGTTAAGTTTATGTGTTTAGCTCAGGTTTTTTGCACCCTGTACATGGAATCATGAAACTTGACCAGGAGATGCATTTTAAAGAGCACTACACCATCATCACAAATGTGGGTCACTGACCCATATTTCATGTTACACTTACTTGGGTTTCATTTTTTGTTTTATTTCCCAAACTATATTTATGCAAGATTCTGAAAACTAGATGACTGTATGCATTTTTATTAGTAGCACACCCATGCAGCAAAAGAAGGTCATTATGACCTACTTTTCACATTTTACTGACTTAGGTTAAGGTTTTACATGTAACTCATGACCACGTAAGTTTTTAGCACCATGTATACATACTGTTATACCTAGAATCATGGAACTTGGTGAGGGGATGCATCGCTAAAGTAGGTCACAAAGACCTTATTTCACACTTCCCTGACTTGGCTTTAATTTTGTGTATTAAGTTTATTTTTCAAGCATTGTTCATGCTAGAATCATGAAGCTAGATGATTGTATGCATGTAAGCTCATGACCATATAGGTTTACTGCCTGCTGTGTACATACTGTCTAATCTAGAATCCTGAAACTTTGTGAGGGGATACATTTGAATGAGCACTGCAGAAGTATATAATTATGGCCCATATTTCATACTTCACTGATTTTGACTTTAGTTAAATTTTGTGTTCATATTCAATTTTCATGCATTATTCATGCTAGGATTATAAAATTGATGATGATATGTATCTCAGTCAGTACCACACTCTGACAACAAAAGAAGTTCACTATGACCTATATTTCACCTTTGTTCTGGCTTTGGTTAAGTTTTTGCATTTGGCTCATAACCACATGAGTTTTTGGCATGCTATATGCATACTACCATATCAGAAATCATGAACTTGGTGAGGGGAAGTATCTTGATAAGTACTATTCTCTTATTGCAAAATATGGTTTCTGTGACCTATATTTCATGCTTTAATGACTTTGTTGAAATGTTAGGTTTAAAGTTCATTTATTGGGTGCTGTTTATGTTAGAATCATGAAACTGGAATATTGGATACTTCTCTTTTAATACTATGCAACCAAAGAAAGTCACTGTGACCTAAATTTTATGCTTTACTGACATAGGTTAAACATTTATGTTTAGTTCATGACCACATAGATTTGTCCATGCTATATAAATCCTAGTCTCCACAGAAGGCCTTTTCTGACCAATGCAGTTGAAAGTGGGAATAAATATGCTTCTTCAGTGTTAAACTTTCCATAATAATAACTATACATTATAATTAATTAGGTTAATTAAGCAGGTTAATTGTGTATTGTACATGTAAATAAATAGGAATTAAATGAGTGGATTGCATACATTTCATGTGAGGCCTGAGCTGTAGTGGTTAATAAAGTAATTACTGATGCATAAATTATGCTTCTAATAGTGGTAGTACTGACTGTCACTCCAAGGTTACTCAAAGCATGTGACTTGAACTTAATTCTGCACAATAAAATGTGGGCTCCTAGGGATGGACAATAATATTAGATTCTGAAGCAGTTTTTGTTAAGAACAATGATTTGAGAAAAAAAAGTAGAACAAAGTATTATCTTGCTTTTATCAACACATTAATGTATATCTACTTTAATGTCATAGAAAATAATTTTCTTTTTTTATTGTTTGATGTCTTTTATGCCCTATAACGGGTGCCAACATTTCTTAGGTCAAGATCACTTTAGGTCTGAATTTATTTTCTGCATGATAATTAATGTTTACAATGGCTGCTGAAGACTACTAAAAGCTTTGTAGAGGCGAGTTATGTAATTGTTAATTACATTCTGGTTTACATATAGTTGGAAAGGGGGGGGTGCATTATAGCACACTGAACACAGACTTGATAACACATGCTGCAGAACTCTTAAGTGAGAAGATGCATTTAAACTGCCTTTGATTCCATTAGGTGCAAATGTTTTGGAATGAAACCCCAAGTAAAATTTGTATACAATACTGAATACACCCTGAAAATGGGTCAGACAGGTGTCTGACAAAACCATTAAACTGATAATCTGGAAGCTATCAACCAAGATTTAACCAACGTTGGTAATTACCTTATATACTCGCATATAATTCTATACCAACTGCAAGCTGCATAGAGCCAGATCTGCCATCATATAATACGCCGGCAGATCTGGGTCTATGCAGTTTGTAAGGACTAATCAGTAGAACAAACAACATAGACCCTGATCTGCCAGCACATTATGCAACGGCAGATCAGGGTCTATGTTGTTTGCATTTGGACCCAGCTTATACGCAAGTATATGCGGTAATTTCATTTTTTGTTTATTTACACTAATGTCAGTTATGAAAATCCACTCTGAGTACATATTGGTATGACATCATAAAAGTGATGAATAAATCTATTATTTAACCGTTTATCTGACAAACCTACAGCTGTTATCAACTCAGATGTATACATTTTGTTTCAAATCATTTTGTACGTTAAACTGATTATAATTGTTCATTTCATGTTTGTTGAAATAAATGAATTATCTTCAGCGTAAATTATTCTTACCATCTGTAGCCACTTTGTCAACTGTTGTACCCTTTTCAAGTGCCATATATCCTAATATTGAGAAGATGACGAAACCAGCAAATATGCTTGTGCCACAGTTGATGCAGCCTACAATCAATGAATCCCGATAGCAATTGTTCGAGAATTTGTTGTAACTTGCCATGGCAACCATTCCACCTGTGCAGGCACTCAGTGAATAAAAAATTTGGGTTGCTGCATCACTCCATACCTTGAGGAAACAAAATGCAAATAACTATAATGAAAATTCAGCAAGGCTATAATATCTCCAGAATACCACTGACAGTATAGAAAATGCTGCCTGTTTTGTCGTGGATCATTGTAACCATGGTCATAATCATTTGACAAAAGCATCAAGCTTATTTCTATAATCAAGGGAAACACATATATGAAGTTTGGTGAAGGGGCAACCCACCTGTGAAGTTTTGGTAAAGCTATGTTCAATAGAACTAAAGCTACAATGCAAAATCTAATTTCCCTTTGTCAGATTGGAATGAAATTTACCTTTGACTTTTGTATGCCAAAATCAAAACTTCTTTGTGTCATCAAGGGCAACATATCTGTCATGGTTGGCAAAGGTATATGTTCAGAAGAAGTCAAGTTAAAACACCTTAATTCCTAACAGTGACCTTTTTACCTTTGGGCATATGAATCAATAAGGTTCTTTGTATCTTAAAGGGCAATCCACCTGCAAAGTTTGTTTAGGGTATATGAAGCATAACTAACTGTATCACAAAGAAATCACTTTGCTTTGGTTGGTTGCAGTGAAGTTGACCTTTCACTGTTAGATCCCCCAAATCAATACACTTCTTTGTGTTCTGTTGTGCATCCCACATACAAAGTTTAGTAAAAGTATGAGTAAATTTTGCAGAAACTTTAATTGCTCACAGATGAATGGTAATAACCATACCATAATATACTCTGCCTCATGGTTGATATATTAAGAAAAAAGATCACACAAAGAATAAAGTGTGAATTTTTCCTTCTGAACTTCAGAGGAACAACTTGACCTTTGCCAAATTAAACCTCAAATCAATTGGTTTCTCCATTAACTCAACTATGTTACACAAAGTGAAGCTGCTGAATGGTGAAGGTTTAAAGATGGCGTATTCTTTTTTTAAAATTTATTTAACTCTAAGTAATAACTTTGATCATCGCTTTTGCTTCCCAAAATGAAAGGTGTTTCATTAATTTGCAAGGCAGGTCATACTAACGTTTGGTGAAACTTTGGAACGGACTGAATTCATTAGGCAGAAATCATTCACTTTCTAATGACCTTGACTTTTGACTCTTTGACCCCAAATAATTCTTTTTTTTTTTCCTTCATCTTAGCCCCAGAGATAACTTGAGAATAAATTCATACTAAGATTAGTAACAAATCAAAGTAATCATAAGTAGATCCTTTCATCACGTCCTACCCAACCTTAATCTTTAACCTCATAACTCGTAATTCATGACTGACCCTTAATACAACTATGATAACCTGTAAATGATAAATTCACATGTCTAAAGATTTTAAGTTCATGAAAACAAAATAAAAGAATTTAAAAAGAGGCCCAGTTAGACCTAAGGTCACTCAACTGGCTGACGTCTACCTAATAGCCATTTGCAAGAGCAGCTGACCAAGAAATCGTAGTAACATGCATTGCCAAAATTTCTTCAAAAACTTTTGTTCATTGATTGCTTACTAAAAAAGTTGTTTGAAGCTAGGTTTCTGTTTTTAGTATCTTCAGCCATATTTGATGGATCAGCATCATTTGCATAAAACTGAAAAGCTTTGAACCAAAATACTCAAGTTTTTGAGTTGTTTTCAGTTCACCTGTTTTTAGTAATGGCATCCATATTGGATGAAGAATCAGTACAAACATAAAAGGCCTTCGTGCCAATATATTTTCTGTCAAACCTGGAGAAGTTCTGTTAATTTTTTATAAAGTCGTTTAAAGGTTTTTACATTTTTGGTAACAGTTGCCATATTAGAAGGTGAATTGCCATCATTTGTAAAAAAATATGAAACGCATTTCTGTCAGAATGCACTCTATCAAAGTTAGTCAAATTCTGTTGAACAATTGTTGAGAAGGAGTCATGTGAAGCTTATATCTATTTTTAGTAATTGCAGCCATAATGGATGGCAGATTGACATCATTTGTATATATGCAAAAAGTTCTTTATGCCAGGATACTTTCCATAAAATGTGGTCAAGGTTTATCGATTACTTTTGTAAAAGAAGTCAATTAGAGGTTTCTCTAATTTTAGTAACAGCAGTCAAATTCAGTGGCAGATCATCATTCATTTGTACAAATATTTAAAAGCCTTGATGCCAGAATGGTTTCTGTACAATTTTGGTTAAATATTGTCAAGTACATTTTGAGAATAATTCATTTAGAAGTTTTTCCTGTTTTTAGTATCTGTGGCCATATTGGATGGTCAATCAACATAATTCGAACAAAGTTGAAAAGGCCTGTGTTTGTGCAAGGATACTTTCTGTCAAATTTAGACAAATTTTGAGAAAAAGTAGTTTGAAGATTTTTATATATTTAGAAACAATTGCCATATCTAACGGCAGATCCAAACCACTTGTAAAAAAAATTAAAGGTCTTTATGCCAGAATGCTTTCTGTCAAATTCCATCAAAATTTTTTTGAGATAAAGTCGTTTAAATTGTTTAATTTTTAATGTTGGCTCTTTCTAAAAATACTAAAAACTTTAAAGGCTGTTTCTTAAAATACTACACATCTTAAAGGCATGGATGTTTTCTTACAAATCTGGTCAATTTCTGTTAAACCCTTTTTGATAATGTGTCATTTAAAGGCTTTTCTGTTTTTAGTAACAGCGGTCATTTTTGAAATAATAGATTGGCATCATTTGCACAAACTTGAGACATCTTCATTCCAGGATACTGTGTGTGAAATTTGGTCAAAGTCTGTTCAGTGGTTTGTTGACAAGTTCAGAATAGCAAATGTTGACAGACATGCCAAACAGGACAGAGGTAGAGCAATATCACAAGGTCACGTGGCCTTATGGCCAGGAGAGTTAATAATTTCATAATTGCAAATTGGAATTGGAAATTAGTGAAAACATAACAAAGCTGATATTTCACCCATCTGCAGAACATAAATTTTACCCTGGGATCAGCTAATCTGGAAAAATCCGGTTTGAGATAGTAAATGATTCCATCGATAGAACCCTCAAGTGAAGCTCCTCGGATCAACAGCACTGTAAGCATCACGTATGGAAAGATAGCTGTGAAGTATACAACCTGAAACGACATAAAACCAGTTGTTTTAGAAACATTAGCAGAAATCCCTGTAAACCACATTGTGACTAATGACAAACATTCATTGTCGAGTATCCTCGAAACTGGACATGGTTAGCCATACAGAGCCTGAAACAGACGACTCCAAAAGTCAAAGGTAACACGTTGTATGACAGCAGATGATACATTTTAATCTCATCATCCTTGCATACTTCAACATTTTGGCTGTATTTCATGGAAATTTGGAATACGTAATAGTTAATCTCATAAATGCACTTATTTAGTATATAGTATACAACAGCAAGAATCAAAAAGATCGACCTGGAGATGGTCCAAAAACTTTTAAATCATGAATCTGAGCATGATATGAAAAACTACATTCATATGCTATATTATTTTTGATTGGTTGAAAGTGAATGACCGTGTATCAAACTTTTGGAACTTACAAACCTGCTGGTCCATGCAAGGTATCTCGGATTAGTTACCATCTACTGTCCATGAAGGCATGCTATGAAATTTGAACAAAACAAATGCATCAGCGGTCAATATGCCCTAATGCTGAAAGTTGCTGGGGTATACCTTTCCGAGACTCTGAATTCCCTTGAGAAGAACGAGCCATACGACGACCCAGGAAAATAGGAGACATAACACCAACTTCCAATTAAGGGTGCCAAACTCGTCGAGAGATGAAGACTGTTCCAGGACATAATATCTGCATCAAAGATAAAATAAAACTTGAATAGTGGACTTCAAGTTACATTGCAAACTGTCAAAGGCTGCTAGAAAAGAGCAATAGTTTGTATGTAGGTAGGTATGTAAAATATAAACATTGATCGGGTATAAATGTTAATTTGTTCAAAATGTATTTTACCTTAATATGTTTAATAATGTCACATTAACCATCATCTGGTTTTAGAATTTTCTTTTAAAAATGTAATCTTTTCTACCGAGAATTGGCCACATAGAAACAGTCAACTAAGGGCATAATTCCATCCAATTTTAAGCTAGATGTAAGAAAAATCTAATTTTCTCAAGTCATTAATGGCTGACGGTATGGATAGGCATGCATATTGTTTACTTCCTTGTTTGCATAGTTACATTGAATCATGATCAGTGAAAAGCTACAGTAATATTAACGTACTGAAAGTACTGTATAGGTGGATATGTATTGACTGTATGAGTACTGGAATGATTAAAAGATAATTTAATTCCCAAAATCAAATGAGTACTGATATCCTCTACTGATATGGAGCCCATCAAAGTTTGATGGTTCCATGCTAGTGTCTAAGTGTGCAGAAACAAAAATTAGGATTAGATCTGTACTGACCTTTACCTCGTATTGTTGACAGAAAATCAAAATATTCTGCCGTATACAAGAGCATATCAAAGAGAAGTTTTGATGAACAAGAATTATTTTGTGGACACCAAAACTCACACTTTTAGCTCCAGTTGCCTTGACATTTTTACCTTCAAGTAAATAGGGAGCTGGCATTATTTGAGGATAGTTACCCTATAAAGGTTTATTTGAAATCGAGTGCAGAAATTATTTAGCATGCAGACTGAAAAGCAAATTTTATTTTCTAAAGACCTTAAACTCTTACAGTTATAGTCCTCAGTCATTGGGGTTCTGTCTTTACCAAGATGTTGTCCATCTTAAACTTGAGAATAATGACTTCAGGAAACGTGACTCATTGTGCAGAAACCAAAGTAACAATTTTAACTTGTGTAACCTTGACATTTATTCCTTTGACCTTTAGAGCGGTATTGAAGTTTTCCAGGAATCTACATAAATATTTTTTTTTTATAAGTATGTTTTCTGGGGTTTGCAATTAGGTTGCATACATGTCAGTATAATATTGAAACCCGAATTACGTTCCTTGACCTCAAACCCAAGATCACCAAGTGATGATTTTGTAAATCATTAGAGATATGATTAAGATGTACTTGCATACAATATATGGTCAAGACCCTTTGGTATTTGTTGCTCAGGTTATTGTGCTCACAAATTCACCAGAGTGCAAAATTATTAATTGTGACATTTGACCTTCATACCGAGCTTTGCCAAACTGAATTAAAATCCATAAATATTTGTATTATTTATTTTGGCCTCGTAAGCCATTATATTTCAAATAGCATTTAATTAATGGCCCTAAACAAAAGTCACACAAATCTGATTATTTCACAGATGAAAGATCCTTTTGACATATACCTCCAATACAAGGTTATCAAAATCCAAATCTATTTATTCAAGTTACTTGTATTATGTTTAAAACTTAATTTTAACATGAAATTTTATATTTTGACCTTTAACTTTCACTTGTACAGTAATAGAGTGCTGATTATTAGATGTTGCAAAGATATACCCACATGCCAAATAGTATTTAGATCCACTGGTATGTGTTCAGTTGAACATGTTCACATGCAATCATGATTTACAAACAATAACCCCAAAGTTATTCAATACTGATAATCAGATTTTTGGGTCATAATCCATCAGTACCGGTAGTTTAAAACTTACTGAGCTACCACACTGACAGTTCAACAAAACATTCTGAACTGTGACATCTGACACTGACAAGAAAGCCAAAGCGAGCTATTGGTCTAAATCGTCCAATATATTTCCTGAGATACAGCCATATATAAAATGAGATCAAAATCGATGCAGATCTGTTCAAGTTATTGGGCTAACAAGTCATTTAAATTTAAAACCGTCAACAGAATCATTGACATTAAACCAAGTGTCACACAATGCTGTTTATCAATTTTTGGCCATGATGTGGTTGAAATGTATCTGCATACCAGGTTTAGCCAAGCTCAACATGCATTTGCGAAAGTAATTGTGTGCACAAGCTAACTGAAGTGGAAAATTCCATATAATGACCTTTGATCTTGACCCATAGGTCATGGAGGCATGGTGATCGAACTCATTGGACATATTGTCATGGTATGACCTCATACAAAGTTTGAATCCAATCCAATGGAATTTTTCTTGGGTTCACAAGCCAATAAAATCATTACAAAAGATCATTTACCTTGAATACAAGGTCATACAAAGTTGATTGCCAGTATTAATATCATCTGAGATGTGTTTGATACTTGCTTATATTCCACCTTTCACCAAGATCTGTGTTAATAATTTTCAAGTTCTTTATTTATTATGTTCAAACCTAATGGCAGTGCAAGAATCTAAATTCTGACTATTCACCTTGACCCCGAGGTAATGACAGTTAAACAAAACAAATAACAAGGCCTGGTTATTGAATTCATTCAAGATATTGCCTAAATATAGCAACTTAACAAATTCAGTCAGAATCCACTGGTATTGAGGTTACAACATTCATAAGCTTGCACCTGTAGACAAATGACATCATTGGAAGTCTTCTGTTGAACACCCAATGTCGATATGACATTTCATCTAGGAGTAGAGATAATATTTTCAAGACTGGATATAGATTTTTATTTAAGACAAACTTTAAGAAGTCTTTTGGTGAAATGACATTTTGTTCAGGAGGATTATCAATAACGTGATTTTCAAGATTGCTGATGTGATGGCCATATTGGATGTCAGATCGGCCACGTTTTCATTTAGGACAAACTAGACATCATAAGACGTCTTTTAGTGAAAATATGACTATCCAATCAGGTGGAGTAGCGATAACAATATTTTCAAGATGGCCGCTTTAGCGGCCACATTGGATGCCTGAGCGACACCATTATCATTTAGGACGAACTAGACATCATATGAAGTTTTCTGATGAAAACCCCATGCCGATATGACTTTCCGTTCAGGAGGAGTAGCAATAACAAGATTTTTAAGATGACTGCAGTGGTGGTCATATTTGATATTAGATTGGCACTATTTTCATTCAGAACCAAAAAGACATATTAAGAAATCTTTCAGCGAAAACCCCATGTTGATATGACCATCCATTCAGGAGGAGTAGCGATCAGAAGACTTTCAAGATGACCGCTGTGGTGGCCATATTGGATGTCCGTGTGGAGCCATATTCAGTTAGCAGCAACTAGACCTTGGGATGAATGTGTCTGTAAAGTTTCATGGCAATCCTCCAAGTAGTTTCGGAGCAGTGGCGATAACAAACTTGTGCTAACAGAAGTTGGACGACGGACAACAGGCCATCCCATAAGCTCTTCTGGTCTATGACCACTAGAGCTAAAAAAAAAACAAACAAACAAACAAAAAAAAAAAACGTGAATGATGATGACAACAGTTAGGAAGAATCACGAAAATATTGTCTTGGTTTTTTCAAGATATATTTTCTAAAACTGATATCATATAAGGCAAAAACACAAAATAAGTATATTATATACCCAGTTTTATTCAAAATTATCGACAGGGTGACTATTTGAGAAAAATTGCATTTATATCAGATTGTAATGGTAGAGGGCGGTCCTTTAAATCTTAGCTAAAATAAACTTTCTACTTGTTCAACTTGATATTTGATTTAATTTCTCCTTCGTTAAAAGTTAAAATGACCAAAAGATTGTTTCAATTGATTTCTGTACCTTAAAAATATGACTTCAAAATTTCTCTCTTTCTCTCTCTCTCTCTCTCTCTCTCTCTCTCTCCATTTCCCCTCATATGTTATCTAAAAGGAAGTTAGCAGTTGTTGGTTGAGTCTGTTTCTAAATCATTATTAACCTTTAGTAGGATTGGTGAAGATTTGATCGATATGTTTGGAAGAAAATTTAAAATGAGCAGCAATGACGAAACTCTATGGGTTGGACAAAGTTCAATCACGCTATACGTATTTTCTACGATTTTATTCCTCAAGAAAATAAAAACGGAGAACATTTGTCATTGTTCTGTTTAGGGTCGCAAAAAGCGACCGCACGGTGCACGGATAAAATATGTTATTTTCACTTGATATGACGGTTCATTCAATATACTTCTCCAGTAATGGACATTGTTACAGGTTGGACACCCTCCCCCCAGCCCTCTATCCCTTGATCGATACTCCTAATTTTCTTTGTAATTAGCCCATGTTACTATTGTTACAGGTTGCGCAATTAAGTTCCACGTCACAATAATCCTATTTGAAGAAGTATAATTACACATAAAACTAGTTTTGTACAAATTTGGATCAGCATAATTCACTTATGTTCTTCCGCAAACGAGAACTAATATGAAACAAATGCACTGGTGTAAATCAGTAGATTACATACTGCTTGTTTCAACTAACTACATGATCATGTACTGGGAATTTTTCTTTGATTCTCTCAAACTCAAACCACTAAAAACTGCAATATTTCCATTAACAACATTTTGTTATACATTTCATCCAGCTGTAAGTAAAATATGGCAATAACTATTTTTTAAAAATCATGGAAGCGCAAAGATGTCAATTATGCATTTGTGTACGATGACCATCATATGTACCAAGTTTGACAGTGATCCATAAACAATCATCATTCTCCAAGGCAAAAAGGGCAATAACTCTAACACAAATCGTATTAGCGCACTGAGTTGTCGATATGCGTATCTTCAGATGACGATCATAACATTTTCCAAGTTTTATGGTGATACAATGACATTTCTGAGACTAGTTGCGTTCAGAAGATTCTGTCGTACGTAGCATTTACCTGCAAGTCAAAAAGGGCAATAACGCTTATATAACAATTACATGAACGCAGTGATTTGACGACATGCGCATCTTCATGTGATAACCATAATACTGACTAAGTTTCTTGGCAATCCATCAAAACAGCAGGACTAGTTGCGCTAACGAGATTGTGCCATACACTGCAATAAGCAGCAAGACATAAAGGATAATAAATCTAACAAAATTGCGAGAGCCAAGTGAGTGTCGATGTGCGCTATCACGTGCTAACGATAATATTTACCAAGTTTCATGACAATCCATCAAAAACTGCCGAACTAGTTGTGCTAACGAGACTGTGTCATATACTGCATTAAACTACATGACAAAAAGGGCAATAACTATAACATAAATTGCGGAGAAAAGTGATTTTTCGATATGCGCATCTTCAGGCGATGACAATAATATTGACCAAGTTTCATGACAATCCATTAAAACAGCCAGACTAGTTGCTGTAACGACTTTGTGTCATACACTGCAATAAGCTACAAGACAAAAAGGGAAATAACTCTAACAAAAATTGCGGGAGGCAAGTGAGTTGTCGATATGCGCATCTTCTGGTAATGACCATAATAATTACCAGATTTCATGGCAATCCATCAAAAACTGGGGGACTAGTTGCATTAACGAGATAGTGCCATACACTGCTACAAGACAATAAGGGCCATAACTAAAAAACAAAATAGCGGGTGCAGTGATTTGACGACATGTGAATCTTCAGGTGATAACAATATTGATTAACAAGTTTCAAGGCAATCCACAAAAAACTGCGGAAGATGTTGCGCTAACAATATTATGTCACACGCTGCTACAAAAAAGGGCAATAACTATAACAACAAGAGTCCCTAAAAGGGACTCGCACTCTACTGTCCGATGGATTTCATTAAATTTGGTACCAACAAGATATCGGAAGATAATCAATGTTAATATGTCTTTTCATGCAGGGTGAGTAGCGATAAGATTTTCAAGATGGCGACTGTGGCGGACATATTGGACATCAGATGGGCACAATTGTATTTAAGACCAACAAGACACCATAAAAAGTATTCAGGTAAAGACCCCATGTTGATATGAATTTCCCATAAGGAGGAGTAGCAATAAGAAGATTATCAAGATCGCTGCTTAGATGTCAGATCGGCACCATTTTCATTTAGGACCAATAGGTTTTCCCCGAGTCTGACGCACCATGAAGGTACAATGTATTCTTCTTTGGGGCACACGGCATCCAAGCACCAGAAAGATCTCTAACAAGTATTGAATTGCATCAATAGCTTATTCTTCACACTAGTCATAGAAGAGTTGTTTTGTTGAGTCAACACTTTGACGTTTGGCATTCATAGAAAACAGCTTGTGTCAAGGAATACATCTAATCATGAAGTATTTCTTTGTTGGTATGTGTTAAACACCAACTCTTTAGCAGTCATGTACATATGATGTGATTGCAGATGACAAAAAATCCGCTCAATATTTTCACAATCGGTTTCCCAATCGTCAACTTCATCTTGGCTTGAGAGAATGGTATTCATGAGGTTTATCTTGTCTTCAATCTTGTATTTCAACATTAAGTCACGCAATGTCGTCACAAAGCGTGCCATGTTATCTTTAGGCAATCGACTGGTTGAAGGTTGTGATTCATCATCAATTGGAGGTTTGGTGAAAATGATTTCCTCATGTGATTTGAATCCCTAAGCGGGTTCGAGACCTTTAAAGTCCAATTCATCAGATTCTTCCATTTGTTCACTGGTTGTTGCATGCTCTTTAATATTGAATATATCATTGATTTTGCGTTTGCAAACATAGTGCACTTGAATTAATTCGGATTCGGCGTTGCCACAGTTTTCGTCTTTTCCTTCATTTTGTCGGTGCATTAGTACATAGAGTTCTTCATTTTTGTTTACCACATACATACTACCAACCACATTCATTTTGGTACACATTTCAGGAAACTGTGATTGTTTGACCCCATAAATACACGAGGCAAACAAATGAAATGAGCAACGAGAACTTACAAGTTTTCTTTCTCATTTTTGTGTGTTTTTTTAAATTTTATTATTATTTTTTTAATGATCTTGATTTTAGTTCTTTTTTTTCTTTTTTTTTTTTTATTGAACGCAAGGTGTCAGGATTTTACATATTCCCCAACATCACCACCTGACCTGGTGTATGGGGCATTATCTAAAATTATTTTGCGTCCTGATCTTTACATTGTGTTCCCTACACAACACACACACATGCACACACAGACACTTACATTCACAATTATTGTACACAAAGTCACACTCGCATACAAACCCCAAGATGTTTTAAATTGCCTGTTTGTTTGTTGTTGTTTTTTGTTGTTGTTTTTTTTTGCTGTTGTTTTTTTTTTTTTGTTGTTGTTTTTTTTTAAAATCATGTACCAAAAGTTGACAATAGGGTCCACTTTTTCTTAAACTCGTCACTTCTGTTATTCACTTTGGCGACATATTTTTCCAGCGTTTTATATGATAAAACACAATTGTTATAATAGGTGAGATTTGAGATTTTTGATGCACAGCGTGATCTGTATATAACATATTTTGCAAGCAAAATTAGGAAGTTAATAAGATCATCAAAATTGTTATTTCCTATAAAGACGTCTTTTCGTGTAATTCTAAAATTTGGGTCATAAGTTTGGATCCATTCCACCAACAGTTTCCAAAAGTGTTCAGTAACTGAACAGTCATAAAATAAGTGCTCAATTTGTTCTATTCCCTCATTACAAAAGGTACGATTATCATTATCACTTAAATTAATCTTTTTTAGAAACTGGTTTGTGGCAATATTTCTATGGAGAAATCTAAAATTAAAGCTAATCAGTTTTGTGTCTTTTGTACAAAGTTTAGCCAAAACAAAAGAGTTGGTCCATTCATTTGCACTAATTGCACACTCTAGCTGCCTGGACCAAGTTTCATGTTTACCATTTGGCTTTTTTATCTTGGTTCTTATCAGGTCTTTATAGATAAATTTATTCTTTGCTCTTACCCTAAGAAGTGATGTTTTGTCCAAAACTACATGAAAACTATTTCCACTTTCAAAAAACCTTTTAATTTTCTTTTTCCACAGCACCGAGGTCTTTGAGATAAGAGCAAAGTACTGTATGAAATTATTAGTTTGTGTTTTTTGTTTTATTTCATCAAAATTTAATAGAGGTCCTTGTGCATCAAAAAGATGTTGAATAAGTACAACACCGTTTGTTCTCCACCTTGTGTATGATTTAAAATTATCTACAGTCACTAAATTAAGAATATCTTGAGACAAGTATTCATGGATAGTAGATGGTCCATTTTTCCATTGTGATAAAGCATAAATAACATCACGCCAAAAAATATTTTTAATTGATTTCGATATTTCTTTTAATTTAGTTTTTCCTAATTTAAATAACAGCGTACCTCCAAACTTTCTAAATATTTGTTCAGAAACCAGTTTTTGCCATAGACCATCTTCGTTTAGTAAAAGACGCCTAATCCAGGAAAGTTTTATATAACACACAAATGAGTGCAAGTGAATCATATTTAATCCCCCTTCCTTAAAAGAAGCTATAAGAGTGTCTCTTTTAACCCTCTCAGTTTTACCGCCCCAAATAAACTGGAAAAATAATGTATTCAGTTCCTTTTCTATATGGGGTGGAGGACCTGGCAAAGTTTCAAAGAGATGAATGAATTTAGGCAAAATCAAGGACTTTATCAAAGTAATTTTTCCAATAAGGGATAAATTTCTTCTGCTCCACCAGCCAAGCAGTTTCTTTACTTCCTTTAACTTCGTCGAATAATTAAGCTCAACCATATAATCCAAGTTCAAAGAGAAATATACTGCCAGTAATCTAAAATTGGACATTGACCAGTTAATATCAATTTCTGGACATATTTTTTCATTATAATTTTTTTTATTTCCAATCCAAATAGCTTTTGATTTCAAAACACTGCAGTACAGATCTGATACCAAGGCAAAGTCATTTAAAATCTGCATGGTTGTCTTCAATGACAAATGAGAACCATGTAATAATAGAAATGCATCATCAGCGTACTGCCCTAATTTGAACTCCATTTCATTATAGAAAATGCCTGTAATATCTGTGTTCTTCTTTAGTTCTATTGCAAGAAGTTCAATTCCTATTATAAATAAGTAGGATGCTAAAGGGTCTCCCTGGCGACAACCTCTCTCCAAATTAAAAAATGTGGATAAATGTCCATTATTAATGACACAACTTTTTGATTTATTGCAAAATACTCTGAACCAGTGACAAATTGATTCTCCAAAGTTAAAAGACTTCAGAGCAGTTTCCAGAAAGTCCCATTCAACCGAGTCAAAAGCCTTTTCAAAGTCTATCAATAGGAGAAGACCAAATTAATTTCTTTCCTCAAGGTATTGCATCAGGTCATACAAAAGTCTTGTATTTTCACCAATGAATCTCCCTTTCATAAAACCCTTTTGGGTGTCACTAATGATAAACGGGAGTACTTTCTTGACCCTATTAGCAATCGACGCCGAGGCAATCTTGTAATCTACATTAGGTAGTGAGATTGGTCTCCAAGTTTTTAGAAATTTCCTGTCTTTATCTTCTTTTGGAATGCAAGTAATGATTCCCTGAGACTGAAATTCTGAAAAATGTTGCATATCGTATTAAGTATTTAGAGACCTAAAGAGAAAGCCGCCTAGGTCTTTCCAAAAGAATTTGTAGAATTCTACAGTAAATCCATCGGAACCAGGGCTAGTTTCATTTTTCATATTTTTTAGTGCTAAACCACATTCCTCAAACTTTAATATATCCGCTCAATATTTTCACAATCGGTTTCCCAATCGTCAACTTCATCTTGGCTTGAGAGAATGGTATTCATGAGGTTTATCTTGTCTTCAATCTTGTATTTCAACATTAAGTCACGCAATGTCGTCACAAAGCGTGCCATGTTATCTTTAGGCAATCGACTGGTTGAAGGTTGTGATTCATCATCAATTGGAGGTTTGGTGAAAATGATTTCCTCATGTGATTTGAATCCCTAAGCGGGTTCGAGACCTTTAAAGTCCAATTCATCAGATTCTTCCATTTGTTCACTGGTTGTTGCATGCTCTTTAATATTGAATATATCATTGATTTTGCGTTTGCAAACATAGTGCACTTGAATTAATTCGGATTCGGCGTTGCCACAGTTTTCGTCTTTTCCTTCATTTTGTCGGTGCATTAGTACATAGAGTTCTTCATTTTTGTTTACCACATACATACTACCAACCATATTCATTTTGGTACACATTTCAGGAAACTGTGATTGTTTGACCCCATAATACACGAGGCAAAGAAATGAAATGAGCAACGAGATCTTACAAGTTTTCTTTCTCATTTTTGTGTGGTTTTTTAAAAAAAATTATTATTATTTTTTTTAATGATCTTGATTTTAGTTCTGCATCTTGTACTCTTAAGTGAATACGCCACAGTTCTCCAACAAAGCCATTCACTCATATGGTTGATACAACCAATGTTTGTGGGACACATAATTAAGTGAAAATGGTTACCATTGTATTCACATAATTCATCACCCTTCCCATGAAACCAGACCATAGCTGGAGTCGTATTTAATAATACGCTTGAGAAAAATGCATGCCTTTTTGGAAGGTTTGGACAATACGTTTATATCTTCAATATGAGTACTCCATTAAACAATTGGTACAGGATGTTGAGCCAAACCTTGATGACGAATGTTTTCAAGCTCAATATACTCTCTAAATCGAGTACCATCTTTCCGAGTGAACACCTGGCCGTTGTCAGCTCTTTTTAATAAGACATGGCCATTAGAGAGCTAAGTTGCAGGAGAGATTTGTTCTTGTTGGCATTTCTAGTAGAAGTGTTATCAGAATTGGCATAAATGACGACAGCATAGCTATCATCAGTAGTCGTAGAATGTTTCCAAATAACCTGCCAGTCAAATTCAACTTGTGATCTTTCATACTTTTGAGCTTTGTATGATGCCATTGAAGATTACTGAAATGGAACAGAATTAAGGAGGGAGTACAATTTGGTAGTCAAATTACATCTAATTTGTTTTCCTTTGGGCTTAGTTGGTCTACGCAAGAGCAAATAGGGCACATTAAATGGTAAAGCAATAGGGCCCCGGCGCGGTTTGAGATAATGCAGGTGGGTCATAACAATCGTCTGCTACACTATCAGATAAACGTCCAGTGCCCCTAGGGTCTATTTCAGTATGATAGACCCCTAGTGTCTACTTCAGTATGATCAGCATGGTGATAAAAGTGCGAACTGGCATTGAACTATCACCTAATTGTATAGTTATGAAACTTGTTTATATTTGTTTGCAAATCATCTACATCAAACACAATTGTAAAATTGCGGTCTATGCGATTCGAGAGTTGTTGAATTGTTTGCTATACCACATGTTTGTGTGTTTTAAATGCTAATTCAGTACTCTCCGTTAAAGCTTATAATTGAGCTAATTTTACAGGCTCATCTCCACCATTTGGTTTCAAGTGGTTTGAGTGACAGGTCCAGTTGGAATTGGTTGGCCAGTTGCTTCAAGACTTGCTGTGTTTACAACAGTTTGAAGTTCTGCTATGGCCAGCATGAGTTTTTGAATCAATGATGTATCATGATATATGTTGTTGATCTGCAGGGGCAGATAAGGGAATATATATATATATATATATATATATATATATATATATATAGATATATATATATATATATATATATATATATATATATATATATATATATAATAATAATAATAATATTATTATACAAAAATGCTCGTTAAATGAATTCTCTTGTTCGATATTGCGACTGTTGAGATTGATTTGCAACACCAGTTTCTATAATTGCTCTCAGTATTGGCAATGGTTGAATGGTACGAGTTAGTCCTATATCTCTACCACTTACAGTAGTAAGTTGCGTTATTTGTCCAGGTTGAGTTAAAAGCGTTTGTTCTGGTTTGATTGTACGATTAACATATGATCTAATCATTTCATCTGCCTCTAAGATGTCACCTCTTTCATTTGTAATACCTGCTTACGAAAGTATTATTGGATAACAAAATCTAAGTTGCGGTATTGTTCGCCATATATTAATCCACATTTTCTGTGTTCTTCTTTCATTGAAGCATTGAAATAAATTCGATTGTTGCTTGTAGGATCTAATATTTGATTTGCACAGCCCATGTCGATATGACTTACTTTTCAGGAGGAGAAATGATAATAATATGTTCAAGATGGCTGCTGTGGCGACCATATTGGACTTCAGATCTGCACCATTTTCATCTAGGGCCAAGCAGATATCATAATAAGCCTTTAAGTGAAAACCCCATACTGATATGACCATCCATTCAGCAGGAGTAGTAATAAGAAAATTTACAAGATGGCTGGCGTAGCGGCCACATTGGACGTTTGATTGGCACCATTTTCATTTAGAGCAAAGTAGACATATAAGAGGTCTTTTAATGCCACCCCTTATCCCCTTATTTTGACATCCCAATCCATTCAGGAAAAGTAGCTATAACAAGATTTTCAAGACGGCCGTTATGGCGATCATTCTGGATGTCCGGGCGACACGATTTTCATTTAAGACCATGTAGAGTCTTCAGGTGAAATCCCCATGTCGATATGACTTTCGGTGCAGGAAAAAAGATTTTCAAGATAGCTGCTGTGGCTCCCATGTTGGATGTCTGAGCATCACCATTTTCATTTTGGATCGACTAGACCTTGGGATGTGTGTGTGTGTTTAAAGTTTCGTGGCGATCCTCCAAAGAGCTTAGTAACAAACTTGTGCTAACGTACGGACCCACGTCAGAAGCCAGACGACGAACAAGAATCCATCCCATAAGCTCTTCTGATAAATGACCAGTAGAGCTACGAATTGTATAAAGCATGCTTTAGAGGTCTGAATGCCTAACTAAGCTGAATTTGTCACGCAATCGGATACATACATGGGAAGAAACAATTAAACTTCGCTTATTATGGAGGCCGCCATGACCAGTTTATTGACGTTCCATTCCACAGTTTTGTATTTTGCAAAGGTTTCATTTTTTAAGAAAAAGCTAGTCACAACATGGACCTACGGGATCATATGTTATTTAAAGAAGAATCCACATGTAAATCATTGCGATCTAAGTTTGTAGTAATTGTGCCCTTGCATTGGCGTGCCTTCCTTTGGGAGCACTCCCACTGGATGTGGAATTTATTCTCAGCCTTCGTGTACATGTAACCATCATAGCACAACTTTTCACCACCCTTATTACTCCTCATTATTTCAATACTGATCACAACTTTTCACCACCCTTATTACTCCTGATTATTTCCATACTCTTCACTAAGTTTCAAGTGGTTTAACATCTCCCAAATTACAACTTATTATATGACGATTTATGATGATTAACATGGGAGTTCTTATTCCTCCGACAAACAAAATAAGTCCCAAAATCTTGGCGCTATTTTTCTATATACGGTATACGATAAACTGCAAGTGTTAAAAACATCGCTAAAGGATTTAATGGGATGGGTTAAAAGTGTGTGGAGTGATGTTTATGACAGCAAGGTGACAAAGCAGATGCACGTGCAATTATTCTTGGAGATCGAAACAATCATTACGCATCTTAATCTCCTTGTCTGTTAAGATTTAACATCTAACACACACTGTACATCTTCCATCTACTCAAGGCCCGTAAAGACATATATATATGTGGCTTCATCTAGCCAGCACACCAGATACGTCTTTTATCGACTCAAGGGAAGCCGCCACAAAACTTCAAAGGGCCCAAGCCGACACACAAAGATGTATATTTGTGACGGTTTAAAAAGGGCTAAACTTAGACTGGGGGGGGGGGGTATGTCCTATCTTTCATTTTGCTCGGGGGATTTTGTCCTTAGGTGATTTTGTCCCGGGGGGATTTTGTCTGCATCCCATCTAGCTCAGTATAATAACCACAGCGTTCGAAATGGTAACTGAGCATTCAAAGTGAACGCCCAGTTATAGGAAGCAAAGATGTGTATCAAATATGTTCGAGATGAAATTAAAAAAGTTTAGCCGGACAGAGTTTGTTCAAATTTCGTCTAGAAAAACGCAAATTAACGTATTTCAATCTCCATACGAGCGTATGTGTAGGAAACTTGGTTTGTCAAACCAGGAAAAGAGCCAATATACCGAATTTCAGCAATTTTGGAAGCATTTTTGCACGTCTACAAGCTGTATTTAATGAGTGCAGAATAGGCATGACTTAAAAATACGATAAAATCACCTGCTGCACTGATAGAGATTTTTTTGTGTGTGGATCGTATGAGACGAAAAAAGTAACCGCAAAGGTTTTAACCACAGAAAGATAACTTCTTTGAAAACTGTGGAGCGTAACTTTTGTTTCTATTCTTGTCTATCGGTTTGAGCATCAAATTCGAACCTAACTGCGCATGCTAATCTTCACACTATTAGTGTCATGAGAGTTGTACTTATTTTAATAAGCTCTAATTAAACAGCTTTGGGTTTATCACCTCATGTTTGTGATCTAATGAAAACCCAGCGACAAGATTAGAGAATTTTAAGCCGCATTCCCTTCCAAAACCAATTTTAAACTAATATGACAACCATATTCGTTGGAGCCCATAATTAAGTTCAGCGTGCTTAGTTTTTTGGAAACCCCTTAAGTTGCTGAACAAAAATAGAATTGTGTGCACTCAGTGACGCGGAGGTTTTGAACATGATTCTCGGTTATCCCCCAGTTGTAAGCATGCACTGTATTATGATGATCGTTATCATTTTGATTGGGCCTTGTACACTTTTATGAGGTAGAACAAAAATGTCGGGCACAAATTGTCTGGAAGTGACACTGTGTGAGAACACTTCCTCTACATTTGGTTTTTCAAAAGTTTAAGTTAATTATGGGTGCCTTGTGTGTAGTTGCATTTGCCACCCTGACCTTTTCGCCGGTTTCCTTACGCGAGCGTGACTAACGACGTGCTGAGATTCACCCTTGCTTATTTACGTGTTATTTCGTCTGCCTGATGGGTACGGAAACCCTTGGATTCCATCATCTTTTGCTTACTATGTTTAAACTTTTGCAAACTATTTTGCATAGTAGAGACACTAATTCATGCCATGCTTTTGTCTAAATTTACAAAATTTTGGCGAAGGAATGCAGCTTTAACATCTGCCTTCAATTGGATTTGTTGATATAAGAACTAACACTTTATGGTCAGAAAGGTTTGTGAAATATATGTGTCGTTACCAGCATGCAGAAAATAACAAGTGCATGAATAGGCAGATGCATCTGAACTTCCTGTAGTACACAACTTGATGATCCCTATCCACATAATACTGTGATCATGACCCCGGGGTGACACCTCCATATAAAAGACACCCTGTCATAAAGGACAACTTTGTATGGAGTCTAATGGATTACACCTCCATAAAAAGTCATCCGGTTATAAAGGATAAATTTTATAGAGTTTAATGATATTTCACTGCCATATCAAGGACACCCATTCATAAAGGACATCCAGTCATAAATGACAACTTTTTATGGCGTCTAATGGCATTTCACCGATATATAAAGGACACCCAGTCATAAATGATAATTTTGTATGGAGTCTAATGGCATTTCACCTCCATATAAAGATACCCTGTCATAAAGAACACTTTTTTATGGTGTCTACTGGCATTTCAGCCCCTTGTAAAGAACTCTTGTGCATAAAGAACACATATTTTTTTGACGTTTACAGAAAATTTTCAAACTTTCATTAGTAACGATCACCATTAAAAACGATTCATAGTAACGATCACCATTAACAATCCCTAGTAACGATCACCATTAACAATCCCTAGTAACGATTACCGTTAAAAACGATCCTTAGTAACGATCCCAAATAACAATCACCATTAAAGATTCTTATGAACGATCCCTATTAAATGATGGAACAAATGAGTGATTTCCGAATGTCAAAGCCTGTAGGAACACTTCCTAATAATCTTCAGTTGAGATGGACCTTATGCTGGCTGAACTGACACAGTACAGTCCAGTACAAGTTGCTTGGCAGGTGTTCCAAATTGGCCTAATTGTCTCTGCATTAGCTTTGATTGCATTTCAGCTTACTTCGACGAGATCCCACATTCCATAGGGCTTCTATAATGCTTAATCTTACGAAATTTTCGTGTCACTAAACCGTCTAGCCAGAAACGAAGAAAATAATCACATTAACTCTAGAAGTACTCTTCACTATGTGTATGTACTTACCTGAAGTACTCTTCACTAGGTGTATGTACTTACCTGAAGTACTCTTCACTAGGTGTATGTATTTTCGTCACGTTCAGTAAAGCCAGAGCTGCAATGATGAAATTTATAATTTGAATCCTTACCATAAAAAAGTACCATGGTGAAAAGTTTCTGTAATAAAATGTTCATCATACATTAAGATCTTAGCTCTTTCTCATATTGTTAAAATTAACATTTCTGATTTTACACGAAGAAAGTGGCTTTCAATTAGAACCATAGCCCCTAACTATCATGAACACAACATAAACATCTGACACTAAGATTTTTGTTAGTTACAGCATCATTTTTTGTGACAAAACTTTTTTGCTTTGGGAATTTTTTTTCGTGCATATAGTGATAGCCCACTATGTTCCAAAGGCAATTTCTTATAAGTAGGTTGCCTCTTCCCCACCACATGCGTAATCTATCTCACTATATAAAACAGTCTGCAACAAAAGCACAAATACAATTTATAATCAAAGAACTGATAATACTGGTGATTTGGAGGGTTCAAGTAATACTAATGTACACAGGATCAGATGTAAGAATTTACTCTAGTGATATTTACTGTTCATATTACCTATTCCATTTTATTTTGTTATGGTAAAAAATATTGTTCTACATAATCTTTATAATATTGTTCTACATTGTCTTTCCCTGATATGTCATTAGCGAATTTATATTAACAACTGAAATATTACTGGAATAATTATTTTGTAATTTCCCTTTAAAAACATGTTCTACTTTGTTTCAAGGATTGCCAGCATTGGAACAATATCCAACGGAAATAAATATAATCAGACATAACCATTTATCTAAATCTGAGTTGCCTCACTTGACATATAAATCCAATGGAGCTATACTTTGCTACTGGTTTTCTATGAAGATAAATTTGTGTCCCTATTATTAGTAATACAAACTATATTTGGTAAAAGAGAATGGACACTAGAGACAATATCCAGGAACGTTCATGTAATAACTTTGTTGTCAAGAGGTGGCTGCAGGTTTCATACACACACACACACACAAAGTTCATTAACATTTATGGTGCTTGAATGTCCCTTGTTTTTAAGCTTACTAGAATTCGGATCTATTTGGCTGCCGTCTTCACAGTACATAGAATTCCACGAGTTGTTGCACGTTGTCCATGGCAATTGTGACGTCATCGATGCAAAGAAGTAGAGCACCGTATGGGAGACAACAACGTTATAATACAAGGCAATAACCCAGTTAATGATAACTGCTGCAAGTCCGACACCTGCAATAAAAAACAAACTACATGTACTATATTAAAATGTGTAAAAAGAGACAAAGTGACTAACGCTCTAGTGGTCAAAATGAATTTCCCGGAATTCAAGATAGCACAAATAGAAGCAAACAAGCTCCTGCATTATAAGTGTTCCAGGGCATACTATTAACTATACAACTGTAACGTAAAATTACTCTTGGAACGTTCCTGTTGTTTCGCGCTCATTTTATTTTCTTTCTCTCTCTCTCTCTCTTCTTCTCCCCCATCCCCCTCGATCCGCTCATGTATTTGGTAGACTTCAAGTAAACTACAGTTGTATATTAACTAGCCTCCAGGCCCTTTTGTTTCTTCTCTCTCTCTCTCTCTCTCTCTTGCAGATGATGTAGATTCTAAAGGTAAATGACTTTTCTGCAGGTGCGCCAAGGTACAGAATTTTTGGAAATGGGAAGGTAGGAGAAATCTGTTATGGATAAAACAGAAATAGATCGAGAAATTAATGCAAGTTGCTGTAAAGGCCATAGCAAGCAAGCAGCAGCATCAAATAGGCACCAATTACTTTCAAAGGAGCTCGAAAATGACAGGAGTGTAGGAAATAAACACTAGTATTTTGATTGCGTTAACGTAACGAAAATACTTGATAAATACGAAAATTCTAGTGAGTGTCCTTTAAAATAATGAGTTTTCATTTTCAGCCCTATAATATGCCCAATTAGTTACTTGCATGTGATTTTTTTAAATTCTAATTTTGCATGTTTATTGCATTTAAAAGAAGGAAACAATACGAAAAAAAAAAGAAAAAAAACTATAAAAAAATACGCAAAAAACCCCAACAAAAAACAAATAACCATTCAATTAACAAGCAAATAAGTTTGAAGAAAAGAAGTAAAATCACTGCATGCTTGCCTTTCTCTCTCTCTCTCTCTCTCTCTCTCTCTCTCTCTCTCTCTCTCTCTCTCTCTCTCTCTCTCTCTCTCTCTCTCTCTCTCTCTCAGTACTTCCTTACCTTTAAATAACGGATTAATTTTCCATATTGTGATGGGTCCCAGGCTAGCAAATTGGCCTAACGCCAGTTCCATGTAAAACAAAGGTAAACCAACTGTTCCCAACATTATGGTATATGGTATAAGGAAAGCTCCTGGAAAAGAAAGAAAGAGATATAAAATTAATGAAATCTTGTCAGAGACAGAGCCCTTCTTCAGTACAATATTAACAAGAAACCTTTCAACGATCAATAGGTTTAGACAGCAATTCTATAAGTAATTAAAAATACAATAATATATACAATTATCAATTTGAAAACAACAAGTACTGATCCCGTATTCTTGAAAACTTTCGAGCACAAAACTGAAGTTAAAGCTTACAATATGAAAACTGTAACATTATTTAACTTTGATGTGAATGAAGTTAGGCTTACAATATGAAAACTCGAACATTATTTAACTTTGATGTGAATGAAGTTAGGCATAGAATACGAAACTCGAACATTATTTAACTTTGATGTGAATGAAGTTAGGCCTAGAATATGAAAACTCGAACATTATTTAACTTTGATGTGAATGAAGTTAGGCCTAGAATATGAAAACTCGAACATTTTTTAACTTTGATGTGAATGAAGTTAGGCCAAGAATATGAAAACTCGAACATTATTTAACTTTGATGTGAATGAAGTTAGGCCTAGAATATGAAAACTCGAACATTATTTAACTTTGATGTGAATGAAGTTAGGCCTAGAATATGAAAACTCGAACATTATTTAACTTTGATGTGAATGAAGTTAGGCCTAGAATATGAAAACTCGAACATTATTTAACTTTGATGTGAATGAAGTTAGGCCTAGAATATGAAAACTCGAACATTATTTAACTTTGATGTGAATGAAGTTAGGCCTAGAATATGAAAACTCGAACATTATTTAACTTTGATGTGAATGAAGTTAGGCCTAGTATATGAAAACTCGAATATTATTTAACTTTGATGTGAATGAAGTTAGGTGTAGAATATGAAAACTCGAACATTATTTAACTTTGATGTGAATGAAGTTAGGCTTACAATATGAAAACTCGAACATTATTTAACTTTAATGTGAATGAAGTTAGGCCTAGAATATGAAAACTCGAACATTATTTAACTTTGATGTGAATGAAGTTAGGCCTAGAATATGAAAACTCGAACATTATTTAACTTTGATGTGAATGAAGTTAGGCCTAGAATATGAAAACTCGAACATTATTTAACTTTGATGTGAATGAAGTTAGGCCTAGAATATGAAAACTCGAACATTATTTAACTTTGATGTGAATGAAGTTAGGCCTAGAATATGAAAACTCGAACATTATTTAACTTTGATGTGAATGAAGTTAGGCCTAGAATATGAAAACTCGAACATTATTTAACTTTGATGTGAATGAAGTTAGGCCTAGAATATGAAAACTCGAACATTATTTAACTTTAATGTGAATGAAGTTAGGCCTAGTATATGAAAACTCGAACATTATTTAACTTTGATGTGAATGAAGTCAGGTGTAGAATATGAAAACTCGAACATTATTTAACTTTGATGTGAATGAAGTTAGGCCAAGAATATGAAAACTCGAACATTATTTAACTTTGATGTGAATGAAGTTAGGCCTAGAATATGAAAACTCGAACATTATTTAACTTTGATGTGAATGAAGTTAGGTGTAGAATATGAAAACTCGAACATTATTTAACTTTGATGTGAATGACGTTAGGCTTACAATATGAAAACTCGAACATTATTTAACTTTGATGTGAATGAAGTTAGGCCTAGAATATGAAAACTCGAACATTATTTAACTTTGATGTGAATGAAGTTAGGCCTAGAATATGAAACTCGAACATTATTTAACTTTGATGTGAATGAAGTTAGGCTTACAATATGAAAACTCGAATATTATTTAACTTTGATGTGAATGAAGTTAGGCCTAGAATATGAAAACTCGAACATTATTTAACTTTGATGTGAATGAAGTTAGGCCTAGAATATGAAAACTCGAACATTATTTAACTTTGATGTGAATGAAGTTAGGCCTAGAATATGAAAACTCGAACATTATTTAACTTTGATGTGAATGAAGTTAGGCCTAGAATATGAAAACTCGAACATTATTTAACTTTGATGTGAATGAAGTTAGGCTCGTACAATTTCAGGATCTTCTCTATTTTCTTTACTAGCATCCTGGAAATTTTTTTTAAAAATACGGGGTCAGGTCTTTACATCATGTATCTGGGTCAGGTCTTTACATCATGTATCAGGGTCAGGTCTTTACATCATGTATCTGTTTCTGTTTGAGAAAGACTGATTTCCAAGGAATCGGGGTGGAGGGGGTTTTATGAAAAAAACCTCCAAAACAATCATTAACATTGTATCTCTGTATATTGACTTACCTCCCCCATTTTTGTAGCACAAATAAGGGAAACGCCATACGTTGCCAAGGCCTACTGCGTAGCCTACACATGTCAAGAGGAATTCCAGTTGCCCGCCCCACGTGGCTCTGTCACCAGACTCATCTCCTGGGTCGCTGTCGCTCGAGTCCGTGTTTAACGGTTCAGTTTCCTTGACACGAGGAATCTCGATTATTGAACTACCCGCTAAACTTTGTTCCTCTGGTGCATTTAATTTTATCTCTTTCTGAAAAAAAGGGGCGAAAATGATTATTGAAAGATCACAAATGTGTCACAAAATGTAGAACCTGAACTTACAATTGTGATTTAAATACTGATACTTGAAGACCAATTCAAAGAGCTTACCAAGCAAAATCTCCGTCCATATGCAAACCTTTCAAACAAATCGCACACAGCTATTTCACTCTGTCCGATCTATAGCTTTAACATATAGATTAAGTCCCTGTTTCCATTTAGTGAAAACTTTTTTTCCAGGCTTTATCTGAAGCCCCATTGCAAAAATTCTCAGCCTCAGTAATTACCAAATTATTTTAAGATGGAATTTAATATATATATATATATATATATATATATATATATATATATATATTTATATCTATATATATATATATATATATATATATATATATATTGAATAATGATTTTCACAAGATACATTACTTTATGAAAAGAAGCGCTTTGTTTTAGTTTTTTAATTAAAGGATAGAAATCGAGTAACTTATTGAAGAATACCAATTTTTAATTGGTTAGGTGAAAGGATGGCGTTGATGATAAGTTTTATAGATTCCATGACATTTCCGCCCGTAATTCCCTAGACTGAGCTTGGAAAAGTTAACTTGATTGAATATATTTTGATCCTGTCTCTCTTTTCCGTCTTTTTCAGTATGTGAATGCATGACAAGACATCTCCATATGCAACAAAAGGAGTTAAACTCCTTCCACCCACCCACTATCCAGCTCCACTGATTCCCTTCTAATTATCTTTGAATACCATAGAGATTGCTTCCCTTTCTACCATGAAATTACCTCACCCAATCGAAGCAGCCTCGGCCTTTTCCATGAAAGTGCAGTAGCGATAACAAACATGTTCAACGGACGGACCTAAGACGGCCAAAAAAAAAACAAAACAAAAAAACACGAAAACTTGCGACACTAACTTTACAACATTAAATGACACATATCAACTAATTATCAACGAGATATTTTTATCCGACATTTGTGATTGTAAGTAAAAAGCAGAAGGGAGTACAATTATTTCGTCATTAATAAATACATTAAAATAAACCCACATAATAAAATACAAAAATGTAACTTGGATAGATAGATAGTTTGGTTTTTTGGAGTTTATTTAACGCCATTTTTTGTAGCACTTGATAGTCCATACGTGGCGGCCAGTATATTTGGTGGAGGCAGAACCTGGGAAGACCCGAAAAGAACAACCGACACACGGGAAGCTACTGGCAAACTTTCTCACATACCCAACTTAGTCTAGCCGAGATTCGAACTTACGCGGACAGAGACGAGATGTGTGAGTGATCTGTAAAGGCGAGCGCCTTAGACGATTTTGCGAACCGGCGCCCCGGATGGATGGATGGATGGATGGATGGATGAATGGATGAATGAATGGATGGATGGATGGATGGATGGATGGATAGATAGATAGATAGATAGATAGATAGATAGATAGATAGATAGATAGATAGATAGATAGATAGATAGATAGATAGATAGATAGATCCAGTATTTTTGTGATATAATTATTCAATTTTGAAACGAGTACCTTGGTACTGCTACTACTACTACTAATGCTACTACTACTACTACTACTACTAATAAGAACAGGTAAGTGATATTTGTATCAACGTCTCAGTTTGTAGCGTTGTTAGATTTTAGTGATTATTTGTTGAGTATTCGGAGTCGGTATTGGGAAGATATTTCTCAAATCAAGTAATTATCCAATTTATAGGAGCACACGTCATAATGTACAGTTTTCACGAGACTTTATGGTAGCATGGATTAGTTTCGTAAAATAGACCCTTCCTAATTTCTTAGCATAATGAATTCTCGGGATATTCTAATGTACAAGTCTTTAGTAATTTGAGATAGGAATAATTCACTGTATTAGGTGTATATGTAGTGTTTCTTGCATGACGTAAAGTACCAATCTTTGGCTTGGAAAGGCTTATTGATTGATCATACAAAATGTGATGCAAGACACACCATGCAAGTGTGAAATCTGAGTTTTGTGATGTGCGGTCATTAGGTGATTAGAGGAAAATTATTTGCAGTATTTGAGCGTTTAAGAACCCTTCAGTTGACAATGACTGTTGTTTTAAGTTCCTTGTTAATAGGGGAAACACGGTCCTCAAGCCAGACTCACGCAGGAGTTGTTTGATTTGCTCGGCAGTGAGACCATTTTGCGTGTTACAACAACAACATCAATAATAATAATAATAATAATAATAATAATAATAATAAAACGAAGGTGTTTTACTTAACAATAAAATACTTATTATGCCGCCAATTGAAAAAAAGAGTGGAGGATCCGACTGAAAATGTATTAAATATTATGCGCTAACTTTTCCCCTTTCAACCTAATGAAAATGTTTCCAAGATTACATACTAAATTTTTCCCTTTCAACCTAATGAAAATGTTTCAAAGATTACACGCTAACTTTTCCCCTTTCAGCCTAATGAAAATGTTTCAAAGATTACACGCTAACTTTTCCCCTTTCAACCTAATGAAATTGTTTCAAAGATTACACGCTAACTTTTCCCCTTTCAACCTAATGAAAATGTTTCAAAGATTACACGCTAACTTTTCCCCTTTCAACCCAATGAAAATATTTCAAAGATTACACGCTAACTTATTCCCTTTCAATCTAATGAAAATGTTGTAAAGATTACACGCTAACTTTTCCCCTTTCAATCTAATGAAAATGTTTCAAAGATTACACGCTAACTTTTCCCCTTTCAACCCAATGAAAATATTTCAAAGATTACACGCTAACTTATTCCCTTTCAACCTAATGAAAATGTTGTAAAGATTACACGCTAACTTTTCCCCTTTCAACCTAATGAAAATGTTTTAAAGATTACACGCTAACTTTTCCCCTTTCAACCTAATGAAAATGTTTTAAAGATTACACGCTAACTTTTCCCCTTTCGACGTAATGATTTTTACAGCTGCATTGAGCTTTTCGTTGATTTTAGAAATGTGCCAGGCATCATTTATTTTACTTGTGACCTCCTATGCTGATCTTTATTAAAACATGCATTAAACCAGTAGACTTAATTTAGATTACGCATCAGTTCTCCACGAAAACATCCTGTGATATTTCACACCTAAATACTTAGTGGCTGTGCTTGATGTTCCCGTTGTTGTTATTGCCGATGCTGCTAATGATTATGATGATGAAAAGGATTATTTGTAGTTGCTCCTCATTTTTGATAATAATAAAAATAATAATAATAATAATAATAATAATAATAATAATAATAATAACAACAGTTAAACGTCTAATCTAATAATAGTAACAAATAACTGCAGTTGCCATACTTCAGATGTCATGCCTACATTTCAAAAATGTTTGAAAAGGAGCAGAAAATAAGCGAAAAGGAATGAATGTGCCGTAAAAAGACTATGGAAAATAACGTGTAACATTACTAAATAAAAATTACTTTTCATAATCGAAAATTACAAAGTTTTAATTTCCAAATGTGTAATGTAAAATAAGGTAAATGAAACCTTATTATACCTGCCCACATACTTTTTTCTTTATTTCTTCATTTCTTTTTTATTACTGCTATGGCTGTATTTACAATCATGAAATAATGTTTCAAGTGATTAAACAAAATGGGTCTGTACCTTTGACCCTAAAAAATCCAAAACAAAACAAAACTAAATACATTTTTTTTATGTGTTTCGGCGATAACGTTTGATTTGTAGTATTATAGAAAACTGCCAATTGCAACGTTATTTAAAAAAAAAAAATTGTTTATATTTTACCCCCCACCCCCACCCCACCCCCGCAGCTATTGCCCTAAAACGTCTGCAAAAACGGATTCAGACAGATTTTATTTAGTTAGACACCTAGGAGCGTGCATCCGTGATCGACCAGAGGCGTTTAGGAGGCGGTTGATTTTATATGCAAAATGCTCTGCAATTTTACTGTCCCCATCCCCCTAAAAAAACCCAGACCCTTACGTAAGAAGCTTGTTTCACAGTAAACTAAATTACCTTAAAGGTTTACTCAGTTTTCATATTTCCTTAATAACTCATATTAACAATATCAAAGTACTGTTAAATTCCTATTTTCAGTAATAATAGTTTTAAAAATGTCTCTCTTACTACATTTCAGGTTCCTCTACGTTCATTTTCGGTTGCAATTTGTTCATTTTTTCGCTCATTTTAATTAATTTCCGGTGAATTTTTGTTTATTCGGTCATTTCCTTTTGTTTACTGCCACAAGGCATATTCTACTTCAGATCCACCCTTTCGGAGCCTCCCCACTAAAACACAATTATTTTGGTAGAGAAAATGGAAAGTATGTTAAAAAAAAAGCAAAATACCTAGATGTAACTGGCCTAAAAATTTCAAAGATAATGCTATTTGTTCGGCCTTATTTTAATGTGTCGCAAAAAATAAAATGTAAACAATATTTAAGCTGCCCTGCATAAAAGTAGCTTTGCCAACTCATTCGCAACTTTGAGGTCGATCCTGCGGGGATGTATGTGAATTAACATTAGGAACCGACCATTTAATCTTCGTGTGTGTGTTGGAGGGAACTTTCAATTTTCTATCAAATTAGGATTGTTTATTTTTTTTGTTTTTTTTTTGTTCTTGTTTTTTTTTTTATTTTATTACCTCAATAAACTTTTTTCCCCAACCAATATAATGGATCTAATTAGTTCTTTTTTTCTATAAATCAGAGCAAGTATATTTCTGTAGCTTTTTGGGATTTTTTTTCTCAAAAATAATTCCTAGGCTCGTCCCCCTCCACCGAGAATGAAATGGTCAGTCCCTTACTGGGGCACTATGGACCACTATGGGAAAAATACATTACGGCAAGTTTTGGATGGCATGGTCATCTGTGGGAATTTAACGTTATGCGTGACACTATGGGGTTTTTGCGAATTTTACTCTATGGGACACTATCGGGCTTACGGAACCTTTAACATTAAGTATGGGCTTAGGGACCGACCATTTCATTTTCTGAGCAGGGGGGGGGGGGTGTGATAGGGGGGTGCGCCTGGGAATTTTATAAAGAAAAAAATTCTGGCCAGCAAATAGCTTGAAATAAACTTTCTTACTCTGATCAATACAAAGAAAGAAAACCTATTATAATCATTATATTAGTTGAAAACAATACATTATCTTGAGACAAAAGAGAACAAAATATTCCGGCTCGAAAGAAAATCTCAGGCCCTACCCCCGAAGATTGAATTGAAAGGCCCCTTGTGGGAATTTAACATGAAGTTAACAAGCTAAGGTTTATTCAACTTAAAAAGAGTGGGTCAGACACACCCAAGAACGGATAAGGACTCACTCTAACTGACCAGCACCTATTGTGACTGACCAACGCCTGTTTGACTGACCAATGCCTACTGTGACTAACCAACACCTATTCTGACTAATCACATATTTTGACTGACCAACACCTATTCTGACAATGATCAGGCAAATAACGAGTCACTTTGCCAAATGTCACCCTCTGACATATTTTAAAGATGGATACTTATTTTACTAGAGCAATAGGAAGATTAATCTTATTCCATGAACGCAAATGCAACATTACACAAACTTTGTCAAAAACATGCTCAAGATCCAAATTTGGCGTAAAGTTGTGTGTACTTTTAAACAGCAAGCATAAAGTTCATCGTTTCTTTCAAAAGCTGGGAACTTTAACATTAGGGCCAGTACGACATCACAGCGGTGGACAAATTTGGATGGAGAGACGGACAAAGACACAACTAATTACAGACAATTATTTATTTTTACAATCCAACATACACACCCTTACCATCCAACATCCACATTTATAAACTTATCATCCAACGCCCACCTTTACAAACAAAATCGATGAAGGAAAGGGGATCTATGTCATGGTCACTGACACACATAATTACAATCCAACACCAACCTTTACCATCAAACATTCAACTTTACAAACAAAACGGACAAGGGAAAGTGGAGTCATGTTATGGTCACTACCAACCATCATTTTTTCATGAAGCTTTTACAGTTTACGTGAAGACTGCATTGTTTTCGCAAAGAAATCAGTCTTTATGAAGTTTGTATAACTGGTCGCTCATGTTATTAAACGTGCCAACACTTTGAGAGGAACCAGCACTGGCTGATAAGATAAAGGGCCAATAAAAGATCGGTTACCTAGCCAATAATTTGGCAAGATAAAAAAGGAGCCGCCTGGGTCTAATACCCTGTAGCGTATACACAATATTTCCCAAACCCCGCCGTCATCAGCGATTGCTAACGTACATTTATTGATGCTCGTTTATTGACTGTCATGTACATGTGGTACACTTGAACCCGCGGGCAAGTCACTAAGATTAGCAAACTGGATTAAGCAGATAAATACAGATTTGATAGACACTGGATGAAAAATATCTCTGGATCTAGAGAGGTAACAAGCTCAGACAGTCAACTGCAAGGTATCTTTATTATGCGTAGATCTCACTTATTACAGAAACAGTTTACGACAATGATAATGTAATAATGTAAGCTTATTTACCAAGGTGGAGCGAAATCCGATTGGAACGCGGTCTGCAGAGTGGTAACAAGCTTAGTCAATCAGATACAAGATTACCTCCTTAATATGCGTAGATCCTGCACATAATCAAACTTATCCAGTATCTTGATAATAAAGACTGCATATAATTTATGCAAGATCACCTCATTAATATGCGTCGATTTTACTCATTATTTAAATCGTACAAGATTTTGAAGATATCAGCCCATATTCCAAGTTTCGATCAAAACTGGATCAGAATTATGGGCTTCAATGAGTTTACAAGCTCAGTCTATCAGATGCAAGATCAACTTATAATTATGCGTGAATCTCGCACATTATCGAACTAGTCCTAAATCTTGATGACATAAGCATATATATTCCAAGTTTGATCAAAGTGGATCAAAAATATGGCCTCCAAGCTCAGCCAATCAGATGCAAGATTACCTCATTAATATGAGTGGATGTTGCTCATAATCAAGCCTAGACAAGAGTTTGATGATATAAGCCCATATTTCAAGCTTAATCTAAATCGGAACAGAAGTATGTCTTTCAGACTGGTAACAAGTTCAGCTAAGAAAAATGCAAGATCACCTCATTAGTATTAGTGTACCTCACTCATTATCGACCTTTCCCAAGATCTTGATGATATATGCAAATACATGTATTTGAAGTTTGATCAAAATTGGAACAGAAACACGGCCTCCAGAGTAGTAACAAACTCAGCCACTCAGATGCAAGATAACCTCGTTGGTTATGCGTGGATCTCGCTCATTCTTCCGAAACCTTAATGATATAAGCATATATACCAAGTTTAATCAAAATCGGGTCAGAAATATGGCTTCCAGGGTGGGAACAAAGTCAGTCAATCAGATCATCTCATTAATATGCGTGGATCTCGCTCATTATCGAACTCGTCTGAGATTTTGATGAAATAAGCGCATATTCAAAGTTTGATATAAATCGGCTCAGAAATGTGGATTCCAGAGTGGTAACAAGCAATTGTTGACGGACGGACGACGCACGACTGACGCAGGGCCATACCATACGTTCGCTTAACCACACGGCTAGGTGCATTCGGACCACCTCTGCTATTTCTGCGAGACACAAATACGCCTCGGATGTACGTTGGTGTAGTAATTTGTGGAAAAAATCATATATTGTATTCGCCGGAATTTCTCCACAAAAAAAACACACAAAAAAAACCGCAATCTATTTCTACGATTGGATTGACCGTATGATTGACCGAGAAGTTACGAATGAAAAAATAGTGCGATGCAATTGCAACTTCTCAGCCAATCCTTGCTTCCAAAATAGCCAAGGTGGTCGGAGTGGCTGCTATCGGCAGACATCTGAGGTATGTTCCGCAAGATTGACCTCGAAGTTTCGTATGGGCTAGATGAGTTAAAAATGATAATATCTCGCGCGGGCAGTTATTTTTACAATTTGTATTGACTAGTCAAATCACCGCTCTAGATTATACGATCTTTTGACCTCCGTTTTCGTGTCCCTGACAGGTGGTACTCGTGTTTCGCTAAAAACTGTACACTCATTGTGCCTGTACATCACATCATATGTAATTATCATGGATTGATCGAAGACAGGTTCACTCACCTCTGCATGGGTTATTTGTTTTTCTGCTTCGTGCAGTTTTAAATCGTCACCAAAGGCAACAGCTGCCAGTACCAACAATAAACTCCTGTTTCCATGTGCCCGGGACGGAAAACCCAGTCCCACAATAAAAATAAATGTATAAAAAAAAAAAAAAAAAATGGAATCGCCACGCCATTTTCGACAATTTGATTTAACAATTCAAACATTAGTATCAGCCCCTATTGGAGTAATTATCGCCTTGAGGCATGTTTTATAGATGTCTCTGTTTATATACATATACAGGCATCTCATTAACCAGTGTTGGCCCTGGTATGTAAATAGTCGATAGGTAACAGCCGATATCAATTGTTCTAATACTGAATAAAAAAAAAAAAAAAAAAAAAAAAAAAAAAAGAAGAAGAAGAAATAATTTGTAAGCAGTAAACAATAGTCAACACCAATAAAAATATAGACGGGGCGAGGGTACTCACATTAGTACTACATAGGCTCGTGCAAATTTATGCTTTTTTTCTGTAAAAATTCATATTCGTATTTGTTGTTGTTGTGTGTGTGTGGGAGGGGGGGAGGTATAATTTTAGTTGGCACAAATATTGTTTTCGGGGGCGGGGGTCATTTATAATACTTGATATTACTTATGGTTCAGCCTTGCAGCTTTTTTTTGCCCCTTCATTTTAATTTTTATGGTAAACAAGATCTAATGATGTCTAGAGCTGGTTGAGTTGAAACTTTGGGGCCACTACGATTGTCTTGATATGGAAATGCAAATGCAATTTGAATCATTCTTTCTCTGAGGTCTGCTCTTTCCCTTTCATTCCATGATATTTCAATTTTTGTTGTTGTTAGATTTGCTTGTTTACTTTTCTTCTACTCCATCGCTGTGCTAGATAAATATAATGGTCCGTGTGATTGGAATTTCTGTGCCAGCTAAATATAACGGTCCGTTGTGATTGGAATTTCTGAAGAAGGAGACGTAGATATAGCCCGTTTCAAAAGTTGCTTATGATTCTAGCACCAGAACAGAACAATAAAATTATCATGCGGTGAATATTAATAAAGTCACAAACTGTGCAGGAAAGCTCTCAGGTTTATTTAGATCAATACATGTGCATCATTAAAATGTCACAATATGCTATATATGCATTACATGTAGAAGGAAATCTGTTCTTGCCACTCTCACACATAATGCTCTCTCTCTCTCTATCTCTCTCTCTCTCTCTCTCTCTCTGTGACAAAAAGCGCATGTTCTCTTGCAGTGGTAAATCCTATTATTATTAACAATGTATTGATGATAGAACCAGACCTCCTTCAGTTTACATTAGTGTACTGTACTATAATATTACCTGGACGCAGGAACAAGCACAGGTCTTGTTACTCCCTCTACATATGCTCTGCATTTGGGATATTTTTGTACACTTGTCTTGAGGGGTGTACACTTTTCTTGTATATTTTTGTGAAGTCATATTTTCCAATTGTATTTTTGTTGGTCTTCTGCTTTCTTGGTATTTAAAAAAAATATACAAATTTGTTTTATTTGACGAGCCTATGTGCCCCCCCCCCCCCCCCATATGTATGTGCCAAAATCAGTAAAGACTGAAAGTACAATCTAATTATAGTTCCTTAATCGTAACTTAGTAACTATGCAACACCAAACACCTGCTTTTGTTTATGTTAACTTCTGTATATTTTTACATATCGATTTAAATAATCTGTTGATCACATCTTTAAACGTATGTGTATAATATGTAATTTTTCTATTATTCACACACACACACACACACAGATATATATATATATATATATATATATATATATATATATATATATATATATATATATATATATATCCTAAATTGCCTAAATTGGTAACCCCCTCGTCAATATTTCCGGGATCCGCGCTATGCATATCGGCATTTAAGTGGTAGTTTCCTAATGGATTTTAGACGTGTTTTGGGGAGCGAATGCCAGCTAGGGGTCACTAACGGATGATTAAGTTATATTAATTTACTTATGATGAATTAGATGCTTTAGATTTACGAGCCGGGTACAATGAACAAAGAAGGGCAAAGGAAAAGAATTCAATTCAAAGAAATGAGCTGAAGATCCCATCCCCCATTTGGCTGCGGGTCGCAACTCCCTCAATCGCCTCAACATCAAAGGATATGTTCACGTGATTGGAGAGGTTAAACTCCGGTCAAAGGTAGGAAGCGTGTCCAGCGAACCGGCCCACTGTATGTAAATAAGATTTCCAAGTTTGATAAGTTTCCGCCCAAAACTTCCTCCCCGCGACCAGACAGTGTTCGTTAAGAATGACGAGATTACGATGAAAAAGGTCAGCGATGGGAGCATAACCATACAACACAGGGAGCAGTTCCAAATTAGACAATCAACAAAACTGACTCGTAGTCAAGTGTTTAAGCTCAAGATAAGCAACCATATACACTGACATCGAGTAATCTGGGCCGTACCGGGTACCAGTTACCCGACATAGTTTCGAGCAGACGAGGAAATGTTTTCTTCCCTTTTCCTCTATATAAAGGTTTAATTTGTAATTTGCACATATGATACAACCCAGGCTAGTGAGGAAACTGATGATACAACCCAGGCTAGTGAGGAAACTGACCTATAGCCAAAGCAGAGATAACATGCCCCACTCGTTAAGCATAGCACATGACATACAATTGTAGTAATTTATGTTGACACTATCCTCATGTCAATTATTATTAATTTTTTTAGTGCATAATGATATAGAAAATTTTATGAAAAATGGTCGAAAACGTTTAAGTTACGACGATTTGAATTTGTGTGGGATATATATTGGCAACCAGATAGGTGACCGACATTAGGCCTGAATGACCAACAAGATGCCAGCGCTCAGACATGCAAATCACGTGATGCTCAAACCTTTGCCAGCGATAGTATTGGTAGGCTGTCTATAGGTAACGGCACGTGTTAGGGTTTGAGTGGCATACGGAGATACATTATGCGGGTACCGATACGTTTCGCCCCATTGACGTTTCGGCCCAAGACATTTCGCCCCACTTCATGGACGTACCTGGACGTTTCGGCCCATGGACGTTTCGGCCAAAGACATTTCGCCCCACTTCAATGGACGTTTCGGCCCAAGACATTTCGCCCCACATTCAGTGTACATTTCTACATTTCTTAACTATCGTTCCCAACAAATATGTTTACCCTTCATATTAAAGTGCATGTAGTTAAGCGGCATTTCGTTTGATCTTTGCTCATACTAGTTGTCAACTTGAATTATTCTGAGACTTCTGTCGGCGAGATTAAAGAACGTGTCGCTGGTTGAGAAACTTACTCGCGTAAGCACCCGGCATTTCCTTCAAGTTTGTTTTTGAAATTCAGCACCAACACCTTACTGAATCTAAAGTACGCTCCAGCATGTGCTTAATTAGAAGTCATTCTCATCAACTGTTTGTGAAAAAATAGTTAAAACTGGTCTTTCCTGCTTCGATGATAAACGATATTTGCTAGATGATGGTATTGAAAGTTTAGCCTATGGACATTACAAAATTAAATCAAAAGAAAGAGACAATGTATTGCTATAAGTGTATACTAAATAATCAGTCTATGTATCTTGTTTATTTAATGTGTGAAATAAAATTTATATTACAAATTTATCTTTTTTAGTTTAATATCTCTTTGCTTGTATCTTTTCTTTCTTTCATGATTTAAGTTTGTTATTATGATTGAAAATTTAGCACTGTAAACGATAGATTCATTTTCTGATCAGTCTTAGTACATAAACGAAGAAAAAGGGGAAATATTGTCAGATATAATGACAGGCTGAATGTAAATCTAACAAATTGAAATGAGTCTGTCAAATAGTCTAAGTATAAGCCTATTCTTCTTCATCTTCTTCGTATTATTATCATTATTACTATCTTATTCTGATATGAGGATAACTTGTCTTACTATCTCTTATTTTCTATACTCTTCATCACGATACATGGAGAAAAGACTTGTTTCAAACATAATTATAATTTCCAAAGAACACCGTTTTAAACGAACATAATTATTTATTAAACGATGTCATGGTCCGAAACGACCATTCAAGTGAGGCGAAACGTCCATTCTTTTTTTTTTTAGCGGGGCGAAATGTCCATTGAAGTGGGGCGAAATGTCTATTGAAGTGGGGCGAAATGACCATTGAAGTGGGTCGAAATGACCATTGAAGTGGGGCGAAATGTCTTGGGCCGAAACGTCCATGTGGCGAATCGTCCCTGATTCATTATGCGATGCATAACATTTGGAAAACGGGGCAAGATGTAAAAAACGCCGTGCGCCTGAAAATCGATCAAAGGGGTGACTCGTGTGCAGTATTATTGTTCATAGAAACAGTCCCCCACTAGCTGTCAAAATGGATCCACACAGAGGAAAAAATCCGGTCATCGATGTAGTGTTCTAGAAGCAGTGCTATATGGTAATATAAACTTTCCCTCTGCTGAATCAGCAACCTAGAGACCAGAGATAAGGCTGATTTATTATACTCCTACCAATTTTCTACCCAAGAAAGAGCCAGAATATTACCGTCATTTCCTACAAGCCGGAAAACGATACTATCGTTTTCCAAATCCGTATCACCATCCTCTCAAACGAGGCTGGGACTACTTTATCCTCGAGGTTTCCTGGTGAAACTAGCAGCGCACCTAGCGATGGAATGCCAACACTAGCAGTAAACAAAGCTCTCGCAGCGACGTTAGTTAAGAAAGTTTGAGTTTTATGTCAAATATCTGAAAGGTCCAAACAATGTTTTTGTCAAAACAACAATAAAAAAGCATTTATTCCTTTATTTTGAAGTAGTACAATATTACCAAAATGTTCGTCTGAAACAAGATCACATTCGGAAATCTAGTACCAAAACATTACTGACAGTAAAAACCATTTACGAAAGGTCATAATTTGTAACGTTAGAGATTTTCCAGCATAATGGATGAATTTGAAATTTTAAATATTGAAGATTTGTTTAGCGATGAGTTTGACATGCAGATCATGGATGAATATGTGAGTTTGCCATCAATTCTAAATGATTTTCCTGACAATGCCGCTGCAGAACTAGCACCGAAAGTAAACAAGGCCCCTGCCTTTGTTGTCAAGTCCCCACTGGAGCCTCTTACAATCCGCCAGAAACGCATTCAACCTAGCTTCGGAAAGCAACTTCAAAAGTCATTCAGCTGGTGAAATCTTCAGAGATGCAAAATAACTATAAATCACATATACGAGTCTGCTGCCCCCAAGCGTCGAAGAATCTGTGTTATTGACAGTGATAGTAGTCAAAGTGAGTGACCGTTGTTCCACAAATTTCATTCATACAACTATATTCATGCGCATGTCAGCTTTTCAAAAATGTAATTCGGTTTATGCTTTAAGATGAAGTTCGTATTAAAGAGGTTGAAATGTTTAGCAATTTCTTGTTTTTTTTTTTAAACTAACTATAGTGATTTTATTAAATGATCTGAAAATTGGTTGGTATATAACAAAAATATCATTATCACAGTAACGCGATCTTGATTGCTAGATCACGTCTCGTTGTCAGCATCAGAAATTCAGGATCATGACTCTACGCTTCGCGTCTCGTAATGATCCGGATTTTCTGATGCTGACAACTCGACGTGATCTAGCAATCAAGATCGCGTTACTGTGATAATACTATATATATATATATATATATATATATATATATATATATATATATATATATATATATATATATATATATATATATATATATATATATAGGATGCTAGATAGGTCTGACAAGTGAGTCAGTTGTAGTATGTATGTCATGGAATAAACATGTGTCTGTAGAAACCGGTCTTTGCCTCTCACTACAAAAACACAAACATTACAATAAACATTACAATAAACATTACAATAAACATTACAATAAACATTACAATAAACATTACAACAAACATTACAATAAACATTACAATAAACATTACAACAAACATTACAATAAACATTACAATAAACATTACAATCGAGTACAAGACCAAGCGTTAGCTGTAACACCACACAAAGGAATGTAGGTACTATTGGAAAGATGTGCGTTGAGAATTCTCTGATTGTCAGCTTTGAAAAACACGAGGAATTATTCTCAGTATACTAGATTTTGCATATCATATGATACCTTATAAGGAAGCTACTATAGGTACGGTAATGGAAACGTTGGCTGTTGAAGCCAATGTAGCTATTTTGAATAATGGTTTCGGTACCAGAGTACATTCCGAAACTGGTAGATTGTCAGCTACCTATTTGACTCTTTGCACGCGCAGACGCTAAGAAACTGCTGACTGGGAAATTCTGACTCGTTAGACAGTGACAATTTTCGTTTTGTCGTGATACTGCAAATTAAAATACATGTACCACGTAACAATTCTACTTTACTGCCTATATGGAAATTTGACAAGGCAGGTTGGAATTCTTCTGTGAGGGTATTGCAGTAATAGCCACTTTGATAAGAATATTGCCTTCAGTGACAACTTTTTTAGCACAGTGAAGTCATTAAGGGGCCAACCTTTTGTTTTCAGGACGAGGGCGTGAGCCTTCGATTTAAAAAAAAAATATCTGGCCCCTAAAAAGCTTGAAAAATATTTTCTTGCTCTGATTTGCGGGGGGGGGGGGGGGGGACAATATTCTATCAATCTTTCTAGTTGAAAAAAAAAAGAAAAGATTATCTAGTGATAAAAGAATAATAACAAAATATCATGGTCATAAAGAAAATACCAGCACCACTCCCTCGCGAAAATTAAATGGTTGGTTCCTAAGGAGGAGAAGAAGGCGTGGAATAAGTCTGGGAAGACTAGGGACAGTGTGTGTGTATTTCCTTGACTATAAGGAATATAAGTGTATTGTTAAGACAACGACATTTGAGACAGAAACAAGACTCGTGTCGAGAATTCTGCTCTGCGTTAAACCATAGGGCCAATTCAAAACAAATGTGGACACAAATTAAAATGTATAGGGGCAGGCTACCTTTGTCAACACCTAGACTTTCCGGGATTAACACTGATAAGGAAAAACCTGATAAGTTAGCTGCCCACTTCACCAATATGAGTTGTGATTCCAACCATATGCAGGCCTTACGAGAGGCCAAAGTTAAAGCTGACAAACCCGAAGCGTTTGTTGATGGGGCAATTATAGTCCAGTAAACCTAGACTTCGCACTGGCTGAATGGCGTAATGCCGAAACGTCCAAGAAAACTATCTCTTTGGGGTCGGAAACTTCAGGGTATGAAGTTAACCCGCCCCTATCAGAAAATGTTGAATATATTATGTCAGAGCTGTTGAATAGGATGTGCCGTTCTAGTGAAATACTATATCGCTGGAAGAAAGCGACAGTAATCCAAATTACTAACCCGAAAAGGATCCAGCGGATGTAAAATCCTACCGTGGGGTGGAGGTGATATTGGGGGTGGGTGGAGCCTGCTAGATGTAATAGATAAATAGGCTGATAAGTGGGGCTTTAAGTTTTCACTCTGGAAAGCAATTGGGTTATACTATCTAATGTACACAGTAATAAACTTCCGATTCTTGATCTATACTTAAATTGGACAAAGATGAAGTAAAATATTCCCAAATTGTTGGGACATGTGGTTTTTTAAAATTATTTTTTTCATTTTTTTATGAGTGCCCGACATGTTGAAAGCAATATTTGAAGAGCTGGTGAAAAGGTGTGAGGGAAAATTTGACCCCTTGAGGAACATTAAAGGTACCGATTGGCGAAGGGGTCGGATCAAATTACACTTTTCACATTGCATCACTTTCATTATATCTAAAATTGATGGCGTTTGTGAAGTTTATGGCTATCCCTAATTTGCTTGAGCAGCTGTATTGTATTCAGCGTAAAGCTAAATATATTTGCAATGACAATTTACCACTTACCTTGCGCCGAGAGGAAATGTTGCTTAAGCGTCCAGTCAGAGTTTCGGTACATGACAAACAGTATGCCACCCGCAAAGCTTTGGAAATGTGCAATAAACCCTTTAGATATTTAAACTTCAGAAAAATCTACATTGGTGATATCAAAATCCAAAATTTAAGGAAAGGGTTGCAAAAAGAAACACTACAAGCGGCATTCGGATCACCTCGGCTATTTCTGCGAGACAAAAATATGCCTCAGATATATGTTGGCGCAGAAATTTAGAGAAAAATTATGCATTTTGTTCGCCGGAAATTTCTTCGCAAAACAGAAACAGAAATCTATTCGGACCACCTCGACCATTTCTGCGATTGGATTGACCTTACGATTGACCAAGAAGTTGCGATTGAAAATATAATTCGATGCATTCGCAACTTCTCGGTCAGTCCTTGTTTCGTAAAAAGCTGAGGTGGTCCAAATGACAGTTATCGGCATACCTTTGAGGTATGATGCGTAGGATTGAGCTCGAAGTTGTGAATATACAAGCGGAACAGATTAAATGTCCCGACGTCGCACCATCGGACCTGTCCTGCACCTAAGATAAATCTGAATCCACAAGGGTATGAGATATAAAGATAAAACGAGCAACCCAAAGACAGATAAGCTAAAGTTCTTACCGAAATGAAAATACTGTATGTAGATTACACTAACATTTATATGGATAGATCAAAATTCCCATAAACTGACCGCACAGCAGCTGCCGTAGTTATTACAAAGAAGGATGTAACGCTTGAGTGGAGTGTTAGTAGGGGGCGGAGCTACCAAACCACTGCTCTATTTTGGGCTATCATAAAAGTACTTGATTGGATTCAGTGCTATACATTTTAAATAAGAGTCCCCCGAAGGGACTGACGCTCTGCTGGGCGAATACAATTTTAAGGAATTCAAAATAAGACCATTTCTTCCATTTAACTGTCGAGTGTTGAAACCATCTCTGATATTTTTCAGCGATAAACAAATTTCAAATTAGCTGCTGTGGTGTACATATTGGCTGTCAGCTTAGTACCATTTTCATTTTGGACAAAGTAGACATCATTAGAAGTATTTTGGTGAAAATCCCATGTCATAATGATCATCCAATCAGGAGTAGTGACAACGAGATTTTTAGACAGTCGTTGTGGCAGTCATATTGGATGTACGACTGTCACCATTTTCATTTAGGACCTACTAAGTATCATAAGAAGTCTATTGGTGAAAACTCCATTTGATATATCCGTCCATTTGGGAAGAGTAGAGATAATATTTTCAAGATATGACTTTCCATTTAGGAGTACCAATAACAAGGTTGTCAAGATGGCTGCTGTGGTTCCCATACTGGACGTCAGATTTGCACCATTATCATTTAGGACCAACTAGACATCAAAGAAGTCTTTTAGTGAAAACCTCATGTTGATACAACCAAACCATCCATTCAGAAGGAGAAGCGGCAAGAAGATTTTCAAGATGGCTTCTGTGTGGCGGCCATATTGGATGTCAGATCAGCACCATTTTCATTTAAGACCAACTGGACATACTAAGAAGTCTTCTGGTGAAAACCCCACGTCAATATTACATTCTTCTCAGGTAGAGATATGATAACAAGATTTTTAAGATGGCTGCCATGGCGGCATCAGATCGGCACCATTTTTATAAAGAACCAACTATGCATCATAAGAAGTCTTTTAGTAAAAACCCCATGTTGATATGACCATCCATTCAGGACAAGTAGCGATAAGAAGATTTTCAAGATGGCTGCCTTGGCGGCCATATTTGACGTCCGAACAGCACCATTTTCAGTTAAGACCAACTATACCATAAGATGAATGTGTGTGTTAAGTTTCATTGCAATCCTCCAAATAGTTTATAGGAGGATTAGCGATAACAAACTTGTGCTAACGGACGGACTGACGACGGACAACAGACCATCCCATAAGCTCTTCTGGTCTATGACCAGTGGAGCTAAACAACAGTAATACTTATTGACTCCTTAAGTGTGTTACGGTCTGTCGCACCTGGTAATTCCTAGAGTCGTGCAAATCAGGTTAGGCACGCAAGTATGCTAATCAGGGACGCTGAGTACATTTTAAATATTGCTGAATTGATGTGGAAAATTGACATTTCAGGTAACGATAGGGCATATAGGAGGAGCTAAACTATATGAACATACCGTCCCAAAACTAGGTCACAGTGTACATGAGTTATATAACATCACAATGAAGCAGAGTGAATGAGACACTTTCAATGTTGGTCGCATGTTACAAAGAAATCATAGGCAATTGGCCAGAAAATTCAAATGGCAATTGATAGGGGGGTACACAAACGGAACAATTCGCTAAATTTATAACAAAGAAGAAAGATCACCGTATTTCAAATCGGCAAATTTAAAATTGCCATTTCTGCGGCCTAACAGACTAGTAATAACTTCTGGCTGTCGAATTTAGCTAAAAAGCATTGGGGATAATTTATAAACTGCTTTGGTTGCCACAACCAATTACTGTTATCGTAACTTAATCCTACGATACAGCCCCTCCATATTTACTACTATTTGTGAAACAGTATACCATCGAATTTCCCAGATAATCAGACGCCTCATGAACACATGACTTAATCCACTTATTCAAAGTTTTATTAATTGCGATAGTTTGTGTTTACGTTGATGTCACAAGAATCTATGTCGGTAAATCAATTAATTAATCCCTATGTCGGTAAATCAATTAATTAATCCCTGTGTCGGTAAATCAATTAATTAATCCCTATGTCTGTAAATCAATTAATTAATCCCTGCTAAATGGATTCGAACTGTAGTAGAATAGGATTGTTTACATTCGTTGCTTTCGTTCATTGTCCTTGATGGTTATATAGTATACTCGGTTTTATGTAAAGATTCTTTATTTTAGTTTTTAATGCTTGAGCGTGCTTTTGGCTTCAAGGTTTTGTGCTCTCTCATCGGTCGTTGAACGGTGTTGATTTGATTGCGGTGGGTTTAACGCCATTCTTTAGCACTTGATAGGCTATACATGGCGGCCAGTATGTTTGGTGGAGGTAGAACCCAGGAAGAACCACCGGCCCACGGGAAGCTACTGGCAGTTTTTCTCACATACCCACGTTTGCCGAGCCGAGACTCGAACCCGCGCGGCCAGAGATAAGATGTCAGTGATCTGTAAAGGCGTGCGCCTTAGACCACTCGTCCACTCGGGGCCCTGAACGGTGTTGAACGAAGTGGGGAGAGGGGGTGATCAACACGCCACCTATTATGTGCACACATAACTCTATTGCGGAATGGGCTCATTCGTACACTGAGCATTTTTAATCATGTTCTAAAATGTAATATTTTTTGAAGTAGTAATACCCTTCAATATCTTAAAATATAGTCGAGTTTTTTTTAGATATGACAATTTAATGCTATATCTTGTTTAATCGCGCGCGGTAAAACAAAGTATTGCGAGACGTGTTAAGTTCTTAAATTTGCATAACTTTCGATCTGAGAATGAAATCAGCATTTGCTATAACCTCTCAACAGACCTTAGGTCCATCCATAATCAAGACATAAAACTAATATATGTTCCATTGTATAATTGTGAGTATGATGCTCCCATCTGTCACCTGCTTGTGGCCTGGAGACTAGAATTGTAGAAGCAGGTGTGGGCTGAAAGGATTTTTACTATAAGAAAAGTTCTGTTCTATTTTTCTTTCTGACGCCAATATCTACGGAGGTCTACCATAAACAGCATTAAAGACAGAATTTTGAAAGCAGGTAATTTCACCTGTACAGGTGACAGACCATGCCTGGGTATCAAAACAATCAAGCACATAATTGAGCTACCATGTGCCTATTCAGAGGTCTGTCCACCTCCACAGTCAGGACGAAAATAACACATCTGATCGTTCGTTCGTTTGTTGAAATGACGTGTGCGGCCATAGCACTGTCTTTAATACATCTTACATCACTGTGGTGGTGAGGGTCAAGAACAAACGACGGTGCAAATTTTGCAAGTAAATCAATGTTTCAGGCTGACCACAAGTACTTATTTTTCCGTAATATACATACATTTTTCATAACTGTTGTGGATGTACGTACGGATAAAACAAAAGTGCGGACTTTTTTTTTTGCATTATCAAAATTAAATTTTTGGGACTTTTTTTTTTAAAAACCACGCCGGTTTCCTCTTAATGCGAATTGTCTTTCTTTCCTGTGGCCGAAACATGCGGATTATGTTGTTCTGTATTGCACACACACACACACACACACACACACACACACACACACACACACACACACACAGGTCCCAGTGAAGCAGTTCTAATACAAATCGTGTCCATCAATTGGCCACACTTTTGGGTCCCAGCAGTGTCCGGTTTGGGGAAGTTGCAATATACAAGTATACATCTCTCTCTCGTAAAATCTTGATATATTCAGACATATTTGAATGTGATGCCAGATGACCTGTTGAACAAGACAGATGACTGACACGAGTCAAACAAAGTCGATCAAGCCGGACAAATAACATGAAGAATTAGCTTAATGTCTTCATAGCGAAAGAGTATATATTGATACAACTCTCAGCTAAATGTTCTGAGATATTTCTAATTGGACAGTACACTTGGTCTGCTTCGACTTCAATCCTAGAAGAGTGGCGTGGAAACGTTTTCGAAGTTCAATAGCTAGCGCGGCTTAAAAAAATGAATAAACGAAGGAAAAATTACTTGTGACATGTTCTTGTACTACGAATACTTCAGAACAGTTAAATTCTTACGACAACGATAGCCACAGTAACGTAATGATACTAACTGAAATCTAAGTAATAAAAGTAACGAAATATGGTTAAAACTACTATATTTTACGTTGGAAAGATGAAGACAGTTTATGTGACTCAGTGCACCACTGTTTGTTATTTCCCGTACAGATAATTGCCATATTCGATGCGGTAAAAAGACTGAATATTCCGTTATGCCAACCATATTTCGAAATGTCAGAAGCAAGATATTTTCCAACTTAAACCTGCATATGGATGTTTATGGCTCTGAAACACGGGCATTTTTACAAAAACTTTTCACTCGATTTGTTATTTTTTTTTAGCTTATCATACTTTTATCTCCACATTTAGGTTCTTAATTTGATTACTATCAAAAAGATGAAGGATCTGATATTAATGCCACTGAACGGATATAGATCAACAATCCGTTTTCATCTAAGCCGATTTACTCTCTCTGCCATTGCAGCTGTGTACTAACATCACTGAGCTGGGTCGATAAAGGAAACAGCTGGTGATTACAATCTGGTATGATCTATTTAAAGCAATTGTTAAAGTCTGTTTGAAAAATGTATGTCCAAATATTGGGAAAAGTCATTGGAACTCAGCAAAAGAAGGAACAAATAAAATAAAAAAAGAAATAAAACAATACCAGGTTAGTCTGTCTTATTATATTTCCAAATTAATCTAATCCTAAAATCTCCTTATATATAATATCCGCATATTTTTCCTTGATAAAGGGAAATTTTCATCCAACATAACACTGCAGGGGCAGATCAAGCAATATCGTGGGGGGGGGGGGGGGGAGGGGGCGTAAACAAGTTGGCGATGGGTCTATGGGACGGAAACACTAATGGGGGCTCAGGGGGTGAAGCCCTTGGAACCTTTTGCATTTGAAGCTTTTCTGGGGCATAATTTTAACCATCAAACTGTAAAGAAAACGTACTCTAGGAAACGTTCTGGTTGTTTCGCGCTCTTTCTTTGTTGCGGGGGGAGAGGGAGGGGACTCCGGCTCCTCTTCCCTCCCCTCGGATCCGCCCCTGCACTGAATGACGGTACTTGAACTAGCTAAACTAGAAACAAGTATGCTGCTTCCTATATATGCACAGCATGCACGAGATTAAGATTTTCTGTTCTCTTACACGGTCACCGTATTTACTGGCCGTCAATTTTCATTACAACATCACAAATTTAGAACAATAAAAAAAAATATAATATTTTCACATTAAAAGCAATACATCAGAAACTGTATATTCACAGAAGATTGAATCTTCACTTTGGTAAAATGTGTCTTTTCCTTCATTCCGGGAAATAAACTTGTTACCGTATATAACACAAAACAATTCAATACACATGCCTCTACTTGATATGAAGTAATTAAACTTTTAAACTAGATTGTTGTTTCTTACATACAGAATACACAAAGACTTCAGTTTGTTTTTCACATACAGTCGCATTGTTTACTGGCTGTCAAAGTTTTTGACAGCAAAACCACAAACTGAGAATAATTTGGAAATAATATTTCCACAGGAAATCCAAGAATCAGAAATTCTATATTGATATAGCATTACTTCAGACCTACTCACTATTTTGGGGTTCTTAGTTTCAGTTTGCTGAAATATACAAAATTTTGAATAATTATTTTTGGAAACAGAACTTAACAGTAGTTTCAAAAATACACACGTTTATTAGAATACAACTTTATTAATTTGATCACGCTTATATCTTAATTTAGGTAAAGCATCATGTCAGTATAAGCTAGTTTTTAACATTCAAGTTGACATCTGAAGCTGATTATTGCTTGCAAATTTATGTGGTGTAATCTATAGTTTCTTCTTTTTGTGCATCTTCTCACAACTGTAGCTTCATGCATTTTCTCGTGTTGAATTACATTTGATAAAAAATGGATCCATTACCGAATGCATAACTGATACTATTAAAATTCACCCCCTTTACTTTTTTATGAGACGCAGGAAAAATAAGCAAAAAAAAAAAAAACACTAAATTTTCACTTGCTTACAAAGTGGTATGTTGTCTGAAAACTTATATCTCAAATGTGAACAACTGAAAGAAATAAAGGTATATATGTAGCATAAATTACGTAGAAAGATAATGGGATACCGTGTGTACTCGCGTATAGGTCTATACCAACTGCAAACTGCATAGACCCAGATCTGCCTTTGCATAACGCGTTGGCAGATCTGGGTCTATGCAGTTTGTAAGGACTAATCAGTAGAACAAACAACATATGCCCTGATCTGCCGGTGCATTATGTGACGACAGATCAGGGTCTATATTGTTTGCATTTGGATCTGAATTATACGCGAGTATACTCGGTAATCTGTTATAGAAGCTTTCCTTGGAGTTTACATCTGATTCTGTCTCTTGCTTGTAGATTTCTGTAATCACTAATTCTCTATTCTTTGTGCGTTTTCTCAAAACTTAGCTTCATTTATTTCTTCCGCTAGTAGATTCTCTTGTATTTCTAATAACGAGTCTTATTAGATCCTCTTGTATGTCTAATAACGAGTCTTATCAGATCCTCTTGTATGTCTAATAACGAGTCTTATCAGATCCTCTTGTATGTCTAATAACGAGTCTTATCAGAAGTATATGTCTTACTGCCCAGGTCCTATAGAATGTGTGTATCAGTTGTTGATAGACACATCTTGATATGAAGTCGTGTATTTTTGCAGTGATCCAAAGCTTTCATCAGGTAAAGCGGTTAACACTATTTAAGCCGGCACAGACTTTTTAATGCCATGACAAGGGGAATCCAAGTTTGTGAGTGACAAAAGTCCGATTTATTTGGCAATTTTAGTGACAACTGTCGAACTTTATTCAAACTTAAGAGGTCGCTGTTCAGGTTTAATGGACAGTAGAGTTTTTTGTTTTTTTTGTTTGTTTGTTGTTTCTTCCTTTTATATACAAGGTTGAGGTAAGTACTATCAGAGATAGTATATCCTGTTTTGTCAAAAGGTTTATAAGACAATCTAACCAGATTTTCAGGAATATTCCGTTCATTCGTGTGAATGTGTGTATCAGTTGTTGATATTCGTGACAGCAGACGCCTTTATTCCATAAAGGCTCAAAGGACAATCATTACTTTCCATACAAAGAACCATTGTAATCACTGCTGCACAATATTTCAGTTTGGACAAACAAAGTTCAAGAAGAGTAATTATTCCAGTGATCTTGTACAATTCTGACTTCCTCTTCTTGAGCTGTACATACACCTTACATTTAAACATATTGTATTTTTTCCCTTGGCCAATGACGTAATCGACACAAATACACTACTATGGTAACTATGTCTGCCGATGTAACATAATGTACTACTACATCCCTTTCCTTTAATTCACTAGTTATTTCATTCATCCAGTTCATTTGTGCCACTTCTGCTTCTCCTTTCATCCGTTTGATGTCTTCTAACACAATACAGAACGATTCACAATAGCAAGCTGATTGGTTGATTGACACGCAAACAGACACATTGTCTTGACTATCAACATCCAAAACAATATATTCCTTATGTCCAGTTCATGTACATGTTTACCATGGTAAGTGGTGATGAACTGTGTTGTTGTTACAAAAAGTACTTTGATTAATTTTCCTTCACTGACAACCTCATTCTTTTCTTTCAAATGAGCAATTGTGACCTTTTATTTCTTCTCACGCGCCTTTCTTGCTAAATATTTAAAGTCATCTGCTGCGAAGAGATACTCTTTTTTCCCTCGCATACAACAATGTGCTGTAAATGCGGCAGTTGGTGCAACATTTGCTTTATTACTCAGTTACAGATATACTATACATATTGATGTTCACTTGTTTCAAAGCTCTTAAATTTCACGCGTGCAAATTCCGATACGCTGCTTCTGGTTCTTGAAGAGGCATCGAGATGAGCAAATTGATCATTATCGTATCATTAATTTGTTTCAGTGTTTTTTTCTTCCTGTTTGGGGTCTTGTGTTGGTATTACCTGAACCCCAGCCTCAATACATCTCTGTATTACAGACGTTAAAGTCATTCTAACCCCATGAGATTTGTTCACAATCAGGACAAACTACTACTTCACAAACATTCTGATTTAAGTTCACACAGTCAACAATTATTCATAACCGATTCACCTTTCTTATACGAATATCATCAAGGTGGATTGATTGATTGATTGACGTGCTTCAGAATCAGACATTTCCCTTTTCCATAGATTTTCCTTATTTAAAACAGTTGTTTTCTGCTCTAACGTGTGATACACTTTTCTTGCTTTATCATTAGATGTTGATCTCAATACACCAGAATAAGGTTTACTGTACGATATATATGCATTTTGTAATTTTTAATTATCTTTTTATTCCAAAATATCGTTTTAACGATTTCTGAACACTATCTGTAATCCATGTGGTCTTGTTCAGTGTCGTCAGATTGTTCCATTATTGCCGATTTGTAAAAATCCATGTTGTGATCTTCTTGTTGCTCATCCAAGTGTTGATCCATGTCTGATGCATTTGTATGGGTAATGCTGTGGTGGATTTAACGGCATGTATCAAGTACAAAAGTCACTGTTCTGTCGTTGTACGGCGTACTGAAGAGAGCCTACTTCATTCTTATGTGAAACTGACTGCACTTTAATAGTTTATATTGTGCAAAATACACCACAACCTGCGGTTCCGTTCAAGAATGAAAATGGAACTGAGGACTTCACATATGCGAGTAAAACATTAATACCATTGAGGTCACAAAATCTCTCCGCCAGAGCAATTGCAACTATTTCGTCGCAGTGTGTCATAAACTCTGGATGCTATCTAAAAGTATAATTTTCTGTGCACCCCTTTACCATGAATGCATCAAAGTGACTTATCCAATTTGCATCTAGTGACCTGGTGCTTTTATCACAAAGAACATCATCCTTCATGAATGATAAAATTAGTACAAATCCTGACGTCCTGTAAAGCTGAGATAAGAATATGAGGTTTTTTAATGCTCATTAGTGAAGAACAGGAAACTCAGCTAAGAATCTCCTATACTTTGGGGTGTTGTCCATTAATTTCTATAGGTTTTTGGAAATTCTGTCCACTACAGCAACATTATGCGGCTATGCTCGTCTGCATCAATTCTAGAGATAATGTCATTAAGAATTTTCTTGAGAAGGACAATATCATCATCTCTGCCAGAGGCAGTTTCCTGATATCTACATACAAGTTTTGAGGTCTTGAACTGACTAAAAACAGTGGTTCCTTCTCTTTCGCTAATGTCTGTATATTCATATATTTCAGTGTTTCATTCATGTAACATCTTCTCTGGTTCTTCCACCTCTTCACTCCATGGTTCCTCTGAATGAAGTTTAGATAATATACCAATTTTAGATATTGGGGTAAAATTAGAAAGTATAATCCCTGGCGAAGTTGGTTTTTCCTTGTCTGAATTGTAAGTTTTTTTTTCTTAAACGTATTCGTTCTTCAGAGAAAGACATGTTTCTATGTCAGTAGTATTATTGCACTCTGCTTAAGAGCTATAACATTATTAATGATGTCCTTTATCTAGTCTCCACAAACATTGACTTCTTGTTGGAGAGATTCCATAGTTTTATCAAGATCCTTAACAGACAAAAAGTAATGACAGTTGGTATGTCTTTCCAAATAACAGTTGAACTCCAAATTGCTTCTTTGTTTAATTGCTTGTAAACCGACCTTTCTGACACGGATTGTGCAAAACGTGTTCTATCAATATCTTCTATTGATAGGAAAGACTCTTTCGTACAGACACGGTTTGTTGACAGACCGCAAGACATTTCATACCAGTTTGTGACTGTTTTTGAGTTCTTTGTATTCCCTTCAAAGTAACTGGTAATGTACATATCTGGTTGGTCTTTGATCTTTGGTTTCGGATCAGATCTAATTGGTAATGTACATATCTGGTTGGTCTTTGATCATTGGTTTCGGATCAGATCTAATTGGTAATGTACATATCTGGTTGGTCTTTGATCCCTGGTTTTGGATCAGATCTAATTGATAATGTACATATCTGGTTGGTCTTTGATCCCCTGCTTATGAATCAGATCTAATTGTAAGATGAACAATGTTGTTCACCATAAATATTATATGGCATCCCTGTAGATTTTTACATGTTCAATAGTAGCATAAGTTTCATCTGATATTTGATACAGTGGAGGGTATTTCTTGATGTAGGTTTTACAAATACATGTCTCGTCGTCAGCATCTTCTCTCAAATTTCTATTACCAGTTTGCTGACTGTGACTTATACCTGCTGTAGCTGTTATGCTGAAGACGGTAGATTTATATAACCAGTTTGCTGACTGAGTTATACCTGCTGAAGCTGTGATGCTGAGACAGTAGATTTATATAACCAGTTTGTTGACTTTGAGTTATACATGCTGCAGCTGTTATGTTGAAAACGGTAGATTTATATAACCAGTTTGCTGACTGTGAGTTATACATGCATTAGCTGTTATGCTGAGACAGTAGATTTATATAACCAGTTTGCTGACATTGACTTATACATGCTGTAGCTGTTATGCTGAAGACGGTATATTTATATAACCAGTTTGTTGACTTTGAGTTATAAATGCTGTAGCTGTTATGCTGAAGACGGTATATTTATATAACCAGTTTACTGACTGTGAGTTATACATGCTGTAGCTGTTATGCTCAGACAGTAGATTTATATAACCAGTTTGTTGACTGTGAGTTATACCTGTTGTAGCTGACGGTAGATATATTGTGATAGGTAACAATAAGTTCATCCATGTGAAGAACCTGAGAATGTCACCGTATGGTTTGGTTAGCGGGCATCATACTGTCAATACAGTAAAATTATTTTGACAAAATAAATATCTTCAATGTCAACCGAATGCTTCTTCATTGTCATTTTATGTATAAACTCCCTCTCTCTCTAGAATACATGGACTGCGGTAATGACAGTTTTGTTTTCCATTCATGAATCATGTCGAAATCTTTTAAGTGTAAGGGCTTCCTCACGCTTTCTGAAAATGTCTGGAAACATGTCCTGCAATGATCATCCTGTATCAATACCTCTTTTGACGCTTCTTCAGGATTGTCATAATGTTTAGCCACATGAAGAATGTTATATCTTAGTTATTTGTTCAGTTATTGTATTGTATGAAATCTTCTCTGCTTAATTTCCTTTGAGAACTCCATGGTTCCGTGCTTGAAGAAGACTACTGTACAGCCCTCCATTGGTGGGTGATACGTCATTTGTACCTATCGAAGAAATATAAACATGCAACCCCTTGTCATGCTCACCTCTCCTGGTGCAATCTACATACATTACTTCCGGCTTCTCTGCATCAAAATTGCCATCGAGACATTCTGCCATTGTCTTGTTCAGAACCAATGTTTATTTCAGTATCCGACAAAATTTCATTCATCGCAGCTGCAGCAACCTTTCTGGCCGTATTTGACTGACACATGTGTAAGGTCATGGAATTGACTGTATTCCCATTGTTTTCCATTCCTTACAAATGTGTTTAAACCTGTCCTTTTTTCCACCATAAACTCATATGCAGCCATCTCAGACAACTATATGAATTGTTCAAAATTGTACTCAAAGAGTTTCACTTTTTCCCATTCATTTTCTGAAAAGTAATTTTAGTGAATCTGGTGCAGGAACTTTATTTTGATTTTTCAATATCAGGTATGAAACAGTCCACTTAAACAGTCCGCTTAAACAGCCGAGCATTAAGAAATATCTTTTAAGAGTTCATACACATACCTACACTTTGACACAACTTCTTTGGTAAATCTGAGTCAATTATTTCGTCACGTAAATGTCTTGCATATTTTAAATCAATCATCATCAAGAATAAATCTGTTAAACTCCAGTTTCTTTATTTATGTATATACCTGTTAAACAGTTTTCAATTTCCCAGGTGATGTTTCCTTTTCTGATAGTTATCCTTCTATTCTGGCTGGAAGAGTTGTCTTTCAGATATTTTAATAAAATTGTCAACAGATATTACCCAGGTGTTATTGTCGTCTTCTTCATGAGGAAGACTACTCCATGTATGCAACACATTCTCACTGGAAGCCAGCGGAATAAAATGTAAAAATCAGAAGGAGTGCAGTGTGCATATTTTAAATTTTATTTAAAACATTACTATTATTATTATTATTATTATTATTATTATAAGTACCATCGTCGTTATTATTATTTTTAGTAGTATTATCACTTTTTATGAATACCATTACCATCATGATTATTATTATTATTTAGAGGATTCGTGAGAAGCAAAAAAGTGGTTTTCCATGGTGGGATCATTGATTGTACTAAAAATTATGGACGTAATATAATCAGTTAGGAACACGTTGATTTTTGATACCATTTCAACAGAAATAATAATAGTATTATTATCATATGACAATGAAGTCACACTTGCCATTTTACCTCCAATTTTTCCACGCGACGATTTTCTTTTGAAAATGACGAAATACCAGCCTGTACCTTATGGAAAGTTTGTAAAACACGTATGCCCCCACTGCCCAACTGCAAACCAAACGGTCGGGGTCCAAAAAGTTCCAAAAGTAAAAAAAATTCAAACATTGCTTTTGTAATATAAAAGTCATGAACATACAAACATACGAACATACCTACTAAATTTTATTTGTCTATCTTAAGTGGTTTTTGCTGTCACAAAAAGTCAAAGCTAAGGAAGTGTTTGTCACAAAAAGTCAAAGCTAAGGAGGTGTTTGTCACAAAAAGTCAAAATTCACAAAGTTCAAAAATGTGTAAAACAAAAGTTGAAAAATGGATGCAATTGCCTGAAAATCTAATCCGATGATCTACATATAAATAAAAATAAGCCTACTAAATTTTATTTGTCTGCCTCGTGTGCTTTCTCCTTAATCATGCTAACAAGTTTCTCATAAATCAAAGTCTAAAAGTTAAAAACTGCTAAAATTGAAGCAAATTTGCTGTAATGGCCTGAAAATAAAATCAGACCAGCTACCTATGGATACAAATATGCTAGCAAAATTTCAAATCTCTACGTTGAGTGTTTTTTTCGCAATCTTGCAAACAAGCTTCTCTGGACGGCCGAACCTGACCAAATCAAGATAACCGCGCTGCATCCGCAAGTAAACTCTTTAAGTGTGACTTGATATCGGCCAGTGCTTTTTGCGGAGAGAGAACTGGACGGGTTAATTGAGGATGCCGACTGTCTGACTGCCGTGAAAACAAACAACGCATTGTGTAGGACCGTCTACAAATCTTTCCTTGATAAAGTCGCAAGATAAATAGGCAAAACCTCAAATTCAGTTGATTGTACAAAACGAAGTTTATAAGAAAGTGTACAGGGTATGAAGCAACATATAAATTATATTGTTAATATGTCGATATATCAGATCTGTACTATGAACAATATTGGGAGAAATGTCAGTTAGGTAACATTAATATATCAATATTCTCATGAAGCACATCTCGAGGGGGAACGTCTGGACTTTCTAAGATCAAAAAGAAGGAAAACAATAAATCTGCCACTTTAAACTGCAATTATTTCAGGGGGTCAATACTGGTTTTTACTTCTTTGGATGAAGGATGACACACGAGGAATGATTCCATAGAAGAGGAATTTCTTACATGAACGTAAGTTTCGCGTACAAGTAAAAAATGTGATTCATCGTCGATCTTCTCATGGCAAAAGAGACAATTTCCATCTTTAATGATCAAGTTTCTGCCTATGACAGATTCTAATATAACTGGGTGCGTGCTTAGGCGAATGCGGGTTGCGGGTTAAAGCTCTTTTATGTTTCGATTTTTACTGTCGATCGAGTTGGGGGGGGGGGGGGCGGATAATTAGATCATGTTTAATCTGTACAAAGAAGCGTAGTTTTTTTTGGTGAAAACACACAATCATTATTGTTACATGAGTTAATTACGTCTCCGGCCTGAAAATTAAGATTATAACTCCGTGGAACAATGCTGACATATTTGAATATATGAGAAGCTATTGTTGTGCATCAGAGATGTACAAACAATACCTGGTTTAGTTGTCTAAGCCCACTTTGACATATTGTGCCTAAAAGGTACTCGGTTTTAAGTTCTTTATTGACGATATTGCTAATATCACTTCCCCATCCTTCACATTCACACAGAGAAATCTGTTTTGTTACATGCCGGACGCAGCATGTGTAGTAGTATGCGCATTTTGTGTATCATTAAAAGTACAAAGCGATTGTTTGATTTTAAAACAGCTCCTGAGTGGAGTATTTTTAGGGTTTGATATTGCTAATTTCATACTGCCATTGCGATAAATACACAATACTGCATAGTGTTTTGTTCTGAGTCGGCGGAAAGAACGAGTCTGATATGGCGTAGGGATACGTAGATGCCGTCAGGCCGAGACGTATTCATAAGCCGTATCAAACGAGTTTTTTTCCCCGAATCAGAACAAAATACGAATGCGGTTTTGTATTTATTACACACTCCATTTGTATGCTTTCTAAATATACTGAGCATTACTGTATGAATGAAATTCAAAATCGAATTGACATTTACAAAAGCTCGATACACTGCGTTTAAAAATATATAAACGCAGACATGAAAGACGACACATAAGTAGTTCGAATCTGGTTGTGTGATACCGAAATACGGATTGAACAGCTGTATTGAACGCCGGATCAAGCATGTAAGATTAAATGGTATGTAATAAATGGTTATACCCAGGTGTGTGTATCACTCAACCACTTCAAGGATTTGCTTGTGTGTGTGTGTGTGTGTGTGTGTGTGTTGGGGGGGGGGGACTACTTCTGAGTCTTCTTTGAAGAAGACTTAAATACTAATATTTTAATTTGTAGTAAATTAAATTAAGTTTCCAATCAACGCAAAATGCACGTCTTAGTAGGTGACAAGTTTGGTTTGGTTTTGTGATTTAACGCCATTTGTCAGCACATGATAGGCTATACATGGCGGACAGTATATTTGGTGGAGGAAGAAACCCGGAAGACCCCAGGAAGAACCACCGACCCACGGGAAGCTACTGGCAAGTTTTCTCACATACCCACGTTGGCCGAACCGAGACTCGAACCCAGGGGGACAGAGGTGAGATGTTGGTGATCTGTAAAGGCAAGCGCCTTAGACCACTTGGCCACCCGGGGCCCCTCTTTGTACGTGACAAAAGGACAATGTTATAGGGGTTCCATCTAAAGTTGGGCGAGAGGTGTTGATTTAATCAAGATGGTCTTTTAAATCATCCAAGAAAATATTAAATAGAGTGGGACTGCGCTCACATCCCTGTTTAACTCCGATGTTGGAGACAATTATGTATGAGCGTCCATTATTGGTTTGGGTAAAAGGTGATACTGTGATACATTTTTGCAATCATCTTAAAAACCTTTCCATCTAAGCCATAACAGAGAAGCTTACGTAGTATTGAATGCTTTAATGAAGTCTATAAAGTATGCAAACAGTTTACTTATGGTCGTATATCAACAAGTGTTTTTAATATTAATATGTTGTCTGAAGTTATGTGATCCTTTCTAAAATCATGTTCCGCTTTGTCGATTTTACCAGTATTTTCAAGAAAGTTACATATTCCATAGTTCATCACAGAGAGAAACACTTTGCCAAGATTAATGCCGATGGTAAGGATCACCTCCGAACAGCTTCGCATGTGGCGCTCTCGCTTCTGTCACAACACCACTGCTAACACGCTGTTTTCTGCAATATTTTGTTATATTTTCCTTAATTTCTTTCTTGAAGGATTTCACACATAGTAACGCAAATATATATCGAAATTTCAAGCTTTCAAGAATTTCACACATAGTAACGCATATATATCGAAATTTCAAGCTTTTAAGGATTTCACACACAGTAACGCAAATATATAGAAATTTCGAGCTTTCAAGAATTTCACACATAGTAACGCAAATATATCGAAATTTCAAGCTTTCAAGGATTTCAGACATAGTAACGCAAATATATCGAAATTTCAAGCTTTGAAACAGCAGATCTAGCGCCGTATTTTTTTCTAATCAACTTTTTTTAGTCATCTGGAAAGCAGTTTTGGATCACCAAAATAAATCATCCGGCTGATATCTTCCTAATAGCGAAGTCCAAGAGCAGTAGATCAAGTAATCGTGATCAATAGGATGCTTTCTGTTCAAATTGCTCAAATGCTGTTGATTGCATTTATTATGAATACAAATGTTTCGATGCTTCACTAGTTTTTGTATTTTATCGATACTTCATAGCACATCAGCATCGTTCTTCGAATACTGAAATACTATGCCAAAACGCTTTGTGTCAAAGTTGGTCAAATAATGTTAAGCTTTTTTTTTTTTTTTTTTTTTTTTTCAAATAGATAAAGTTGTGTAAATGTTTTTCTGCTTATGGTAACGCCAGTCATATTTGATGGTGGAATGGCATTATTTGTATAAATCTGAACGGCGTTCAAGCAAGGACACTTTCTGTCAAATTTGGTCAAATTCTGTTAAGCGATTGTTTAGAAAATTTTATTAAAGGTTTTTATATTTTTAGTAACAGCAGCCAGATTATATGACAGATTAGCATCATTTGTACAAATGTATAAAACTTTAATGCCAGAATGTAAATTTGGTCAAATTATGTTGAGTGGTTTTGGAGAAGTCGTATAAAGGATTTTCCCATTTTGTAATGGCGGCCACACTTTGATGGCAAATCGACATAATTTGTACAACTAAATTTGAAAGTCCTTAATACCAGAACGTTTTCGGTCAAATTTGGTCAAATTCTGTATAGCAGTTTCTGAGAAGAAGTCGTTTAAAGTGTTTTGTTCTTTTTAGTAACGGCAGCAATATTTAATGGCGAATTGGCATAATTTATATAAACTGAATAGCCCTTTATGCCAGGATGCATTCTGTAAAGTTTAATTAAATTTTGTTGAGCAATATTTCAGAAGAAGTCGTTTAAACATGTTTTCTATTTTGAGTAACAGTACTCGTATTTGATGGCAGATTAGCATCATTTGTGCACATTTTTTAAAAGACCCATAAGGATTCTTCTATTTTTAGTAACGGTGTCCATATTTGATGGCAGATCGTCATTATATGTACAAATTTGAAATGTCTTCATTCCAAGATGCTTTCAATCAAGAGTGGTCAAATTTCATTTCAGCGGTTATTGAGAAGTCGTTCAAAGGTTTCTCTATATTTTAGAAACAGCGCCCATATTTAAAGGCGGATCAGCATCATTTGTAAAAAAAAAAAAAAAAATCTGAAAGACTTTATGCCCAGGATTCTCTATTCCAGGTTTGGTTGAAACTTGTCTGGCGTTTATTGAGAAGAAATTTAAAAATTGCAATTGTCGACGGATGACGGACTGGTTTTTCTATTTTACGAAACGGCGGTCATATTTGATGGCGGATCGGCATAATTTGTATACAGCTTAAAAGTTTTTCATGCCAAGATGTGTTCTGTCGAAATTGATCAATTATGTCCGGTGGTTGTGGAGCAGAAGTAGTTTAAAGGTTTTTCTATTTTTAGTAACGGTTGATATATTATAACGGATTGGCACCATTTGTATAAACATGGAAGACCTTTATGCCAGCATCCTTTGTACCAGTTTGGTTAAAACTGGTCTGGTATTTGTTTTAGAAGAAATTGAATGAAAGAATTGTTGATGGGCAACGGCCGGCCGACGGACGAAGGGCCATACCAAAAGTTCACCTAGCCTTACGGCCATGTGAGCTAAAAACTATTCCTCAAACAAGATAGATCATTTGGTTTTAAAGAATGACCAGATGGATGGATTTTCCGTACACAGTATTCTTCCAGTTTTAGAATCCTTATCGTTGTGATTCATAATCTTTTCTTCGTAGTATTTTTATTTTCTATTCTAAGTATAAACCATTCCAAGACGACTACTGTTCTGACGCCCCCCCCCCCAAAAAAAAAAAATATGACTGTCTAACACTCGACCGTGTGTCTGCGTGTAAAATTTAGCTTCGGGAATGGTGGTTCTGGTGGTGGTATTGCGAAGAAAAGGAAAACAAATATTTAAGTAAAGCGTGGGGACGTGAAAGCTTCCCTGCATATTCAAGTTAAGTTCTGTATTCAGAAAACTTACTTATTTATTGCTTACCTATCCCATTCAGTGTAATTTTCTGATGTTTTTTGTTTGGATTTCTTTCTTTTCTGACGGGGAAAATATATTTTCTTGTGGATCTTCGAGATAAAATGATTATGCCTTCTTGCGGAAAAAAAAATGTATGTATGAAAGTTTATGCTTATCGTAATGATCCAGAATTACTCGTTGTTGCTCTGCGACCAAAGCCTATGAGGGCAATTTCGTGCATATTGTGTATGGATTACCATTGATTTCTGATTTCAAAGAGAAAGCTTGCTGCTGTCTTTACGTTTATGTCTACATGTACCAACAATTTGGTGCACGGTAAGCGAGAGAGAGAGAGAGAGAGAGAGAGAGAGAGAGAGAGAGAGAGAGAGAGAGAGAGAGAGAGAGAGAGAGAGAATAAAGGCCGGAGGGCGGGCGAGGGGCAGACAAAGGTAAGCGTAAATTATCCGATGATCAGTTGAAAGATAAATGTCTGCGCCAAACAGGTTAATGTTACGACACATGCAGCAAATACCGTCTGTACTCGCGTATAGGTCAATACCAACTGCAAACTGCATCGACCCAGATTTGCCGGCGCACAATGCGCCGGCAGATCTGGGTCGATGCAGTTTGTAAGGACTAATCATTAGAACAAACAACATAGACCCTGATCTGCCGGCGCATTATGCGACGGCGGATCAGGGTCTATGTTGTTTGCATTTGGACTAGATTTATACGCGAGTATAGTTGGTACCATTCGGCGAAGTATATCGTGTTTGTTTTGCCAAAAGTGTTTGATTCTACAATGATGTGCCTGAGTAGGGAAAAATTAATATCATTTGTATAATGAAACATCCAGTTGTTCTATCTGCCGTCATATTTGGTGCGTAGGGGAATCAGCCCCCAACTCCAGAGTTATGTTAGCCTAATTACTTTTGTAAAAACTTTATTTATAATTTAATAATAATAATAATAATAATAATAATAATAATAATAATAATAGTAATAATAATAATTATTATATTATTATTATTATTATTATTATTATTATTATTATCAACAACAAGAACAACAACAACAAAAACATGTACAAAACAAAGACAAAGACAACAAAAGCAAGAATACTGCACTATGTTGAATCATCATCATCACAAAAACAGCAGTCATGCATTTACACGTTCGTCACAGATCATTTTCTACTCACCACATCGACGATCTCAAATTCATCGTAATTCATTTCATTAGGCAGCTTTTCTATCATTGGAACAGAAGCTTCCTTCGTATCATTCCCTGAAGCTTCATCCGTATCATTCCCTGAAGCTTCATCCGTATCATTCCCCGAAAGATTGTTCTTTTCTTTTTTATTTTGATTCTCCATATGTATATATACGTATATTTTCAATATAAGAACGAATAATAATTAAGTTTAACAAAACTTAAACACGCCGTTATTTTGATCGCCTTTCTTCCCGGAAGATTTGTACTACAGTGCCTAATATAAACCGCCTCACTGTTCCCACATTGTATGGAATTTTCCGTTGCGTCAATGCTTGAGGCTGTCAGTGTTCGATTAGAAAAACAAAGATTCACTCTCCACGCCTGCGCAGCGTGTAAGCTTCAGCCAAGCAAACCGAGAAAGTGAGTAACTACCGAAAATCCGTGTATAGACACACATACAGACATGATACTATTGTTTTACAACTTACTAAGTATCTAAAATCTAGCAAACAATTTCCAAATTTAAAAGTCACATTCCTTTTGAACAATATTATACTACTATAATCAGCTCTAAACGATCTTTTGTTTTAGTTTTCAATAGAGGGCAAAGAATATTCAAATTAATTAAATTAATGTTTGATCAAATGGAACCATTCCGAATCAATCACAGGCCAATCCTGGGTCAGTTAGTAGCAATATACCTTAAACTTGGCTCTCAATCCTGGCATATGTTCTTAGCATTTGATTGGTAGCCACTTGAGTTCTAGTAGAACCGGTTTTTAATTCAAACGCACACTTCTCCCGTGAGAATTTATAGTCTGTTTCATATTTCTCATATGCCTCACAGTTCCACGCAGTTTCAGACTACTCTTCGGGAATACGGATTATTTTTACCTATATAACTTAGCCATTCCTTTAAAAAATATATACTGAAGCATTAAGTACGTGTATTTGAAATGCTGAAAATTGAAATGATTTTTTATTTTAATATACCAAAATTTAAAAGAAATAAGTGCTGCGTTCAAGATACCCAATTATTTGCGGTACTATCGGAATTGCATAGCATCTGGGAAAAAAAATCGGATTCCCTGTCTGTCAAAAAGCATATTCCCTGAAATTGATATCTAAACAACTTTCTGGGGGCACTGAAATATTTCACCATTAAATGTAACGAACTAAAAGACATTACACTAATTTATGCTGAAACTCTGTTAAAAGAAAACATGTCTTTTTTTTTACTACAATCTTGTAGAATTTAAGTGAACATACTTCTTCTTCTACTACTACTACTACTACTACTACTTCTACTACTACTACTTCTACTACTACTACTTCTACTACTACTACTACTACTACTACTACTACTACTACTACTACTACTACTACTACTACTACTTCTACTACTACTACTTCTACTACTACTACTACTACTACTACTACTACTACTACTACTAATAATAATAATAATAATAATAATTGAGTCTGAGTGTGTTGTCAAATTGAAAAGCTTCGGAAATGCAGATTATTTTTTTACCTATGCACCATCTCTTTTCCTTAAAAATGTATACTGAAGGATTAAGTACATGCATTTGAAATGCTGAAAATTAAAATAGTTTATTTATTTTAATATAACAAAATTTAAAAATTAAACTCTTTTAAAATGCCGATTTATTTAATAACCAATTATATTAAAAAGTTTTAACTTATTTTTTTTTACTACAAAATGTTATTGATGTATATTCAAAGGAGATGGTAGGGGAGAGGTATACCGTCTGTACTCGCGTATAACCCGATACTAACTGCAAACTGCATAGACCCAGATCTGCCGTCGCATAATGCGCCGGCAGATCTGGGTCTATGCAGTTTGTAAGGATTAATCAGTAGAACAAACAACATAGACCCTGATCTGCCTGCGCATTATGCGACGGCAGATCAGGGTCTATGTTGTTTGCATTTGGAACCATATACAAATTATACGCGAGTATAGACGGTACTTTGCAACATGCGTTTCACACAGTAAGATAGATCAAGCATTCTAACAATAAGACAGAACAATCAAACAAAGTCTCCGATTGGATGGATCATGAATATACGACTTAAATTATGCATCGGTCGATAGATGTCCTTATCTTTTCTTATCTTAAATTTAAAGTTTTTTTTTATATGTAGCACTTTATATGCATTTGTCTGTGTGTATTGTTCAGGAGGATCGTAACTTGTTGAGGTTAATATATATTTCATCGATTGTTATTTATTTATTTATTTATTTATTTATTAAATGTTCATAATATGTAATTATAAAGTTGGAAGCGTTAAAACTGTCGGTGGATGTAGTTGTAAAAAGAAATACAGCCAGACAAAGAAGGATGAACATCAGGAAAAATAAAAATTTGAAGACTTATTCGAGCACAAAATGATGTCAAGTTTACATGATATGTGGATGAATCTAACGCGCAAACTCTGGTGCGCATAGAGTTCGTTTGTTCGTCCGTCAGTCGGCTGACACATGAAATGGATGTTCATATACAATCTAGTCAACATGTCTAGCTCATTCTTTTCCATATTGCTGATACTTAGGTGAGAAATTAAAATAATAATAATAATAATTAAAATCTAAAAGTGCAACCCGAAACTCGGTCAAATCTACACATATCTGATTCAAAATAGAGGTCTCCATCTGACGTTCTACAGTGCATACAGTTGTAGATATCAACAGCAAGCTCCCGCTATTTTTGATCCTTCTTGATAGGGAAGCTTTTAAGTACTGTGTACCGGATTTGTTGATTGATCAGGGTAAAAAAAATAAGTAGATCGTTTAGTCTTAATTTGAATTGGTGTATTGTGTCTGCAGTCTCAGTTCCTTGATTGATAGTAGACAGAGGTAAGTCAGTGCAGCTAGCATAACACTATATGGAACACCCTTCAACGCAACTCATTCATATAAACTAAATACTTAAAGATCAAGTTTGGTTAAATTTAAGGAAGTAAAGTTTACTATCAAGTATTTTAATTACGATTTTATATATTGACCGCCTATCCAGCGAGGAAAACGCAGCTGAGTTTCAGTAAAGACGAGAAGAGTTACCGTTCATAGTCTGACATCATTGGTACCACTCTTCATTTGACAATTATCACTTATTTCAACTAGTAACACTGTCTCTCTGTGTCAACTTACTTTCAGGACATCAGTCGTCAATAGAAGACTACAACTGCACATAAACACACTGTTGAAAAAATACCGATCTATAACTTGTTCATATTTAGTTAACACGAAAACGATGTTCTGACCAATCGCCTTATATATATATATATATATATATATATATATATATATATATATATATATATATATATATATATATACATACATACATACAGAGACAGTAGTAGTAGTAAGCAGTAAGCAACAGCTTGCCTGAATCACATCAAAGTAGTTTATTCTTGCCAGTATACTATCAATAAACTAATTCTTGTTAGATCATATCCACACTAATCATTTCTTTACACTTTTTAAAAAAATTAAATTGCTGTGTGTACAAAAAAGACACAAGGATAAAATAAACACCAGATACATACCTGCCAACTTTCCAGACAGTGTTGGGAGGCTTTTTGAGACTTGAAAAGTGTTTTGTGTTGGGAGACTTTTTGAGACTTGAAAAGTGTTTTGTGTTGGGAGTGTTTTTGAGACTTGAAAAGTGTTTTGTGGTCCCAAGGGGGATCAGTGCGCGTGATCCCAAATAGTTACTTCGTACAATTGAAAATAAGTTAGCTACTCATTTGATCCTATCAAAAATTACTGGAAATTAAAAAATTAAAGTTTAACTAAAATAAAATATGTCTCCTTTAAAGCATTGAATACATTATACGTAGCTAGATGGCGGCGGCCAAACAACAACAGATACATCCCTCTGAAAGTTTTGAGAAATCGTTGGTAATCTGGACTATCCTGAGCAAGGCTCAAACCTTGCCCAGTTGCCCAGTTGCCCACAAGGTGCCTCAGTTATAAAAAGGAACTTTGACAAATTCAGTGCAAAATGCAAATATGCCAAGATTGCTTTACCTTAAAACTGTATATTAATATATATATATATATATATATATATATATATATATATATATATATATATATATATATATATATATATATATATATCTGTCTTTAAAATCCACTGGACAGTGGAATACAATCTTAGGCGACGACTTATTTAATTATTTTATTTTTTTTTGGGGGGGGGGGCTGGGATTTTTTGTGCAACCTGGATATTTTGTTCTTTTATCTGAAGATATGTTTTTTCAACTTCTAATATTTTGGATAGAATTAGTTCTTCTTTCTACAAATCAGAGTAAGAGCATATTTTTAAGCTTTTGGCGGCCGGAAATATTTTTCTCAAAACTAATCCCTGGATGGTGTTATGGTTTTATTCCTATACTGGTATTATTAATACTTCGACGGATGTTGTACACTCCAGAATGATTAATGTCGATATGGTCTTTGCAGTATGTGCAAACAATAACATACGCCCCGCCCCCCCCCCCCCCCCCCCCCGCTGTTGCGCTTTCACTAAGTAAAAGCTCCATCAACCAGGAGTTCTGAAATTTGGTTTTGCTGGGCGCTGCTCGCTTCGTAGATGGCCCATCGTTCATTAATTATAGCTGCGTTTCGACATTTTGCTTTTATACAAAAATTCTCACTTCTACACTATTCCAGCTACCGAAATAATCATGTTTTGCATTTTATTTATGGAGTAAAATCCGACTTCAAAGAACCGTTGCCACTAATCACAAACTAGTCTCAGTGAAGCAGCTGTTGAATTTACCTACTTCAAACAAATTGGGTTGTTCCACTTCGTGTTCGTTAACTAAGCAAATGGATAATTTGCATATATAAAGAACCTAATAGACTATAATAGGCTCTCCTACAGCAGTTCCCAGAAGATGCTTCATCACAAAATCACATACCTGTCAACCTCCTGAGACAAAAACCTGTACACCAGACACAAAAAAATCTTACAAAGACCAGAAAAACCTTACGCCAAAGAGCTTATATTATTTACTAGATCACATATAAACATAACTATTTACACCTGACTACGCCATATATTTGCATGGAGTGTGCTAAATTGTACGCTACACTTGCGCCTTTTGTCATTTCCAGTGGTGAATTTGGAAGAAATCCCACAAATTATGTTATTAACAATTATCACCTAGACACCTTGAAATCGCCGACATGCATCAAAACAATCTTTCAGCAGTCGATTGTTTCGAGTCGGAAAGCTCTGCTCACTTTGAAGGTACCCTCGGCTAGGTGGGGGAAAAAAAACAGAAGAGAGAACCACAACATATAGATCACTTTTATTTAAAAAATATCAACATATTAATCACGCTGACTCGTATATTCCAACTTGCTTGTTATTTTTACCATTGCTAGGCTTGCGTACAACACAAACCCCCATATGGAGCCTCACACTCTTGTTGCTTTAAGACTAGCCATCATACATGTATTTCTACTCTCGATACTAAAATGTTTCTGTTATAAATATCTTCCGAATCATAATTCCAAAATTATTTTATTTAGTTTGTATTAATATCTTAATTACACTGAAATAAAGCTTGCGTTCGTTTGTAAGGTAGATTTTAATGATCACTGATTAGCAGAGGGTTAAACCGTAGATTGATAGATTACTAATATGGCGGTTCTTTTGGAAAATACACATACAATCGTGGCTCTAATACATATTTGGCTGCGTTTTCTGATGTTCCGAAAACATGCCGTAAATACGGTACTACGCCTACTGATAACCTGATTTTCAGTCGACCAATAAGGGGGCAGAATTCCATGCTTGAATAAAGAAATAAAACTCTCAAATCGGCAAGCGAAAGCCAGATCAATATTTCGTCGAATCCCGATCTTGGCGAAAATCGCTGAGATTTTTATTTTTTTTTAAATATTAAAAAACCGTACAAAATGCTTGTACGGCCGTACACTGCATCCCCCCCCCCCCCCCTGCCAAAAATATCATACAAATTACGGGATTCCCGTACAAGTTGACAGGTATGAAATCACCCTAGCTATTGTCAGGCAATTAAGTAATCTGTGCAATCTCCTCTATGAACCGCCCCGTGGTGATAGTTTTCCATGCATTAAGCACGACGGTTTACTGATTCTACTCGCTGGATGGATACCTCGGGTACTGACGCTCGGATGGTAGTATTCCGCAACTTTTGGCAATACTTTGGAGGAAGAGTTAGACACGGTACCTGGACGACCGGGCCTTTTGCATCGAAAAATAGTTCGAATAAAACTGTCTTGACAAACTTAATTATTTTCTCATGAGTCGTGTTTAAAAACGTAAATCCATCTTTCATCGCATGTGACAATCTCATTCAAATGTCTCTGTTCACTCTTTTCTTATTTGGCGAGTAGCTGTTTGTCAATTTCAACCCGAGTCTGTTTTTAATCAGCTGTCAACAAATGCGGGACCCATCTTGCACAAACCTTTCTGAGCTTCAAAATGATTGTTCAGTATATTAAAAACAGCTAACGAGTTAATGCCTGTGATAACATATATATATATATATATATATATATATATATATATATATATATATATATATATATATATATATATATTCCACTATGTATCGAGCATCTTGCCCCCGTCACAGAAGCTACTTCCTGCTCGCCATGACTTGAATGTGACTTATGTTATCAAAAGAGGTGCTCAGCTCTGTTCCCTCGAAAAGGTGCAATTGACAGTTTGTGACAATTCTAAAATTTACTTTGGGTTTTGTGCTGGTATCAATGATTTGACATAGAGGTATTTTTTTCACAGGTGTGGCGGCGGGCCATGCACTAATAACGATGTTTGAGCCTTGTATCTGCACAAGGAATGTTCAGGCTATTTTAAAAACAACATTCCAATTGATTAAAGTTGTCTTTGTTACTCTCCCACCCATTTATTTTGCAAAAAAATCGGAGTTTTTGTTATAGAAAAGGGTCTGTTGAAGTCACCTATATACACACAAGAGCAACTAATGTACTTTCATTCCTTTTTCAATTCAAAACTATCTGAAATAAACCAGGAAATAGTCAATATAAATAAACTCCTGTCATCGAAATAACGAGAGTAAACAATATGTGATTGATAACGTGTTAATAAATTGTATGATGGGTTACACGGGACACTAAGCATGAAAAAAAAAAAAAAATAATAAAAATAAAAAATACAAATATGGTTTTCTCTTTTGAACACGGCATTTGAGAGATAAAGTCGTCTCATGATAGAAGAGTGCAGCGTGCCATTCATAAGCAAAGTACCGAGAGTACTGTATACATCAGAGTGAAGATTTGAAAGAGTTTGATAATCAGAGTGTGATCAATATCGCAGAGTTTCCTAATAGGCTTCTCTGAAAACACACTTACTGCACATTAATTCATGTAAGTGGCGCGTAGGACTACTGTTTCTAGGTAGGGAGCGTCCAGCGTGCTAGATAATGAGAAAGGAATCAACCGCTTTCTTCATATCATGAGTGAAGGATGCTTACGCTTACGGTGACAGTTGAGATACTGCTGCATTTGTATAATAATAATAATAATAATAATAATAATAATAATAATAATAATAATAAACATAATAATAATAATAACAACAACAACAACAACAATAAAAATAATAATAAAATAGAACAATAAAAGTTATATATATGTATATATATATATATATATATATATATATATATATATATATATATATATATATATGTCTCTATCAAGAGTATCGGGCACTAAGTATCGGATGGTTTAGTTGTTTTAGTTTGAATTAATTAGACGAATCAATAAAGTAATTATATTAACTTGTTAACTTGTTGCCCTCGGCTGTATACAATAAATTTTGATCATAGCTGACAAACCACCAATCTCCCCTGATTAGAGGACTAGAGCCAATACAGCAAGTCCTCGTTTTATTTATTCTGCTGCATCCTTGTGTCCCTTATGTACACATTGCGATATGAAATAGAGAGAAGCCATCATGAGCGTGGATATGGTCTTAATAGAATCAGTTTATTGATAGTATCCAATTGGCAAGAATAAACTACCTTGATGTATTTCAGACAGGCTCCTGCTACTACTACTACCACCCTCTCTCGGTCTAAGATATATATATATATATATATATATATATATATATATATATATATATATATATATATATATATATATATATATATATATATATATATATATATATATATTCGTCAGAAAATCGCCAAGGTCGAACATCGGTTTGTTGCACGAACGTGTTTCATGTTAACCTAATGAACAAGTTAGTTTAGTTTAAACCATATTTTATTTCAGAAACTTTGTCAAATGCAAGTACAAACATAGGATTTTGGGAATTAAAAAGAAATCACGAGCTTATTAGAGTTATAGATTGGTATTTTTGAGATCTCGTGTTTAGAAAACAAATAGTTAAAACACAATAGCCAAGAGTAAATGGTAAGGACAAAATGAATTGCTAGACTACGTTTACTAAACCAAATCACCAATAAGATGTGTTTAATAAGGTACTATTATTAGTATTTTGTAGCAAACTTTACTTCCAGATTTGAGATTTAAACAACAAATTTACAATTAAACTTTACATTTTGTTGAATGTTTGACTGTCGGCAATTTTGATTTTTCATGTTTTTCTAAATCAATGATGTCAGAAAGAAATTTGTAACTATCAAATTGATTGAAACTTTGCATCAATATTTCAGACGCATTTATTTCATCATACATAAAAGACTTTTCTATTCCGATGAAAATTTAATGTATGAAAGGATTCGACTCACACTTATTATTAGTCTTTATATATTTATAGTGTATGTTAACATGTGATTTATTTGGATTTGGATAAACCGATAAACCGGAGAGTTCAGTACTGGGAAACATATGTCGAGAGGAGGAAAGGTTGACCTAATTTGTTAAAAAAATCTGTAAACTTACGGATGTGTACATATTTTAACCATCATCCTTTCTTGGAAATATCTTTTATTTTAAACGTTTCATGAACAAATTTAGCTAATCTACTGATTGTTTTTCTGTGATCAATTAAAATTTCAAAACTAATGAAAGGAATTGCCATACAAAAAAAAATATTAGAGACAAATATTTAACGTAACTGTAATTGGTGACAATATTTGAATTAATTTCTATCTCAAAACATTTTGAGTTGTATCAAGCAGTGCAGAGATTTTTTCTTAGGTACATGTGAATGGGCCTCGGCCCATCATTTTGGTAAAAAATCAGACCCCCCAAAAAATGCTAAAATTGATAATTCTGCATGTTTTAAAAATCTTTCTCACTGGGATAGGTGATCATTTTTGGCCATTGAGTACCCATTAAAATCCCTGCAATCAGTCTATATATATATTTGCTTATATTGAATATGGTAATTTGCGCTGTGGAAGTCAGGGTGTAGTAACTACAGCACTCAAGTGGTTGCACATTGTTGATAAAGAGAGAGATAAAAATTATTTTGAAAATGTTCAAGAATATTGCTTTATTAAGGTTCCATATTGAGTAGGACAATGCCAAGGGTTGACTTTAAAATCAAATGACCTCTCTCTGCCAGGGATACCTCTGCCTAAAATTTATATAATGCAGCCTATGAATAAATTATATTTCATAGCTTAAGAGTGACCATCTAACTTAGAAATACATTTTGAAGGGGACAACTGTGTAACAACACTGTCTTATAACTCTGCAACGAATCTACATCAAAAGATCCACCAGCGAGGAAAGTGACACTAAAATCGCCCAAAGAACTCAGCTGAAATAGGCCATGCCGACTAAAGAGAGATATTGTTGTATAACAATATATACTAATAATATAATAACAAAATAACAACAATAATAAAATGGAAGCAAAAATTCAAAAGTATCAGACATTATATATATATAAAGGCGGTAGATATGTTTAATCCTGATTGGCTATGCTAAATAAGGGGTGTTTTTCCCAGACGAAATTTCATGTTTTAAATATTCCACATCGCAAAATTTAATCAGTCCAAGTTTCCTGCGAAAGCCCGGATGAGATCTTGACTCCGAGCAGAATAAGACTAAATTCTCTCGTATAGACAATTGTTCAAGGAACAGGTGTCTGGTAGTTGAGGGACACGATTCTGGTGGTAGAAGCGAGTGAGTCTCGAAAGCACAAGGTATTTGCGTCAATCTCATGCTATTCGTTGATACCAATATAATTATTTGCTTGAATTTATTTGTAAAAATTTATAGATCAATTTTCTTGATATGAGTATAACTATTTGTTTGAGTTCATTTGTCTGAATTCATACAGCAATTTTCTTTATATGAGTTTGACGAATTGTTTGAATTTGTCGTCTTGATTGTTATAGGAATCATGTATTCTAATAATTTCATGCATTACTTTATTTAATATGAGTTGTGAGAATCTTGTATGAATTTTCTTAGATGATATGAATAATGCATGCGAAAGAGTTGAGTGAGTATTCACTGCCACTAATGTAGTTAAGCCATGAAGTGAATTTCATTGATTTATTTGTATAATTAAGACGTGAACTGAAACTGTTATGTCTCGTGTGATGTTAGAGTGAGTTAGTGATAAAATATCCGTTAGAAAGTACATTAATCTTCTGAAACTAGGTTTGTTTATCGTCTGTCAGGTTTGGCCTGACCAGATAGCCTTTGGTATCTGTTTAAATTCCGATAGGACGATATCTGACGTAACGAGAGTGGGGTAATATTCTACTCTCCAGATGGAAATCTGACGGAATATTTAGGTTGCTTCTTGTTTGTTTCAAGGGGAAAATAGCTCCACCTACCTATCTATCCACCTACCTACCTAAAATCCCAACCATCGATGCACGTATAAGTATCCACGTAGAGGGTAGAGAGAAGAGGCATCCCACACAAAGTTTGAGGATCCAAAGAGGCTGGATAAGAGAGAGAGAGAGAGAGAGAGAGAGAGAGAGAGAGAGAGAGAGAGAGAGAGAGAGAGAGAGAGAGAGAGAGAGAGAAGCAAAAAGGGAGAACATCAACCTTGACGTGTCAGCAACGAAGAATTAGGAGTGACCAGCAATAACAAGGTTATGCAGGCATGCAAGGCAATTGATTCGATTGTTCACACGATTCCATGATGAACTAAGTCTATCGATTTAAACAGATCGGCTAATTTATTATTAAATAATTATATTTGTGTTGAAATTTGGTAAATGATTTCAAAAAGAAGTGTATCTTTCTAATGTCATGTAATATTTCAATTTGCTTTATGTAATTGATTAAATTGTTATATTTCATGTACGGGGGCTCGTTTTTATTCTGTTCTATATATCTGCTCAGATCTCTATTCATCCTATATATAAAATTTCATATTTTATTTTATTATTTACTCGATACGGGCAATAACACCGAGGTCGATCATCCTCTAGATAACGATAATCAACCAAATCGTACACCTGTTACAAGATGTGCGTAACAAGATAGATAGATAGATAGATAGATAGATAGATAGATAGATAGATAGATAGATAGATAGATAGATAGATAGATAGATAGATAGATAGATAGATAGATAGATAAGATTTAGTGTTTTTATTAGACGAATCAATGAAACAATTATATTAGGGATGGTGTAGTGGATTTAGTTTGATTCATTAGACTGATCAATAAAGCAATTGTATTAGATTGTCGCCCTCGGCTGGACGCAATAAACTTGGAACATAACTGACAAGCCACTAATCTATCCTAATTAGGGGGATTTAAACAATAAAATAAGTCTTCTTTTTATTTAATTTGCAATATATGGTGTTTTATTTATTCTGCCACATCTGGTGTTTATTTTATCATTGTGTGGCCAGATTACGTTTACTAAATCAAGTGACCACTTGCAATTTTGTCCATGGCGCTTACAAACACAATATTATCGTTGATTTCACGACGCTAAAGACAGTATTACCCAGAACTTAGTTATCTTGTCCTACGCATGCGCTTTGACTCTTAAGAGCTCCCAATAAGGAGGAGATAACAGACCTTTTCGTAAAGTGTTATGTATATTGAATTTATAATGTGTCCATGATTGTAAGTTGTACTTTTGTCAGATTATGGTCATTTTGTAAACAACATGTTTACATATCATTTGAGTTCAAGGCCGGTTTTGTTAGCAGCTGGACTGTTATTTCCATGTCTTGTTGTGACAAAAGTCTGGCACACAAAGTAATTTGCCATAAAAATTACTCATTCTGATGTGAGAATTGTCAAGTACACCTATTTATATATGTGTGTGCTTAGTAAACAAGAGATCAGTTGGGTTCTAAAATTCTTGTTCTAAACATCAGTCTGTAAAGAACCTATTTTAATAATCAGATGTTACAGTTATGAAAACAGATATAATTCAGAGAGAGGAATTATTTATTTAAAGTATTCATTGGAAATACTAAACTGCTCATAGATTTAAGGACTTTTTAGGATTTATGTGATTTCATTCAAAACATTTTGGATTACATCATTGTGGTACATCAGGACATTCAAGGTTATTGGAATTCATTCGGAGCATTATATATTTTTTGACTTGTGATTAGGACACTTAGGATTATTTGGACTTTAATTCACGTTATTGTAAATGTCTTTTGAATTTTCACTTTAATTGTCTAGAAATAAATTGCTTGTTGATTTTACTTGATTTTGTTGGTTTCACTTTCTTTCTGTTACATATTTTTAGGCCATAGAGTCGTAACAGTAAGCAAAATAGACGAAGATGATAGGAGTTGGAAGCGTAAAGCCAGGCACTAAATAGACGTTAAAAGTGGAAGTAAATGTAGCCTCTTTATCGCCCTGAATGGAACAGATCTAGATGTGTTGCCAAAGATCCCTTATGCATAGATGATAAACTTCCTGCTCCTTCATAACCGTCATCATAACCCTTGAATGGCAGTTGAGCATATGCTAAGTCAATGTTCTTTTCTACATCACCTCCATTATTTCAGAGGGGTCCAAGGGGGATTGCTTTAATCTGTTCCGAGTCGTGGACTACAATATATGCTCCAACTAATAAAGATAAAGTGGTGCTTTGCTTCACAACAATATTGGGACTGGGAGCTTTAATCATATATAGTCAGATTTCAGAGGTGGAAGAGAGAGAGAGAGAGAGAGAGAGAGAGAGAGAGAGAGAGAGAGAGAGAGAGAGAGAGAGAGAGAGAGAGAGAGAGAGACGTTGATGCCATAAACCAGACATTTAAGCGTGCATACTCTTCGAGCCTTAATCGACGTATTCAGAGCTGAATTGATAGGAAACCAAATGAGAATCTGGTTGTAAATCCTGGCCAATTACACAGGTGTTAGTTAACAGGGCATATCCCACATACAATGATGAGGCAAAGGAAGACATGGTCCTACCAGATTCCTTGCTGGAATAGGCGATCAAGGTAGAAGAGTCAGGCAGAGTGACCCTGATTCAGGACAAATAACTGTTGAGAAAGCGACCAATTTGGAAGTGAGGGTTACAGATATATGAAAGGAAGACTGCACTTGCACTAGTAATAAAGACTGGTCTGGATGCAAGATATCAGTAAATGGAAAACCATCAACAGGAGCTGAAGCTGGAGACAGCCATTTAATAAAGTAAGTGCATTTAAAAGATCAAAGGGCCGTGGAGCCTGCTACAACTGTGGAATACTTGGAGATTATTTTAGAGATTGCTTGGTGTTACGTCTCAATAACAGAGGACATGAGGTTATAACACAGGATGCTCATCAAGAGTACGAGAGCGGGTCTCTGTGGTGATACAACCAATTAGGATTTCCGGCAGAGGTTGGCACTGGGGACGCAGTGTCAGCTAACAATAGGGCACCCACAATGGCATCTGTCAGAACGAGCTATACGGTGTGTAAGGTAAATATTCAAGGAGTTGTCACTAAAGTCATCATATGGACTGGCGCCTCCAGCTGTTTGATAAATGAAAACTTCCTACAGTTATGTGGAATCACCAATAGACATCAGTTACAAATATCTCCATAAGAACTACAGATGTAAATAACGAACACATAGACCTTGATGGACTTTTGCAAGTATCGGTGCAGTTGGGTGATTTGGAGGTGAAGTGGCCATTCTATGTCACGAAAAAATTATCTCACCCAGTTTTGCTTGGATAGAACTTTATCCAAGGAAATAAAATAACTATAGACGCAGTAAAATGCACAACTCAACCAAGGTTTCGTTCTTACTAACTTGGGAACATTTACCTCATGTACGCTCAGCAGTAATGAAGTCCATAGAAACTATACTAACGAGGAGTCAAGTTGTAGTACAAACCAGATAGGAACTTGGAATGATCTATGAGGTTGTACCAGATGACTTTGAAGGGGTCCTTGAATCTGGTAGTCTGTTTCAGAATGATAAAGGTTAATTGGTGGCAAGAAGTGGACTGTGCAAAATGGATGTACATTTGTACAAATTATGAGCATATCGTGATCACCAGTTGAACTATATAAAAGTACACATTATGCAGCCATAAACTTGTGGATGAAAATTGCTAAGGTCGGTGTTTATGAATTTTTTGGATCAGTTAGTGCTAGTTGACCCCGAACATACAGTGGGGACTTAAAGGAGATCAAAAGACCTAGTTGTAGGCCATTAGTACAAACAAAAGGAGAGGATTTAAGTAGAGAAGGGTCCCAAAAAGTATGTACACAGAATGAGGAGGGAAACATAGTACAGAAACTACAAAGCATATAAAACAAATGACTCATGCGATACCAGTATGTATGAAAGAGGAGCTGGATAAACAGATGCAAGTGATATTGGCAAATGATGTTTTTGAGTTGAGTACATGCCCTTGCTACACACACACACACACACACACACACACACACACACACACACACACACACATATATATATATATTATAATAATAATAATTTCTCTCGAATTATATCTGATTTCAACGGCACAAAGTAAAATCTGATCACAAATGGATTCCCATAGAGTGCTCTAAAACAGGAGTGAATTTAATGCGTATCAATTCTCTATTAAATACACATCTTCTAATGACACGCATCATAACAGGACGCGAGTCTTCCTAATAAAAAAAAAAAAAAACTAAAAAAAAACTACATGACTGGCCTTGAACTCAAATTCTAGTAAACATTCTATTTACTAGAAACCGGAATTTAAAGTACAACTTTCCTTCTGGACAATATTTAAACTTTAAACACACATGATATATATATATATATATATATATATATATATATATATATATATATATATATATATATATATATATATATATATATATATATATATATTAGCAGAAATGCTATCAATAGTCTACAGACAAGCAACCTTTGGGGGACAGCTGTTGCCCAGAGGATACATCTAGTGTCACCCAAAAGTAAAAAAGTAAAACCATATTTCCTACTATTTCTGTGAAAAAAAGTGTATTAGCCACTTCATAATTATGAATAGGATAGTGATAAGGTTAAAACTTAATTTTATACCAAGTTTATTTTAAGGATGCTTAGATGTAGATTCGCGGCGCAACCTTCCAGCGAGATCATGTATACTACGTTTATCTCTGATGATTGCGTGTATATTTACCTGACTAAATTAGATTTTAAAATGCTTTCTTATCATCATCATTGTTACGTGTTGAACCGTTATCAGAAACAATATGAAATATAATAACCCGACATATTATCTAGAGGTTGGCCAACTGCTAGATTTAACCCCCAAAGTCATACATTCTAGTGTGATGCGCATGCTTCTAGTCAGCTTCCGGACAAGCCGACCTGCAAATTTGTTCAAAATAACAGCGGGTTTGCCATTAAGTTATGGAAAGATAATGATAATGACTATAAATGTAATGCAGTGATTTGCAGACGTAACAAAGATTTAGCAGGTTGGCAGATCATGCAAGTTTAATGACTAGACTATGTGACCGTTGCTTGTGATGGAAGTTCCATCATTAAGGGCTATAATTGCTAATGTACAGTTCAGTACAGGTGGGTGGGGGACGGTACTATGATTGTGAAGAAATGGCTACAAATTATGGTCTTATGCAGCATTTTATGATGAAGACAATGGCACAACTGTACATATATTTTGATAATTATTATAATGACACAATTTTCAGTCCCAAACATTATGATCATCCCCAAATGAACAGTCTGGAATATTTTCATATTTATCCGCTCACGTATTTCTGTACATACCATACTTGCCATATTCCCAGACGGTGTTGGGGTGTTTTTTAGACTGAAAAAGTGTTTTGAGGTCCGGGGTGGGTGAGGGAGGTTCAGTACGCATGACCCTCCAAAAGCGACGTCATCCAAATGAGAATAAGATATCTTTTCAAATCAGCCTATAGCAAATGACTGGAAATTCAAATCTGAATAAAAGAAATTACAGTCTGTTTTCTCTGAAGCATTTAATATACTTACAAAAAAAACAAAAACGGTAGACTTGGCATTGTCAAATAACATCACCACGCACATATGTAAGCATGGTCACAACCTCACAGACATTAAATACAAAAATACACCAAGTTACTGTCTTTAAAATCCATTGGACAGTGGATTGTAGTTTTAATTAGCATGTAAATGTAGTCTTTGTTGCTTTCAATAGTTCAGTAGAAGGTTGGAAGGTAATGCAAGTGTCATTTGTGTTCATCGTTGCACTCATTAGAGACTATATGGTGCTGTTGTTCAACCTTCCCCGAAGATCTTGTTGAATTTTTCTAAGCATAGAAAATGATCTTTCTGCAGCTGCATTGCTGTGAGGGAGTTTCAAACATGCAGTGGCCACTTGAGTCAGATTATCACTTTTCCAACTACCAAAATTGATTGATTTATTTTTGGTATTTGGCCATGTATGTCGGTACTACCGAAATAATAATGTTTTGCATTTTATATATGGAGTAAGAATTTGACTTCAAAGAAACGTTGCTGCTGATCACAAACTTTAATAAAGATGGCTTCAACATTCTCATTCAATGCAGTCAGTGATGTGTAATAACATTTGTTCTTCAACACGCATCTCTTTGATGTACTTAACTTCAGACAAATTGCGTGTTCCACTTAGTGTACTTTACATATGCAAATTAGCCTATTGGGCTCCCCCACAGCAGAGCTCAAAGGATTTGACACAACATATCACCCTAGCTATTGTGAGCCAATTAAGTAAATCTCTGAAAGGTGGCTGTTTATCTCTGACAGCCTTACCTTTTAATTGTCTGTAAAAGAGCTGTATAATCTGCTCCAATGATAGTTGTATATGAGCTGAGAGCAGGACTATTTACTGTTTATACATACACAGATTATGGGCAAATATCATGATGGTCAAGAAATATACGTTTTTTTGTTTTTTTGGTGGGGGGGGGGGTTTCTTCTTGAAACTAATATTACTGAAAATCATGTTTTTTTCGTCGAAAAACTACCGTGTCAGGGAGTTTGGGAGTCCAAAAATCATGTTTTTTTGCGTGACATGTTGTGTTATGGCATGTATGACATACACATGGCTTATTTGACACACCGTAGAATCCACTGTAGAAAGGTACATGGATATATACATGTATACATGTCATATTCACTGTCATTAAGCATGTTGCGCTATACTTAGTTTAACATTTCACGATTATTGACAATCATAACATCCAACAGAATTGAACGAAGTACCTTCTTCTGAAGTATGCAACTACTCATATATCTTACCAGTTCAGTTTGTAATTTTGTTAAAATTTGTCTTTTTCTTAATTTGAATGACACTCTTGCATTATGGGAATTGCCGGTATCAGACCACTAATTATTTCACAGCCAGGGAACCAGTCTACTGGTCGGGGCATACAAAATAGAGTACTAAATCTTTTGAGATGCACCCATTGGGTAATAAATGGGTTCAATTTTTTTGTTCCATTATTAAATTTCACAAACTTCTATCTATGTACTATAGCTGACAAAAAATATTTAGTTATATTTTGATATACTGCATTTAATTTCCTACTGAGAAAATAGCATATGTACTCTTGATGCAAGACTATGTTATTAGGTGCAGACCAGGGAGTCAACCTGTATAGCATCACAAGACTCAAAAATATGCTGCGAGGCACCTATTTTTTAAGACTGAAAATTTTTTCTCTAACTCTAATGAATGGAACCATGTGTGGTTTGTATGCCAAGCTAATGAAGAACTTGTTTTTATTTTTTAATATATTAACATTAAGTTTTATGGGAAATTAAGTAGTGGTCTGATCCCTATAGGGGTGGGGGTAGTGTGTTTATCTTTGACAACCACGTGCATCTCAGAATCTGTTTCAGTATCATTGGTTGATTTAAGAGTAATTAGAGTAAATTGGATCATTTTTGGAGTAATTTAGAGTAGATACTAGTGAAAAAACAAAGAAATATGGAAAACAAGCATGGTTGTGTAATTTGGATAGGGAAACCTGACCAATCTGGCTGTGGGAAGCATAAACTGAGATGGGTTGATTGCAATAAATTTCTATCTTTCACACTTAAGTAATATAATAAATCCTAATGCTCATAATAAATCAAACTAACAAAATTCCCTTGAACATGCAGTCATAGAACAATAGCCTGTACAGAGAAACTGCATATAGAATTGGAAACAAAAAAACCCCACATTATTGCCTTAAATTCAGAGATTACTCCAAACATTCTGCACTGATGTCAAATTTGAAATCCTGGATAAATAACACCCATATATTTGCCATGGACATTAACCTACTCATTTCTCTGCACATTCATCCATTATTAAAATTTCCTGCATTAAGGGTACAAAATTCACCTGACTTTCAACTAAAATTTCTACTGCCATTTTTCTGATATGTGGAAAACCTTATCATTCCTGGCACCACAGGAGCTTCTATCATTGCTTACAATTAACTTGTAAATCATATATAATAACCTGTTGTATTATTATACAGTACAGATATTATTTATAGGTAAATTGTAAGCAACGATACGAGCCCATAGTGGTGGCCTTCTGCAGTACCTCCCGTACCTAAATTACCTGTAATTAACTGAAACAACCAATCTATACAATGCACTCTAAGGCTAATACAAGGCGTTGTGTAATTTTAGCCCAGTTTGTTACAGGAGTTATGGGCTATTGGTAATGTGAATAGGCTTAACATGATGGGTGGGTGTTGGTATAGCCATATATCACATATAGTACGTAATAAGTGAAAAGTTTTAAATTATCAACTTAAAAAAAACTGTCATTTAAATGTGCCGGTACAATATGTTTTTTGCGGAAAAGATATTTAAAAGAGCTAAAATAGGCAATTTTATGTGAAATAGATCACGACATTGAGATAGTATTGAGCTGTTGCATTGTAATTATCGTGCTGCATGAATACTAAGCAAGATGCAATGAGCGTTACATTTTTCATATACATCACGATGCCATGTAATGGTGACTGCCATATTGGTCTTCTTCCAGTCAACCCAGTCCCATGATTGACAGTCATATTACATGCATACCTGTTACCCGATGGCTATCAAACTTTCCATATTGAAAGTACAGTTGTGGTCGGTACTGTTAATAGTGAAGAAAATTCCTAAACATTCCTGAAATACATACTATGAAATGACTTATTTGCTTGTTTACATTTTACTTCTTTTCCTCTCTTCTTCACCACATGTAGCTATGTAAATATTAATCCACCAAAGTTTATGAATTGACACTTTGAAACTCAATGCATAAATAACAGTTATATTATTGTGTCAAAAATGCCAAAAGTAAAGAGAAAAACCAAACGTTGTCATAATACGAGAAAGTTTCACTTCATACCTGGAAATATTTCTCATAACAAGGGTGTAGCAAGTAAGAAAACTTTAGAGAGTGATGTCACCAAAAACAATATATGAAAGACTTTCAGAGGAAAAGTACAATACTGTCACAAAAAGACCAAGTTCACAATTTGGTATTGAGAAAGAGGAAGTTTAGGTGTAATACAAGTTCCTAATGCCAGTGACTCCGAACAAAAGAGGTAAATAGAAATTCATCATTATTCAATGTTACAAAAAACATTTTCAATCAATTAGGTTTCCTATTTTTCATTACATAATTCATGGAGGAAAGTAATGTAAAGAAAAAATAGGACAATGATTATCAGATAACATTTCACTGTAAAAAATGTATCAGACAAAATATGCACACAAATACCATATATTCTGAGAGGCAGATCTCTTCGCACGATTCTTAACTGTAATTTAATAGAATAAAAATACCATTTGAGTGTTAAAGTTCAGATTTTGTTACAATGAGATGTTTATAGCTCATTGTCAAACAATGGACTAGGGGAGCTAACCTATCCAAGGAAACTAATATCTCGACAAAGTGAATTGTAAATAGGAAATGAATGCATTTAAAATCACCAGGCAACATAAAATATGATAAATGTAAGATTCTATTAACAGATAAAAGTTTAATACATTCATAATTTTTATGTCAGGTCTGGTGAGAAGAGTACATACCGGCTGGTACAGACCAAGAAAAATGAGAACAGTGGAATGCAGTGTTCACAGAACATGAGAGAACATATCCTATGTGTGATGGAAGCCTAGAATGGGAGACATCATTAAAAAGTCTAATGCACTTACAAATCTGAAGCCGGGAAAATATAAAATGTAATGCCAGAGGATGAGAAACAATTTTGCGATAGATCTGATACAGCTTTGTCATGCAGAGTTTAATGCTGCCTTTCAGAGATACTGTGGGGACACTTCTATGATAATGAGGGGCATATCAAAAGCAGTAAATGCCACAGTGCTCTTTTATCAGGGTGGTCATTCCCTTTGCAATACAAGGTCATGTTTTGCACTGGTGAAAATGAAAACTAGGTAGTTAAAAGCTCATAGGTGCCTAGCACATTTAGAATAGTAAACACTACACATAACGAATCAATGATACGAATGCTTGTTAACTACTGGCTGGGGAAAATGACAATTCAGGAGACAATTCTCAACACGAACACACAAAAGTCTCAAAGTGTAAATGAAGTAATTCAACGAAGTTTACCTTGAAATGTAAAATTCATGAGGAATTTCAATGTACAATGATATAACGCAGTACATTACAGCAACAATGGCCCTAGGGAGTCTATAGTGAAGCTGTGTTTAGCTTCTGGGTGCCTCATAGCATCAAACTCCAGTGTGGCTATGAAACTGAAAAGAAGACGTTGAGAACATATTATTGATAAGACATTTTACAAGAAAAAAAAGCATACAAACATAATAGATGTAAAAAAATTATTGCGTTATTCACGCAATAATTTTCATATTTTTGTATTCCTATCTTTTCACACATTAAAAAGATGTCCTTATATTTTCACATGTGAAAATACCAAGATTTTCCATAATAGCATGCGTGTCTTGATTGTGTGAGCCTACAGAAGTTATACCTGCAGAAAGAAAAAATCAAGTGGATTTAATCTTATAAGCTTTGATTCAAGAGCACGTTTGATATACCAGATATAATAAAATGAAAATTTTAATTTCCTATGTTAATTGCAGATATATTTCATCTTGTGGTAAAAACAAACAATATATTTTAACTTGTGGCTTCGACACTTGTTAAAATATCACATTTATTTGTACCACATGATGAAATATATTTGGTATTAACGTGGAAAAAGAAAATATCCTCTCTTACATACTCAAGCATGAAACAGAAAATTATTTGTGAAATATTGTTCATATTTTTTTATTCCTATATTTTCACACATATCTTCATATATTCATACATGTGACAGAACCAGGATTTCAAACTAGTAGATTTACAAATTTTGATCAGTAGATTGGCCTCTAAACCAGTAGATTTTTTATTGGCATAAATTTTACATTTCAAGGGGATGGAAAACAAAACAAGTGCTTTTTAGAGTGCCATAATATGTATTCTCTTCATAATATAATAAAACAGCAAGTTTGAAGATGAATCAGATTAAGATTTTGATGGAAAATGTTACAATAATAATTAATATGAGTCAGTATATGGTCAAATAATGAAAGCGGAAAAGTTGTTTATCTGAGTTCACTGCAAAGACTTTTCTTTTATAAAATCCAATAGCATTTTTAGTTTCATTCACAAGATCACTGTCTAGTGACCACTAATGACATTCATTGTAATTGTTAAGCTTCACACTTAACAGGCTCTCAATAGTTCCCTGGTCCAGATTTCCCTTGAATCACTTTGTATTTTGAGAAGAATGGAGAATGTCCTTTGTGTATCAGCATTAGAATGTTGTAATGACAGGACAACCACGTTCAGCCTGCAAAGAAGTTCTAACTTCAGTTTTCCTGTTGCTGATTTTGTAAGGTTGCTGACTACTCTCCAATACTCCTCCAAGCTATGTTCACCCAAGGAGGAAGTTCCTGACTTGGACTTGGGATGTATTCATGAGCCTCATCCTCAAGGGCTTCTTTCTCTTCATGGTTCAGATCCCAAAATCTTTTGCCAAGTTTCACCACTGTAAATAAAAAAAAAATATAAAAAAAAATAATAAAAAAAAAATTAATTTAGACTTGAAATAAACAACAACAAAAAAATAAAAAAATACATGATGCATTTATGCTTTTATGAATAATTTATCCAAACTTTAAAATTAATTAACTTGTAATATAGTTTTAAGTGATATATTTTATCTACGGCTTGAACATTATGTGCATGAAAACTTCAAATAGTTATGAAATACAAGAGATGCATACCTTTAAAACACACAGTGCAAACTCCAGACCTATGCTACTCGCCTGCACACACTTAAACTCTGATATCCAAGCATTGATGAACTTGTAATATTTCTTAACTGGTGGTTTCTTAGAATTGGGAGAAAGCACGTGTCGGCATTTTGACATGAATTGAAGAAAATGTAAGAGTTGTCCTGTTAAAACATCTGGAACAACACAATAACAATTAAACAAGACAAAACTCAAAATACTTACTCTAGTATCTCTGCCGAAATAATTTTTTATAGTCGGTCTCTTCATTTTATCTCCCCTCCGCTAAGGGTTCGCCGATTTTCATCAAAGGCTCAGAAGACATTATGGACCACCTTTTATCCTTTTATTACGTATAACATTTCAAAAAACATCCCGCATTTGGCCCTAAACTCCCCAAAATCCAACAATGCTGTAATCAATTAGTGGCTTGCTGTGTACACATATCAGCTGTTCTTTAACAATTCTAATCCTATTGCTCTGCCACGCATCATCGCACCGGTCATTGTACTAGTGGAGCATTTCCGGCCTCAGTAGACTGGGTCTGGCTGGTTTCTCTAATGTGCTGATAAAATGCGTAAAAATACCGTGTTTGGGTTTCTTTTTTTAAATTTTTTTTTTTTTTTTCAAAGCGGTAGATTTTAACTACTAAACGGTATGTGCGGTAGACGGCCTTTAAAACGGTATTTTTGACCTACCGCTGGTAGAATCACATGTATGTATATTTTCACGTATGAAAATACATTATTTCCCATCATGCCATGCAATGCTTGATAGTTTGCGCCTATAGAAGTTATACTTGCAGCAGGAAAAAGTTATTTTTTTGTGAGCTTGAGCAATGAAAGGAAGAAAGTGTCTGTTCGTACAGTGTCCATATACTGGATTTTACAAAGACTTTGCATGGCTGCTGTGTACCCACTGTGGCAAAGACTATCCACATGGTGACCGGTGAATACTTTAAGAACGAGTCCGAAATACTCTGAATGATCTTGCATCAAATCATCCAATAAACACAGAGCCTTGTTACAAATGAAATTAAGAGTACAGGTTAATATATAATCAATTGGGGGTGGGGGTGTTCAAGTCTGTAATAGCATTGTCACAGGTTTGGACCTCTCTCAATCCCTGTATAAATTGACCAATACTCTTAATTGCATTGATAACGAGTGCCTGTGAAATGAAGAAGTGTAACATTGTACCAGTTTTAACAACAGTAACTTGCAAAAAAGGTCATCAGAGTGAAACTGAATAAATTTTCTATGGAAGAAAAGACTAAACACATACTTTTCTGACAATTTCAATTCAAATATATAAAAACTGAATGATCATCATACAAAATATGCGACTGTCATGTGGATTATGCTAGTTATTCTTGCAATTGCTACAGTACATGCATTGTGGATTACTGATTGCCCACTCAATCCAGTGAACATGGACAAGGAGGCAAGGGATTAAGTGTCCACTACTAAGGGATTAAGTGCCCACTCCGAGTAGTGGATGTCCACTCAAGTCTAGTGGAAGTCCATCATGGATTTTATTGCAGCCGTATTGGATTTTATGGCACCCCTCGCTGATTCTATTGTAATCACTCCGCGAGTTGACACACAAATTTGATGGGCGAAACCCCAACGCCGTAAACCCGATCATGGCAGGTGTCAATTTTGTATCTTTACTTGTACAAACTATACAGTGGTAACATTTCTTGTGGTATTTATCAGTGGCCTAGCTAGGAATACATAGTGGGACGCGTGTAATGTAGAACAAAATACCAGGTTTTAAATTTCTTGGATATCTTCTTACCTGTGTCAATGACAGAGCGTACATTAGAAAAATTGCCTAGCTACAACATACATCCCTGTTGATTGATTATGTGTACATGTGCTTGTTAGCATATATAGATGCAGAAATTGCATACTGTTCTGCATCATATGGCAATTTTCAACATTCTTTCTCAATAATTGATATTTCATAAAAGTGACTCATGTACTAGTTATTAATTTGTCATAGTTTCCCTTTTTAATGTCCATACTATTTCCAAACCCTCCTTTTAAGAAATGATTGAAAGCAGTACATGTATACGAATACCTTTATCCGTAGACTTAGAAAATGACCAATTATTTGAGAGTATGCTAATTTTTAAATGCGCTGAATTCGTCTACACAATATTGGAGGCTACTCTCTATCAGTAGCTGTTCATACCATAAATGAAGTGATTTTTATGAAAAAGGTAACTTTCTTCGTCACTTTTTGTGAATCTATCATCATACACCAGCCGAAGAGTGACCTTTTTTTCTTTGAAGTAAGCCACTACGCTTCTTAGCAATGGCAAGTCAGGAAGGTGTTGAGCTTCGATATTATTTCTTAGCACCGATGTTTCAAAAAAAAAAACAACTTCTGAATGAAAATGTTTTTGTTGTTCGTGGAAATTTTATTTTCTCACTTGTAATGTGGACTGAGAAATGCAATGAGGTTAAGTTGTGATATTTTCGCGTATAATTGGTTTCTAGAAATATATAAAACAAACCATATACAATTTTTTTTCTTCCCATTAATTTTTCAACGCAGTGCATATAATATTAGTCTATCACAGCACCACAAAGCTATGACATGTTTACAAAAGCTATATTACACTACAGACTTTTAAAAAAATACATCTTTGTTATAAAATGCGTTTATTATGTGCAAAAAGTAGAGCGATTATGTACCATAGCTTTCTATCAACATTACCTGTAGCTGTTATCGCTAACTGGGAAACATTCATTGATGATTAGAGAGTATGCATTTTTTAAATGTGCTGCAATTATCCTCATTTTGGCATTCATTTGCAAACAAAATTTCAAAATAAATTTTTGACTCTTTATTCAAAATAAGTAAAATTGTTGCTTAGCAATTCATTTTGTATTTCACAAGAATTTATATAATTATTTGGGTTATTAACCTGCTATTGGTGTGCTTTTCTTACTTTCTTATTATCTGTTGTCGAATCTGGTCATAATTAACATGTATGAACTTAAGAGATTCAGAAATTGAATAGATTGAATGTAGAATGAGTGAGAATTACTGCAATAATCAAAGTGAACACAGTGTCAATATTTGCAACCACCTTAGAATTAATATGAACGGCTCAAAATAAACGGGAAATATTTGGGATTTACAACCTTTGAAGCCAAAACCTCTTCCACCTCCAGTTCGGAGTAGTTAAGGCTGTTAAAAGCATGTAGCCACATACTATTAGCAATCAATGCGATTAGAGATATATTTTATAGCCTTGGCGAATACGTGGCTCAGCGATTTCAGGCGATATACAAGTCATTATTGATAGATATGATGTGTTCAGTTTAACCGTAGTACAATACAGGTTAAACAGGTGGGGGGTATAAAAAAAAGAAATTCCAGTTAGATAAAGCTAAAACCAAACCGTCATACAAAACTGAAGGCTATTTTATTATACAGTGGATACAACCATATCTACCACAGATACCCGTTTTACAACTAAGTTTGCATTATAGAAGGCATTTCGTTTGATTTTTCAACAAAAAAGGAGGAGGAGGATGACATGGTGGATGTCCAGGAGAAATTAACTGGTATTGCAATATTTAAAAAAAAACATTTGTTTTCCCCCATCTGCATATACTAACTGGCCGCACCCTTTTTTCTATGCAGTGTACGTGTATATCTTCAGGCAGTTAACCTTCGATTATTACTGCTTTTAATTCAGATTGTTCAAAGTTTGTCATGTGACTTGAAGCTTAGTTTTGGTTCCCAAAGATTCAGTGCCGTTTGGGCGATTATGGACATAATTTCAGTAATTTTACATTGTTGGCTGCTCAACCCTGTTTAAATACGCATTTGGTCCATATTCTTTGGCAGCAAAATGTTTTATTTGTATTCATGTCAACTTCTTAAAAAGTATAATTAGGTCAAAATGTAAAAAATCAATACCTATACAGATAAACAATATTCGCTTGACATTCGGGAACAGTTTTGCAGTATTTGTCATGTTGATTGAATGAATGTACTGCATTAACTGAAAATGCATACATGTTTATCTCCAACCGAAATTGTTTAAGTGATTACACTTTTTCATCACTTTCTCCCATCCATTTGGTAATATTAAACTCCTCAGATGACCAAACCAGCAATCCTAAGTATATTTTGTAACTTGTGGGTTATAGAACACAGCATCACATACAGTATGCTACTTCATAGAGTCTGCATAAAACACAGTAAGTCTAATGTAAAAGACACACTGTTCCTGAGAAAATGTGTTGCATGGACATGTATACTTGGGTCACAAGTACTAAACAGAGGGTGGACGTCCACTATTACATAATTATGTTTCTGCGACTATCTAATTGGGGGCACAACATGCACTATCCACGATGACCACTACATCTATTCCTTGGCGGAAAGAGCGTGAAAGGATTAAGGTCCTCAGTGGGAACGTGGATTTTCTATAATCCAAAATGCGCATACTGAACACAACCATGTAAATACCCATCACATATCAGGTACCTGAAACTGTACAAATTACTTGAATTATGCACACGTTGGGTGTGTCAATAGTCAATCAAGATTAGATACATGGCGGTCATGCAACTAGTCTGCCCCAGCTAAGGTACACGACAGCCCAGCAAATAGCCTCAGACTGTTTAGAAACTGCATTACATTTTAGACATGGAAATTCTTTTTTGCCATAGGTATTGGAGTTGCCACCGTTTGCTTCTTTACGAAGTTATATCCCTTTAACAACTTTGACAACAATATAAAAAATCCATTGTGCTGCATCACTTAATTGGACATGCTTTTGCAGTCACATAGGGTAAAATAGTATTCAAAATGTTAAATTCAATTTATTGCAACAGATTAGATGATCCCAAACCTGCTGTTCTCTCAGATCACTGATTTTTTTAATGATCAGCCAATGAATATGATTGAAATTAGGTGAACTTCATGAAGAGTGAATTTAATCTTCAAAGCTTCGATTCAGAAACAAGTTTGATATATAATAACAAGAAAGTTTACTTTGCCTTTGTAAATACCAGATATATTTCATCAAATAGCACAAAAATGACATTTTAACTTGTGTCTTTGCTACTCGTTAAAATATCACATTTTTTGTACCACGCGATGAAATATATCTGGTAGGAACAGAAAATATCATCTGTATATTTAAACAGACAATGAGGATCTCAATAACTAATACAGTTATCACTCTGTAACTTGACAAAATCATTGGCATTATAATTTGTGTAGATCTTTGTAGCTTGATTCTGACTTACCCATCTATAGCCATGTTAAATCAGGTAATGTTTGCACAATTTCATTTTGTTAAAATTAGGTTGCATAAAAGATGGTATGGCTTGGCTGTTGTGGAGTTGTTATCGTTACTGCTCCTGAATGGATGATCATATCATCATGGGGTTTTCACTAAAAGACTTCTTATGATATCTCGTTGGTCCTAAATAAAAATGTTGCCTCCAATATGGCAATCACAGTGGCCATTTTGAAAATCTTGTTATTGCTACTTCTCTTGAATGGTTGGTCATATCAACATGGGGCTTGACTAGAAGACTTCTTATGATGGCTAGTTGGTCCTAAATAAAAATAGTGCTGCTCTGACTTTTACTAAGCATTAAAATGCACTTAATTTGCCAAAAGTAATCACCATTAATGCCTTCTGCGTTCGTGTCTTATTCAAATAATGCTAAATTTGACTATGACCTGTGCCTGTGCCGACTTTTGAGTGGGATTTGGTTGTTTGGTTTAATTGGTGCGGAGGCTTTGTCCATCTCCGTCTCAAATTGTACATCCGATAAAGAACCATTAACAAAATTAAGTACTGATTTATGCTTCTGTGAATAATGAATAAAAAAGTATCAAAAGTGTGCTTTTACTTAGTTTTTGGGAAGAGCTGCTGATATCAAATCTTTTATACATTTAGGTAAAAATGGTAATTTATGGTAATATGGATTAAGCCATTGTATTCCCATTGGCCTATGATGTACCCCTTCCAAAATGAAAAGGTCCTCTTTTCTTTTCATATTTTAAATCTAGGGGCCCATTTTCCGTCACATTTTAAAAATTGTATGATTCACCGATATTTATTTTGTGGAAAGTTTGGTAAAAGTAAAGGTAATTGTGTTTTAGAAATAGGACAGGATTCGGAGGCGGATGTATTTGAACCATTTTAACATATTTAAGGTACCCCGGTATGCAGTAATTCTATTGTATAAGCATGACATTGAGTTAGAAATACCATAAAGAATGTTTATACATGTACATAACCTTTGTATATTTTTCTTTAGCAATTATAATCAATGTAATAATTGCTTCAGCTCACCATGCCACACGAAGGGACAAAAAAACAGTTGCTGTGTATGCTGAACTATTCGGGTCTTTAAACAAAATTCCAACTTTCGGTCCTCCCTTATAAATTCAGCAGTTTGCATTATGATGGACTTCACTCACATTGTAACAGACTAGATACACGTCAGCTGCACCTTCTAGCAATGTGTGGCAACCTTACTGTTTCTTGTTATAGTTTTTATACGACAACCATAAGGGCGAACATATAATGTTATTATGTGTCCACCTGTTTTCCATCTGTCAGTCTGCCTGTTCTTTGTTTAGTTTCTACATAATAAGTTGAGCTCTCCACTATGAGTGGTTACCAAACTTTTTTTATTAGCATGCCTTTGGGAAGAGTCCGATTAATTTTCGGCAGCAAAAGTCCGGGTGACTAGGACTGAAAGACTGAAGATGGTTTTTACACATTAACTTCAATTTATACCCAGTTGTCCAGGAATAATCTTCTGCAAGGTAAAAAAATTGCAACAAAAATAATTTTTGCACAATGCGTTTTGGTAAGGTCCCCAAATTAACATACTAAAAGTATAGGAAAATAAAGTTGGTGGAAATATTATAAATTTTCACATTTTGTAGGCGTACTTTTTGCATAGAATGTAGCTTTTATTTTAATAATGCCGGACCACAGGTTTTTAAATCTCTTCATCCTAACTAGTTTAATACTGTACAATTATTGAATGTGTGGATAATTTATTCTATCCAGCAATATTGATTAACTCTATCATTGATTTTCAGTATAAAACTAATCTGAATAGTAAGGGGGGAGGGGAAGGGCTAGTGGCATATTCAGCATAGTGTCGGTCAGTTAAGGACAAACAGGTTGTGAGTGGCAGGTGGAGACAGAGCAGAAAAAGCATCACTTAGCCACGGTATTGTCCAAGCAGCTATACCGCATGTTATCAGTGCACCTCTACAGATTGGCTTAGCTGTGCAACTTCATCACCATTTTGAGTCAAGATTCCTCATAGATTCTCTGCACCAACATGGTTTTGGTAGCTCATATGGTGAAGTTAAGAATTTTGAAAAGAGAGCAGCAGCAACACAAGTAGAGGCAACTGTCACAACAGAAGAACAGTTCATTCATTACGTTGGTGACACTGTGGTTCATAATGTAAGGACTCTGGATGGCCATGGAACATTTCATGGTATGGGAATGATAGCTGCAATGACTCCGGGTCAGTTTGTATCGAGAGCTTTCCAAAGTGTGATGTTTCATCAGATGATATTATTTCAGCATTCCTACCAATGACTGACTTGGACCTAAGTGATATGTCATGTATCTATTCCACACTGATCTTCTTGACAAATCAAGCTAGAAAGAATAATGTGACACCAGTGTTAACATTTGACCAGCCGCTGTGGTGGAAAGCTCATAGTATTATAAGCAACGAGCCACATGACAGCCCCTTGAAGTCAGTCGTGCTACAACGTGGTGAACTTCACATTGAAATGAGCTTTCTAAGCTGTATTGGACACCTGATGGATGGCTCTGGTCTTCGAGAAATACTTGAAATTGTATATGGCAGCAATGCAGTTAAACACATGTTGACTGGAAAAGCCATTGCAAGAGCTAGTAGGCGTCACTTTTTTGTGGATGTTGCATTTAATTGCTAACACCTTAGACGTTTATAGAAGTGTCTGAAGGGGAGGTTTGTAAGTCCTTTAATGAGGTAATAGTGACAGAAGATGACACTCAGTTTGTATCTGGAGAAGGGGAAATCAACGCTTTGATGTCGGAAGACAAAAAAAATAATAAAAAAAATAAAATAAATATATGCAAGTGCAATACAAGGCAGTGATATGAGTGAAGAAGATGTGGAAACAATCCTAGATATATCAAGCAAGTTGGAGAGTACAAACAAACAGATCAAATGCAGCAGAACAAGCCTTTTACTGCACTCGGTACATGGACATGATTGACATTCTAAAGAGTTTCCTAAGAGGAGAAAGAACTGCTTACTGGAATCTCGACTTGTCTTACACGAAGCAGACGCTCCCTTATTTTGCTGCAGCAGGGCATAATCTATATGCAAAGACAGTTCATTTCTATCTTCAAGAAATGACAAATCTTGAAACAAATCATCCAAGTGTGTATGAAGCCTCTATGAAAGGAGACCATGCTGTACGAAGTAGTGAGAGATTCTGGGGAGGCCTTTCCACTGACCTCATAATTGAGCAAGTGCTGATGCGTAGCATTAAGACCACTGGAGGACTTACCAGAGTTAGAGGTATGTCAGAACTTCAGAGGTTTGTCTGGGTCAATTCATTGCCAGCTTGCACTGAAATCAAACATGCCATGCAAGAATTTGCAGGGTCAATCTTCCAAACCAGTGATCAACACAAGAAACAACTAATGCAAGCAAGGAGAGAGAGACTGCAAAGACACTGAAAAACGGGTACAGGTCTTGAAGGCATGAAACCCATTCAGTTGTGAAGATCTGTCTCTCCGCAGCATATCTGAGGAGTGGTGAAATCGGTCAACGTGGACACTGCAGCAGCTGTTGGACAGAAGATAATATAATCTATGAAAGGCCAGAACATCTACAAATATTCCTTCGAGAAGAGTCAACAGACAAAAACTTTTGGTAGCAAGATCACAGTTAAAGTTGAGCATGAAGTTATCCACATTGACCCTGAAATTCTCTTTCAGAGATTGGCATTAGTTGGTAGAAACGAAAACACATATATGAAAGAACTATTTAAGTATGAACTTTGCAGCTATCCTGTCGCCTTGTATGAGACATCAGATGTGTTGAGGCAGGCAAACAAGACAGTACTTGCTGATGCATTTTGGAAGGAAGTACAAGACAGTCAAAATACAAGATCTTCCATTTGTCTTCCATTGTATGTCTTAGATGGGGGAGCTTCACTGCATCATTTGCCTTGGAAAAAGGGCTCGACATTTCAAGTCACATGCAGTTTGTATCAGCACAACGTGACAAGAAGGTATGGGATATGTTCAGTGGTGTTTGACGGTTACAAAGATGTTGCATAAGTGAAAGATGTCATACATATGAGAAGATCAACAACAACAGGTACAACTGTATCGATTCATTCACTGTGATGCAAGAACAGTGCTCACTGTAAACAAGAGTATGTTCTTGACAAAGAGAACAAACAACGTATTAACGTATTATATACATGCTGGGAGAATGTCTTGAAAAGCCGGATGTGACACTATACATGCACCTGAAGATGCAAATGTTCTTATTGTGCAGACTTTTTTTGCTGCAGTCACTCAAAGAGATGTAATAGTTGTAGCTGAAGACACTGACATACTTGTGCTCCTTTGTTATCATGCCTGCATGGAAAGCAGATAAATATTATTTCAACCAGAACCCAAGCGTGCCTCTAGGAAAGTCAGAAGTTGGAACATCAAAAGCACCAAGATTCCCTTAGGCATGGTAACCTGAAAAAATCTTCTCTTCATTCATGCTCTGCTCTTTTGTGATACAAGCTCCCAACTGCATGGAATTGGGAAAGGTGTTGGACTAATGAAGATCAGACGGTTTGAAGAGTATGCAGAGGTCTTCAGCAACTCCAACTCTGCTGCTGATGATGTGGTTTTGGCTGGAAAAAAAGCCTTGGTTGTTGTTTACAGTGGAAAGAAGTCCAAGGAGCTCTTCTTCCTGTGGCCAGTGAAGCCCAACCAGCAGCAATCAACCTGTTGGAGATGATCAGATACAACTGTAAGACTGATTGTAGCACCGCAAGATGCACATGCCGCAAACGTAATTTTGAAACTTCACCTGCCTGTCGTGAATGTCGAGGTTCTGCTTGTACCAATACTCCTCGTTCGGACTGTGATATGGAGGAGACAGAAGATTATGAGGACTGACTTGTTGATTTGTATCATTTTCATATATGACTGTTCCAAGTGGTTCTTTTTACAGTGAATATTTCGATATTACGTTAGACAATTTGACAATAATTACATCTGACACCGCTGTCGTCAGTGTTAGTATTTGTACAAGTTCCACATTATTGATTTGTTAAATGTTCCCAGTAAATGATATTTTCAATTATCTTGCCCTAACAGAGTAAGCATTATATTGATGTTAAGTAATGTTTATGTGCTATTACAACCTGATAAAAAAAACTATTACAAACATTGGATGATAAGTTTTGAAACTTAGGATATCTGACAATGTATTTTTTGTATCGTATGTGTATTAAACATATACAAATTATTATCTTTGTTATATTTTAAGCATATCATTAACGCACTAAACTTAAATCCAATGAAGTTTTAATGTTAAAAGTAGCCTGCAATCAATGCATCAGTGAATACTTGTAGAGATTTCTGCGACTGACTTATATGTATATAGGTACATGACATCATAATGTAATTTTTCAATACTTCCACCAAATATTTTTTCATATACTTTAAGTCTGATGTTTTAGGTTGTTACGACTCTATGGTCGAGAAAAATGTAACAGAAAGAAAGTGAAACCAACAAATCAAGTGAAAATCAACAAGCAATTTATTTCTAGATAATTAAGATGAAAAATCAAAAAAGACACTTACAGTAATGTGTATTAAAATCCAAATAATCCAATAAGAATTAGTGCCCTAATCAAAAGTCCTAAATATAGAATGTTCCGAATTCACGGCTGTATCCTTGAATGTTGTAATGTGCCAATGATCTTTAATGTCCTGATGTGCTAATAGTCTTTAATGTGCTGATGTCAAAATGAAGTACTCCAAAATATTTCTGAATTAGTTCACATAAATTCCAAAATCATCAATTAAAAATCCAAAATCCAAAAGTCTATGAGCACTGTTATAATCCAGTGAATATTCTAAATAATTCCTCTCTTAGAATTTGGAATGACTTTCCACAACTGTAATAGCTCTTTACAAGACTGATAGTAATGTCGAAACTGAAAAACTGTCCACTAAACATGGTATATATAAAGATTGGTCACATGACAGAATATTCTAGAATAATAAACGTACGTGTGACCATTGACAGGTAACTCCTAAGGTATTTCCAGTTTTATTTGTAAACAAAATCAACCTTGACCTCAAATTTGGTAAACATTTTGTTGATCAGAACTATCCTTTAGCTCAAATCTGAAGTAAACAACCTAATTCAAGGACACTAGTTAAACATGTTTTTTTTCTGATAAACATTAAGATTTAAGCAAATATTAAAGTCAAGAAACATTTATAATTTCCTAAAATATCTATAATATTATATAAACATCATACATAACAAGGTCCTTTGTAGAAATGCATTGCACAAAAATAATTTTTATTGCATTTTGTGTTACCTGGACCCAAAAATTGAGACAATATTCCTGGACTACAGTGCCTTGACCAAACCTTGTAAATGGCTTGCATTTGAGATGAGAAGGACACTAATTGATTTTGTGGTCAGTGGTCAAGGTCACCGATTCCTTAAGGAAAAATGGTTTCCTTACAATATCTTGAGTTCTTCATCACCTGCTTTAACCAAAGTTTGTGGATGTCTTGCATTTGAGACTAAAGACATCTGTTGATTTTTGGGGCAAAAGAAAACATGTCGGGGTCACAGGGGCTCAAAGAAGGAAAACAGTTTCAGCAAAATACCATACGTTCTGTACCACCTATCTTGTGGATGACTCACATTTCAGACAAGGAATACACCTATTAATTTTTGGGGTTTAAAGTTCAAAGTCCAAGGTCACAATGACTCCAAGAATAAAACTTGTTTACACACTTGAACTTGAGATCTGCATCACATACTGTTATCAGAATTTTTGGATGGCGTTCATTTGATGCTATTAAAATATCTATTTTTTTATCAGAGTCAAATGGTCGCAGTAACTCCATTAAGAAAAATTTGTTCTGCAAAAATAAAAAAAAAATTAAAAAACATTTCTTACCTTGACCAAAAATTATGGGTGGGTTGCAATTGAGATGGGAAAGACCAGGCATTCCATAAAATAGGAAATACATGTAGCAGGTAAAGACTTTAAAGTAACGGGGTTTGGAGAGGCCCCCATACTCCTCATTTTCTTTCACGTCCGTCTTTACCGAATCTGGAAGGGGGGGGGGGGGCTTCATGCCCGTGCTTTTCCCATTTAAAGCGGTGCTTTTACCCGTCTTGCCACCCATTGTTGATTTGTCAACCAAACAAAAATGAGTAGAATGGCAAAATTCAGTGAATCCCTGGTCCACATGCACAGGGTCAGACACCATCTGATTCAGAAAAAGACAGACAAAAAGACCCCCATCTTCTTGAAAATGCCCCAAGAACTCTTAGAAGACGTGATTCAAGAGAAAATTATCAGGGAGAAAAAAGAATGGGGAAGAAAAAAGACAGGGACGAACATCTTAGATATCAGGAATATCTTAGATGGCAACAACAGCAGCAACATCAACATGATGGACGAGAAGAGGTGGAGTGCAGAATGGATACAGAGGACTTCTCTTTCTCCTTCACAATGAAGGTCACTGTGCTGCGGTGAAGCCAATGGTGAGACGTGGCCATTCTGCCAGGCGCTAAAATCCAGGACCAGTCACCAAACCAAAACGGCCCTTTTCAGGGCCACCCACATCTCAAGAAAAGAGAGATACTGCTCATTTTGCCAAAATAATTTGTGTTTGTATGTTTGTGTTTGTGTATGTCTTTGTCTTTCCACAAAAAACTTAAAACCTCTTATAACATGTTGGGTATAGTGCGTGTGTGTTTGTGTGTGTATAGAGTACCTATAAACACTCCCTTACCCTAGTGTAAACCAAGTTTTAAAACAAAAATAAAAAAAATGGTTTTCTTTTCGGTCCGCGCGATTTCTGTTCAATTGTTCTTCTGTGTGAGTGTCGTTTTCATTCGCATCTCTGCTTCAAGCACATAAAGCAGTGCATTCGCCAGTCATGCTATTCATCGTCGACCAGACAAGTAGGAAACATGGCAGAACATTGCAAGGTGGGCAAGTTTATAAAGGCGATCAATTTGATGGGACAAGTTCAGCACCTCCTGGGTAGGGTGTAGGAGTTGGAGTGCTACCCCCACATGAGACTTAAAGAGGGAAATCACCTCTCTGAGAATTGCTAACCAGTTCGTCAGAGAGGTGATGGATGATGAAGTTTTACAGATCAAAGCAGTGTGGGCTGAGGAGAGAAGGGCCAAGAAGCAGGAGAAGAAAGAGAAGAGAGGGGGAATTAAATGGGCTCAATAAGAACTAGATGAAAATCCACGAAATATTTTGCAGATTGCGTCACCCAGATTGGGTGCCTGCGGAGGAGGCCAACGAACCTAGTTTTAGGTTCGTGGTCACCACCAAGACATCGTGGAGGAAAATTGGAAAGAACTGGGGGCAAAGATGTGCGGCCTGCATAAGCCCGACCCGTGAGGTGCAACCACTAAGGGATAGTAGTCACTGTGGTAAAACCCAATGGCCCTATTTAGGGCCACCTATATCACTAAAAAACAGACATACTAATCTATTGCCAGTTCTTTTGTTTTATGTTTTGTGTATGTCTATGTGAGAGGGTATAGTTGTGTGTCTATAAACACTTCCTACCCTTGTGTGTGATATGGTATGTTTGTATGTATGTAAGTGTAACGCGTGTATATAAATGTTCCTACACCTTTCGTTGAATAATAGTGAGAGGTGGGGTGGGGGTGTTAATAAAAAAAGCTTTTGCTGGATAGTAGGGGTGTGTGTTCGATTGTAATAAAAAAGCCAGTTGCTGAATGGTGTTTGTGGTGTAATGGATTTTAATGACAAAAAATTAATATTACCATTCCCGTTTGGCTCCAGAAACCCACAATGCTATATTCCTGTTTGGCTCTAGAAACCCACAATGTTAAATTCCCGTTTGGCTCTAGAGCGCCTCTTAATGTAAACATATGGCGTAATGTTAAATCCCGTTTGGGAAATGGAAATAGCTAAGGGCTGAAATTAAACAAATTTTTTAAAAATTGACGTAACTACGTCAACAACATGATTGGAAACCTAACCTCAAATTCGAAGTCGTGCGGGAAATACATCAACAGCACACACACACATACACACACACAACAAAAAGAAAAAAAAACAAGTCGCACATGACATTCCTTCACTAAAGACAGATACCAGATTAATAGAAATCAATTGAGAGAAGGCTGAAACCCTAAACACAAAAAAATTCTGCAGTGTTTTTAGCCATTTCAGTGACGTGACTTCACCATTTATATTCCCAAAGTGCCAAAAATGAGTAATACAGCACTAACATGTTTAGGAGTTCAAATGTTGCTACATAGCTTAAACCTGTCAAAAGTTTGTGGTCCGGATGACAAAATCCTAAAGTACTTGAGGCACAATCTTCTGAGTTGGCACAAGTGCTTACATACCTAATTTAACAATCATTGGACATTTTCAATATCCCAAAGGATTGGTCTCTAGTAAATATAGTTCCACTGTTCAGAAAAGGTGCAATGGCCAGTAATTACCGCCCACCCTCACTCACCAGTATTCTTTGCAAAGCGCTTGAGCATATTGTTTGTTTTAACGTCAGGAAGCACTTGGATAACTTTTCTATCATATCTGATAAACGACATGCCTTCCGGAGATTACACAGCTGCGAAGCACAACTTTCTTGTGTTATCTATGTTTGACCTAAACATTTAGATAAAGTTGACCAAGTATACATTTTTTTGAATTGTTAAAGAGTAAACTGTTTCATTATGGAATTGCAGGCAAAACTCCACGCTGGATAGATGCTTTATTTTTTTCTCCAAGAATAATGTGTGGTGGTAAATAGTTTCAAATCTGGCTGGTCCAAAGTATTTTCTAGAGTACTTCAAGGCACAGTACTTGGACCAGTGCTCTTCTCCTCGCACATCAATGACATCATGATTGAAATGAACTAATAAATTCGACTCTTCGCGGATGACTGTATATGCTACAGATCAATCAAAACCGAGTAGAGTACTAAAATATTACAAAACGACGTTAAAAAACTAGGACAGTGGGCACGAATATGGGGCATGCGATTCCAATCTAAAAAATCCAACACAATGCAAATAACAAGAAAGAAATGCCATAAAACTAATATGTCGAATTCTTTGGAAGGTACTACTTTCGAAAACTTCAATAAAATAAATATTTAGGAGTCACAATTATTAGTGATCTGAAATGGAACCTTCAAATTCAAGAATTATGCACCAAAGCAAATCGTACTTTAGACCTATTAGGACGTAACTTGTCATCTTGCCCACAAAATGTGAAAGAACTAGCTTTCAAGGGTTTAGTTAGACCTATTTTAGAATAGGCTTGTACAGTTTGGGACCCCCATTCCCAGGCTTTAGAAAATGAAATTGAACAAATCCAAAATGCGAGCAGCCAGGTTTGTTACAGCCAATTATGACTATACCTCAGGAAGTATGGCCTCAATATTGAATAAGTTATCTTGTAAACCATTAAAATGACATAGACTGGAAAATAGATTAATATTTTTTGTACAAAGGTCTGAAAACAAAGCAAAAATACCCTGCCACAATTTAATCAAACCGAAAAGAACCAGTAGAAATCAATACGAATATACTTATATGATACCATACGCACAAACTGATAATTATTAATTCAGCTTTCTCCCCCAAATAAATAACTTTTTAAAATTAGTACGGACGCGTTTTTTTTCTAAATTAAGTTCTTCTTGTAAAAGTTTACGCTGCGCGCTGCAAAACATGTCATTATGATGTAGCACCGAACTAATCAAGATACACAAGGAACGAGCTTATACGATTGTCACTACAAGAGGACATTAAATGATAGGTTACGCAAAAGTAAAAAAATCATCAAGCTGCTCCGAAATACTGCTACGACGGTTTCTTGTTCATATAAAATCCAATTATATCCGAATTGAATCTAAGCATTTACAACAATTATCAAAACTTAAACTCACTTTCAACCGACTGACATTTTGTAGATTAGCCGATACAGACTATAGGACTCTCGGTGCTAATTATATGGCACAACTGTGAACCCGTCTAGAAATGGTGACCATTAAATAGAGTATATACATTTTTGATGATTCATAATTGACTAATGATTACAAGTAAAATTTTAGTGAAAAAATAGAGACAAGATTCTATTGATGCAATTTTAGTATCTGTATAGACTTGACTTATGGACACTCGATAATGAACATTTCAAGCACATGTAGATAATAAAAAATAAAATAAATGCAGCTGGTCATATCGTTTTCTCCACACAGAAGCTTGCATCAAGAATGGGTATGTACTGAGAAATATAAGTTTGATCATGAGCATTTAGAAATTAAAGTTATCGATATTTTAATATGGTGCTTCCACAGATTTACTGTGGGAATTGAATTGATACCGTGAGTCGTAAACATTGTTACCGGTGCGGACAATTACTGCTTTCATAGTATAGCGACATCATGTGCATAGGGAAAGTTGTCTATTGCGGAAAAGAAATAGAGAAAATTATCCCTAACAAAATTCCATATAAGAAAAACTTTAGTTAATGACATTTTTTTCCCTACACAGTTGACATTAAATACAACGGTTTGTCACAGGCAGTTACCGGTAGTTTTCCTTTAAGAAGATATTTTGCATTTTGTTTTCGATGGTACAACCTCCCATATAGCATTCCCCACTTCCAAAAAAACTATGATATCTAGCCAGAGTCTGACTTTCCCTTCTGTTCATTTTATTTACATTTTATCCTTCCTTAAACAGTCACCCCCTCCCCGGCAAATTTTATCCATTATCCACATGGTTACTTAATCAGTTTGCACTTTTGTTTTAATTTATTGCTTTTCTTCACTTTTCTCGATAGTTTAATTATTGATCTTTTTGGAATCTTGATATATTAAGATAGGATTCTATTTCATGATATCTTTTTTTTACCCACTGTTGTCTTCTGTTAACGCCGATTTATGTATTTATTTATTTATTTTTCTCTCATTTAGCCGCTACGACAGTGGTTTATGGGCTTACATATTGTAACGACAGCAGTTTCCAACAATCCCTGTCATCACAGCCTGGAAGCACAATCCCCCTTTTTAATTCAAAGTTTTGTTTCGTTTTTGTTGGCTTTAACATCACTTTGAACACACCATTTGCTATTTCAAATGAGGAAATGGGAGCTAAGTGCCTTTCCCAAGGACACTCTGAGGCAGCCGATCTAGGCTAGATTGGGCCAGTACTGAACCGGCAACCCCTAGATTACGAATCCAACTCTCTACTAATTGAGCTACTGCGACTCCCTTATCTCGAAGGAATTTGCAAATTAGAAAAGCCTGGTTTAAACAAAAGACCTGAGATATAATCACTGTTGACCTATATGTAAATTAATCATATTTTATCATCCATTCCTCCATCTCTCAATCCCTCCTTCCCTTTATCCATTCATTCCTCCCTTTACCTCGCACACACTTACATTGAAATATGTAAAATGTGCAGCATACTTTCAAGAAAAAAAAATTGTTGAAATATATTTAAGTACCTATGTGTTTTATCTAGGCTGTATTTTGATAGTATAGATCAATTATGAAAATGTTTGCATATTTTCATGTTGGATTTTTGTGGTGCTGCAATAAGAGCGAGCAAATGACGTCAAAAAAGTATCCGTGGATTTCACTGAGAGTGAACAAATTTAGAACTAATATTTTCATAATACTTTCGACGGCTCTGTCGAATTTTTAGAATTCTGTAGGGAAAAACAAAAAAAAAAAAAAAAAATAAAAAAAAATTTTAAAAAAATTGAAATTGGTTTCTAAATTTGCTCTACACCTATCAAACTTAAAACCCCGAGATACATTACTATGCTCGGAGTAGGGTTTAATGTTTGCACGCTGCAAGATAGTAGACGAACTAAAGTTAAATAAGTAGAGGGGAGTGTAAAATTCAAATTAAATTTACAGATTGTTTTTTCTCTTATCCTATCTACGACTTGAACTTGACCTTTTGGATAGAGACAATCTGCAGGTATGAAAAGGAGTAAGACCTATAACTGAGCCCTAATTCATTTTTCTCCCATAGGTCACGGTTTGTATGAATTCGTTTTCCATTTGAGATAGGGATTGGAATACAACGGGAAGGTCAGATTTGCGACATACCTTTCAACTTTGGTGGTATATCTGCTGCACTTGTGTCCTCTCGATTTTTAGGGAATATAAAATTCAGTTTTTCTTGAAGTTATGAACAATGATTCTTCGAACAAATAGATAGTCGCAAATTTAATTAAGAGATAATTAAAACTTTAACTTGTCTTAATAATAATCACACAACATTGTAAATCAATTTCTTTGCGTAAGGAATCATCATGCATTTTGAATTTAAGAAAACATCTCCACGGCTATGTCCACCAACTCGTTGAATCAGATAAACAAGAAAACAACACACACACACACACTCACTGACAAACAAACAAACAAACAAACAGACGCATGTGTGTTAATATGCGATAATGCTCGTGTTTCCTTTATTAATTGACTTAACTGCATTATGTACGAGAGAAACTTTTGTTAAGTCAAAGTACCATACCATTCAGACCTGATCTCCGATTTGTAACGTTGAAGAAATATATAAACGGTATGCAGGGTTATCAGCAGAGTTTACAAGAAATCAGTGGAAACAACCTCATTGTCTGTAATTTTTAATAATCAATCATTCTGCAGTTACGCATGTTGCTAATGAACACACTCGGTCAACATATGTTTATTATCTTATACAATACTCCAACGTTAAAAAATATGACCAAAATATACGGGGGGGGGGGGGGGGGGGGGGGAGTATGTGTGCTATGAAAGCCGTATTTGGACCCTGCTCTAAAGTGCTGCTATAAAACAATCCAGTGGGTTATCTGGAAGGACTGGATTGTTTCATGGTAGCACTTTCGAGCAGGGTCCAAATACGGCTTTCATAGCACACATACCCCTCCTCCATATATTTTGGTCATACTTTGAACGTTGCAGTTGTTTATAAGATAAGAAACATACGTTGACCAAGTGTGTTAATTAGCAACATGCGTAACTGCAGAATGGTTGATTATTAGTTATGGATTATCTGGAAGGACCCCGACGTACATGGTCGAATGGCCGCACACGTCTTTAATCCAAGATAAGTAATAAGGAATGACTTTCATCAAAAGAGATTCAGCTCAAACTCGGATAGAGGGAGATGGGGCTGGGTGTTTGAGTATGTTTGGGGGGATGGGGTGGGGGAGGAGAGGATAAAAAAAATGTGATGAAAAAATAAATTATACCTAAACTCCAACCTCACTTGTATTCAATCCACATCCCACCACACCCCAACCCATCTGAAACAGACGAAAATCGTTAATCCACCAGGATCAATTTGTTCCGGCCGCATATGAGATACCTGGATAAAAAGTAATGAAATTCTATGTAAAGTTTGCCTTGATGTATAGATAATTCTTGACGGAAATAATACCCATCGGATAAAAGATATGGTTACTAGAGAAGACATTTTAGAAACTATGTTGTATCTACCCATGCTGAAATGATGTTCGCATCGACTTGTTTCTTTCTAACACAGCTTGCATTAACAATATTTATTTATGGATTGTTCCTCCACTCATTAATCTTGATTTCCTCGCTTAGGAGATTTTTCACAAAGCATCTACTTAGGAATATGACAAAAATAATTACAGACACATCATAGTTGCATGTATACAAATATACACAGCAGTTGCACGCACAAACACAAAAAAAACCCCACAAGGTGTTTCACTGTAGACATATGACTGTGGGGATGTACTTTTCAGCATAACCCAATGTTTCATCCGTTTCGGCAATCGCTGAGGCAATATGTATATAGGCGAGTGACCCTGTATGCACTTCCCCAAGTATTAGAACACTGAATCAATTCACTTTTTATACTTGCATATTAAACTAAAATTATTAGTATCATTAAAGATTGAATATATTACATATATATGGCCAAATTGTTGTTCTTGTTATTGCTACTCTTGTCAAAATGGAGAGTCATATTTTCATGATTGTGTGGCTAATACAATTCTCACAAAATACAGTAAATAAAATTGTAACATCTGATATCCTGCATGGCCGCCTAAGCTAAGAACTTAATACTCGTTCTATCTTTTCTCCTTCTGAAGGAAAAGTCGAATCGGCATAGTTTGATTTGAAACTGATTGACATTTTTCCATGTCTTAAAGCATATATCGGTTAATTCAACCATTATAACTATAATAACCCGCAAACACCACATTCTAAGAAATTCAGTATAATCCCCCACCCCAAAAGTCCACATGTTTTGTGCATATGAGTAATATTACCAATGGAAGTAAAATCCTTGTTCATGCATATTTTGTTTGAACGAGCTTATAAAATGGTGTGTTCAGTAAAACTAATTTCTTTCTTTACAAATGGTTTGGACCAGCTTTTATATTAAAGCATAAGTACCATAGATGGTGCAGTTCAAATGAATGTTGACCGCCAAACTTTCTCTCTCTCTCTCTTTCTCTCTCTGGTTATGTACCAAGCGTTGTTGAAATCGGTTTTAAAATTTTTTATGTAGCATTTTCACTACCAGTAACCTTCATCTTGAAGCACCCCATGCAAAATTATTGTATGTTCAAACTTTAGTAAACATTTGATGTGTAGTAGTTAAGTTATTACCCGCAAACATTTTCAAAGGCAGAATTTATTTTAAAAACAGTGATCTTGTCTCGTAGCTACTTACATCAAGATTGGTAGGGTTCTTTCCCAAGGCCAAGGAAACAAAGTTGCATTGAAATCCATTTACTATAACTGGAGTTATTTACCAGAAATGAAATATAATGATATGAGAATCAAGCTCTAGGGATCAAGGTCACTGTTACGAAAAAGTGATTATGCCTATGCATTTAATTTATGTTCACATTCACGCAAATTATATACATCACATATAAATTATTGATAACTTTTATTTTAAAAAAATGTGTAAATGTTCTATACACAACACAACAACCTGTTTTAGAGCTCTCTATAAGCTCGTGACACTGTGAGTCCTGGTTTTGAATTTACACAAAATTTAAGTTTAACAATTACAAATAACACGAATTGCAATGATGACTATTTGGATGAGATGTTCTGGCCCCGAATTCATAAAACTTTCAGGCCTTAGAATGAGAAATTGTTCGAAACTTTGAGATCAGATTTCCCGTATGCTATTTATGATAACCGGAGAAAAATTTCAGCTTTTGGTACTTCCATTAAAATAGCTCGGTAAATCTGGAAATTGTTTCCTTGGGTGGAACTGCGATTTCTACAGACTGATTTTCAATAAAGGTCTAAAATGTTTACTTGAACAGGTTGAATAATTTAAGGTCAGGTTTTGGCAGTTTGCTCCTCCTAAAATATTTATGCAAATTGTACAGCTTTTACATATTTGAATCTGATTTACGACTATTTACTTTGTAAAAGTTTGATATTCAAGGCCTGGACATTTAATCTCCAGAAAGTGGATTCCTAACTGTGGTCTGGGTGAAAAGAGCAGGGGTCCCAAAATGTGTGCAGAAAACTACAGTGGAAACCGAAAGAGCGAATATAACTCTTATGGACTATAATTATCATTACAGTTTCTGTATTATTTTCAGTTATCCTCTGAACATATTCTAGTCTAGTTAATTTAACGTCTTTTCTGGCAAATTAGGACAATTTTCTATTTACCTCTCTGAGATAGCACAAGTATGAACCATCATGATTCACCGAGTCAGAAAACTGATGGTCAATTAATGATAGTGTATATGCAATACTTGTAGAGAGGTCTGTGGTTTATTAAAATTAGCAAAAGGACAAATAAGTGTCAACAGTATGCTTTAGTGACAGAATAAATACAATTTTCTATGACTCTCTCCCCAGTCATGGACTTATTAATCACTAATGTTTTTGAGAAACACGGCACCCCTTATAGTTAAATAATGAACTGAGATGTATTTAACATTATCTTAATTTGAGCATTTCGTGGTTTGTCAATAAACTGTGAGGTGTTTTAAATCTAAGCATTTATAACAAAAACAATAAATAAAAGGAAGGAAAAAACAAACTTCTGAATACCCGCAAATTTTTGACTAAATGAACAATCGAATATTTCAGTTTTCTAGTATTTCATTGCAGTTTTGATATCATTGCAAAATTTTGTGTGTGCAGGATTCCTGAAATGTCTGCGAGCAGTACACGAATGATAGTATTAAAATTCAAAGTTACGCTTGTGATTATGGTGCAATTTTGTAACAGTGAGCAAAACTGTATGCAAATAGCAGGTTAACGGTTACATGTGAAACTATCGAAAGCAAGACAAGTCTAAAATCGTCCTCAAACCTCAGAAATTTTTTATTTATCATTAAATACTTTAAAGATAGTATATACACTTTGGGTCGTTCCCTTGCCCCAGAACTTTGGAAATAATTCAGAGTGTTTCTCAGTTCACCATCAAAGATGAGAATAGGCGATATATATCAAATACAAGGTATACAGATTAAAGATATAGAGGATATTTGTCTGTATTGAATGAATAATGGATATATTTGCAAATTTTCTTTTTATTTTATACTCAAACTTCTTGGCTAGAAATATGTATAACAGACTGAAGTAGCACATTTATTACGGTATCCCGCGCGATAATGTCAGCTGTTTACTGTTTATGTTCTGCTGTGTTTTGTGTATATTTGCACAGCAAATATCGGTGCCAAGGGTGACACAGTAGCCCACCCAGTAACCATATATACACTTACTGGGTATATAAATTCAAATTTATGGATACAACTAAAATTGGCCTCAGTATTATTCCCTAACCATCAAGGACATATCACTGGGCAATTACTTTGAAACTATTGAGATCTAAACCATCTAATCATAGATATATGCACCTACTGGGCATGTAAAGAAAAATTAGGACATGCAGCTTAAAATATCTTCTGAATCGGTTCCTACCGCCCGCCTGGGCTACATCCCAAAGTCACTGGGCTACATCCCAAAGTCAGTGGGCTACATCCCAGAGTCACATACATTTGTTAGGTGGTACAAAGTGGGCTACATCCCCGAGTCAGTGGGCTACATCCCAGAGTCACATACATTTTTTAGGTGGTCCAAAGTGGGCTACATCCCAGAGTCATATAAATTTTTTAGGTGGTACAAAGTGGGCTACATCCCAGAGTCAGTGGGCTACATCCCAGAGTCACATACATATTTTAGGTGGTCTAAAGTGGGATACATCCCAGAGTCGCATACATTTTTTCAGTGGTATAAAGTGGTCTACATCGCAGAGTCAAGATTAAGGTGGTACAAAGTGGGCTACATCCCAGAGTCACATACATGTTTTAGGTGGTACAAAGTCGACTAGATCCCATAGTCACATACATGTTTTAGGTGGTATAAAGTCGGCTACATCCCAGAGTCATATACATTTTTTAGGTAGCATAAAGTGGTCTACATCCCAGAGTCACATACATGTTTTAGGTGGTACAAAGTCGGCTACATACCAGAGTCACATACATTTTTGGGTGGTACAAAGTGGGCTAGATTCCAGAGTGCCATACATTTTGTAGGTGGTACAAAGTGGGGTAGCTCGGCGATATGGGTGTGCTACAATTGATCTAATGGTTGTGGTTTGTCTTTCTATTTAAAGTTGTTAAGAGAACACGTTACTTACTGTCAAGATCAGAAATTAACCTGCGACATGTTAACCTTTGGACCTAATATTGGTTCACACTTTTACCATTGCCTTTCAATAGAACCAATGAAAAAAAGAAGAAAAAAAAAAACAAAAGAAAAAAAAAAAACTGAGTGGATGGGAAGGAATATACTGATGTATCTCCCTTTAGCCTCTTCAAAGAACAAAATATACAATTCAAAAGCTGTTTGATTGTAACATTTTCACGCCGGTAATGTGACTTATGTAATTATTTTCCTTCCAAAGCCTCTCTGGGAAATTTTGTCTGCCGTGCGTAGTATATATAGATAATAAAGCTACAAGTCATAACATAGTCAAACATAAAACAGCGGAGGCACTGAAGGTATACTTGACTTATTTTGTACACATTCGGCAAGATAAGATTTCCAATAAAGTCCATTTATATGTGACATTCAACGTTTGGCAGTAAATAAAGCTTGTCGTCTTTTAAAGGATCGGAAAAAGGACATGCATTTATTCCTTCGGAGTTCTAAGGTCGCTATCAGTATACTCCAAAGACGTGGACATAGCGTTGATAAGAACAACGAAGGACGCGTATATAATATTTATATCTTTGTATTAACGAATCATATTCGACATTGCGATAACGTGACCTAACGGAAAAACCTAACTACACATTGAGTACTGCCCTGTTTTTCTGCACCACCGCTAGTTTTCCGCCATGACAATATTGGTGGGTTAAGGTACATTCAACTCGATTCTCGCTGGTGAAGGACGAATGAACTCAAATACAGGCAAGGGACATCATATAATTGTCTGTATTCTACCATTACAGGGACATCATATAATTGTCTGTATTCTACCATTACAGGGACATCATATAATTGTCTGTATTCTACCAATTACAGGACATCATATAATTGTCTGTATTCTACCAATTACAGGGACATCATATAATTGTCTGTATTCTACCAATTACAGGCAAGGGATATCATAGAATTGTCTGTATTCTACCAATAATTACAGGCTAAAGATCTTCTTCAGGACTACAGAACAACATCTATGCCTACAAATTGTGTACTTGGAAGCATAAATAAGGGTACTTTTACTGTGGGTTCAGGGTAATGATCGTTGCTGACGAATATGAACTTTAGGCCAGTGTATTAGCAGTTCCAGTTTTCAAACCCTGAGCACTCAATCAACATTTCATGATAGCTGTCAGGTAAGTTATATTCAGATAATTATTTTATTTATTTATTACCATTATTCAATCCGGTTTATTGTGACTGGTCATTTCTGTTCGTCTCTCCGTCCTTCCGTTAGTCTGCTCGTGTGTCCGTCACTCACGTATATGTATCGCTCAATTGCACTGTATCGGTAACATTTGACACTTCTTTCAATCTAAAGGGTAAGGGTTTAGTATAAAGGAAACAATAAAAGTTAAAGATACCGAATGAATCTAGGTCTTACTTCATATTATATGATTGCTTAATTATTTTACTTTCACAAACTCGATGGCAACCTCTAAGATCCTTTTTGACAAGAACGAGGAATCTGCATATCACCATTTCAATTGCAAATTTGAATAACGCAGTATATGTTCTGATCTTATAAGTTAAGCCTGACGTATTCTTTATGAAAGTTAAGTACTTATAAAGTATTGTCGTATATATTATAAAGTATTATTGGAAACGAATCTAAAATTATTATTTTCGAACCATTTCTATATATGAATTGGTATTCAAAGTCGAAAGTAACGCAACAATGTACTTTGTAAATGAATGCCCTACAAATGCCAAAAAAAATAAAAAAAATAAAAAAATAGAATAAAATAATTAAAAAAAAACAACAAACTTCTATAAAAAAAAAAATAATAATAATAAAAAAATACTCAGTTGCTCTCATGTACTTCAACCACCGTTTGGAAAACTCAAGCGATATGCCTAAAGCGACCTGCTCAAAAGTGCATCAAAAGGTTCCGCTTTAGAGGTGGTTTTTTATTTTTTAAAGAGAAAGGGAAACATTCTGTTTTCCATTTATTTCATAATTATGTAAATTTATATTATGAAATTAAATACTCGGATGAAAACACATACTTCTGTAATGTTTTTCCAGTGGAAAAGATTCCATAAATAATTTGTATTCATGCCTAATTTACAAGGTTTAAATTGTAAATCAAACCTATTGACAACCACTAATTAATAACTGATGCCTCAAAAAATTATATTAGTAGAAGTTTAAAATATATTCAAAATACTTAGCATAACTGATACTTTGAAGTAATAAAACATTGTTTATGAGCTTACTTTTCTTTCTGCTTAAAGTATGAGCCCCTCAAAAACCATTTTCATAATCAATCATTATGTGCACAATTTTGAAAGAAATATAATATGTAAATATCATTTTGGTTGGGAGGGGGGGGGGGAGCGTGCCTAAAATGAGGAAAATTACCCAAATAATAAGGTAAAAAAGTACGGAAAAATAGCAACCAGAGTGTAAACGTGATGTCATCACGACGTTACAAGAGACGAGATCTAAAATACATTCATAAACAAGATTTTTTTAATGAAAATGTTTCTTTCAGCAAACACTTTTGCCAAGATTCGATCTCTGAAAAACAAATTGGGTCCATATTATGGAATTACTGTACCTTGTGCTTTATTAGGACGTCCCTTTTTCCTAGCAATTAGTTTAATGAGAATTTAAAAATTTCGATGAATATCATGTCCATTTTCCCCATTTAATTTTTTGAGGATTTTTTCTAATAATAATAATAATAATAATAATATTAATAATAACCACTTTAATATTTCGGAATATGATGTGAAATCTGACATGTTCCGCAAAATTAAACTCTAAATGACCCATGCATGGGTTTATCTACAAATACCACTCAGAGTTACAATTCTTTGACTTTATTTATCTAATGTAAAAAAATAATTCTTACTTACAATTGCTGTCCCTAAAAATATATTTTCTTTCATATACAGAGCGTAGTCAGTTAAAATATTTGAATCTATTATATTAAAATGCAACGGTCCCTTCAAGTGAGCAAAACATTTGACAATTCGATGTTGTGAATGAATGACGATTGGGATCATTTGAAAATAAATAGTCGTTTATTGTACTTTTATTTTAAATGGGCAGCAATGAAACAGTATACTCTACGTGGGTGTCTTGAATAAAGCTGAAGACCACCTAATTCAAAAAGATATATTTGTGTGTATGTTAAGTTAAATAATGATAAGATAAATGTCACGTGCATTGATTAATAGCCTTCAATCAAGCAGAATATATTTAGCTTTATATGCTAAATTTAGACACCAAGAAAGGAATATTGCGATAAAGATCTCTGTACAGTGTAACCACGAACAAAGACAAAAAATGTAAGCAACGGGTCTTTAATTCATGATAGAGAAGCGTTGAATGATCTTGCCGTCCCTTTAGTTACAGTCGAATGATTTGCATGATTTTAAGAGCTTAGCCTGAAAATGTTCCCTATATTTGGGTGAATTAAACCTGATCTAGATCCAACACACACACACACACACACACACACACACACACACACACACACACACACACACACACACACACACACACACACAGGTTGAAGCCGAGGACCTTAAAACTTCACTAACACATTGAGGACCACACAAAGGAGATGGAATACAAGGTTAATTTCTTTCACGTTCACTTGTTCATCATGTGCTTTATCTGTGCAAAAATAAATTTTGTTGCTATCTTAATAGCAAACTCGGTAGTTATCAAAAGAAATTTTATGTATATAGGAGGACAGCGTACAAGATTGTGAGGTCTGAAGTGTGATTTTCTGAGGTCCACATGTGTGCAACTTTCTGAGGTTTGCATGTGTGTGATCTTCTGATGTCTGCATGTGTATGATTTACTGAGGTCCACCTGTGGTGTGACTTTACGAGTTCTGCATGTGTGTAATTTTCTGAGGTCTGCACGTGTATGATTTACAGAGGTCTGTCTGTGATACATGAGATGCCATTAAATATAAAAACGAAAGTGCAGCATGGTTCATCCCAGAACCTCAAACAGCATTTGAAACATAAATCAGAAACGCAAGCAGCCACAAAAAATATACATGTGACCCTGACATTCAAGCCGGGACCATTGATGTGGAATGCAAAACATCTGGTGACAGTATAAAAGTATACCAAATTTCATTCACTTTTCTACAACAGCTCATAATTTATGGATTGGAAAGAAAAATGTTACTGACCGAAATTTATGTTATTGGCATGTAATCTTGACTTTGAAGTTAGGACCCAACGTGGTACACAACAAATATACTAAGTTACATCAATTAATCTCAGATGGCTCTAATGTTAAATAATAATGGAAAGCAAAGTAGGAAGGAAAAAATATATTGACCCTTGACCTTGAATACAGGACGCCGAATGTAGTATGCAACGATGACGTAAAAGCACACAGAGTTTCATCTCTTTGTCTCAAATGGCTCTCAATTTTAGAGAAGATAGGAAAGAATGATGGAAAACTTAAAATATTGACCCATGACCTTGGATATACGATACACAAAAGCTCCAATGTTATAAATGATATTGAAAGTGTGATGGTAAACTTAAAATATTAAGCCATGGCATTGACCTTGAAGATAGGATGCCCAATATGATTTGTGACACAGCTTCTAATGATGTACAAGCATTCCAAGTTACAACTCTTAATCTCAAATGGCTTGAAAGTTATCGTGCTACACGGAAAATACAAGGAAAAGCTTAAAATATGAGATGTGACCTTGATCTTGAAGACAGGACCCCAGTGTAGTAGGCAACATACTTTCTAATGATTATGCAAGAGTATTCCAAGATTCATCCCCAGATCTTGAATGGCTTTAAAGTTTTTGAGTAGAAATGGAAGTGTGGTGGATGGAAAGATTTATATTATGTGACCCACTTTTTGCAACAAGGCTAGCAAAATAAAAAGTGTATGCGTAATAGTTTATGGAGCATGAAAAGTGGATCGATGTAACATACAGTATGTTAATAGTAGTTTTGAAGAAAGTGAACCAATGATAAAAACTTCAAATTGCTGCTTTAAGCCTTGATAATTGTAATTCAGTTTCAGCTATTGCAGGATCCACATATAACAGCTATTGCAGGATCCACATATAACAGCTATTGCAGGATCCACATATAACAGCTATTGCAGGATCCACATATAAAAGCACAAACATAACAAGGCACCAAAGTAAATTTGAATCTGTCACCTGTTTAGTAGGGTAATCTGAAAGCAGAAAAGACAATACAAAAATTGTACCAGAGTGTATATATATATATATATATATATATATATATATATATATATATATATATATATATATATATATATATATATATATATATATATATATATATATATATATATAGCCGACTCTCTAACACTTGGTCGAAGTTCGAGTATAAGAAACGGATATTGCGTCGAAGCGTGTATTGGGTCGAGAAAAGGATTGCGACTTAATGTTTCACGGCCAATTTCTTTACGTTTCTCCTTTTTCGGTCGGAAATTGTTTGCTGAGATACAATTCCATGGCCCTGAGATACAATTCCATGGCCCTGAAAAATAATAACCAACTCTATTTCCAATGATTAAGCACCAAACTTTCTAACATTTGCTTTCAAAGTTGAGGGGGTTATATCTGGCTAGTGTAAAAAAAAGTACATTATGTTGAAAGACCTTTTTTTGCGTTAGTTTCGATGAAAATAGGTTTATATCTTTGTCTAATCTAGCTCATAAAATACACGTAAAAAATATGCAGAAATATACAATATTAGAAAGAGATACACTTTTCAAGAATCCAAATGTCGCAGATATATTTTTAGCGCCCCCTATTGTGTAAATTACAGTGAAGGTAGAACAAAGATGGTGTCGTTTCGATTGTTTTACAGTGTGGTGCAGTAATAAAGCTTTCGTTGTATCTACCAATCATTTTGTATATATCTTATTCGTTAAAATCGAGGTCACCAAACCAAGACAAAACAGGTTGAGGCTTGCAGACTGTGCGTGGGGTCATGGGGTTTGTACTTCATATGAGTGCAATCTTTATCGTTAGAAAGTATGTTACCATTAGAAATGTACTAGATATATGCACATATTACTCTTTATGCCTTATTTGCCCAGTTATATTTTACATTTATGATTTTGGTAGTGGCTACATATCCGACACATGCATTAGTCCTAAAATGTAAGATATGGACTCTGATATTTATACTTAAACTTTAAATTAGTTCAAACATTCATTGTGCACACCGTTTGCTAACTTCTTATACAATTTTCAGCAGCAAAACGCAGATTTCACTTCAATTGTGTACATTTTAAAAAAACCAATATGTTTTCAGTAAGTTATTCAGACTCTATTTTTTTTACAGCAGCAGTCAATAAATAAAAATGATAAGCTTCAATAATTTAAGTGGTTTGAAATTCAAACAAGATGCAGCATATGAGACTTTACGAATATGGAATAAAAATAAAATTATGGGTTTTTTTTCACAAAGAGTCTTTGAAAGCTATTTTAAATACTATATGCAACATTTGACAAGGAAAATGATCGATTTGAAGATGTTTTTTTTATTTTCATAATTTAAGTATCACATTATCATATAATAATTCAGCTGTATTTGCTATTTTCGCCCGTTTCGCTCAAAAACCAGGTATATATTCAAACATAAGCATGGTAAAAAATTCAAGTATATATTCAAACATAAGCATGGTAAAAAATTCAAGTGTATATTCAAACATGGTAAAAAATCCAGGTATATATTCAAACATAAGCATGGTAAAAAATCCAGGTATATATTCAAACATAAGCATGGTAAAAAATCCAGGTATATATTCAAACATAAGCATGGTAAAAAATCCAGGTATATATTCAAACATAAGCATGGTACAAAATCCAGGTATATATTCAAACATAAGCATGGTACAAAATCCAGGTATATATTCAAACATAAGCATGGTAAAAAATTCAAGTGTATATTCAAACATAAGCATGGTACAAAATCCAGGTATATATTCAAACATAAGCATGGTAAAAAATTCAAGTGTATATTCAAACATAAGCATGGTACAAAATTCAAGTATATATTCAAACATAAGCATGGTACAAAATCCAGGTATATATTCAAACATAAGCATGGTACAAAATCCAGGTATATATTCAAACATAAGCATGGTAAAAAATTCAAGTGTATATTCAAACATAAGCATGGTACAAAATCCAGGTATATATTCAAACATAAACATGGTAAAAAATTCAAGTGTATATTCAAACATAAGCATGGTACAAAATTCAAGTATATATTCAAATATAAGCATGGTACAAAATCCAAGTGTATATTCAAACATAAGCATGGTACAAAATCCAAGTGTATATTCAAACATAAGCATGGTACAAAATCCAAGTGTATATTCAAACATAAGCATGGTACAAAATCCAAGTGTATATTCAAACATAAGCATGGTACAAAATCCAAGTGTATATTCAAACATAAGCATGGTACAAAATTCAAGTGTATATTCAAACATACGCATGGTACAAAATTCAAGTGTATATTCAAACATAAGCATGGTACAAAATCCAAGTGTATATTGAAACATAAGCATGGTACAAAATCCAAGTGTATATTCAAACATAAGCATGGTACAAAATCCAAGTGTATATTGAAACATAAGCATGGTACAAAATCCAAGTGTATATTCAAACATAAGCATGGTACAAAATCCAAGTGTATATTGAAACATAAGCATGGTACAAAATCCAAGTGTATATTCAAACATAAGCATGGTACAAAATCCAAGTGTATATTCAAACATAAGCATGGTACAAAATCCAAGTGTATATTCAAACATAAGCATGGTACAAAATCCAAGTGTATATTCAAACATAAGCATGGTACAAAATTCAAGTGTATATTCAAACATACGCATGGTACAAAATTCAAGTGTATATTCAAACATACGCATGGTACAAAATTCAAGTGTATATTCAAACATACGCATGGTACAAAATTCAAGTGTATATTCAAACATACGCATGGTACAAAATTCAAGTGTATATTCAAACATACGCATGGTACAAAATTAAAGTATATATTCAAACATGGTACAAAATTAAAGTATATATTCAAACATGATACAAAATTCAAGTGTATATTCAAACATAAGCATGATACAAAATTCAAGTATATATTCAAACATAAGCATGGTAAAAAATTCAAGCAGCAAAAGGAAGTTGTAACAACTTAAACACTCTTTAAAGCAGCAGTACACAAGGTCACGTGATATGCGCGAACCTCAAACGTGCAGACAGTACGCTGAATGTTAATAAGAGTGTTTGGCAAGAACGGGGCTGGCTATACGATTAATAAATAAAGTGCACTCAACTTCAAGCATTGCAAATAGACACGAAACTTTTGAGTATAACCACATCTGATTCTGATACATACATCAATATTAATTTTTCATTATGCCCACATTTAACTTACATAAAAGTATTCGTACTAAATTCAGGTTTGGTATTTTTAAAATTCGTAATTAGATCTCTTTACATTTTAATTGATCAATTTCGGAAACAATCACACCTCTAGACAAGACAATCTTTCCAATGGACAAAAGTTTAACACAAATCTAGGAAAGTCACACAGGTATAAAGTATAAACGTGGAGAGCAGAGTTCAGTAAAGACAGACAGATACATATACATACAGACAAGCAGGCAGATACACACAGAGTCAAAGAGATCATATTATTATAGAAAACATCTTTTCCTTTAGAACTGAACCTTTCAAATTCAAGTTTTGTCAAGTAAACCATATATACTTCAAGCTTAAATAAATCAACTTGATCTTCATTTCTAATAACATTTCATCTTGTACGTTACATGTGCCTGTCTCTCTTTTGCATTTTGTCGTCCGCCGCTTAGTTGAGAAAGCGTTAAAATAGTCAATGTACGTTGTTTTTTTCCCGGTTTTTTAATTAGTTTCCACCCTCTGTCCGTGCTTTAGCAAATTGCTCCGTTTTTCTTAACCCCATTCTTCCGTACGTCCGTCCATGAACAAAAACCTGAAACCCCTCCAGCGTTCTAACTTTTGTTTTTCTATTTATCAAACACTCAATGTTGTTTCAGTTCAAGGAGGGAAATAAAGAACATACTGACCTTATATTTCCTATAATTATGGCACTTCATCAGCATCAAATCAACAGTCAAACACCTTGTAAATATGTGAACATTCATCGCATTTTTTTATTGCACCCAATTCGATGTATAGCTTTAAACACTCATAGATTAAGATGAAATCGATAACGAATACATCTGTACCACGCTTTGCAAGTTATGGCCCATATTTGTCTAAAAATAGGCATGTTAGCAATGAGGCATTGTAATATTGTTTCAACCAAATATGCGTTCAAACTTCATCTTCACAAGATAGTAGATTCAACCACCGTCATACATTTTGATCTTTTTTCGAGAGGTTTGATCCCCAAATTTCTTACACCCTAAAAACTTTCAAACGCTGTAGGCATTAACCTTTTATGTTTTAAATTTCATTAAATTATCTCTTAAGCTGTTTCTTAAAATGGTTGAAAATAAATTCGATGATTATCTTTTTGTTTTCAGTAATGGATCCTGATCGACGTATAACGGGCTTACTTTTAAAATACTCCAGCAGCAATTTTTTTATAATGATAAAATTTAGCATGAAGATTCATTTATAGAATGTCCGATCAATGCGACCATCCGCCAATTGTGACCATTTTATTAAAAATATTGCCCTTCGTCGACCTAAAATACGTAATTGAATTGTGAATATTTAAGCAATTACATTTTTAACAAATACAACCAAATTTACTGTGAATTTGCAATTTAACAAGATCTTGGATAAATGAATAGATTAAGCACGATTTTGACATATTTTGCAGAGTTATTGCCCGTGATTGTCGAAGCACACCCACGTGATGTGATGCAAACAGTTAACATTTTAACCTAAGGAGGCAAGGATCATATAAATACATGGACGAAATAAAGATTGATTGCTAAGTTAACTTGTAGATGGGGATCCAAATAAATTTCTGCTGCTGGCAATTTCATATCAATGATAGTAAAAACTTCATGCAATCTCGCAAATACTGAATGATATGTAAAATATCAACTCATCCTGGTACTTTGTATTTCGAGTGTATGATTTATTTATTTATGTCTTTTGTTTTATTATTTTGTTTGGTTATGACGTTGTATCCTAGTGTAACCGAACTTTGTTGTACTATAGTTTCTCTTTATCTTAATCGTATTTGAACTCATCGAACGTGCGACTTTGGAATAATTCATATTCCTTCATCCGATTCTCCGCTTATTTTAAGTTATTTTACTTTATTTTTTCTTGATTTGTGCTTTCAGAAAGATATATTTTGAGGAGACACATATCTCCTATTAACATATGACCTGTACGTATCTACAGCTTATCACATCGAGCAAAATACTGAGGGTTTCATTTTTCATTTCCTGTTTGAATATATTTATTATTTAACCGATTTCTTCTTTTAGCTCAAAACCTTGACATTTGTTTGGTGTAACTGCGTCAGATCTGGCATTCGTGCTAACTGCGTGATCAGCCTATATTTCCAGGTATTAGTAACTATAGTCAGCTATGAAGCTGGTATCGTATATCTGATAAAGTATGGAAACTCGAGGGGAGGACGACATTTAAACAGGATGCGGGCTATTGAGATAATGAGGCAGGATTTTGACTCACGGAGCATTAAACTTGTATACACATTCATATTCTAAATATCTGTTCATGTCAAGATGCATGAGTTTGCGTCTTCATGTATGAGTAATTGTTAAAAGAAATGACAACGACTACCAACAAACGCCAACAATTCTTTAAATTTAATTGCTACCATTTAAACTCCTTTATCAGCCGAACAGAAACACCCATGAGGACTATGAGTCAGTAGCGTTCAGTCAACCGACAATCCAAGTCCAAAGGAAAATCTGATTTATCTACCAAGGACTTGTTCTCAGACTTTAACTTTAGCCCACACAGGTTATGTTAGCAATCCAAAATAGTGCCATTAGCTGCATGTTATAACAACCAGGATGAGTGTCAGGATGCTGCACCAGCAGCGAGAGAGAGAGAGAGAGAGAGAGAGAGAGAGAGAGAGAGAGCAGTTGAGACTAAGGGCTTTCCATCTGGAAAAATGTACACTTGACTCTTGATTTACACCAGTCTGGTGCCCAGAGTAGCTCCATGATGACGCCATGTGTATGGGTTCCTTCAGTGGCGGCTCGAGGTGGGTGGTGTGCAATTGCCCCCGGCCGCGGGGGGTGGGGGGGGGTGCAGCTGTAACCGGGGCTTAGATGCGGGGGTGGGTGGGTGCAGGTTTGCATCTGACATAAAAACTCTTCCCTGTGGCAAAGTAGGGGCGCCACTAAAGAACATTGCCCCCCGGGCGCCTCGAAACCTCGCGCCTCTACTGCTGACTTGTGCTATATTTCCACGAAATGTTAGAAATGTTAAAGTTTGCATTTACATCATTTAAGAGTGAGAACTGATGCATTATGTTTAGGGACAGATCGTTTTATTTGGAGGGGAGGGGGGAACTGGGATTTTGTTTCGAGAAAAAAAAAATCGGCTCACAACTAGCTTGACAAAAACATTTTTGCTTTGATTTATAGCAAAGAAAAAAAAACTATTATATCCATTATATTATTTGAAAAAATAAAATGATCTTAAGGTAAAACACATATATTAAAATATCCCGACTCCAAAGAAAATTCCAGACCCCCTGCCCCCCTCCGCTCCGAAGATTAAATGGTCAGTCCCTAATGTTCATCAGGGCGTAAAGTCACAAAAATTGTCTGCTCCACCTTTGTGAATCCATGTAGTAGCCAATAAGTCGAATATTGCTTTCTCGAAACGCAATATTCGCGAAATGTAAATTATTAACAACCCAAATGTGTGCCAACGGCTCATGAAAGATTCACGGTACTAATTCAGCTCCTATAGCAAACCTATGGAAACACCATGATATTAAAAATTTAATAACATTAAATTTCTGAATGTTCATGATCAAACCTATATTTCTCAATATAGACCCATTTTTGATGCAAGCTTCTTTGTGGAGAAAGCTATATGTCCCTTGGCATTTTTTGGATTTACCTGTGTTTGAAACATGTGTTTTCAATTCCGCACCTAAAGAATCAGATGCTAATTTCAGCAATGAGTGTTCCAAAGTCAAGCACGTAAAATGACTGAAATTCCATCAATAACACATTGTCTCTATTTTGTTCAGTCACAAAAGGAACAAGCTCTCAAAATATTCTTTGAAATAAAATTTCACTTTTGATTATCAGCCAATCAAAGCCAGTCAGACTAACATGCACTCTATTTTATCTTCACCCTTTTCTAGACTGGTTCCCATTCTTCCATATAATTAGTGCCGTGAGTCCTATTTCCACCCTTGATTTACTTGACAGATCTATATATAGTAATAGAATGCATAAGTAAACAATGTGCATAATTCCGCTTGTCAATGACTGCAGTAGTGAGTATTACATTATATTGAAAGTTCATGTATACCAACAATAGCAACCAACAATAGCAATGGTGCATTTCAGGCAACATTTAAACATTTGAGATTCATTTCAGAAAATCAGAAAAAAATATTAGAATACATTTGTCTAATCAAGAGTACCTTGTTCGATATAACCACTTATCTCTCTTCTATTTAAGATTGAAATATATTATCAGCCTTGTCCTATCATGGAAAAAATGAACAAAAGGTCAATATGACCACATATATGTGCAAGTTTATTTTCAGTAAAGGGGATTTACATAAAAACAATTACTTAAGATTTCTCCATAAGACATATAAATTAAAACTAAAGTGAAGTAGGCAAAAGCGAATAGAAAGTATGAAGTTCCAAAACATTCAATAAATAAAACTGGTGGGACATAAGATCATGATGGATCATTGGATCATGGAGGGACATTGGATCATGATGGGTCATTGGATTATGGAGGGACATTGGATCATGATGGGTCATTGGATTATGGAGGGACATTGGATCATGATGGGTCATTGGATCATGATGGGACATTGGATCATGATGGGACATAAGATCATGATGGGTCATCAGCATTACGCATTGTTGTAGAGTCCTAAGGGATCATATCTCAAGCATAATGCTTCAAAACACGACTAGGAAATATAAGATTGGTGACCATAATTACTCTATAAATGGTAAATTGTCTAAACTTTATATATTTGATTGCATAGATATTAACCAATGTGCAAAACACCCCACCCAGCATACTCAAATCTACACAATTACCACCCACCCCACTTTCATGGCAGCAGTGGACATATCTGAAAACGTGTGTAATATCCGACTGAAAAGCATTCTGAAGTAGACAAAAGGTATTCATTTTGCTTATTATCAACAAATATGAATAGAATTTTGCATATATAGTAACTTAATTGTACATGAATATGTGGAGCCACTGCAAAACTGTTGTTCTCTATGAGACTAACGATACTAATTCAGCTTCCATGGTAAACCTATGATATTAAAAATTCAATAACTTTAAGTTTCTGAATGTTCATGATCAAACGTATATTTCTCAATATAGACCCATCTTTGATGCAAGCTTCTTTGTGGAGAAAGCTATATGTCCCGTGACAAGTTTTGGATTTACATGTGTTTGAAACATTTGCTTTCAATTCCGCACCTAAAAAATCAGATGCCAATTTCATGAATGAGTGTTCCAAAGTCAAGTATGTAAAATGACTCAAATTTCATCAATAAAACATTGTCTCTATTTTTTCAGTTACAGATAGTATTAGCTCTCAAAAGATTCTTTTACTAAAATTTTACTTTTGATTATCAACCAGTTATGGCCAGCCAGACCCATAATGTACTCTATTTTATCTTCTTCCGTTTCTAGACTGGTTCCCATTCTTCCATATAATTAATACCGTGAGTCCTGAGGTCTAACTGGACAGTTGTTTTGGTAAATTTTTATCGCTCTAAGACAGATTGCAGAAAAATTAGAATATTTTCTACATTAAAGATAGAAATAAAAACTAACCAGTGATTTTTGTGGAAAGCATGCTTGTCAGATTTTAATTAAGGTATTCAGGTTAATTCCATGTACAACGGATAGTTTTTACACTTCACCAACACTACCACCATTCCCTCATTTTTACTTACTTTTTTGACCGTAAATAGCTATTTTGAATATTTTCCTGTGACAAGGCGGCTTAAGCAATTAATACGGGCAGTTCACTGGTATTATAACAAATTGGCATGCTTCTAATCACCTCTTAACCATCTCGATTTTAGGTATTTACCGCTGTAGCAGACATGCATAAATACGTAAACCAAGTCGGCTGTTCATTTGCACCCCAAGTTACGCATTTGATCTGCAATGCTAGTCTAACTGTGACAGACAGTCACCAAACAAGCCAACCCATTTTCAAGCCTAACTCAAAGTAAATGTAAACCAACTTGCAGATTTAGTTTCTGTGTGAATTTAAAAGCAGAAGGCTCACGCTTTTCAGGCCCATGCCCTCTTCCTTAAAAAATAGGGGGGGGGGGGGGTCAAAATACGAAACTATCCAGTGAGACCTGAAAATGCATCCACTTCATTCTTCTAGGATTTTATTCCATCAGGAAGAAGAGATATGTGCAACAGTGTCAATATGGGCTGCCAAGTATGTGAGATATTTTGCCTCGACTTGCCCGGTCAGTCGACAAGGGAACATGCTACACAGCACCGTGTATGCTGGAAGTAAGACCTTGACTCGCCTCTGTCATAAATATCAGGGTCCACGTTTTACATTGTAGGACTAAGTATAGCACCAGACTTTATGTAAAAATTGTTCAATTCACCATCGATTAGCTCCTTCGAGAGAACAAATGAAAACAAATTTGTTTTAATAACGTTGTTTTTGTGACAATATATCAACTTAAAACAACAGATTTTACCTAGATTATTGACACTGTAGCTGAGACCCCATGTCAATTGATAAAATGACCTGACTGCATCGCCTGTACAAAATCAAGCACATCTGATGTACCTATAAGGATGCTCAATGTGTTATTGTAGTTGTTAAAAGATTTTTTTCTTCAACTTTTAGTGATGGCAGCCATATTGGATAGCTAAATGGCATATTTTAAAGTTTTGAAAGCCCTTGACAAAAGGATGTTCCATATTAAATCTGATAACATTTTTTTCTAATAATTTGAAAATTGTAAATGATGATTGATGTATACTATACAATTTACCATAAACACAAGGCCGTAATATAAGCTGACAAACCCATAAGCATAGAAACAAAGAAATAACATGTCTAGATGGATACATAAACATTTATTCAGCTCAAACACAAATCCCTGTGTCCACAAAGTCTTTAGAAAATTTTAACTATTACAAGGAAAATGAGATTTCAAGGAAAATGAAATTTTGAGCCTTCAAATTCTTTTAAACAAACAGACTGAACTTTTCAGCATTATCTTCATCATGTATAACCATTTGAGTACCATTAACTACACATTAACTACACACAAATATCCTGCCAGCCGATTGACCAGCCTTATGTTTCTCTTACAAGGGTAGCAAAATACATGTCCCATTTCTGTGAAATCTGTGACCTAGAACTTCAATTATTGTGCAGAAATGAAAAAGAATTTTATTTTAGTTACAGAGACATTGACATTCAACCTACTGACAAAAAGGGCTTCCTTGGCCTAAGAGAACCATATACTGGTATATCAATGTATAAAATCTGAGCACTAGAAATTTAGTTAGTGTGCTAAAATCACAAAGGAATGAAACTCTATTTAGGTCAATTCATAGTCTTCTTTGGCATGAGGAGTATACACATACTACATTTTGTTGAAATATGTTCACTAGAAGTTTAGTTATTGAGGAGAAATTAAACAGAAAGGATAATTCAGTGATATACTGAACACCAATTAAATACCCTATTTATTTGCCTAACGACAAGAAAAATATTGCATGTGCATTTCTAGTTTCAAGCTAAAAAAATTGCATCCGTTGGTCCAAAGATTTTTCTTTTGCTGATTTTTCACCCTCCATTTACCGAAATTGAACCACGGTTGCAAAACCTTTTTTTTTTTTTTGCGTTAAGAAAAGACCATGTCAGCATTACAGAACAAGTCAATGTTATATGATAGTTAAATATCCACTCTTTATAACATGACTTAAATAAGTTGCATCAGATCGGCCATCTTGTGCTAAAATTAAAGCTACATTTTGTATTTTTAAACATTTCAAGAGGTCCACATGCAACAACCAATTTCATAATTTTACAGAATATAAGTGTATGTTTAAATAACTTATTACTATAATATCGCTTTTGGTTGTTGCATGTGGACCATGTGATAAACAAGAAAATTTAAGTCTGTTTGTGTTCATTCGCAGCTTGTATCTGTTCATGAAAACATTCAATGATATTTTTTTAAATATCCAGCATTGTTCATGAACAATTTGTTGTAGACAAGAAGTTTCCCCGACATGTTTAAAGATTGCATGGACACATGTTTAAAGATTGCATGGAGACAACAGTTGTTGCACTGTTTACAAATAGGTCATCAAAGTTTATTTATTTTTGTTTAACAACACTTTTAACACAATGTTGGCCATATTATTCCAACGAAATGGGTGCTAAGTGCCTCTCCCAAGGACAATCTGAAACAAACGACCCGGGATGGCCTTTGCAGGTATCAAATCTGCGACCCTTTAATTACGAGTCTGACGCTCAACCAACTGAGTTACCATGGCTCCCTCATCAAAGTTTATATTCTTATTGAGAATTGATTACAGGACCAAATTATAGCCTTGAGTAATCTTAAGCATTTTTAATCTTGTTTACTTGGGTTCTGAAATTACTTTAATTCTGCTCTTATAAGATATACTCTTGGTCCGTGTTTTGTAAAATGTATATGGTTTCTTGGTTTCTACGAACCGTGTACATGTACGGTGTTTACACAAGAGGCCCTGCAAGTTTTCACATATTTGCTGTTAGTCCTTACCATAATACACAGTATGTATAGAACTGATGACCTTTTGAAGACTTTAAAATAAGCTTGCCAAAAAAGGTTCTTGCCATTATACATAATGCATGTATATCATTGAATAACTGCTTTTGATAATATTGGGAAAAATGTATCTGCAAATGTCTTTGAACTTTTATAATCAGGTACATGTGCACTTTATCTTGCACATGACTAACAGTAATAAAATTTTCAGTTAGGTCGCCATGGTGGCCATATTGGATGTCAAATCAGCACCATTTTCATTTTGGACCGACTGCATATCACCATATGTCTTCTGGTGAAAACCCCATGTTGATATTTCTTTCCATTCAGGAGGAATAACAATAACAACATTTTCAAGATGGGTGCCATGGTAGCTATAATGGATGACAGATCAGCACCATTTTCATTTAGGACCAATTAGATATCATACAAAGTTATTTTTTGAAAGCCCAATGACAATATGACATGAACCTCTCTCCTTACAATTTTTGCAAATGAATGCTTAGGGATCGATTTCAGCAGTGCCCTTGGATCATTTTTGCATTACAATCATAAAAGACCCATTGAATCTATCCTAAATGTAAAACTTGTACATACAAATTAAAATGGTACAAGAATATTCCCTCACCATGCCTTATGGGATTGTAATCGCTCGCAATAAAATGTGTTGTGAAGTATGTAGAAAGTTTGATTTAAGAACACCATGGTGGTTGTTACTGACATTTTTAATACATTTATTTTTAGGTTTTGTGTGGCACATTGAGAGAGCAGAAATCACAAGCAAGCCTTCAGGCCCCCATGACCCTCTCCAAATTGGCCCCCACCCTCCAACTGATGATAGATGGGCCATTGGAACATCTACAATAGTTTCAAAATATAATTGATGATAAAGGGAAACTAGTTGTCCACAACCCCATTTTTAGATAAGGAGCAAAAGGTGTTGTACAACAATGATGCCTTTTTATATTGTTTATGACATAATCAATTACGAGCTGAAAAGAACAAAAATAATTCCTATTTGAATATTCACTGAATGTATTTGGATGGAATTTGAAAATTATCTGATATTAATAAAGCTATCAAATCTATCCTTTTCTTCTTTGTTTACTTGTATATTTATTAAATACCCCCATCCCACCCCCTCACACCTTTCCAGCCAAGCCACACTGAAAATACTGAACTCATTTATATAAATCTAATTAAATGACACTTTAGGCACTTTGTGTAAACTAAGGGTACTTATGTGGGTGGGATGGATTCAAACTAATAATCAAATGAATATTGGTGTCTCCCCCCATTTATCTTCAAATTCAGTATGGCCATAAACATTTTCTTTAGTGTTAATGACATACTATATGTAAAGAAGAACAGTAACACAATTGAATGTGGAAAAACCTCTAGGAAGTGAGTGTGATTTAAAATAATGTTTAAGAGTTGGCTTTGTAAGTTGGTTTTCAAAATCATACCCTTTTATTTTAGGAATGGTAATTTTATGCAGAAAATACCAGTACTGAATTTGTATAAGATCACTGATATACAACGGCTTTGTTATAGCATACTTATTATCAACCTGCAATATTACACATTAACTTTTCAACAGCACCTAAATAACATGCAATGTTGTGAGCAATGTGACCATTCAGAATTTGTACATTATAATTACCCTCTGAGTGGCAGTTTGAATTTCAAGTGATATAGCAGGTTTGAAGTTGTTTCCTTGAACTCAAATACTAAGTAAACAACCTAATTCAAGGACAATAGCTAAACGTTTAAACTTTATACATAACATTAAGGTTTGAGCATATATTAAAGTCAAGCAACATTTATAATTCCTAAAATATTTATAATATTATATAAACATCATACATAACAAAAGTCATTAGTGTGCTGCTGTTTCTCTGACAAAAAACATCTCATATAAGCCAATTCTCAAACAGCAGATGCAACAGAAACCAGACAGTCCAGTATAAAAATAAGTGAGGTTTTTTTTGTTTTGTTTTTTTAAAATAATGTAACTTATCAGAACAGCTACTTGAATATACGTTTTAAATCTGTTATACAGGCACTGTCTTTGTTTCTTGAGGCGATGGCATTCTGTTAAAAGAAAATGAAGTTCATTCCCTACTTCCAGTCTACACAATTTTCATATTCTCTAATATTGAATCGTCTGGTTTCTACTTCCAATCGATATGAACTGACTTTTATTTATATCAGACTATGGTGGAGGTTGCAATTTTCAACTAGGTTTAAGTAAAGGGTCATTTTATAACGTTATTTAGCAAATTATTCTGCAATTTCTTTTCGCGGGCTCCAAAACCGATACCATAACTTAAGATATTTACAAGGTAAATTTTTGGAAAAGATCTCAGCCACTAATACCACTGATACTCATTTCTATCAGTAAACGTATTGTGCCAAATATTGATAACACCCACTTACCATCTCCGGCGCAATGCTGACTGGAAGAAAGGAGTGTGTATTAATATTTTTCCCTTCTTTTCTGCTGATAGAAATGAGTGTCTGTGCTAATACTAGGGGCGAAACGATACACCTCTGCCACGCATCGATACGATTCTCGATAAACAGCCTACGATACGATACATTATCGATACACATATCAACTTGATGGTCTTTTCATCTTTAGAATGTCTGTCAATGGTAGGGTGGTGCCATTTTTTATGTTGACATATTGGGTATATTTCAAGTATGCAGATTACAAACAAACATAGACTTATCATTTGTTCATATGCCATTCTCATCCTTGACAAGATTAGAAGAAAAAAATACTTCTAAACAGACTAGCTGTTAGTGATGAGTGCATGACTCATCCTGGTCACCACGCACTTTGTGTTACATTGAATGAATAATTTTTTAAAACATCTTATTGCCAGTTTCATGTCTTCATTTACATTTTGAAGAGATTACGGTGTTATCTTCAAAACAGAAGAAACAGTGCAATTTCCTTGTGCAAGGAAATTCTTTATCTAGAACAAATCCGAGTGTGGAAGCGGAGATGACTATAGCCAAATCCTTTACATTGTGTACTTCCTGCAGATGCAAATCAACTGTCGCGGCCAAAGACCTTTGTTTCTGTCAGTGAAAAAGGAAATTATTGACTACACCCACTCCTTTTCTACAAATTGACGAGGTGGCTATAAATCGTGCCGTTTGGAATCTGCCCCCTTGCCGATTCTGTGCTATTTTTTAAAATTTTTTTTATCCCATCAGCAGGTTCGGTCGTTGATTACATATATCAACGTAAAAGGAGATATTCCAAACTTATTCCCCATGTACGATTTAAGTACTTTACACATATCATTTAATAGTCACTTTTGTGTGATGTTTCTATGTTGCTTTGTATCTATTTGGATACAGTTTGGATGCCAATTTTTCCAGTATGTCACGCAGTGAACACGCTACAGTTAGTTATGATTGATTTTTATTGTTTTACCCTGGACTTGAACAAACAATAAACACTAATCAGAATTGCATGTAAGACTGCGTGACACACCGGATGTGTAGCCTTCAATTCGATCCAAGTAGACAAGATGCGATGCAACAGATAAATTTCGCGTAAAAGTGGTTATTAATGATCAGTAAAGTACTTAAATCATACATAGGAAAGAAATCTGCAATGTCTTCTTTCCGTTGATATATGTTATCAGTGGCTGAAGATGCAGACGAGATAAACTGATTCGCATGGAATTGGGACGGAAGAAGAGGGCAGATATCGAACCACGTGAGTTAGTCACCTTGTGTTAAGTTGTAGAAGGCGAGTGGGTGTTTTCAATTGCTTTTATTTGTTACTGACAGAAATGAGTGTAAGTACTTGATACGGCTGTCTCAGATGAATTCTCAATTTAAAGAATGAAAAGGCAAATGACTAATAATTATTCACAACTGCTGAAGATTAAAGTAACTTGCATAGAGTAATTATCGTTTTGTATCGATTCTTCCCCTCTTGTATCGATATGGGAATCGATATAGAAAAAGTATCGATACATCGATATATCGATTAATCATTTCACCCTTAGCTAATACCGCGGGTGTAACCATCACAGTGGCATACGGTTAAAATTCATTACAGTGCATTATTACTGCTCTGCTCGCGTGTTTAACATGTTAGATATACATTCTTCTACTAAACGGATTTACGTAAAGCATGCTACAGCTAGGAACTGAAAAGAAAGGTAGCTTACCTAAACCATCTTGCCTCCCCCCCCCCCGTCTTGCGCTCAAAATAAAAAGCGTTCACGAACTCAGCCGAGAGTTTCCAACTGCATCTAGTCTGGTTCCAAACTATCCATGCCACTTTTCCAGTATAAGTTTCGCTGTAAATGAGTCTTAGAACCAGTATATAATGAAGGCTTTTGATTGGACAATCAGTGACGGGTGTGTGTTGAAGCTTACTGTTGCTCATGGGGTAACTCGCACAAAATTAGGTAACACACCGTGAAATGAGGACCATCGTGAAAATACATAGTAACATATATTGTATCATCGGGAAAGCAAAATAATATAAAAGTAGATCTAAGGACCAAATTTTGGTCCTCGCATAAACGGTGGTCCTCATTGCGTTGGTGTGCAAACCAATACTGGTTCTCTGATTGCGGTATCTGCCCCCCCCCCCCAACCACTCTGTGTATTGATATCGTGAACTCGATATGTCTTATTTTATAATAGGTAGGAATACTATACACATGGTTTAGTGTTTCAAGAACAAATGACAAATAATTCTATCAATCTACCATCCTCAAAAGGCAGGCAAGCGTCTTAATATGCCCGTGAATAAATGTTAGTCAATTTATACTCCGTAATGTGTTGTTTATCATCCATTAGTGTGGACAAATAGGTCCTTCAAGCTAGTGTTTATACATCATATACTTCCTTAATAGGTCGTTCTTTTGTTTCTCCAGAAATATTGCACACAATGACTAGGAATGATTTTTATGTTTAATAATTAAACATTTATACTAAATACAAAAATGGGGTTAAAATTTAACGTAAATTAGTTAAGCAACTTTACAATATCTAGGGATAACGTCTTACGAGAAAGGCTATGGGAAAAATCGTTAATGCTATTTGAGTATTTATCAAGTGCTTTAATAACAGAATGATTTTGTCTCAATCTACATGATCACAGACATTTCTAATGTGCCATAGTTCATTTTCTCTTTGGATATTGTTTCCTTTCCGTTCGTTCTTTCTATTACAACATAAACATTTAATAAAGGGTTCATGTAATTATATGATATATGACTCGATTAATTTTCGTAAATACATTTCATTTTGATGTGTTTCTTTGCACCCATTACTTGTATTTCTTACATATATTTGATGCAGTGTTGTTTCTTGACCTTGTTAAATTAATTAGCTATCTAAGGTTCATTACATAATACAGACAGCTCTTACACGCACAACACATACAATAAAAATGATTTACTGATTCCAAATGCCAGTGCTACAGTGCTACATTTTTGTCAGTGCTACATTTTACCACACCGATGTTATTGACGACTTCTCGAACTATCTATTCTTTTATATATCTTGGCTTGTTTGACCTCATCATGTAATTTGTTTTCGGTGGATGCAAAACCTTTAATTACGATTATTATATCATTGAGGTATGTAATGCGTACGTTGCAGGCTCTTGGCACTGGCCAAATCGTGCTTTCAATAACATTCATTATGTTAAATCAGTCTTTTTCTCTGCAATGCTGATAGCGTATTAGTGTTATCTATGATCTTGGTATTCAGGCCAGTAATTTGTGTACTAAATCATTTATGAACTTTCTAATCTCTTAATAGTTCTGTTGGAATTCGTTATACAAGTGTTTATGTAACTACTCCAATTGATATTGTAGAGTGTCATAGTTTTCCAGAGATGTTTTAATTTTTTCCTTGTCCATTTTCAGGGCGTATATCTCAGTGTTTATCCTCTGTTTAATCGGTTGTTAATATTGTTTAACGTTAGATAACTCACGTACTCTTTCCCTTACTGATTTTAGGACTTTAATAGCAGTAAATAACGTATTGAACCTCTGTCTGAACAAGTCCTAAGTTTCTAAAATTCTAAAATCTTTTTTTCCGTTCTCATCAATCTGTTTTTGTAGCTCTGTGAATTTGCTAGCTCTTTCATTGTCATTAAGTTTAATGACATTTAATGTATTGTCAATTATTTCCATGCATGTCTTGATGTTTTTGAAATTGCTATCCTTCAAAGTTTACGTATTTGTATATCAACTTGTTTTAGTACAAAGATTTATTTGTGGCATCCAATATTTTTTTCTACCCGATATGTTAGATCGGTTATTGCCGAGGTCTAAGTCACTATTAATAGTTTGACTTAGTGTTGTATCTTTTGCATCTGTTTTGTCTCAACGTCTAAAGGTACACGTGGACCTATAAGCGATATGTTTCCAAGCATTCTGTACCAACCTTATTTAATTAACGTGGAAAACACACGTGATGGGCATACCTTAAAAAAATCCATTATTTACCATCTTCATCTCTGAGACTGATTCACAATCTGTTAATTGTACCACTCTGTAATTGTCTGAAAGATTGTACGAAACAAAATCTCTGTGAACCACATAGTTAACTGGAAAAGACTGAAGTGGACACCAATAATAGCCATTGTAATAATTTTGTGTTATAGAATTGATCATATAAAAATATAAATAACTTCTAATATGACTCAAGTTGACGTGCAGTACTCACAAATTCGTGAAGCAGAAAAGTTTAAAACGCCACAAACTGTCTCAGACTCATTAGAATCATAAATTAATGTCAGTGAGTTGCTATTGCATCCGAAGAATGTTGTATTGCATCTTACTATCTGTACTGTGGAATTGTTACCTGGAATGATTTTAACTGTTTAGTTGTGTTTCAAATATTCAAGATCAATACTTTGTTCCTGGTCACCATTTGTAGTAGTTCCCTCTAGGACTTTTCACATGCACATTTCGAGGTTGTAATCACCATCGGGAATTAGAACAGTACTCGTTTCATTCTTGTCACTGATGTGGTAAAATAGATCGTTTTTGAGCTCATCTGAAATGTTGTTTTACCCAACAACAAAATCTACTCTCTGCAACGAAATGAATAGTCTGCCATTTCTGCTATCAATTGGATTGGCAAAAATATATTTCGTTTGACGAGAGTGACTCATTTGTAAGATAGCTCTATTTTTTTATGTGTACATGTGTATAGATGTTTTTCTTCTCAGTTTCATCCATTTATGTGTTACTGTTTTTGCTTTTTATCTCTATGTACCCGTTGTACTCCTTGATGATGAAATGAACTCATAATCATTGATTTATTTATCAGTTATTGCTTTTCCTATCAATTCATCGGTACTTTTCAATATATCGATGACTGATGTTACTATTTCATCATATTTTAAAACATTTGTGTAAATTAATTTTTCATTCAAGGCCATTGACGCAATTCCTATAATTTATGTATAAAATTATGTTAATGTAATGGAAAGCAATATACCAGTAGCTGTTCCAGATATACAAAAGTCAGCTGTTGAAATACCTACATCAGCTGAATCTGTTTCCATACCTAGCTCTAACCATTTCAAATTTTGTGTACTATTCTGTATTTTTCCAATGTCTTTGTAGTGTTCATTGTCCTTGAGCAAATTATGTTTTATCATCGTAACTTCTCGAAGACGACATTTTGTTGCCATTTCACTCATTTCATATGCTATGTACTTAACCACTAAAGCTGCTCTGTCCGTTGTGTAATAATTTTGTCAGGTAAGGTCTGTTGTTAATTGGGCAGAAAAAACTGGAATGATCAGCTTAAAAACTTCTCCAATATCCACTGTTGATGGAGAACCGATTGGAAAACTTCAATAGATTTTTCAAAAGCATAATATTTGCAACAGTAGAGTCGATCTTGAAGTCGCGTGGTAATGTGTTGATTACCTATTTTGCTTTGCTCAGCATGTTGCTATTTATATAACAAAACAGTTAGATAAAAGAGTGCCGACTTGACGTTCTGATAGCAAGGTATGTTTGATTCTGGGACTCAGTTGTACGGCGGTAACTGTTATGTCAGGTAAAACCACATGCGCTAGCAAATAGTCAGCTGTGAACTGACAACGTGAAAATGGAAATATCAGCTTTGCAAATTCATCAATGTCCAGTTTTGATCGTGGATTTATTGCCATTTTAAAAGCACGTTTTATGCAACTGTGAGAATAAATTTAAGTGAAGCATGATAACTTATGATGATACTGTTTTTTTCCTTTTGCTAGACCTTTTATTCATGTAGCAAAAAAGCTAGAAAACGTAAGCACAGACTTACCTTTATGTTAAAGGATGTCTGGTATTGGGTTGTACAATGTGATGGATTGATCTTTTTGTTGTATTTTGATTGATTGGTTATTGCTAATGCAACATCTTTAACCACTGCGTGTTGAAGTGTTGAATCAACTTTACTTTTAACCAAATAAACAAGATTCCCCAAAACAACTACTCCAACATGTATCAATTAATATACTGCAATGTTTGAGCTTGTTTAATTTCTTTCCTTTCTTACAAATCCACGTAGTGTGATTTCATCATCTTTTGACTCTGTAAACTCTTGTTTTTTCTTCAAACGTTTGGTGTTTGATGGTTTAAATGCCGGTGAATGTTTCATATGTTTTGCCTACAAAGTTCAACTCTACTTGGATCTTTGGTCCTTCTGCAGTTACTTTCTCTGGTTCTTGTTTAATCTTTTCTTTTTCTATTCGCTAGCTTCCACTTATTTTATAATGAAATTTGTACAACAGATCAAGAGATTTCACGATGTTCAACATGTTACTTTCAAGATGGCTATAGTGTTACAATTCGTAGTGAAAATACTTTGAATGTTATTGGCTAAACGAAGAAATGGACTTCAATACATGCAATATGTGTGAGAGGAAAGGTATAATTGCGTTTGACACTTGTTATTATTATTGCAAAACATGTAGAAAAGAGTACAGGAAATATTGGTATAAAGAAAAAAAAAAGAGAATTGCAAAAGAAGTTAAAAACTGGAATGATGGGAATAGAAATTACTGGAAATAGTACCCCAAAAATACACGAAGCAGGGGTACTACAGGAATGACACTTTCTGATTGCATAATTTGACAAGCTGTAGAATCTTGACAGCATTAAGAAACAACATCATATCAGACACCTTTGAAAGTACTAGATGTCTCGTCTATCGATTTATATCAGAGATATCTAAAATTATCAAAGCCTGAAGGTCTTAATGATATGTCCTTCATATCAATCATGCCATTCCTATTGCCTCATTTGAGCATGATCAACAAAGGAAATTTTTCTCATGGACAAATACTAGGAACACGTTAGCGAGTAAAACACAATAAAAAAAATACAAAATGCCGTCCAGTGAAGAGAATGAAGAGCTCAGTAAAAGAGTTGAGATATTAAATATGGCCAATTTTGTAATTGAGAAAATATTAGACAGTATTGTTGGACTTATTTCATTGCATGGTAAGCAGCTACCCTGTTAACTTGTTAATCATTTTTACAAGATATACTTCCCCTTTGTTTGTCTTGTTGAAATCTATATGCTTAAACGTCACCAAATTGACACTCAAGGCAGATGGAGGAAAACCTAGCTTAAATAACAAAAATTCTGTGAAATATCTAATTCCATTTGAAATCATGTAATCAGCTTTCAATTCATTTTATAAATATACATGTATATAATCGTCAGAATTCTGCTGACCAATAATTTCGCTTTATGAATTACAACATCTATGCATGATTTGGGAATTTCTGCAAATCTGACATTGACAAATATTTCATACATTTTTGGGCACGTTTAACTTCTATGTTTTCCAACCTTTTCAGTAAAAGTTGTACCAATTATCTCTTGGTAAGTTTTTGTTGTTGCTATTGCTATGTTCAAATCTGTTTGTACTCTTCAATGTCAGGTACTGTACCATGTACTGTTACATGATCATTGGATTTATTTTTGTCTTCCATAAATTCAATTTTGACCTATCCTATTAAATTAATAATAAAAAAAGAGCTGAAAGTGGTGAAGATTTTGAAATGATATAATTTGAAGATCCTGAATATGAATATGATGCACTCTGGACGGTATATCAGCACTTCAAACCGAGATTGATGATTCTGTAAATCTTGCTAGTGGTTTTGAAGATGAAAATACATTAGTGTTGATACTACAGAACAAACTATAACACAAAATGAAGTCACGTGATTGAAAGTCATGCTTGCAAAGCTGGTTCTGATTCTATAAGGAAATACGTTATATGTATCCGTATAGATAGTGATAGTGAATCGTGAAATACATATCAAATCAATAGACAGATTTGGTAATCCAATTGATGTAAAGATGACTTAAAATTGTGATTTAATGATTTTATTAATTATTACAGTAGAGAGAAAACCTGAGGATCTCTTTTTGTTGACGAATTAAAAGAAGAGTATGCAGCGAACGACAATTAGGTCATACTTTCACCCAATGAAGATAAATTTGCGATGAGATTATGTAGACTTAGAAGCAAGTACCGGAAGATCCTTGGAAAGTCCAGCTGTTCCTAGTTTCCCCATAACGTATACATTTCAGGATAGACTAAATATGTTTACAGACAATGAAGAAACTGTAGAGCCTTTAGAACGTCAAATGCATAGCATCTTTGAGAGAGAATATCCAATTAAACTATCAAACAACCAATACTGGTACCCGAGGAAATAGAAATGCAAATTAATAATAATAATAATAATAATACTAATAATCATAATAAAACCACAAAAAACCATTTGACCAGCAGGTAATAGAAACAAAAACTACAATCAATGAATATCACAAATTATTAAAAATTGAAAACTTACACCAGCAGAGAAAAAGTTATTTACTACGGAAGAGGAAAGATAATTAGGGCGATACGCAAAGGTTATCAAATCCATCATAGAGTTCATGATCCTTGATATTGGAACGTATGTTAAACAGATTGAAGGGCTATGAAAAGACACCAGCAAGGACAAAGACCCAAACTTAAAAGGCTTTATTAAAAGAACAGTTTAAAAGCGTTGAAATAATAAAAGCCCAAATGGAACAATTTCAGAGATAGTATTGACAAATATCAATTCAATAGTGAGGGAAAAATACATTAGGTTAAAGGCTTAAATATAGGTTTAAATAAAAGGGTGTAATAATTGCAGCTATAGCTACAGTGGTAGCAATGACAATATCAACAATTGTTGTGTTTATAGCAAATTTGGTAAGATGTGCTGTCTTTCCTACACCTCCTACACCTCTTACAGTGGCGTACTAAGTGTAAATGGCGACCGGGGCGACGAAGAATACGAGGCCCGAATTTGTATAAGCTGTTTTGGCGCCCCAAGACCTCTGGCACCCGGGGCAACCGCCCCGTCCGCCCCCCTCCCCCGACGTTAGTATGATTCAGACATCTTCCAAATTCACATATTCCTCCTCCAGCTCCAACTCCACCTATTTTTATCCTAACGCCTTCTTCTCCAACTTCGCATACTCCAGTCCAATAATTGTTTTGAAATGATAGAATATCCTTAAACAATTTAGCTGATTATTTGTTTGTTTGATTTAGCCAAAAGAGCAGCAACAGATTTAGCCAAATGAGCAGCAACAGCATTACGGGGAATTATTGGTAGTGTGAGAGGCTGGTTATTAAATAGTGCTAGAAAACTGGCTTCATTCCTTTTCGAACACGCGATGTTACTTATCTTGTCGTTACTTGGTTTCTTACTCACATGTTTGGTTGTATTTCGCGGCTCCGGCTGCGTTGGTGGTGACAAATGTAAACCTGTTATATTTAAGTCAATATCTCAAAAACTCGTGCCTTTACTGTCATGAAAGCTTATTTGTCCATGCAGCCTGAGGAATAGTATGCCACCATACTAACAGTACATCACTGTGTCCAGCTTTTCACGTACCTGTAATAATGGACACTTTTTCGAATAGGTCATTTCTAGCACATTGTTGTTTGTATAGTCCTGAAAATAGATCTGTGCATGGATCTTCAGCAGTACTAGATTACTATACTAAAAGTAGGTCACTATGGTCTACTTTTCACGCTCCAGAGATTATGCACACTTTTCATGTGTAGGTGAGTTTCTCGGAGGCTGTTGCTACAGTTTTAATCCCTAATATGTGCATGCATTCTGAGGATTGCTACACCATGAGGTCAAAGGTAGGTCACCACCACCTACCCTTAACACTTCAGTGATCCTGTTGCTTGAACAGTCGTCAAACTGGATATAAGCAGACGTCCTGTCAGATTTACAGCATCACCATATCAAAGAAAAATGTAACTGTTACTTATATCAACCTCTTTATTTGTATTCATAATCACTCAGTATGGATCACCTTGATTATTGACAAATAAAAATCTCTTCTGTCTGAATAAATATGTACAGGCGAACTTTGAAGCCTTCTGACAGTTTCATATCTTCGTATAAGGCGTTTTGATTTTGAATCTTTTTATATACTCAGTTAAGATAAATGATTGTTTACTGGCATGCTAAAAATAGCATACAACAAGGCTCTTTATTTGCATTACTTAAGAAAATGTCGACATTATTGCCTTCAGAGACAAAATAAATATAGAACGGATAATCTGATACGTGCGTAAAGTTTTCAGTATCGCCAATATCTAAGGTCTGGTGAACTGGTGAAGTCTTTCGCGTTATTTCCGACGTAAATTCATATCCTTCATTTTTATCAGATCCTTCCATCTAACATGTAGCAAAGGCGTGTCACTACAGTTTTACAAGTTATATATATATGTATATACATATTACAGTTAATGTAATTAATTGTATATCACCAAATCGTAACGTACAGTAAAATAGTCCTACACCACGATGCTTAGATTTAATATTGTGTATGAATACGCATATGGTTCTAAATTTCTTACTCTTGCCCTCCGTTGGAATAAAGTTCACCAACAGAATGAATGATATTCATGAACAGACTTAATTGTTCATTCGTTGCGGATTTTGTTTTACCTCGAGTGGAATCTGTTGTAATTTCGGCGTTTTTTATTGATAAAAGTATCTCTTGCCCTTGATTGAATTGATAGGCAATGCGTTCTGTAGCCTTCATTACTTAACCAGCAGAAACGTTACACAGACCTAAATATTTAGTGCGCTGGATAGTTTTAATATTAACTTTTTGTTTGTTGAATGAAGCAAAATCGATGCTTCGTAACAACTCGATTAATGATTGTAGCAACTTTCGACAGTGTCCCCACTTTGAATTTCTACTGTAGACATCTATTTCATCAATGAAATGATATTAACCCGATTTCATATTCCAAATTTTATTATTTTAAATGTCTTGTGTTCTTACAGACAGTGTCAAAGATATCCTGCCGTATAGGCGATCGCTGATACCATGATGTGTTCAGGCCGATCGAATGGCGATGCTCGTTGAAGTTGCAGAGGAAACATGCTTGCTAATAGGTATTTTCCCAAGATTTGTCCTCACCTACTCCTGTTGGTTTACATATCTTGTGCTCACTCCTCCTCCCATTTACGTTCTCCCAGATAGTTTTGATTTTCCATGCTTTCTAGTAAATAAGGCGGACGTAATTCGACAAATTAACAGCAGCAACATAAATCGGACAGGCGACAACTTAATTTCACAATTGGGATGAAACGCTGAATCACTGGGTGATATTCATGCCTATTGCCCCTGCGCTATCCACCCCATCCACATCATTATCGATCATGAATAGTTAATGAATGTACATTGATGTCATATGTACTTCGACTGTTCAACGGAAATTAAATTGTCCACATGCTAGAATGAAGTAAACTGAACGTCCTTTGAAACTTTTTTCTCACCCAGTCATTCTTACTGTTCAGTTCTTCTTTTTTTATTTCCTTCTTTTTATAATATTCTCCTTTTTTACCACAATAATAAACACTGCAACAAAAAATTACAATGGAGTATTTGGTCAGTTGGTAGGTTAAAATTACACTTGCGGATTCTTCAATTTCAGCTATGCGAAAAAAAGCTGAACGTATCATTGCAAGGATATTATTCAGTGTTTTGCAAGCTGCGTCAGGTTCAATATCGGATCCTAAAGGTGATTATGTAAAATCGCACATTCAATTTATCGTAACAACTCGATTTCTGACATTAGCAACTTTTGACACTTTGTACACTTTGAATATCTACTATATAGGTCTATATCATTGATGCAATCATATTAACCTAACTTCATATTCCAAATTTAATTACTTTAATTGTTTTGTGTTTTTATAGATGGTGTCAATGATATCCTGCTATATAGGCGATCAATGATACCATTATTCATGAGTGTGTGCTCAAGCCGATCTAATGGCAATGTTCGTCGACGTTGCAGAGAATATATCCTTTCTAATAGGTATTTCCCCGAGTTTTGTTCTACCAACTCATTTTGGCTTACATATCTTATGCCCACTCCTCCTCACGTTTACGTTTTCCCAGATAGGTTCGATTTTTCATGCTTTTGCAATAAATAAGGCGGACGAAATTGGACAAATTAACAGGAGCAACATAAGCCGGACAGGTGACAACTTAATTTCAAACTTGAGTTGAAACGCTGGACCACTGTGGTGACATTCATAATTATTGGCCCTGCGTTATTCATCCCCTTAATATGATTTTTGATCCTGAATAGTTGATAAATGTATTTCAGTGCCATGTGTGTTTCGACTATTCAACGGAAATTAAATTATCCACACAATTCAGACATGTTACAATTAAGTAAATTAAGCTTTCTTTTACACTTTCGTTATTCGCAGCCAGTCAGTTTTAATGGTCTGTTTTTTTTGGTTTCTTTTTTCTTTCTTATTTCCTTATTTTTAATATTATTCTATATCTTACTACAATAACAAACACTGCAACAAAGAATTATAACTGAGCATTTGGTCAATTCAAACTTTAAACCAATAATTTGGTATCCTTCAATGTAAGCAATACGACAAAAACCGACCGTGTCATTGCAAAGATATTATTTAATATTTTGCAAGCTGGGTTAGTGTTCAATATCGGATCCCAAAGGTGATTTTGTAAAAGCTAACATGCAATTGACCGTAAAAAAATTGGATTTAGCTGTAGCATTTTATTCCAGCACAAACACGAGGAACGGAAGACACATATGCCAACTAGCATGTCATCTCTTTATGTTTACCTGGCTTCTGTGCGAAGGCAAATAAGGTAAGAGATTAATACCTATTTTGTGTGTCCTTTCGGAATTGTTAGCAGGACTATTTCAACGAATAAACAATTTTGCGCACGAATTAATTATGTACTAACATTCGGTTTCCAAACTTTCTAATAAATCTTAGTATTTAACCTTTTATTTCCTTCCTAATTCTAAGAGAATTTTCTTCAATGTTTTTTCCTTTATTTTTTTTATATTTTTTGCGTGCTAATTATAAAGATGTCTATCTGTTCTTTTCTCTTACAATACTGACTTCCAGTTTGATAACTGGTAAATAAAATTAAATAAAATAAACTCTTTTTTTTTTTTTTACAAAGAATTAAAAATTGACGGATTCTTCCGTCTTGTTTTCAAAGTAAACCTTTTGGCACATAATGGAATGTTAATTGTTATGAACAAATATAGCGCGTACAGTGAACAATCTATCTTATTTCATGTACATTATATCTCCATCATGTAAGAATCGTTAATATACTCAAGGTGTAAAGTTGAATTGAAAGCCCAAAGACGAACTTTATTGCATTAACACGCATACAAATTGCAGTTTATTTGTGACCACTATTACAAAGATTATTTGTGATACATTTTTTATTTTAAGTTTGTCTCAAATTCTGTATGTAATATTCTATTTACAGGGGTTTAAGTTTATATCAAGTATAGTGGTATTTTGTACATTTAAGAAGTTATTGTGAAGATAACAAAGAAACAGTATGTTTCTTCAATCTTTTGAACTACTGAGCTAAACGTTCACTAAACAATCATTCCGCTACCACATTCATTGTCACAAAGTCACAAAGGATATAAAAAATGTGTTATCAGCTTCACTCTGTGTTTCAAGAAGATAACAAAAACAGGTTGGAAATATTCTTTAAAGGTTGTCGAAAATAATTTTTTTTGTTTTAAATGTTCCTGCCTGCGAATTATATATATATATATATATATATATATATATATATATATATATATATATATATATATATATATATATATATATATATATATATATATATATATATATATATATATATGAAACAGAAAACTGGCAGTTTTACAAAGTTAGATTTTCTTATTTTTATATTTTTATTATAGATCATCCCGTATAAAAATATAAAATTACATATAGGACTGTGAAGCTCAATTGTTTTAGTTAAGTTTGCTAATTTTAAATGTTAATACAGATCTAATTTCAACCAATCAGATCTCTTGCATTTATATTCAATTTCTTTTGGTAAAATCACGGCCTAATTGCATCTCTCTCCGTATGTAATTCCTATCATTCATCAACGGAAATTGATACGAGGAGTTATTATAGATATATCTATATAAAAACTAAAGTTGACATCTATACTTCTTCCATTATCATATAGAATAATAAATGTTATTGCTATAGTAATTAAGTAAGGCTGTGATTTATTGTAGCATAATGATATTGTATTTTTTCTTAGACTCTACATGAACTAATGCAACAAGAACCATGGCATCCACCTTTATATCAACACACGAAAGAATCAACTTTGCACGCATGTGTTGGATTGTAGTTGATGTGTTTAGAGACATCCTCTGGAATGTGCTAACCCAAGACATTTCCCCCGCTGATTTGCCAAATAAAGTTCTGAACAATCAGAATCAGCTAAGAAATCTTAATACGGATATAAAATCGTGGCTGTGTCAAATACACCCTGCCTCTCCTATTATCCCTATCTCAAAAAACTTCGATGTCACCTCACTTTACACGCTTGTTAGAAACCTTTGCAGCCGGGTCCCCATTCCAACAAATGGGTGGGGCAAAGACCCGCTCCATGTTGGAGGGAGCGTAGGTGATGACGTAGAGCGGCTAAGGTGGGTCAGAAACAATGTTTATGGGCATGCTAAGGAAGGACATATTAACATTACAGATTATGATAATTTATGCAGAGATATAAAAACTTTCGTTACGAATTTTGATGGATTCTTTGGAGGCAATTGTGACTTTGTAGGAAGGATAGACTCCATTCTTACATGCGGTATGGATAAAGCTCTTCAAGACACCTACATTGACAAAATGCAGGAAATCGCAAAATTGTCAGGTAAGTGAATACATTTGTTAGAGACTGATCCCTATTAATATGTCGTGAATGTGTTCTGGGGTTGCTCTGAATTTTTATAGGTTTTTGAAAAGGAACCACCAGGCTTTATCTGGTCTGAATGCAAATTAGTGAAAGTATTCTTATTTTAGCTTGTTTTTTTTTTTAAAACCCTATATTCATTTTCCTCTGACTATTGAATAAGTTTGGACTACCTTTTGAAAGACCTTTTTGTAGTTTGTCTTGTGTTTATTACACCCATTTTGATTTGTGTTTATTACACCCATTTTGATTTGTATTTATTACACCCATTTTGATTTGTGTATTATACCCATTTTGATTTGCGTTTTATTACACTCATTTTGATTTGTGTTTATTACACCCATTTTTATTTGTGTTTATTACACCCATTTTGATTTGTGTTTATTACACCCATTTTGATTTAAGATTTATTTGCCTTATTGGACAGATGATGTATTAATTCTTCAGACCATCTGTATGATCGTTTGTTTTCTTATTTTCCTCTTGATCATATACCAGCCAGACATTTGAGCAAGAGACGTACTGGATTTTGCATACCTAAATATTTTTCGTCCTTCCGTTGGCCAGTTTGCCTATCGATTCCTCAAATGACGGCACCTTCTTTGTAATTTGACATGATACATTTATCCTGGGAATGTCCTGAACTTATGATGAATTGTTAAATACAAAATAAGACCCGCATTTAATAGTGTGATATAGCATTTTTGCTTTGCAAGTTGTAGAATATAACCATACTTACTACATATTGTTCTTCTAAATAAAAGCAGTTAAATGTGTTTTTAAAAAAATCTGATGTAAGAAAAATGAAATTTAAATTTTGCAAAAATGAAAGTGAACTGTCAAATAATTACACATATTGTAACTTTGTCAGTTTGCTTCAAATCCATTTGTACGATACTGGATATATATATAATCTCTTATAGTTTTTGTCTGATCGTCTTGAAACTTGTTGTATATTATTTTAATGTTGATAGGTCCTAGTATGGTAAGAAAACTATTTTCTTTCGAAAATAAATCTGTGGTGCAGATTTCCCAATTGCATAAATCGTGATTGTATAGTGGTAAGAGTTATTGAAAACAACATGTTTGTCTGAAACACAAGCACATGATAGACTATTTTGTGTAAAGTGTAAAGTGACATATCTAGTATAATGCCACACTAAATGGAGACAAATATATGTATAGAATTGTTCTGTATCGTTTTAATTTCTGACGACAAATTTAGGGTTCAGAGAATTTGTCTGCTTTGCCGATTTCATAAGTTTTTTCGCAAGCTAGTGGTCCATTCATAATTGATTGTACTTTAAAGGAAATCCGCACATTAGAGACTATTTAGTGTAGAGGCAATAGAAAAATAAATGCATTTCCCGCGACACGCCAAGGCAGCCGATCTGGACTAATCTTGGCAGGATTGAAACCCGCTAACCACTTTGTTCCTATTCCATTCATGAATGTCTTTTAAAGAGTGTCCTTCTATCTTACGTTTTCCATAGTTATCATTGCATTGTCTTTAAATTTGAAAGAATCACTCGTTCCCAAGGAAAAGTTGCTTCACGTTTGTGGAAAATATTTGCAGAAAAACGTAAGCCCAACCTATTTTATTCATAATTTTTTGTTTTTACTATTAATTATTATATATGGCATCTTAACTTCATACATATATAAACACCAACCCATATTTTGCTTTTACCATTTCTGTTTTCTAATTGCTAATTGACATCAACCTTTGTAGTAAAGTAATCATGGTGTGTAACTGACCCGTTTTTATCTTTATCATATCGCCAATCCTGTTGAGAAGGAATGCTAAAATTGTTACAAATTATGTCAGATGGTTGCAGAAATATGTTATTAATTTTGTAGTTACAAGAATTATCACCAGGTAATGGAATATAATACTCAGACAATGATTTTGTGGTATCTGAAAATAAATCTGAAACTTATATATTGATTTTACAAATCCTCGTACACTTTCATCTGTTAAATGCCAATAAGATATTCCACAATTTGATGTTACCACCCCAAATGCACAATTTAATTGGTTTTGCTAAAATTTCATGTCACACTGTATTCCATATGTATTTACTGAATATTAGTTTTCAAGTTGCAGAATATAGTTATCAAACATGTTTAATAATTTATATGTAAAATAATTCCCTTCGATATTGTAAATATTCATTTATGTGAATATTTGTGTAATATCTTTGTTAAATAGAGCTGTAAACTCAGCCGCAGAACAAGGACAAAGAGCTATACTTGTTTGTTAATTATATAAATCAAACGTTCATTAATTTATTGTTAAAAATTTATACTTTAGTTATGCTTGCTTTAAAACAATGCAGTGATCATGGCCTAGAATATGAAGACTGACTTTTTAAATATTTGAACAGCGTTTATAAGCACACATCCACGCTTGAGGTAGTAAAGGGCCTATAATCTCTGTTATAGAATTATGTGTGTTCTTAATGTGATGCGTAGTATGGAATATATTACTTCACTGTAGAAATATTATTTTTTTAAACACAAAATACCCATCAAAATATTACCATGATTATAAGCCAAAGTTGTGTCTGACCTAGTGAGCGGTAAAAATGTTTTGTCCATCAGTCATCATGTTAACAGCGAACGTTTTCTGTTGTCTTAAACATTTGCAATTTTTATAACCTTGAAAATACATCACCTTATTCGTATGCTTAAATGCTCATGGGTAGGCCTGAACTATAGCTTAAAAGCTGGGTAATATTTTGTGAGTATTTAGAGTTTGGAAAATGGAAATTATTTGTGGGTCAATGAACATATTCCATACTACTAGTGTTGATCATAAACAGTTTACAAATCTAAGAAAACAATATGCGATCGGTTGGGGACATGTGTCATAGGTGACCTGCCAGCTCTTTAAATCTTGCAGTATAAGTGAAGGATTTACACAATAAATGTAGCGTTGATTCATGTATGCCTTACAAAGTTTTCCATTTCTTTGCGTTATCCAATTTCCTTACAACATTTTCGACGTATTCATCTCAGCTGAAGTTTATAAAAATGTCAATGCTTTCATCTGTGTCACTATGAAATGTAAACAGAATATAAATCATTTATAAAAATAAACAATAACCAACTTTTATTATTTTCCTCAGATGACATAGCAGCTGGAAAAAGAGAAACTGAAAGTTTGAAGAGAGGTTTAGAAACCCTAAAAGGCAGACTTGACAGAGTGGAAAAAGGTAATTTCGGTAGATCAGCTACTTACTGTTTTCGGTCAACAATCATGGAACAATGACTAATCTTGACATATTTATAGTCACTTCTTGAGGAAACAGCGTTTCGTTTTGCTTTCAGCTCTTTTTACTTGGTTGGTCGGTTTTTTAAATCAGTTTGTTTCCGAGCCACCTGAATATGTCTGTCTTTCTGCCTACTATATTTCTGCTTTCATTATGCAGAAATACATTTTCATAAAATATGCTCGTCCGTCTTGTCGCCACCCGTCTCTCAGTCTACATGTCAGCCCACCTTATGAAAGTGTCACCTTTTCTTAAGCTACCGTTTACAGTTTCATTGGGATTATACTAAAATTAACTAAGCGTGTGATATGATAACGTAACGTTGATTCTATTGGAAACCATAGTATAGGTCAAACGAGAACTATAATAACATACATAAGAGAAATATGTTTCTCACACAGGATGATGAAAGAACAAAAAATGAACATCAAAAAAGCAATAGATCTCCGGAAACATCAAGACTGCATGACCAGTCAACTATTTCCACGGAGAAAACAAAAACCATCAAAAACATTTCCAAATCAATAAATCAAATGGATTGTCAACCAAAATACGTAACAGTCCCAGGCACGAAGAAACAAACTTATGCCGAAACCGTCAAAGATGGGGAAAACAAAATGCGCAACAAACCGGCAAAATATCTGAAGACAACACTGATAAGCATCATGAAAACCTTGGTAGAACTTTTACAGAAATCACAAACAGAAGAAAAAACAGGCGATTTATTCGGATACAAAACAAAAACAAATGGAGAAAACAGAAGAAACGTCGAAACAAATTTAAAGAGAGAAAGAGACAGTATTAAATTTATCATATCAGATTCTTACTTACAGTGTCTATATTCTACTAGGTAAAGGTCTGTCATACTGTCCAAGGACTAAACCCCATGATAAGGTAAAACTGGCCAAAGAAACCTTTAAATATATACGAAGATTAAAATTGAAAGAATATTTTCATTCAGAATCGAGAAAAATTCACATGATGAAAGTAAGTCTTTTGTACAAAATAAACTCTTCTTTAATAAAAAAGAGTCGTCTTTTACGCCCTCTAGCGGACGTGATATCTATCTTGATTTTTACATTGAAGCTACTACACAAGAAATATTGAATAACAGTCGCACAAGAAAACACTTTACTAACATTTCTAGATAAGAACTGGATTCTTTACGAACATTATCGCAAGATGAAGGAATTATTATTAAAAAAGCTCATAAGTCTATCATTATAATAATAATGAATAAGGAGGATTATATTATAGAGGTAGAAAGACAAATAAAGGATATACAATTTTCTGATAATCCTTCTCAAGAAATTAAAGCAAAAATAACCAATGTATTGATGAAATCTCTAAAAATAATTGCTCTATATACGATGAATTTGACATTTTCCCACGAACAATATGCACCCCTCAGTTTTACATTCTACCTAAAAACACATAAGGCATTGGATAAATCACTACCTTTAGAGTACCCTGGTAGGCCGATAATTTCTGCATGTAATTCATTTACTGATAATGTATCTAAATATGTTGATCATATTTTACAACCTTTAATGAAATATCTTCCTTTATATATCGAAGACACTTCATTAGCAAATTGAAATCTCCTCCGAAATTATCGGATAAATCTTTCCTAGTTACACTTGATGTTACTTCACTCTACACAAAAATACCACACAGTGACGGCATTGAAACTTATAAATACAATCTTAGTAAAGATGAAAATACTCGTAGACTATCCAGAGATAAAATTTGTGATTTAATAAAACTTGTGCTTGAAAATAACTTTTTTTTTCAATTTGGTGATACGAACTATATTCAAAAGGTAGGGACAGCAACGGGTGGTCCTATGGCTCCGTCTTATGCATGGCTATTCATGGGAACATTAGAAAATAACTTCTTGAATAAATGCCTTTTGAAACCAGATGTGTGGCTAAGATTACTAGATGACCTTTTTATGATCTGGAGTAATTCATTAGAAGACGTCTTCTATATCATTGACTGTTTAAATAAATTTCACCCAACAATTAAATTTACGTAGAACGTGTCAAAAAAATAATATATCATAGATGTCTCTAAGAATGAAAGTAATGATATAATTACTACAGTACATGTTAAAAACACCAATATTCATCAATACGTTGAATAATCTTTGTGTCTTCCAAAATCACGCAAGGACGGAATACCTGAGAGACAAGTGAAAAGAGATAAAATAATTATTTCTGATGATAATGTCTTTAAGACATCTTTGGCAGAATTACGTCAACATTTTTTAAACATAAATTATCCAACTCATATTATTATCTTCCCTTAGACAACTTAATTCCCAAAAATGTAAAATCAGGGACAAAGATGACAATATCATTCCTTTCGTTGTTCAGTATTATGCAAGTTTACCTAATATAGGTAAGATTATCAACAAATATTGGGATCTTTTACTATTATCTTGTAATGTGAGCAATAAATCACTTCACATAAGCAAGCCCACACGTGCATATAAAAGAACCAAGAATATCAAGATTTCCTTGTCAGTTCAAAATTAATAAAGAAATCATTTTTGAATGGTTAATCAACTAAATGTAACAAACCCAGATGTTCGCACTGTTCTTTCATTAATGAAAATACTTTTTTCAGTTGCAGCAATACCAAAGAAACATTTAGGATGGTTATGATACTAACTGTGCAACATCTGATGTTATTTATTTGATAACCTGTAAAAAGTGTTACATACAATATGTTGGACATACCCGTCAGCAAGTATCAAAATGCATAAACAAACATAGATTTGACATAAAAAAAGAAACCCTTTATAGATCCATCTTTTTCATCTAATGTCGCTACACACTTTAATGACAACTTCCATAATTTACAAGATTTTTCATTTAAACCAATTGATATTGTTAATTCGTAAATGGAACACCTGATAAAAGAAACATATTGGATTCACCGTCTAGATACTATCTATCCAAAAGGTTTAGATTCTAAAATTCATTAATAAGTTCATAATATTAGGTCATTTCTTATTTCCATACTGCTTTATACATAATGAAATTTACCTAACCCATTACACTGGAACTGAACTTTTATAACTGTATTAATTATCTGCATAAAACTGACAATAATATAAATACAAAATTATTGTACAACTTAAAAATGTATATTACTGTCTATAGTTATCTTGTGTTAGGTATTAATTTTTCATATTAATAAACAATATTCAAAATATAACACTGTATATTATTTTAGCTTTACTTTCATGAATTATGAAATTATTGAAAACATTGTATAATAATTGTACGAAGGGACATAATTTAACATTCATTCTGTAATCGAACGTATTTTACAGAAAAACAATATAGACTGGATTCAGACGTATCTAAAAAGTTATAAGTCTAAGATTATTTATAATATTCAATAATTTATCAATTCATAATATTTCATAAATTATGCATATTTAAAGGGAAATAAAACTGCTTATCTCTATTTCTTCATATATATTCTGTTGGAAAGTATAGAAATTTGAACAGTGTCACTTTTCTCTTAAAGTCGATTTCACAGCATTCACAGCATGAGCTTTGTAATGCTACCAAAACGACCGTTTAGTTTGAGCTATCAAATACATGTGGAATAAAGGTGTAATATCAGTTTTATAGAAATTATTATATAACGAGTAGTTCCTATTTTTCTTCAGAAGAGAAAGGTTAAACTATGATTTTTGCTTGCCGCATTCTTTCTTTCATGTTTTTTTTAAAAAAAATTTAACCTCTGCTTTTAGGGTCTACGGAAGTTAAGGAACAGTGGGACAGTCTAAGTAAGTGTTTTTCTCATCTCCATGGATGAGCTTCGTTAGACTCTTGAGAAAATCTTTCAAAAGTGTTGTGATTTTTGGTAACTCTACACCAGTCAGTTTGTTGTCAAAATGTTTTAAAATGTAGCGATTTATTGAGTAAATAACATCATTATGTATCAGGATAATCTACGGTCAAAAGCTGCAAAAAAATAAATTGCGATAGAAAATGAAAGCTTAGTTATAATTAATACCTAATTATGATTTATCTCACCTTTATTGATACCACACATATACATCTGTATGTCTTCCAAAACTCAGGTAAGGCGATTCAAAACATGCCACCATGAAGAAAGAAGTATCATTCAAGGAATATATTCTAAAATTATATATATAAATACAGGATGTTATTTTTTTATTATTACGGTTGTATATGATACTTTTTATTTATTGTTGTGTTGCAATTAAATGTATTGCATGGAAGGAAGAAGTACTTTTTTTTAATCAGATCGTATAGAATTAACTATCTTCAGGAACGAAGCAACTTTTTTTCCAACGACATAATTTTAATATATTAATACAAGATTATTTCCAATAATACTTACGGTTCCCTTCTGTTTACTTTGTTGCAGGGAAAGAAAGAATAACCGATATCGACAAGAAGGAACAACAAAGGATAATTGGTACGAAGTGAACATTCTGTAAATTCTAATGTTATATAAAAGAGTTATACTAAACCTAATGACACTACTATTGATAAAAATAATAATCATAATGGTGATAATAATAATAATAATAATAATAATAATAATAATAATAAGAAGAAGAAGAAGAAGAAGAAGTAGAATATCAGAAAACAAATGAAAATGAAGGACATATGAATAGCAACAGAAAAAGCGAGATATGGCCAAACAGATGTATATGTTCTAATGAACTTGTAATACATTGGAGAAGTTTCTGAGACTTTCGTGTACTTAGAAGCTATCCTAAATGATAAAAGGAAGAATTTTCCACTCTGTCACGTTGTCATTTACTGTTAAGCTCGGGCTTAATGAGTTGTGTCTAAAGTGATTCTATTTCATATTAGGCGAGTTGTAGTTGAGTTGTGTCTAAATTGATTCTATTTCATATTAGACGAGTTGTAGTTGAGTTGTGTCTAAATTGATTCTATTTCATATTAGGCGAGTTGTAGTTGAGTTGTGTCTAAAGTGATTCTATTTCATATTAGACGAGTTGTAGTTGAGTTGTGTCTAAAGTGATTCTATTTCATATTAGACGAGTTGTAGTTGAGTTGTGTCTAAAGTGATTCTATTTCATATTAGACGAGTTGTAGTTGAGTTGTGTCTAAAGTGATTCTATTTCATATTAGACGAGTTGTAGTTGAGTTGTGTCTAAAGTGATTCTATTTCATATTAGACGAGTTGTAGTTGAGTTGTGTCTAAAGTGATTCTATTTCATATTAGGCAAGTTGTAGCTGAGTTGTGTCTAAAGTGATTCTATTTCATATTAGACGAGTTGTAGTTGAGTTGTGTCTAAAGTGATTCTATTTCATATTAGATGAGTTGTAGTTGAGTTGTGTCTAAAGTGATTCTATTTCATATTAGGCGAGTTGTAGTTGAGTTGTGTCTAAAGTGATTCTATTTCATATTAGACGAGTTGTAGTTGAGTTGTGTCTAAATTGATTCTATTTCATATTAGACGAGTTGTAGTTGAGTTGTGTCTAAAGTGATTCTATTTCATATTAGGCGAGTTGTAGTTGAGTTGTGTCTAAAGTGATTCTATTTCATATTAGACGAGTTGTAGTTGAGTTGTGTCTAAAGTGATTCTATTTCATATTAGACGAGTTGTAGTTGAGTTGTGTCTAAAGTAATTCTATTTCATATTAGACGAGTTGTAGTTGAGTTGTGTCTAAAGTGATTCTATTTCATATTAGACGAGTTGTAGTTGAGTTGTGTCTAAAGTGATTCTATTTCATATTAGGCGAGTTGTAGCTGAGTTGTGTCTAAAGTGATTCTATTTCATATTAGACGAGTTGTAGCTGAGTTGTGTCTAAAGTGATTCTATTTCATATTAGACGAGTTGTAGCTGAGTTGTGTCTAAAGTGATTCTATTTCATATTAGACGAGTTGTAGCTGAGTTGTGTCTAAAGTAATTCTATTTCATATTAGACGAGTTGTAGCTGAGTTGTGTCTAAAGTGATTCTATTTCATATTAGACGAGTTGTAGTTGAGTTGTGTCTAAAGTGATTCTATTTCATATTAGACGAGTTGTAGTTGAGTTGTATCTAAAGTGATTCTATTTCATATTAGACGAGTTGTAGTTGAGTTGTGTCTAAAGTGATTCTATTTCATATTAGACGAGTTGTAGTTGAGTTGTGTCTAAAGTGATTCTATTTCATATTAGACGAGTTGTAGTTGAGTTGTGTCTAAAGTGATTCTATTTCATATTAGACGAGTTGTAGTTGAGTTGTGTCTAAAGTGATTCTATTTCATATTAGACGAGTTGTAGTTGAGTTGTGTCTAAAGTGATTCTATTTCATATTAGACGAGTTGTAGTTGAGTTGTGTCTAAAGTGATTCTATTTCATATTAGACGAGTTGTAGTTGAGTTGTGTCTAAACTGATTCTATTTCATATTAGACGAGTTGTAGTTGAGTTGTGTCTAAACTGATTCTATTTCATATTAGACGAGTTGTAGTTGAGTTGTGTCTAAACTGATTCTATTTCATATTAGACGAGTTGTAGTTGAGTTGTGTCTAAAGTGATTCTATTTCATATTAGACGAGTTGTAGTTGAGTTGTGTCTAAATTGATTCTATTTCATATTAGACGAGTTGTAGTTGAGTTGTGTCTAAAGTGATTCTATTTCATATTAGACGAGTTGTAGTTGAGTTGTGTCTAAATTGATTCTATTTCATATTAGACGAGTTGTAGTTGAGTTGTGTCTAAATTGATTCTATTTCATATTAGACGAGTTGTAGTTGAGTTGTGTCTAAATTGATTCTATTTCATATTAGACGAGTTGTAGTTGAGTTGTGTCTAAATTGATTCTATTTCATATTAGACGAGTTGTAGTTGAGTTGTGTCTAAATTGATTCTATTTCATATTAGACGAGTTGTAGTTGAGTTGTGTCTAAATTGATTCTATTTCATATTAGACGAGTTGTAGTTGAGTTGTGTCTAAACTGATTCTATTTCATATTAGACGAGTTGTAGTTGAGTTGTGTCTAAACTGATTCTATTTCATATTAGACGAGTTGTAGTTGAGTTGTGTCTAAACTGATTCTATTTCATATTAGACGAGTTGTAGTTGAGTTGTGTCTAAACTGATTCTATTTCATATTAGACGAGTTGTAGTTGAGTTGTGTCTAAACTGATTCTATTTCATATTAGACGAGTTGTAGTTGAGTTGTGTCTAAACTGATTCTATTTCATATTAGACGAGTTGTAGTTGAGTTGTCTAAACTGATTCTATTTCATATTAGACGAGTTGTAGTTGAGTTGTGTCTAAACTGATTCTATTTCATATTAGACGAGTTGTAGTTGAGTTGTGTCTAAAGTGATTCTATTTCATATTAGACGAGTTGTAGCTGAGTTGTGTCTAAATTGATTCTATTTCATATTAGACGAGTTGTAGTTGAGTTGTGTCTAAAGTTATTCTATTTCATATTAGACGAGTTGTAGTTGAGTTGTGTCTAAATTGATTCTATTTCATATTAGACGAGTTGTAGTTGAGTTGTGTCTAAGTGATTCTATTTCATATTAGACGAGTTGTAGTTGAGTTGTGTCTAAAGTGATTCTATTTCATATTAGACGAGTTGTAGTTGAGTTGTGTCTAAAGTGATTCTATTTCATATTAGACGAGTTGTAGTTGAGTTGTGTCTAAAGTGATTCTATTTCATATTAGACGAGTTGTAGTTGAGTTGTGTCTAAAGTGATTCTATTTCATATTAGACGAGTTGTAGTTGAGTTGTGTCTAAAGTGATTCTATTTCATATTAGACGAGTTGTAGTTGAGTTGTGTCTAAAGTGATTCTATTTCATATTAGACGAGTTGTAGTTGAGTTGTGTCTAAAGTGATTCTATTTCATATTAGACGAGTTGTAGTTGAGTTGTGTCTAAATTGATTCTATTTCATATTAGACGAGTTGTAGTTGAGTTGTGTCTAAAGTGATTCTATTTCATATTAGACGAGTTGTAGTTGGTTTCTTTACTAAGCAAAGGTATCAATTCAATCCTTAAAATGTTAATTTTTAATTAAATTGTACAAACCTAACTGCCGCAGTAAAAATTCTTCTAAAAATATTCGTGAAAAAACATTTATTTTGGCAAGAAACCATCATTAATAAGAGTCTATATCCGACATTTGCACCCAGATGATTAGCAAAGGGAGCACAGTTACACATATAACTGGTAACATGGTGCACATCAACACCTTAAGGGTTATCGTTCCTTTTTTTTCTGCCGGGAACAAGACGGCCACTGTAAAAGTATTTAAGTCGGTCGATTCGACAACAGAAATCATGACACACATGATACCAATCAAGCTGACATTAATTCTACTTTGACTGCAGTTATGGCTTGATTATTTTAAAAGTTTCATTTTCTGTCGTAAATATAATGTCTTTTATATTGCACAATATTTGTGAGTTTTTAACTTTTCTGGCACTCTTATCTACTTGTGTCCACTTATCTGGAATATGTGCATAAGGCCTTTGGATTTGGTAGGGTGTGCCATAATGAGCACTAAAACGTAAATATGCACTGAAATTGGTGTAATCTGTAGCATTCAAGGTAATTAAAATTACAACTGCTTCCGTTTTATAAGGAAATTTGCTATGTTTCACGAAGATAGGTAAATACTCAGGAAATGTTAGAAGAAAAAAAATAGTAATTACCATTGTTATTCTAAGACGTATATTAAAACGGTTTCGTAAGAATTTTGAGTTTTTAAGGACTCGGCGTGGATTTCCTCACCTCATAATTTTGATGACTTTTAAGAGTTTGACCCTTAAACTAAGATTTGGTTCTCAGCATATTTTCATTGCGTTACCATCTCATTTTTTATAATAACTTTAACGTACGAGTGGTCGTTATGATATTTACTAGTAGTGATCAATTTTATTTCGAAACCTTTCTTTTTGACATTTTGACTGTGGGCTATACCTACTGATCTCCAAGGTCTTTGTTCCCTAGTTTTAGTTGTTCTACCTTCGCGCACTGATAACAGTAATTACATTCAGCACATATTAAATCTATAATTCTGATACACTTTCGATACTTGAAATTCGTGTATGTGATTCATTGCCGAAATATAGTGCTCTGATTCTGGAGTATATGTGTTTCGTAGTCATATGTTTACCACTTTATTTTTCTTTGATTTTTAAAAAATAATTTCTTGTCATACTTTTGCAATTTAAAAGAAGAGCTGACACCCAAGTGTGATGCTTATCAGATAAAAGGCTATATAATACATTTAGCAAGAAAAATGGATTTATACGCAAAATTTGTTCTACCTTTTTCAGCTTCAAGCCAAAGGATATTGGAACAACATAGATCTCATGCTGAGAAAAACTTTGTCGAAACTGCAGCATACAGAAATGCAAATGAAATATTGCGGCAACACAGGAGACTGACTATAACAGGTAAATCGGGGCAAGGTAAATCGTACATAGCCCATCAGCTCTTGAACGAAATCATTGCAGATGACTCAAATATAAAGCCTCTGATTCTATCCACTGTCGAGCAATGGAAAAGCCTGGTGGACTGTTCAATCACCTTTGGTATTATTGTTGATGACATGTGTGGGAAGTTTTCCTTGAATGAAGGAGAATTAATGAAATGGAGAGACGAATCTGCATATATGTCATCTCTTATAGAGAATGGAAAACACGTCGTAATTTTTACAATGAAATCCTTTTTTCATGAGAAAATATTGGTAACTATGCAATTTCGTCCACTGTTTTCCACACAAATCATTCTGAACTTAGATAATATTAGATTAGAAGTTGCAGAAAAAACTGAATTCGCAAACAATTACCTCAAAGAGTTTGGTTTAAACACTGCTGAAGTATCAGATTTATGTAAAATACATGAAGCGCCTGTGGGATTTCCTCAGCTGTGCAGAGTTGCAGAGATGATTAAAGATAAGTCAACATTATCTGACCTTTTTTCTAAACCTCGCGAAATGATACTTGAGCAAATGAAGCACATCCGCTGCGATCACAGTATGACCTATGGTTGCCTTGCTCTTGTGCTGTTGTCCAGAGGAAAGCTAAACCTGCAATCAATCAGAGAGTTTGGAGATAACAGCGACAAGAAAGAAAACATAGTCAATTTGGTTTTCAGGTCATGTGGTATTCCTAATGTACAACCGATTAAAGTCATAGACACGGTCAAATCTTTACAAGGTACATACCTTTCGTTGGATCCAAGCGAGGAATCATATTGTTTTGACCATGATTCCATCGAGGAGGCCATATTTATTTCACATGGAGAAATCTTTCCTGAGCAAACACTGCTTTATTGTCCATTGCAACTCATTTGTAAACGTTGCACAATCAAGTATGATTCCAAAACTCTCGAGACAACACCACAAGACAGTACATTAATTTTGCAACCATCTTGTCAAGTGCATCTGATTAACAGGTTTATAACAGCGTTGAGGGAATGCAATCCAATTCATTTTACAATTGTTTCGGAGGCAGACATTTGGTCTTGTAAAGACTTTAGGAAAGCGTTCTTTGCCGAGTGTAAAGAAATACATTTTTTAGCTGACATAGATGAAAATTCGCTTCTGGTGCATGCTGCAAAAGTTAAGAATCGTGCCCTTGTCGAGGAGCTTCTATACATATTGGACCATATTCCAGAGAGTCAGAAGAACAAAGTTGCTCAGTTTCTTACAAAAAGTGCCCAAGCATCATGTGCCCACAAGGATACAGATTTACTTGAGAAAATATGTGAAAATGGTCGTGTAAATGTGAATGACATTCTTCCGATCAGTATTCAACATGGATCTGTAGATGCAATAGATTTTCTTTTGCAAAGTGGAGCTGATATTAAGTACAGATCCAAAAATGGAGAAAACCTCCTTCATATTGCATGCCTACATGGCAGACTTGACATTGTCAAATTTCTGCATTCAAAAAATGCAAATCTTGTGGTTGAATTAGACGATGATGATCGAAGTGTCGCCCTTTGCGCTGCTGCTGGGGGAAGCGTGGAGATTCTGGAATTTCTTTTACCATTGGGTTTAAATCCCTTGCATGCTGATCCAACTGGTTGGAACCTTCTGCATTATGCTTGTAGGCAAGCGAAGAAGGCCATGGTCAAACACTTAGTACGTAAATATCCCAAACTGCTCTGCAGTGAAACACAAGAGGGTTCATCTGTCCTTTTGTGTGCTGCGTTAGGTGGAAATCTATCCATATTTAAGACAATTTATGAATTAATGGAGAACTCGTTAAATGTTGACAAGAGTTCATATGAAAATAGGACAAATGACAGATATCTGAGGCCGAAAACTAAAAATCGAGAAACATTATTGCATATGTCATGCCTAGGGGGTAGTCTAGAAACGACAAAATATTTGGTAGAAACGTATCCTACAATGCTTCAAGAGGTGGACAACAGTAAGAGAACACCGGCTCATTATGCTGCAGAAAGCGGCAATGTCGCTGTATTAAGGTATCTACTTGCTCGTGGCACAAATTCGTGGTGCAAAACCTCTGAGGAAGAGACGTTGCTGCACAGAGCATGCATTGAGCGTCAGTTAGAAATAACCAAGTACTTGGTACAAACTTACCCTACAATGCTCCATGAGGTGGACAACAGTAAGAGAACACCGGCTCATAAGGCTGCAGTAAGCGGCAATGTCGCTGTATTAAGCTATCTAATTGATCGTGGCACAAATCCGTGGTGTAAAACCTCTGTGGAAGAGACGTTGCTGCACAGAGCATGCATTGAGGGTCAGTTAAAAATGACCAAGTACTTGGTACAAACGTATCCTACAATGCTCCATGAGGTGGATAACAGTAAGAGAACACCGGCTCATTATGCTGCAGAAAGCGGCAATGTCGCTATATTAAGCTATCTAATTGATCGTGGCACAGATCCGTGGTGTAAAACCTCTGAGGAAGAGACGTTGCTGCACAGAGCATGCATTGCGGGTCAGTTAGAAATGACCAAGTACTTGGTACAAACTTATCCTACAATGCTCCATGAGTTGGACAACAGTAAGAGAACACCGGCTCTTTATGCTGCACACAGCGTCAATGTCGCTTTATTGAGCTATCTAATTGATCGTGGCACAGATCCGTGGTGTAAAACCTCTGAGGAAGAGACGTTGCTGCACGGAGCATGCATTAAGGGTCAGTTAGAAATGACCAAGTACTTGGTACAAACTTATCCTACAATGCTCAATGAGGTGGACATTAGTAAGAGAACACCGGCTCTTTATGCTGCACACAGCGGCAATGTCGCTTTATTGAGCTATCTAATTGATCGTGGCACAGATCCGTGGTGTAAAACCTCTGAGGAAGAGACGTTGCTGCACAGAGCATGTATTAAGGGTCAGTTAGAAATGACCAAGTACTTGGTACAAACTTATCCTACAATGCTCCATGAGGTGGACAACAGTAAGAGAACACCGGCTCATTATGCTGCAGAAAGCGGCAATGTTGCTGTATTAAGCTATCTAATTGACTGTGGCAAAGAGCCGTGGTGTAAAACCTCTGAGGAAGAGACGTTGCTGCACAGAGCATGCATTGAGGGTCAGTTAGAAATGACCAAATACTTGGTACAAATTTATCCTACAATGCTTCATGAGGTGGACAACAGTAAGAGAACACCGGCTCATTATGCTGCAGAAAGCGGCAATGTCGCTGTATTAAGCTATCTAATTGATCGTGGCACAGATCCGTGGTGTAAAACCTCAGTGGAAGAGACGTTGCTGCACAGAGCATGCATTGCGGGTCAGTTAGAAATAACCAAGTACTTGGTACAAATTTATCCTACAATGCTTCATGAGGTGGACAACAGTAAGAGAACACCGGCTCATTATGCTGCAGAAAGCGGCAATGTCGCTGTATTAAGCTATCTAATTGATCGTGGCACAAATCCGTGGTGTAAAACCTCTGAGGAAGAGACGTTGCTGCACAGAGCATGCATTGCGGGTCAGTTAGAAATAACCAAGTACTTGGTACAAATTTATCCTACAATGCTCCATGAGGTGGACAACAGTAAGAGAACACCGGCTCATTATGCTGCAGAAAGCGGCAATGTCGCTGTATTAAGCTATCTAATTGATCGTGGCACAGATCCGTGGTGTAAAACCTCTGAGGAAGAGACGTTGCTGCACAGAGCATGCATTGCGGGTCAGTTAGAAATGACCAAGTACTTGGTACAAACTTATCCTACAATGCTCCATGAGGTGGACATTAGTAAGAAAACACCGGCTCATTATGCTGCAGAAATCGGCAATGTCGCTGTATTAAGCTATCTCATTGATCATGGCTCAGATCCGTGGTGTAAAACCTCCCAGGAAGAGACGTTTCTGCACAGAGCATGTATTAAGGGTCAGTTAAAAATGACCAAGTACTTGGTACAAACTTATCCTACAATGCTCCATGAGGTGGACAACAGTAAGAGAACACCGGCTCATTATGCTGCAGAAAGCGGCAATGTCGCTGTATTAAGCTATCTAATTGATCGTGGCACAAATCCGTGGTGTAAAACCTCTGAGGAAGAGACGTTGCTGCACAGAGCATGCATTGCGGGTCAGTTAGAAATGACCAAGTACTTGGTACAAACTTATCCTACAATGCTCCATGAGGTGGACATTAGTAAGAAAACACCGGCTCATTATGCTGCAGAAATCGGCAATGTCGCTGTATTAAGCTATCTCATTGATCATGGCTCAGATCCGTGGTGTAAAACCTCCCAGGAAGAGACGTTTCTGCACAGAGCATGTATTAAGGGTCAGTTAAAAATGACCAAGTACTTGGTACAAACTTATCCTACAATGCTCCATGAGGTGGACAACAGTAAGAGAACACCGGCTCATTATGCTGCAGAAAGCGGCAATGTCGCTATATTAAGCTATCTAATTGATCGTGGCACAGATCCGTGGTGTAAAACCTCAGTGGAAGAGACGTTGCTGCACAGAGCATGCATTAAGGGTCAGTTAGAAATAACCAAGTACTTGGTACAAACTTATCCTACAATGCTCTATGAGGTGGACATTAGTAAGAGAACACCGGCTCTTTATGCTGCACACAGCGGCAATGTCGCTTTATTGAGCTATCTAATTGATCGTGGCACAGATCCGTGGTGTAAAACCTGTAAAGAAGAGACGTTGCTGCACAGAGCATGTATTAAGGGTCAGTTAGAAATGACCAAGTACTTGGTACAAACTTATCCTACAATGCTCTATGAGGTGGACATTAGTAAGAGAACACCAGCTCTTTATGCTGCACACAGCGGCAATGTCGCTTTATTGAGCTATCTAATTGATCGTGGCACAGATCCGTGGTGTAAAACCTCTGAGGAAGAGACGTTGCTGCACAGAGCATGCATTGAGGGTCAGTTGGAAATGGCCAAGTACTTGGTACAAACGTATCCTACAATGCTCCATGAGGTGGACAACAGTAAGAGAACACCGGCTCATTATGCTGCAGAAAGCGGCAATGTCGCTGTATTATGCTATCTAATTGATCGTGGCACAGATCCGTGGTGTAAAACCTCAGTGGAAGAGACGTTGCTGCACAGAGCATGCATTGCGGGTCAGTTAGAAATGACCAAGTACTTGGTACAAACTTATCCTACAATGCTTCATGAGGTGGACATTAGTAAGAGAACACCAGCTCTTTATGCTGCACACAGCGGCAATGTCGCTGTATTGAGCTATCTAATAGATTGTGGCACAAATCCGTGGTGTAAAACCTCTGAGGAAGAGACGTTGCTGCACAGAGCATGCATTGCGCGTCAGTTAGAAATGACCAAGTACTTGGTACAAACTTATCCTACAATGCTCCATGAGTTGGACAACAATAAGAGAACACCGGCTCATAAGGCTGCAGTAAGCGGCAATGTCGCTATATTAAGCTATCTAATTGATCGTGGCACAGATCCGTGGTATAAAACGTCTCAGGAAGAGACGTTGCTGCACAGAGCATGCATTAAGGGCCAGTTAGAAATGACTAAGTACTTGGTACAAACTTATCCTGCAATGCTCCATGAGGTGGACAACAGGAATAGAACACCGGCTCATTATGCTGCAGAAATCGGCAATGTCGCTGTATTAAGCAATCTAATTGATCGTGGCACAGATCCGTGGTGTAAAACCTCTGAGGAAGAGACGTTGCTGCACAGAGCATGCATTGCGGGTCAGTTAGAAATGACCAAGTACTTGGTACAAACTTATCCTACAATGCTCCATGTATTGGACAACAGTAAGAGAACACCGGCTCATTATGCTGCACATAGCGGCAATGATGGTCTCTTCCGATTTTTACGTGACTCTCAGCAAGATCAGATGTCAGATGTATCTTTGGAACAGATGCAATCAAAGAGGAAAAATAAAAGTTGCAATGTAATGTAAATCGGAAGAAAGAGACTTTGATTTTGCCTTTAGTCCAATTGGAGATCAACTTCTTTTAGTAAAATGTTGCTAATATGTCAGTCCGTCTGATGTAAACACTGTGTTTAACATCTGTGGCTAGCTTTGTTCCTTGAATACTATATAAGCAGATTCAAGAACAGTTTTGTTGCGTCATGTGGGGAAGTCCACTGATAATAATAAATTAATATATTTTGATCTGTACACTGCGCTCCAGTGATTTGCTCGATATTTTGCATTTGGCTAACGCGATGATATACTACTTACTGAAGAGTAATACTAATGTGTATTTAGATACACCTTGAGGATTAGAACACATTAAAGAATACTAGTTTAATTTGTTACCTTTAATTACTCCATACTATATACCGTCCTGACTTGTGGGTATGCTAATTGCTCTGACATTATTGTGTGCATAATGACATTCATTTTAATTATGCTGAGACTTGTACGAAGATCGGGTATATTGTAATTGCTCTTGTGGTCTGTCTGTCTGTCAGTTTGTTTGGGATTTTAAAGGAACTGTAGGATAGACACGCACTTGGTGCAAATGCGTATTAAGGCTTTACTTATTTACTCTTCGTCAATTTTGGGGACATTTCTTAAAAAATTTTCAGAAAAGGGCGTAATTTGTGATTTCGTTTAGTCATGGTTTCTTCTCCCACTTCGGTTAGAGAATGTTATTGAAAATGTATGGGCTAGAGAAGTGGTTGGTGTACGCAAGCAATAAGGTTTGAATTTTTTCCTCTTGCCAGATTTTATAAAAATTCTTCAAAATTATAAAAGAAAAGAGGCATTTTTAGTTCGTCATTGCTTCTTCCCATACACTGCTTGGAGGATTTTATGGAAACTTTGTCGTTATGTGGTTCGTATACATGTGAAATAATGTTTCACTGTTTGTTCTGGGGAATATTTGGGGAAATATCTTGAAAAATTGTCCAAAGAAAAAACGATTTTCGAGATTTATACTTGTTATTGCTTCTCTTTCTAAACTAGCTGAATCACTGTATTATCCCTACACTTCAACGAATAGCGGGAATATTCTGTTTGAATACATCTGATAGTTTCTCCATTTATTTAATAACAGATCTAATAGCTTGAGACATGTTTGTTCTTTTAGTGCTCAAAGAAAAAAATGACATTTGCGTGCATATTATATACGAAATATCCATTGGTAGCGTTGATCTGCCATAGTTTTGTCTCGACTGCTTTAGCATAGGTGAAACATATGTATCATTCATTTCTCTGGCTACGGCAGCAGCATCATCGTCAACATTGATCAAGGTTTTGCCTAGAAATTAAAATAATTTATATTTCCAAACTCTTCAGCCATTCGTGGACTGTAGAACCAGGAAGCTCTGTCCTTTCATATCCAGATATTTCAGTTCCACTTGTGACCCTTAAGCAAGGTGAAGGTCATTTGAAAATCTTAGATAAGTTTCCCATTGAGTCGTTTGCATCGTCATAAGTCCAGAACTCTGGAAGGGATGGCTGTGATACTTGGATTGTAGAATCAGTAAGCACTGCTCTTTCATATTCATGCATCGTACAATCCCTCTGACTTTCAGGCAAGGTCAAGGTCATTTGATAGAGAAAACATAAATGTAACTGCATCAGGCAGAGAAGCAGGATAGACATACTATTCCTTGGAATTACTTGTGGAAATGATTAGTATTCGAATAACAAAAAATACATACATTACTATATTTGGGCAATCATTTTATTTGTGATCTAGTTACTTGCAGAGGCTTGGCTTAGTACGATTTAAAGGCGCTCAACACCATCTACAAAGTTTTACATTGGCAATCCAGAGTAATTTCGCTGTGTCATCCTCCACATAATGATTCTTTCATTCTAACATGACTTCATAATTGAGAATTGTAACTGAGCGCATCCTAACAAGATGTGTAGAACCAGTCTAAGAAGAATGCTACTGAAACAGCCAAATCGCTACTAATTGTCTTTGCAAAATGTAATGGAGGCAACGAAAACGCTATTTAGTCGCACCAAGTTTCTACAGGTTATTAATTTGCAAATAGAATGAGTACCCTATATGATTAAGATGCGACTTGCACGATACTCAGATATTACATATTTAAGAAGAGAGACAATAGTCTGCGCTAAAAGGGTCCGTAGATACCAGAGTGCCAATGTAGTCGTTTAGCTGTAATTTTCTGATAAATAAAGCAATACATCTATTTAACAATTAAAGCAATAAATCTATTTTACAATTAAAGCAATACATCTATTTAACAATTAAAGCAATAAATCTATTTAACAATTAAAGCAATAAATCTATTTAACAATTAAAGCAATAAATCTATTTAACAATTAAAGCAATAAATCTATTTTACAATTAAAGCAATACATCTATTTAACAATTAAAGCAATAAATCTATTTAACAATTAAAGCAATAAATCTATTTAACAATTAAAGCAATAAATCTATTTTACAATTAAAGCAATAAATCTATTTTACAATTAAAGCAATAAAACTATTTAACAATTAAAGCAATAAATCTATTTTACAATTAAAGCAATAAATCTATTTTACAATTAAAGCAATAAATCTATTTAACAATTAAAGCAATAAATCTATTTTACAATTAAAGCAATAAATCTATTTTACAATTAAAGCAATAAATCTATTTAACAATTAAAGCAATAAAACTATTTAACAATTAAAGCAATAAATCTATTTTACAATTAAAGCAATAAAACTATTTAACAATTAAAGCAATAAATCTATTTAACAATTAAAGCAATAAATCTATTTTACAATTAAAGCAATAAAACTATTTAACAATTAAAGCAATAAAACTATTTTACAATTAAAGCAATAAAACTATTTAACAATTAAAGCAATAAATCTATTTTACAATTAAAGCAATAAAACTATTTAACAATTAAAGCAATAAATCTATTTTACAATTAAAGCAATAAAACTATTTAACAATTAAAGCAATAAATCTATTTTACAATTAAAGCAATAAATCTATTTAACAATTAAAGCAATAAAACTATTTTACAATTAAAGCAATAAAACTATTTAACAATTAAAGCAATAAATCTATTTTACAATTAAAGCAATAAAACTATTTAACAATTAAAGCAATAAATCTATTTTACAATTAAAGCAATAAATCTATTTTACAATTAAAGCAATAAATCTATTTAACAATTAAAGCATACTTAGTGGTATCGTATTGAATATATCATCGTTGTATTTCAAGCAGATGCCCTTTATATGCAATGGCAAGGGAGATATACACACATATATACCCTTTATATGCAATGGCAATGGAGATATACACACATATATGCCCTTTATATGCAATGGCAATTGAGATATACACATATATATGCCCTTTATATGCAACGGCAAGGGAGATATACACACATATATACCCTTTACATGCAATGGCAAGGGAGATATACACACATATATGCCCTTTATATGCAATGGCAAGGGAGAAATACACACATATATGCCCTTTATATGCAATGGCAAGGGAGAAATACACACATATATACAGTTCATTATTTTATATTGTACAGTGCATTAATTCTGTATAGATCCACAATTTATTTCCCGTAAATGTAAATAAGTACTGTGCTTATGTTTACCTATATAATTGTTATTGTGAGGACACAGAATGTATTTCCTAGTTTGTAAAGACAGAGTAATATATGTGGTCATAAGAACGAGATCAAATAAGAGTTATTTAATTTTTTCTTTTCTGCACTCCTCATCTCTTTTATGGTATGTAAAAATTACATATTATTGTGAATTGTTTACTTCTAAAAACTTTCTTCAGGTCTCATAATATTCTTGTTTATACTTTGTTGGATTCAAATGTATGTATGTATGTATGTATGTATGTATGTATGTATGTATGTATGTATGTATGTATGTATGTATGTATGTATGTACGTATGTATGTATGTATGTATTTGTATTACCTCTTCAACGTTCGCTAGGTGGTGAAATGAAGCAAGTAACTTTACAAACCGTAATTGTTACTGACATATTATAGCGAATCCACGTAAATATTATAGCCTGTAGAATAATAGATTATATCACACGTAAATATTATAGCCTGTAGAATAATAGATTATATCACACGTAAATATTATAGCCTGTAGAATAATAGATTATATCACATGTGCTAACATGTGATAGGTAAATTACACCCGAGGATCATAATTTCGAGGCATGAGCGAGGCTCTGTCATATTCCTGGCCATAAACTGCTGCTCCACCCCCTAACCCACGCTAGTGCATATAATTGAATATTTTGTAATTCCTTTGTAACAATAATTGTTAAATTCAAGACGGAAGCTAATCTGTGATATACTGTAAATAAAATGGATAGCCTCCATTTCAGAGGCAATAAGATATTAATTCCAGGATATAAGGTGCACTCCTGTGGGATTATTAGGTACATAGAATTTTAGATGGGTGAATTGGAATTTCCAAACTTTTTCATTCTATTTCACTAGGCTAAGCATGATGGATGGGCCAGGTAAAATGGAATACCCATTCACCCTGCTAAAACATAAACGTATTTTAAATCATATAACAACGACGTTGTTACACCGATGACATGTAAACGATTTTTGAACTATTCGAATGCTATTTCCATTTAAGAAATATTGGGTGCAATTTAAACCATCAGTTGTTCTCTTCACCTATTTCTGACATTGCTGTTGGCGTGTCCAAGATGTACAACTATCGGGTTTAGCAATTGCAAGTTTTTTTCTTCTAACCTCTCTCTTCAATTAATCCATTGCATCAAAATCTTTTCAAACCTTCCGTGTTAAGAAAGAATCCTTCTCAGTACCGGCCACATATTGGTCAGCGCATATTTAACATGGTGAGCATTTAACCAATCTTGCAGCAATACTGCAGTACAGCTATTTTCCGCCACTGCTAGATAAATCCGAAATAAAATAGCTGCAGATAAGATTGTCCGAAACCAATAAAGCTTCTAATTTCTTGAAAACAACTAAAACTATGTCCTATCACGTTCTGAATATGTGAGTCATAGTATTATTTATATTACCTGTTAGAGATGGATAATGCTTTGGAATGCTTTTCCTGGTTGATTAGGCAATCAGATTTCGTGATTTTTGCACAAATCTAGTTAGGTGACATTCTCACGTGAAATATTTGGATGAATAATGAAACTACAGAGACATATAGCTTACGTTCACCTTGGCAGTAAGTTGCGTTTATAGACATATAAAGCAGTTTAAACTGAAATTGCAAAAAAGTTGAACTCGAATTTTTTCAAAGAACACTACATGTGTAGCAATAGTCAATATGACGGAAGTAGCGTCTATGGTGATGACCTGTAAAAAAATTGTCATAATATATGTCGCATATTCAGAGGCAGTGGTGTACTGGCCATCGAGCATACCGGGACAAATCCCGGTGGGCCGCCGCATCAGTGGGCCGTCAAAAAAATACGTTTTTACCTGTGTTTTACTGGTGTGAGCAAAACCCCGGGCCTGTCCCGGCAGATAAGTCCAGGGTCGAGTTGCTTACCCAGTACACCCCTGTTCAGAGGTCACCCTAAAGAGGACTAAAAATGGTTAGGAATTTAAGAGTGAAAAACGTCAATGCCTTTATAATCTACGTTCTATTAGTTAAGCCTGTTTCAAGTTACTTTATAAAATATATCATTCTTTGGATATGGAGTCATTGATGGCAGCGCTTTTGTCTTTACTCAGAGAAGTGTGATCCCTCATATTTATGTTTTGTTTTACATTTTATATATTAATTAATCTTGTAAAAGAAGATGAATGCATAATGTAAGGAAGAATCATATAGAATATCACATATTTTGTCATAATGTGAACATTTGTTTTCTTTCTTTTTTTCAACTGACCAATCACAATACTTTCCATGTTTTTTGTATTGTCGAGGTTTTTTGTAGGACAGCAATACATTGTATGTACACATAGTGTATTTGGTTAGTAATTGGCATTACATATTTTATTGCTTTTATTTTTAGTATGATGTGCTAATTGTTCTTGTAATATAGCATTTTGTTACACAAAAGTATTTTTGTCTTACATGCTACTACTCAACGTTCTTTGTAAATAGGTCAGAGGTAGTGTTCGTGCACTATTTATGAAGAGCTTATTTGTGCACTTCTTCGCTTTACTGCTAGATGTCTTCCTCTAGTGCAGTGGAATAGGCGTTGGATAAAAAGAAAATATGATATAGTGTAGTGAATTAAGTGTTGAAAAACGATTACATATTTTTTCTAAAGTTCTTGGAATTATAATCGTGAAGATAGAGATTAGAATATCGCATGAAAAACTTTATTTTTTTCTTCTAAAGGCATCACCTTTGTATCTGTAGCAAGATCATGTTTTTATCAGAATATTTTGACAATTTTTTTAAAATCAACTGAGACTTGAGAATTTAGACGAAACATCCGATCTCTTACTTAGGGTGATTGTTAGTCTTGTAATTCTTCACTATATTTAGTACATTATATCTACTGTTAATTGCTTAAATAATATGTTAGTGTATTTGAATTATGATATATACATCATATTTTAAATATCCATAGTTTCCACTTTTATTGGTTTAGAGTTTTATATAGGTTTCACTATATTTGCATAACATTGTATCAAAATCTTTTCAGAATATCTGCAGTTAAAGATTTAAACTTGATACTGATAAAAAAAAAACAATATTGTTCTGTTCTAATTTTTATCATTTCGCTGCCAGGGGAAGACTGACAAAAATGAGTGTGCGTGGATTATAATAATGAATATATTTGAATGATGATAATAAATATGCTTGAAAGATAATAATGAATATATTTGAATGATGATAATGATTATGCTTGAATGATGATAATTAATGTGCTTGAATGATAATAATGAATATATTTGAATGATGATAATGAATATATTTTAATGATAATAATGAATATATTTGAATGATGATAATGAATATGCTTGAATGATAATAATGAATATATTTGAATGATGATAATGAATATATCTGAATGATAATAATGAATATATTTGAATGATGATAATGAATATGCTTTAATGATGATAATGAATATATTTGAATGATGATAATGAATATAGTTGAATGATAATAATGAATATATTTGAATGATGATAATGAATACATTTGAATGATGATAATGAATACATTTGAATGATAATAATGAATATATTTCAATGAGGATAATGAATATATTTGAATATAATAATGAATATATTTGAATGATGATAATGAATATGCTTGAATGATAATAATGAATATATTTGAATGATGATAATGAATATATTTGAATGATAATAATGAATATATTTGAATGATGATAATGAATATATTTGAATGATGCCCTATATATTTGAATAGATTGAAATATTTGAATCATGCATTGAATGATGATAATGAATATGCTTGAATGATAATAATGAATATATTTGAATGATGATAATGAATATATTTGAATGATGATAATGAATATATTTGAATGATAATAATGAATATATTTGAATGATGATAATGAATATATTTGAATGATAATAATGAATATATTTGAATGATAATAATGAATATATTTGAATGATAATAATGAATATGCTTGAATGATAATAATGAATATATTTGAATGATAATAATGAATATATTTGAATGATGATAATGAGTATGCTTGAATGATAATAATGAATATATCTGAATGATGATAATTAATATGGTGTAATGATAAAAATGAATATATTTAAATGATGATAATGAATATGCTTGAATTATAATAATGAATATGATGTAATGATAATAATGAATATATTTGAATGATGATAACTAATAGGGTGTAATGATAAAAATGAATATATTTAAATGATGATAATGAATATGGTCGAATGATGATAATTAATATGGTGTAATGATAAAAATGAATATATTTAAATGATGATAATGAATATGGTTGAATGATGATAATTAATATAGTGTAATGATAATAATGAATATATCTGAATGATGATAATTAATATAGTGTAATGATAAAAATGAATATATTTAAATGATGATAATGAATATGGTTGAATGATGATAATTAATATGGTGTAATGATAAAAATGAATATATTTAAATGATGATAATGAATATGGTTGAATGATGATAATTAATATGGTGTAATGATAAAAATGAATATATTTAAATGATGATAATGAATATGGTTGAATGATGATAATTAATATGGTGTAATGATAAAAATGAATATATTTAAATGATGATAATGAATATGGTTGAATGATGATAATTAATATGGTGTAATGATAATAATTAATATATTTGAATGATGATAATTAATATGGTGTAATGATAAAAATGAATATATTTAAATGATGATAATGAATATGGTTGAATGATGATAATTAATATGGTGTAATGATAATAATGAATATATTTGAATGATGATAATGAATATGATTAGGTGATACATTGAATGTGTTGAAATGACAAGACTAATGTAATTTATTTCTTTCATTTCATGGGGGCATATTGCCAATATGTTATCCATTAGATTAAATGGATTACAAAAAATCTTAGGCCTTTTATTTTTACTTGCCACAGGAGACTAACAATGTTTCTAAAATATAATCCAAGCATCTTTTTAAAGTGCAGTCTTTCAAAATATAAACATTTTCATTGTCTTATTTTTTAACCTATAGTTAAGATTTCCATTCACTGAAATATAGTCTGTTTAAGATTATTTTAGAGGTGTTTTACTTAGATACGATGGAGTAAATTTTGGTCTAATTAGAGTACTTTTGAACTTATATATCCGATATTCGGAAATGTACCTTTTGGGTTGCAAATGATCTCATGCAACAATTTTAACTTGACGCTTTTCAATAAAACGTTGTTTAAATAATTAATAATTGATACACATCATCTTTTACAGAGATAAAACCCACATAATTTAACAGCATTTTCATTGGCAGAAGAAATAAGAGATTCTATGCATGGTCATAATGTCCATACATAGCAAGCAGTTACCAGAAATCGCATGGAAAAGAAGCTACAACACTAAATTTTATCAACAAAAGTTGTCATAAACAATCCAAGACACTACTTGACGCTTTTTATGCCTTTTTGACGCTTTTATGCAAAGTTTTAAATAAGTGGTAACTTTGTACCGAAAATTACATTGACAAAAACATTTTTTGTGTACATGAGAATACTTTGAATTTTGTTTTCTCAATTTTTTTAGTGGGAGGCGAGGATGGTTAAGCGTGGTTGATAGAATTGAAAAGAAACAAACAGAATCAATAGCAGTCAACCATACAGAGTTAAGGCGCTATTTAATCTGCAAATATATACACATAGCTGTGCGATAATTCACCCTAAGTTCTCATTTATAACTAACAAGCAAGAATAGTTAAGAAAATCGTGTAATATTTTGAAAAGTTATAGAGAAATTAAAGAAGACATTTTACCAGCAAATCACACCATGTGCAAAAATCTTTCAAATTGATTTAAAACAAAACAAAAAATTAAGCAAGTTTTCCACGGAACCCAGTGTCTCACCCTCGCTCGTGGTTCCATGTACTAGTGTATGACTTGAAAAAAACATCAACACACAACTTTAAAGCTGACTCCGCCACCGGAAAAGTGATATCTGTACTTGTGAAGCTGAGATACAACTCCATTTTATGTTAACAAATAGACTGAGAGAAAACTATGCTATCAATTTCAACATTAACTCATAAAATGTAATGGTGTTAATCACCACAGCAGTTAAATACTGTACGCTCCCCTGATATCCGTTAAAAATGAAGCCGTCCCTTCCCTCCATTCCGTTTCCTGTATCTGCATCGCCCACAGACAAATATAGCCACTTGTTCAATGCTGACATTTTTGGATAATTCCTGAGGAGTTGAAGTTCCATAGTCTTAATGTTACACATAATTAACTCTGCATGACGTTTAAAATTCTCTGCTTTCTTTTTCGAGATTAATAACTTTCACGTATCTTTGAGGTGCACATACAAAGACCAATTTTCATTCCCGGTTTCAGCTCAGTAGTTTGTTACGATGCCAGTCCTCGTTATAGTTCAGGCTTTTGTACATCGGTGTGACATTTAAAAAAAAAATTGTTTGATCAATTTAGTGATGTTGTTTTAGTTTTGCCCCTTCTTCCCTTCCTTCTACATTGGGGGAGGGGCACTTGAGGGGCCAAACGGGAGTTAAACAATGAGGCTACATTGTTACATTGTTAGAAGTTGTTTTGACTCTGGGGGTCTACGGGAAATGTAATGTCAATATTTAGCATAATATTTTCGGTTTGTCCCTATACATTTTTTACAAATATGACACAAGTGTCTCTACGGGAATTTAATATTACGCCTCCATGTTGAAAAAAGTGTATGGCTCTTGTAAAGGTTTAGATGGAAAATGCAATGCGAAATAGTGATCTACTATCCAACACTTAGTAAATTACTATCCATTATCTCGCACTAAACTATCAAGAAGCCGTGTGTAGTGACCAAGTCTTAAATCTTTATACCTAAATACACACAAAGATACTATTACACCACGCCAAAGCAAATGGTAGCAGTGTTTATATACCAACTGTTATCACACTAAAGGGGTTTTTAAGTTTTAGCTGGTTGTGAACAGACATAGACATACACAAACATAAAACATACAAACATAAAACACATATAGTGGCAATAATTTTGAGTAGTATCTCCCTTTTCGAAGAGATTTGGGTGGCAATGAAAAGGGCCTTTTGGGTAATTAACCAAAGAGGGTTAACATATGTGGCACCACTTCATTGTTTTCTGGCCCACGATGCCTTCACATACATGGGGTACTCCGGATCAAACAGCATACTTCAAATAATGGTGGAGGATTCAACACTAGTCCACATCTTGTCGAGTTGTATTGAGAATTGTTGACATAGTGGGCCAACCGGCCTTTATATATAGTTTAGGACCAAATCGAAACGGATTGAGAAGTTCAACCAAGGCACTTTACTCCAATTGCCTCAGCACTAAATAACCTACTTGAGTTGCAGTACCATAAAGCACCAAACCAAACCTTATTTCATCACTGTCCAAATTGTAGCGTGATTCCACGAGGACGAGAAAAACTTTTTCGGGGCTCTCGTGCTCTTGCTGATTTTGAAGATTGTATTTTAGACCCTATCGACGACACTTGGAGCGAAGAGGAAGTCCAGCGTTACAGGAACTGTCATCGATAGACCACAGTCATGGCTCACAATTTCTAAGGTTACAACGGACAATTTGTTCTTAAATATTATTCAGAACAAGGAACCGAATTTCCAGCTGTCAGCATTAACGGGGCCGAAATCATCTATATGAAAGTGGGAAACGTACAATATAAATAGTCCATGAGTTATTTGACTATGCCTTTGAGTAGAATGCCTAAAACGTTTGGAATGACAGAAATGGCTATAGGCTATTTTCCACTTTTTCAATACCGAAGCTAATGAGCACGTCGTGCTCCCGCATTTACCTGAAGTTCGCTACCACGACCTCGACGGCACGCGAACAGAAGAACGAGAAGCTTTCTACGCTTGATACCAAACTCACTCTTCAGATCCTTTTAATTTTCAAGAAAAAATTTTGAAATATTGTCGATCCGATGTGGACATTTTACGACGTTGTTGTGGAATATTTCTACAATTATTTCTGGATCACGGAGGTATTGTTCCCTTGAAGGAAGCTTCTACCATTGCCAAAGCATGTGGATTAGTCTACCAAAAGAAGTTCATGCCCGAGAACAAACTAGCCAATATACCACCTAAATCTTATCTCTCTGTCTGCAGTCGATAGTCAGCCAAAGGTTTACGCTGCCTCCATTACTTGTGTGAAATTCAAGACAAGTGGGTAAAACATGCTGGAAAATGTGGAGAAAATAAAATTGGAACCCTTTCCGTGGATGGTTCTGATATAGAAAAATCAACACATGGTCTACGAATTTCATGGATGTTTATTTCATGGATGTCCTACTTGTTTTCCTCAACGAGACCTGAAAAATCCTTTATCAGAGTTCACCATGAAAGAGTTCTACGACCAAACATATTAACGACGTCAGTGTTTAGAAAGTCAAGGATACCAAGTGACAGAGATGTTGGAGCACAACTATGATCGATGTTTGAAAACAGATTCAGAATTAAAACGAATCGTCGAAGATTACGATGTGGTGAACATCTTACCTTTAATTCCACGCGACAGATTGCTTGAAGGACGAGTCAATGCTGCACGTTTGTTGTACGAAGTGGACGAATCTTGAGGACAGCAAATCAAATACATCGATGTGTGTTTCATATATCCTTGGGTGTGTAAATATGCTCGATTTCCCACCGGTCATCCTGAAATTTTGACAGAACATATAGACATGGAATACATTCACGAGTACGAAGTTTTGATCAAATGTAAAGTTTAGCCACCGTCGATCTTGTACCATCCTGTTTTACCTCATCATTGCCATGGAAAACTTGTTTTCTTTATGCCGTACGTGTGCTGAAACGTTTAATCAAGGCCAACCATGTTGCCACGATGATCAAGAAGGAGCTTTGACAGGAACGTTGGTGAGTGTCGAACTGTTTCGTGTTCTTGATCGCGGATAAAGCTTGTTAAAAGTGTATGAAATTTGGCATTTTCTACCAGAGAACGATACCAACAGGACGACGACTCGAGTCTACGAATTTTTTTCAGGCTACGTTAACGAATTTATGAAATTGAAGGAAAAAGCTAGCGGCATTCCTTCGTGGTGTCAGACTCCAGAAGACAAAGAGGAATTCAAACAACGCTGCCGATCCTTGCTTTTTGGGGAGAACTGTCCAAAACGTCTGATATTGCCAAAGACGGAATACTTGGTATATCCAAGTCGATACTTTCAGCTCATCGACGATAAAGGAAAACTCATGAACACGTGGAAATCATACGTGGAGACTTGATCTTTGGTGAATTGAGAAGAAGTTGCAGAGTTTGCACCACCCGACGAGTTGGCAATGCCATCGTTTCAGCGTACGTGACAGCCATTACTCGTTTAAACTTGTATTCTGTCTTTGAACCCTTAGAATTTAGAGGTCTTTACTTTGACACCGAGAGTTGCATGTACATTTATCGCCCTGGAAGCTATCACCCACACATCGAAGACGAACGTTTAGGAGCTTGGATCGATGAACATTCCGATGACACTATTCTGAATTTTGCTAGCGGTGGACCCAAATATAACGGTTACCAGTACCTATAAAAAAGACAAGTTCATACTAAATGCAAAGTTAAAGGACTGACCTTAAACTATCGTTCAAGTCAAGTGATCAATTTTGACGTATGAAAAGAAGCTTTAAAGTCAGGTCAGGATCAAGACTCGTGTGAAAACGAAGGATCCTCTCGAAATTGTACATTTGCCCAATCACAAAATCGTCAGTCGACCCTTGGAAAAAGTTGATCAAATCGTCTGCCAGAATCGAGTGCGACTTCCCGTTCACAACACGTTACCGTACGGATACCGAGCTCCAGTATAAAAAGTTCCAAAACAGAAAGATCATTTTGAGTATAGACGCTCACCGAGAATGATGAATTCAACACAGCAACAGTGTCATGGACCCACTGAATCCAAGTACAAAGAATACAGATTTCCTGCGGTCTTTCCTGGATGATGTGATTGAGCCAGACGATTCCAGACGTTCTAAGGAAATGGTCTAAAAATATGAATGGATTACCCACTCCCAAATCTTTAGCCAGAGAAGGATTTGAATACTTGGGACAATTGGAAGTACTTCTGAGACTGATTCGATGTAGTACTGTGTTCCATTTGATGGTCAATGTTTAGAGTACAAAACAAACATCAAAGAAGCCAGACTCTACGCGTGTAAGTCTTACCTCAAGCGGGAAACGAGATCAGTCAAACTCTGAGAAGAACGACAACCAGGTATCCTCTACGATGAGTGGAAGTCAAAACCTTCACCATTGCCTCTGGACTCTGTTCCAAGATCGAAGATCAGGTTTTCCAAGGTCAAATGCAAATACGATTTTTCACTGGCATCGTCAGCAATGCAGCCCTCAACAGAGCTATTGGTCAAAATCCTTTCGAGTTCCAACATTTCAACGTGTCCCAGATAGAAGTCACCAGAGATGGCCAGACGTTGTGAACCAGACCCTTTGAATCTAACTTTGCCGAGAAAAATTACTTGAGATCTTACTTGACTCTGTTCGAAGCCACAGGACAATTAGGAACCAACAGTAACCACGACAATTCGTACGACGATTATGCAGTAAGATGTGCTCTGTTGGGCTTTGATTCACTCCAGACCAAGGCAGCGACAAAGGACATTTCCACCCTATAAAATCAGGTCAACTTTGTGTGGAACTTCGCTTTTTGGCCATATCCGCAGTGTACAGTTATTACCTAATATAACTTTTACAATTTGATAATACAGTGAGTAAACGGTAACAAAGCTTGATAAAAAACCAGAGAAAATCCGGGCATAGTTGGAGCATTATTCCTTTGGTAGCCATTGTACACACAACATTATAGTTATCCGAGTTGAAAACTAATATCCTAAACCTGTAACTGCTTACAAACATGCATTGTATGTGCCAAGTGTACTAAATACAAAAGGCAATTCTAATTGATAACCATTTGTTGCATTTTAGAGTCTGCTAAGCGTCATGTACAAGATATACAGTATTTGACTTGATAGTCCTGTTTATATTTCGTTATGATTTATTTTCAACTGATCAACAGTTTTCAAAATATATCAACAGAGACTATCAACCTGAAATTTGCAAAATCTCCGTTGATGACCAGCTTGGCAAAAGCATAAAGAAATTGATCAAAATCGAAAACTCAAAGCCCGAGACATCCATTCTGGCCAAGAAGAAAGAAAATGAATGAAATTAACTAACACATTCTACATGAAGTACGAGCCAAACTGTTGAAAAGACGTCCACAAGATACAGTTTCAAAAGAGGATTGGTCCAGACAGGGACAATTTAAAATCCAACGTATATTCCACTAAACGTGGAAGACAACCTAAATTCCAGTTCAGTTCAAAGACAATCTATGTCTTTAGTTGCAATACCAAGGTTGGTCTTACATGTACTGGACAGATGACCTGGCAAAGGAGGAAAAAGCAGCTGACATTACTGCCGATATGTGAAGCTTAAACGGAGAATATTCATCACGCACAAGCGCTGCGATATGTCATCTAAAATCAGACCTATAGGTCTCCCTTCAGATAGCTTTACTTAGAATAGATTCCTGGTGTAAGGGAAATGGAATGAAAGTAAACACGGACAAGACTAAGTATTATTGGTTACTACCCAACAAAAGAGAGCAAAATTGGAACATAACAATTTAATCTCAAGTTGAATGAAATTTGTCTACAAATGGTTACCCATGACAAAATCCTTGGGGTGATGGTTGACAAAAATAATTTGCAATGGAATGAACATATTCAAGTCATATGTCAAAGTCGATTCATGTATGTGGTTATTAAGCACTTACCTAGACTACTGTATTGTTATCTGGGGAAACACTTCTAACAAGAATACTTGTAAATTATTCCATTTGCAAAAAGAGCTTGCAGTAAGTTAGCGAATATTTTTGAGAAAGGCTAGACTTATTCACAAAGTTTAAACAATATGGCCCCATTATATCGCAAAGAACTATTTCATGCTAGAAAACAAGGCAATGCTCCCAATTTAAGATCAATTTCAGCTAGCCAGCTTTCCATTGCAAAACAAAGTAAGAAACTCTTTAAGAAAAGTTTTCAATATTCGGGGTCACTCATTTGGATCTGAATCCTAAAGGAAATTAGAGAAAGTACAAATATAAATGCATTTAAATGTAATCTAATTCAATGGATGGAAAGTGAAACGTGTTCGATTTGACAAATACATTACAACTTAAAGTATAAATTCTCAAGCCTTGCACTTTGTTGTCTGACTATTTTTGTACTGTATTAACAAAATGTAATTAGTTGGAGCATGTTCTTACAAAATTTTCTGTTTATTATATGATTTATATCCATATATAAATGTAGCTTATTATCGATGCTGTGTGGTAACACAATTTTCAACATGGCTAGCATTGCAGCCATATTGGAGGTCAGATCAGCATCATTTTCATTTAGGACCAACTACATGTAGACATCTTAAGAAGTCTTTTATTGAAAACCCATGTTGATATGACCATCTATCAGGAGGAGTAGTGATAACAAGATATTCAAAATGGCCTTTGTGGCAGCTATACTGGATGTTTGCTTTTTATTCAAAAGGTCTGATTAAAAGAGGAAAAAGAATCAGCAGCAAATCATGAGAGAGAGAGAGAGAGAGAGAGAGAGAGAGAGAGAGAGAGAGAGAGAGAGAGAGAGGAAGAGAGATTAATGTTATTGTATACCCCAGAAAAAAGTATGTGCTCCAATGCCCTTTTATTCCAAATGCTACAAAGTCACAATGCCAGGTGCAACTAAACTTTATCATGATCATGTCCTGCACCTATTCAGAAAAATCAAAACAACATACTTTTTTCCCAACATTTTTATTCATGTCCATAAAGCATTCCATTGACTTTTCATCAAGCAAGGCCATATTGCATTGCGCACATACACAGATTAGAACACATATGGTGTATGACAATGAACAGCACCCATATAAACAGCTATATCAAGCAAGGCCATATTGCATTGCACACATACACAGATTGGAACACATATGGTTTATGACAAGGAACAGCACCCATATAAACAGCTATATCAAGCTTCCCCAGTGTACGATGATGGAGTGAGGAATCCAACCAAATGCCATGAAAATGGCAACAAATTGTAAAATTTGTATTGGTGATAATGATAAGTTCTAATAGATTGAAATCAACTGTATGTTGTTTTTTTTTATTATGGTGATATTCTATAGATTTGCAGTAAAAATGAATGATTCAATATTTATGTGTTCAGTGTCACAAAATATGGGAGAAAAAAATTAAATGTATAATGTATGTAAATTTGTATGCATTTCTTTTTGGCAGGTCTAGATGTGTAAAAGTTAATAAATATAAAAAATGCATAAAAAATACCAACAAGAACAGGATTAATAGACGTTTTACTTTCTTATCAAATTAATGGGTTTTTTTTCGTTTTTTTCTGTGGAGGGGGGTGAAGTTATGTGGTAAGTTTTCTAGCCGACACATTAGGAATACCAAAACAGGGTAAATGTGGGAAATGTATGAATAGTAAATAGTAATAATTAGTAAATTAGAACATGTAGTAACTTTTGTTGAAGAGGTCTACTTTTGAATAGTGCTAAGAATTTGGCATAACTATTATTATCAAGACAAGGTTAAGTCAATGTCAAGTTTGTTAGTAAAACAGTATGAAAACAGTATGTCCAGCTTATTAACTGAATACATCAAAATTATTAGCTTTTTAAGCCATATATATATATACAAACAGCCTTCCAGTATTTGTAGCTTAATAAAAGAAAATGTGTTAAATCTGAATTGTATTTGGTTCTAATTTGAATCACATAAAAATGCAAAACTATATGTAGTACTAAAGTAGAATAAACCTGTACTGGTGTTGTGTTGCCAGGCTTGTAATTAATTTCACTTAATTAGTTATGGAACAATATTTTTACTTGAGTAGCAGAAATGGGATGGGTGAGGTATTACAGGGTAAGAAAGGGTAAATAACTAAGTAATGCTGTTAATTACTGACATATGAGTGTATCATCTGTTGGGGTCAGCAGGAACTAAATGTAAAAAAAAAAATTGAGAAAATATAGAAAACATTCTTTTTATGCAAAAAGACAAACAAAATAAGGCAATAGACAACAACTAGAAATGTGTCCTAGATGAAGGATGCCCTTGTCCCCCTTTCTTGCTCGAGTAATTAAAGTTATACATGTATACAGTATATACATTTGACACAAAAAAGGGGCAAGACTGGAAATTCATGCGTTAGAGCATGACAGAACAATATGCACATGTTGACTTCAGACCAATAACGTTTGCCAAGTTTCAATGCAATTCATCAAAAGTTGTGTGATTAGTTGTGTACTCAATATTTTAAAAAAGTCAGGAAAAATTCATCAGATTATGGCTACAGAACGATATGTGCATTATGACCTCGCATCAATGTCTACCAAGTTTCAAGTCATTTCATCAAAAGCTGTTGGACTAGTTGTGTATCATATAGTATATACATTTAATACTAAAATGGGCATAAATCTGGAGAAAATGCATCAGAGTGTGACAGAAAAATATGCAGTTTGTGACATGATGTCGTCAACTTCTGCCATGTTTCTGGTAATTCATGAAAAACTGGATTTGCACACACAAGAATTTTTATATACAGTACATACATTTAAAGCATATAACCCTGGAGAAATGCATCCGAGCATATGTTGATCTCATGTCCATAATGTCTGCCAAGTTTCAGGACAATACATCAAAAGCTGTGGGACTACTTGCACACACATGAATTATCATATATAAATGTATACATTTAACACCAAAAAGGGACATAACTCTAGAAAAATGGATCAGAGCATGAAAATAGAAGAATATGCTGATGTTGACCCGATGTTAATAATGTCTGCCAAGTTTTAGGGTAATTAATTGGAAGCTGTGGGACTAGTTGCACACAAGAATTATCATATATACTGTATATACTCACTTGATGCAAGGTCACAATTCTTGGTGCATACTTTCATCTCTATTAAAATCATCTCATCTGTTATTTAGGATGATAATAAATCCCACTGCTTTTATTCATTTGTCAGTTCATCACAACATCAGACTCAGTTGCTTCACATATAATGACCTTGCTTGTTATCATACAGATGCTTGAATGTAGTTCAATTTAGCATTCTCAAGCTCTTCAGTGTTAGAGTTGAAGAGCCAAATAAATTATAAGAACTCTGGCGTAAGATAAGAAAAGATTTATTTAGTATCGATTATAAAAGAATGAAATGCAAATTAAAACTGAAATGTATGCATCATCTTTGTGAATAAAGACTTTGCACATAAAAGTGAATACCTTGAACTATAGACTGTATTTTTGTGGAAATTTCTTTAGAAACTACAGTGAAATTGTAGCAGTAAACAGCTGATAAAATCTACCAAGTTTCAACACAGTATATGGAAAGATGTGGGAGAAAGTTGCACACACAAAAATTTTGGGACGTATGTACATATTGGACTGAGTTTACTAAATTATTTTTGCAAGGAAGTTAATAAGAAAGATTCAAAGACCGAAAATTCATGTGAAAGTGGAGGGGTAAAACGTAAGACTGCCACTGAGTGTGAGGTAACTATTTCTCCATAAGTCAGACTCTATGGCAACAAAAAATGAGACTGAGTGACTTTTAGCCGCATTGGGGTTAATAGTTATCCCTGGCTTGAATTCATTGACTCATAAGGAAAAATGTTTTGCAGTTATTGCAAACAATATCCCAAACTAGCACAGGCTGGAAATTCAACCAGTGTATTTGTCAATGGAACTGACAAATTCAGGATTGAACCAATCAAGTCTCATGACAATTCTGGACCTCACAAGGCCTGTGCAGCACAGTATATGCATGACACTAGCCTGCATGTACAGAAAATCCCTGAGGTTGTAGCTGCTGACACTCCACTAGGAAAGGTCATTTCAAAACTACATGAGACTGAAATGAGAGAAAAAAATGAGAGCTCTCTTTACCACAGCTTACAATCTAGCCTGTTGTGGAAAACCATTTTCTGATACAGAAATGTCGTGTAATCCAGGAGAAGAACACTGTTGAACTTCGTGCTAATTATATGAAAAGATTCAGGGCAAGAGACTTTGTTCTATCAGTCGATCAAGTCTTGAGAGAAGAAGTTAGAGAATGTCTGAATTCCAGTACATTTTCCGTTCCATTCTTGCTGATGGAAATACTGATGCTACCGTATCAGAGCAAAAAAATAGAGCATATAAGATACATGGACAGTGGAAAACTGAAAACCTCTGATGTAACAAACTGTATAATATCAACCTATGTTTTTGAAAAATTTAATTCTTTTAAGAAAAAATTATATTGTACATTATTTTGTTTGTTCTTTCTATGGATTAAAGTGCATGCATACATCTCATCAAATCTTGACAAGTGATTAAAATTTTGGAACAAGTGAAAAGGTAGGTGGGATGAGTAAATTTTCTGAAACCACTTGTCCTGGACATGTGGATGAAAAAAGAATTTGCTCAGTCCACCAAAAAGGGACATGGGTTAGCCTCAGCCAAAATAAAACAAGGGGGTCAAATCTCAACATGTGGATGCTTTTAACAAATAACAAGAGTCCCTCAAAGGAACTGATGCTCTACTGGCCATAAAGAATTTCCCAAAATCAAAGATAGGTCCATTTCTTCTGTTGTTTTATTCTTTATAACTGCCAAGTATTGGAATAATCTCTAATATTCTTGATAAACTCCAACATGTTTGAGTTCACATGTTCACAAAATACCTGTAAGTGCAGTATGACATTTTTTGTCATAACCTTTGACCTTGAACCTGATATCATAGATAGAAAATCACTCAACTTATCTCAGACAATTTCAAGATATACCCATATGCTAAATTTAGTTAAATCTATAATCAATATTTTTTTGGAAGAAAAAAACTCCCAAAGTTATTTAAGAGGCATTATTTAAGGTACTCGTCAGATATATGCATAAACTGGGTTTGATAAAAATCCATTCATACTTGTCCATTTATGCTCACAAGCCAGTACGTCTAAAAACCAGAGTCGAGACCTTTGAGCTTAAAATCAATGCTAGAGTGCTGACTATCAACTTGTTTACTGAATGTAACCAAATACAAAATCTGGTCAAAATTCACTTGTATATGTTCAGTGAAAGACAAAATGTAAGTAATGACCTTTGACTTGACCCCAAGGTCAATTAGGTCTGGTTTTCAAAATCATTCATAAAAGTGCAGATATGACAGTGGTCAGATCTGCACCATTTTCATTCAGAACCAGTTAAATATTGCAAGAAATGTTTTAATGAAAACCCATGTCAGTGCTACCATTCATGCAAGAAGAGCAGTGATAACAAGATTTTCAAGATGACCTCTTTGCTGCTATGTTGGAGGTCAGACAAGTACCATTTTCATCCAGAAGCAGTTACATATAGTTATAATAGTGTTGTAGTGAAAAACCCATGTTGACAAGACCATCCATTAAGGAGAAGTATCCATATAAAGATTTTAAGGATGGCCATCATGGCAGCCATTTTGGAGGTTAAATCAGCATCATTTTAATATTTTAACATAGGAATATCTACCGTATTGCAAGAAAAAGTGAGTTTTTTTTCTTCTTAACAATGTCGGTAAAACCATCTGTTTAGGAGAAGTAGCTGTTACAAGATTTCTGAAAATTTGGGATGCCACATCAGCATCATTTTCATATAGGAGCAACTACATATAGTGAAAAGTGTTATAGCGACAACCCCATCTTGATACGACCATCCCTTCAAAAGATTTTCAAGATGGCCACCACTGATCAACACCATATTTTTTTGTTTTGACCAATATCATAAAAAGTCATTCAGTGAAAACTGCATGTCTACAGAATCATCTGTTCTGGAGAAATAGCTATAACAAACTTGTCAAGGTGGTTTCTGTAGCACCCATACTGTAGGTCTGATCAGAACCTTTTCATTTAGGACCAACTACATATACATGTAAAAAGTCTTTAAGTGACTACCTCATGTTGCTTTGACTAACAATACTAAAGAAGTACCGATAACAAGATTTTCAAGATGGCCACCACAGTAAAGAAACTTAAAAGTCTGATTAGCTCCATTTTCATTAAAGACCAATTAGACATTATAAGAAATCTTACTGGATGTCCAAGGAACAACATTTTAATTTAGGACAACTAGACATTATAAAAAGTCTTTTAGTGAGAACCAAATACTGATACAATCATCCATTCAGGAGGAGTAGTGTTAACAAGATTTTCAAGACCAACAAGGCATTATAAGAAGTGTTATGTGCAAACCCCATGTCAATATAAACCCCGTGTCAATATGATCATTCGCTCCGGAGGAGTAGTGATAAGAGGGCTACCGTATCGGCTTATCGGCTATTTTATATGTCATAGGGGCACCGTTTTTGTTTAGGACCAACTAGACATCCTAAAAAAATTTTGGTGACAACCCCTTGTCAATAAGCCCATCCATTTATGAAAAGTATCTATAACAAGATTTTCAAGATGTCAGATAGGCACCATTTTCATTTATTACCAACTAGACATTAAAAAAGATCTTTTGGTGAAAACCCCATGTCAATATGACCATCCAATCTGAAGGTGTATCAATAATAGTATTTTCAAGATGGCCACTATAGCGGCCATATTCGATGTCTGAATGGTACAATTTTCACTCAGGACCAACTAGACAAAGGTATGAATGTGTTTGTCAAGTTTCATGGTAATCTTCCAAGTAGTTAAGGAGGAGTAGCAATAAGAAACTTGTTTTAACAGAAAAGCAAGACAACATTCTATGACCAGTAGAGCTAAAAATTAATGTCTTGAAAGTTTTATAAAAAATTAGTTAAATACTATAAATCTCCACGTCAATAAAACCTTGAACATTGCAATGACAATTTCACTGATGTAGGATGTTGCTTATACATAAATCTCACATGACTACTCTAGCTTCACACTGGCAGACCCTGTCAATCAAGCTTGCAATATTGTTCTTCTCACATCAGCGATTTCAATGCCAGTCAACAGCGCTGTCGTAAGGGGCGGGCAAAACGGGCGATCACCTGGGGCGCCAAGCCTGGAGGGTGCCATTTTGCGGAGCTTGCTGTATTTTTTCCCAGAGTGGGTGGTGCCGTTTCTTCCAGCACCAACTTGCAACAGCCCTGCCAGTGAAAGCAACATTGTAAATTCTTAGCTAGCCTGCACATTTCCCAATCATGTAGTTTTCAGCTAGATCTAGTGCAGGTTTAGCATGTAAACTTTTTTAAAAAAACGTCAGAGTATACATGTCATGGAGTTTTTCCCTAATGAATAAGGCCACTATTTAACAATCACCTAATATTTCTAGCATTAAAAAAAAAAACAGTTTGACATATTAGCTGCATCAGAGAGAGAGAGAGAGAGAGAGAATAACTTAAAAATACTTAACCATCATTCAAGTGTAACAATCATTAGCAGAAGAATTACACACACATTTTAAAAATACAAATTGATTGTGAATGATAGTGCAAGTTTATGCAAATGTTCATAGAAGTTCTAAGATTCAAAGGATATATGCTATTGATGTGAGGTATTTAAATTATATCTCAAATGCTTTATTAAGAATACACGTGTAAATAACCTGACCTAAAATAAACAATAAGAACAGAATTTGTAATTTGGTTTCATTGATAAAAACTTTTGGCAAAAATGAAATTGTAGTAATACATAACCGATACAGCAAAATATCTCAATGTATGATAGGTTGTTGTATGTAATTTACATATATTTATATATATATATATATATATATATATATATATATATATATATATATATATATATATATATATATATATATATATATATATATAATGACACCACAATTTATAATGGCACAAAACAAGCACTAAACACAAAAACCAAGAAGAATTCTTGACTCCTACATATTTCAATGACAGGGAAATAAACAAACAAAGGATAAACAACAACATAAGAAAGAAAGAAGACACAATGAAAAAACAGTCTAAAACAGGTAAACTACATATCTATGTTATGCTGCCATCAGCCCAACAAAGTTGTGTAAACAAATTCAAAGAAGTGTTTATCATGCACATCATGCAGAGGACCAAAGTGTTTAGACTGTGAACAAATGACTGACACCATGCACTGCGAAAAATCAACGCCATCATCAAAATGCGCAAAAGAAACAATACCCCGGCAAAGACACACATGGAGGCACCAAGGAAGCATGCCAGGAGCAACAGACGAGAGTTCAAATAATAATAATAACAATAATAATAATAATAACAATAATAATAATAATAATGATAATAGTAGCAATAGCAATAATAGCAATAATAATAATAATAATAATAATATCAAGAAGAAGAAGAAGAAGAAGAATATACCAATAATACATGTAAAGAGTTATGGAATATTTACATAAGCATATATATATCTTTCCTCTATGCAAAATTTGCAGCTTCAAAATAAATTTATTTTCAATTTAAAATCCAACATCTTTCATGCCAAACACAAGAACGAAAGATAACAATTTCCAGAAAACATACAGCACATTCCAACAGAGTAGACCTCTCTCTCTCTCATCTCTCTCTCCCCATATTTTAAGTTTTTGCAATTATTAGAGGTAAACCTACCTCTACTCTTTTTCTTAAATCAGTTTTGTAAATATGTTGCACTTTTAGTGATATAATGCCTTATTCACTACTAAGAAGCAAAACAAGGTTAAACAATGTGATATGTTTACATGGGCTAAAAAATAATAAAAAAAAACAAGTCCACAGGCTACAACACCTGTGCTTGATCAAGCTGATACCCACCCAGGCTAGCTTGGGTTGGCTGCCTTGACATGTCCTTGGGAAAGGCACTTACCTCCCATTTTCTTTGGTATAATATAATCAATAATGTGTTAAAGATGCCACTAAAACAAACAAAAACAAAAGCCCACAACTTGATAAAGCATCTTTGCTAACTTAGGGTCTTCAATCCACTTTGGTCAATGTGAAAAAAAGGGATAGACTACCTTTGGATATAGAAGATGTAGATTCTTCTGGAGACAAATGGACTGTCAAAAATGTAGGCTAGTCATGGAGTTGCAATGTATCTTTCACTGGATTTGAAACTGCTCCTGTTGGCAGAACGTTGTGTCATGAAACTGGCAAGCTTGATTGACATTGTATGTCAGTTTGAAGCAGGAGTTGTGGGAAATTTATGTACAAAGCGATATCCTAAGTAAATAGTATTGTCAATGCAATGTTTGAGGTTTTACTGCCATGGGGTATAAAGCTATTGTTGACAAACTTAAATAAATATGAAAACTTATTTCCATTTATATCTACCTGGAAGGGGGTGGGTGGGGTAGCTTTAGGGTAACCCCCAAGTGAACAGAATTAAAATTATTCAGAAATAAATGGAAAAAAACAAACAAGAGTCATCTAGAGACAACATATCCCCCTGCTCCCCTGCTTATGCAAAGACACCAAATGAAAGTACGCTATGGTCTAGCACTCTCATTTATTATACTGTACTACTCATGATAGTACCTTATGGTGCAGGGCTTTCAAGTTAAATACTAGTCAATTTCCATGGTAACATAAAAAATGTTAATTTTGGAAAATTCTAAGTATCAATGGACATCTCTATGCAACTTGCTCGACACGTGTACAGAGTTTGGTTAAAATATCTTGAATGGTGCAGTGTTCATTCCTGAAATGGAAAAGTGGGGCCCAATGGACCCTACCAGGTTTAAAAGTGGGGTCATTTAGAAAGAAAAAGAAAAAGGGTCATAAATACCCTTACCCTGTTTCTTGTTAATTGAAGAAATTCAAACATATCATTATCACAGGCACTTGTGTCATGGATTTATCCTTTTCTGCAATAAATATTCACTTTTCCAGCATTATATACTTTGAATCTGTCACTGTGGAGCTATATAGCACAGTTTTCTGCACTTTCCTTGTCCACTAAATAAACCATGTCCACTGTTCAGACATGATTATTTCAGTTGACAAAGAAACTGAAGCAAACTGTTCTATAGTCTGACTCAACTGTTTCAAAGTATATAATGCTGGAAAAGTGAATATTTATTGCAGAAAAGGATAAATCCATGACCCGAGCACCTGTGATCATTATCAGCCTCCTGTCATGAGCCTTCCATGCTGGGATTTGAATTCCTCATGTTCGAGTAACCATTCCTTTCCAGAATTTATTTTGGACATTTTAATCTAGATTTTTTCCTCTCTGTACACTTCTTTGGAAATAAACGCAGCACTGTTTTTGCTGAAGATTTCATCTTCTCTTCTTTTCCATCAACGATCCACCATAGGCTCTCAATTGGTGCCCAAGTTAATCAAAATCAATAAGACATTTCTGTCATCAAATGAAATTGATCATCTTATGATTCTTTGGCTATGAGTGCACTATATTCAGTAAGCTTGGGATGCACTTGATTCAATCTCAAGACAACCATAACAATCTTCTTGGGTCTTTTGTTAAGAGGGAGCTTTCATGTGCCAAAGATGAACAATAACGGTCACTGGCACTGGAGCGCAGCCTAGAATGAACATTGATGGTGTAAGAGTAATGCTTTGGGAATGGAAATGTTTAAGGACTGACAGACAAACAGGTGGCTGGACAGTAAAATGGGGGCAGGTGTGTGTGTCTGTGTATTAATAATAAACTCAAGAAAATAGAGCCATCAACATCCCCTACCCTGCCAAAATATCTGCAAGGAGACAGATACATTTCTTGAAGATTGCATGTATAGGAAGATCATATGCATAAAGTATACAAGAAGTGATATGGAAAATTGTGAATTTTGCTCCAGAAAAGAAAATGTGAATTGTGGATGGATGATGCACAGACCACACATAATATTGAAACTACAAAATCCTGAATAGCAAAAGGCACATTTGGAGTATTACCGGTAGTCCAAAATGTGTACCAAGCTTAATACAGAAATCTTGAATGGCTTGAGAGTGATGATCTGCAAAGAGAAATGTTTACAGGCAGATAGACCTGATTGACACAGTGATAGATATATCCCCCTTTATTACATATTTCAAAAAAAAGTTCAGATCACACTCCTACAGAAAAAAATATAGATTTAAATGGAACAGATTTGTGACTTGGTCAAAAAACATCAACTACCATTCCAAATATGGTAGAAAAAGTCTGTGTGTTATGATACACAGGAGGAATCCAATTATATTGACAGGATGTAAGTAAAATGGTAATTAATAAAAATACATATTTGTAAAACAGAATATACCTTATACATAAATATTGCATTGTTACATTTTATTGCATTGATACAAAAATCTTGATTGAAGCTACAAGTAAATTAGTTATTTACTTTTGTGTGTGATATTGATTAGATAATAAAGTAGTTAGCTGAAGAAAAAGAATTGCAAAATGATACAAAGACCACTTTTTAGGTTTTAACAGGAAGGAGTGGAGTTACTGTGTTGTTCATGAGGTCAACAAAATCATACACAAACTCATAATTTATTTATCACATGACTACTGTGTTATTGACATTAATATACCCATATAATAATTTTCATATATGTAACATGTGTAATAACAACTCATGACATCACAAATGACATCATAATTTCATGCAAAGGAAAGGCATAACAACTGAGGCATCCAAATGTATTTCCAAGTCATTTCACTACACTATTCTGTGGTTTGGTCAAATAAAATAAGTACTGTATATACTCGTTTATAAGCCGATATCAACTGCATAGACCCACATCTGGGTTAATGCAGTTTGTAAGGACTAATCAGTAGAACAAACAACATAGACCCTGATCTGCTGGTGCATTATGTGACAGCAGATCAGGGTCTATGTTGTTTGCATTTGGACCCAGATTATACGCGAGTATATATGGTATTTTTCATTATGCAATGAATACAATCTTACATCTGTGCTTATTTAAAATGAAATTTATGAAACTCGTTGAATAATTTCATTCTTCTACTTGCCAAGGCTCGCAAATAGATACAAAATTATTCAACTCATTGAATAAATTTCCTTTGAAATAGGCACTCATGAAAGATCCTCTATGTCTAGAATGTTCACCAATATAGATGTCTCACATAAATGTGATAATATACATGTATTTATCTTTACAAAAATTTTTATGAAACAGTCTGACAACAAAATGTACTCAATAATATTTAGAAAAATGAAACCATGTCAAAACAGAAATGAATAATGAAGAAAATCAACAAATATATAGTTAAAAAAAAATAAACAGTTGCATTGATTAATACAGATACAAATAAATATACATGAAGCTGCACTTAAAAACGAAACACTAGATGTGAAAGATGAATGTGGTCAGAGTAATTTAACTGTGAAAGATGAATGTGGTCAGAGTAATTTAACTGTGGGAGATGAATGTGGTCAGAGTAATTTAACTGTGAAAGATGAATGTGGTCAGAGTAATTTAACTGTGAAAGATGAATGTGGTCAGAGTAATTTAACTGTGAAAGATGAATGTGGTCAGAGTAATTTAACTGTGAAAGATGAATGTGGTCAGAGTAATTTAACTGTGGGAGATGAATGTGGTCAGAGTAATTTAACTGTGGGAGATGAATGTGGTCAGAGTAATTTAACTGTGGGAGATGAATGTGGTCAGAGTAATTTAACTGTGGGAGATTTCATTATTAACACATCTGTGAAAGTAACACGATTTATGATTTGTCAAATGTCAAAATATGCAGCAGTAAATATACAATAAAATTAACTATCAAAACTTTTCACACATTGTGATATCAAGCTTTTGAGAGTGATTTAATTTCCTGACAAAGCTTTCTAAAATGTATTAAATAAGGATAACAGGTTTATATTATAGGATTTGAGAATGGTAATATTGATTTTACTGTTGTCAATATCTATTTTCATTACTTGTAAACTCCATTTGTGACAGTAAAAACATAATATCCTAAAATACAAGACTGTAATTATTGTTATATAATACACACCTTGTTTCTAAACATATAAAAAATACAAGAGGGATGACCTTTATCTTGAACTTAGTGAACATAAAAACATACCTTGACTTTTTAGGCAAATGGGGAGAGGGCAATTTTAAAATGTGGGCAATCAGATGTACAGAACCAAGATTTACTCAAATTCTCCAAAGTTCTCTTAAGAATCATATTTGACAATGTCCTATATAAAAAAGGTCTATGGCATTTTGAAATTATTTTCAGATATTGATATACCAAAACAAGAGTCCTTCGAAAGGAATGAAGCTCTACTGAAAAGAATTTCCAAGAATTCAAGATAAGACCATTTCTTCCTTTTAACTGTCAAGTGTTAAAACCATCTCGGATATTCTTCAGCAATAACAAGATTTTTAAAAATTACTGCTGTGGTACACATATTGGATGTCAGATTGGCACCATTTTCATTTACGGCAAAGTGGACATCATTAGAAGTCTTTTGGTGAAAACCCCATGCCATAATGATCATCCATTCAGGGGGAGTAGCGACAACAAGATTTTTAAGACCGTCGTTGTGGTACCATATTGGATGTACGACTGTCACCATTTTCATTTTGGACCAAATAGATATCATAAGAAGTCTACTGGTGAAAACCCCATGTTCATATAGCCATCCATTTAGAGAGGGGTAGAGATAACAATATTTTCATGCTATGACTTTCCATTTGGAGTTACAAAAACAAGATTTTTAAGATGGCTGCTGTGGTGGCCACACTGGCCGTCAGATTGGCACCATTTCATTTAACACCAACTGGACATCATAAGAAGTCTTCTGGTGAAAACCACACATCAATATGACTTTCGGTTCAAGTAGAGCTGTGATAAAGTTTTTAAGATGGCTGCCATGGTATCCATATTGGATGTCAGATTGGCATCATTTTTATTTAGGACCTGCTAGACATCATATGAAGTAATTTAGTGAAAACCCCATGCTGATATGACCATCCATTCAGAAGGAGTAGCGATAACAAGATTGTCAAGATGGCCACTGTGGTGGCCATATTTGACATCAGACCTGCACCATTTTCATTTAGAACCAACTAGACATCATAAGGAGTCTTTTAGTGAAAACCCCATGTTGATATAACCATCCATTCAGGAGGTGTAGCGATAACAAGATGTTCATATTGGATGCTGGATCCACATCATGTTCATTTAGGACCAACTAGATATCATAAGAAGTCTTTCAGTGAAAACTCTGTGTTGATATGACTATCCATTCAGGAGGAGTAGAAATAACTAGATTTTCAAGCTGGTCATTGTGGTGGCCATATTGGATGTCAGAAAGGCACCATTTTCATTTAGGACCAACTAGACATCATACAAAGTCTTTCAGTGAAAACCCCATGTTGATATGACCATCCATTTAGGAGGAGTAGTGATAACACCATTTTCAAGATGGCTGCCATGGTGGCCATATCAGATCGGCACCATTTTCATTTAGGTACAATCAGACATCATAATAAGTCTTTCAGTGAAAAAAAACCCCATGCTGATATGACCATCCAATCTGGAGGAGCAGCAATAACAAGATTTTCAAGATGGCCACTGTGGCAGCAATATCGGATGTCCGAGCAGCAGCATTTTCATTTAGACCAACTAGACCATGGGATGAATATGTGTGTTAAATTTCAAGGCAACCCTCCAAGTAGTTTAGGAGGAGTAGTGATAACAAACTTGTGCTAATGGACGGATAGACGACGGACAACAGACCATCCCATAAGCTCTTCTGCTCTATGACCAAAAGAATTAAAATGCCAAAATACACCTTCAAACTCTCCCATCATACAATAATGAGTATTTTATTTTGCCAAAAAAATAGGTTGAGGTTTTAAAAGTGGGTCGGTATATGACAATCAGGGGTCATAACTCTGCTAAATGACATAGAATGCTGACAATTTAACAATTAAAATCCTTACATTTATTCAGAGAATAAAAAATATACTTTTCTTAAGAATTCAGGATGAAATTTTTATTTACCATTTTCCTGATAAATATTTATCCAAATTTTTTTATCACAAACAAAGAACAAAGAACAAACAAACAAAAAAATAAACACTAAAAAATGCAAATATTAGTTTTTCAAGGAATCAGTCCCTAGAGTCACCGACCTGTATAAGCACAAAAACTGAACCAAGACTCAGAAGAAAAATGTTTTGCATGACAAGCAAGACAAGCACTTTTGCAATATTGCTGAAAAACAAATCTGATAAAAAGCAATTCCAGGAATTTATGTCCCATTTTTTGTTGGAAGCATGAGAGTGTATTTATGTAGAGGAAAACACTAGTTGACAATGGAGATATATTAAATAACTTAAGGTACATCCATAAAGGAAGACACTAGTGATAGTGTAGAGCACTGACAATCTAGCTATGCTAAGATCTCATCAAGATAAGACTGCATATAAATTGTGAGTTGAGAACTCCACTAAATGATGACATAGAAAGTTGATAATCAAATTTTGCTAAGCTATATCTATACAAAACTGGATACCAACATTTTCTTGAAATCAAAGAATAATTAGGGGAATTATTGTGTGAAAACAAAAGTGGGTAGGCCCAACAAACAGGGGCCACAACTCCACTCAATGATGAAGTAGATCAAGCAATAAAAAAATCAATCTAAGCTAATATATCATCAACAAAAAATTGGTGTGTATACCAAATTTGATTGAAATCCAATAGGATTTAAGGAAGTTATTGCACAGAAAGTGAAGTGGGTGAGTCCAACAATCAGGGGCCATAACATGGCAAACAGATAATGTTGCATGCTGAACATGTACCTAAGTAACACTTACAATTAAATCCAGCCAAGGTCTCATTAATATCCAGCTGCCTACTTAATTTGTTTTAAATCCAATAAAGAAGTCATTGTACAGAAATAAAAGTGGGTGGGTCTGACAATCTGGGGCTAAATGGTGTAGAATGCTGACAAATTAACTTGGTCGAGGTATCATCAATTTCAAGCTGTGTACCAAATTTTTTTAAAATCCAATTAAAATTCATTCAGTTATTGTGGAAAAAAAAGTAAAATCTCTCTGATAAACAAGGGCTATAATTCTGCTAAATAACGATGTAGAATGCTGATAATTAAACAGCCACAGTTCCTATCAATATCAGGTTGTCTACTAAATTTGATTGAAATCCAATCTAAAATAAAGGAGTTGTTGTGCGGAAATAGAAGTGTGCGTATCCATCATTCAGGGAATATAACTCTGCCAAATGATGATGTAAAACACTGAGAGTCAAACATGGATTAACATGTACAATTATAATACATGGATTAAATATTTGCTTGGATGTAAATTGGTACTTAGCTATATCCAAGAATCTGTTAAATATGAATTCATTAAAGGTGGGTTGTGCTTTAAATTTAACCCAGAGAACACCAGACCACTAATATCTTACTTGAAAACAGCCATACTATTTATGTTGTATGACTTGTAAAAACTTTGACACAAATTCTAAATATTGTTTATGCAATCAAAGTTGTTGTCATAACTAGAAAAGTGAGACCTATTACCTTGCTGACTGCAACTGTGGGTGATACAAAAACATTTATGAATTTAAAAAATTTCAAAACCAGGTCTTTTGCAAGTGAATATCATCTTTCAAAAAATAAATACCCTATATAGAGTGCAAGAATGAACAAGCATCAACTGGCATACACTGATTAAACCCTCTGTTCTGAATTAGCATATATATATATATATATATATATATATATATATATATATATATATATATATATATATATATATATATATATATATTGAACTAGACTAAGGCTTTTTTGATGTAAAGCCTCTTACCAAATTTGATTTCAATCCATGAACTCCTTCAAAAGTTAACATGCTGAACTGATATTGAAAGACAAAGTTCTAAGAAAACTAAGGCCATAACTCCATACAATTTTGCCAGAAAATGGTAAAATTGATATAGGTATTCTGAATGTAAAGTATCAATTTGACAGCAATCCAACGTGATGTGACGGAATGCGAACCACCAACATGGGCAACAATAAATGCCCCCTCCATGGATATTTTTGCAATTTTTTTTTTAATGTTCAGCATTTGAGCATACTAACAGTCCAAATAAGAGTATGATGAGTGATGTTTGCAAAGTCAAGTTGTACTTGAAAATATGAACATTCTGCTGAGACTATATCGTAAAGCAGGAGATAAATTACCGTATATACTCCTGTATAATCCAATACCAACTGCAAAGACCCAGATCGGCCAGTGCATAATGCACTGGCCGATCTGGGTCTATGCAGTTTGCAAGGACTAATCAGTAGAACAAACAACATAGACCCTGATCTGCCAGCCCATTATGCGGCGGCAGATCAGGGTTTATGTTTGCATTTGGACATGGATTATACACAAGTATATACAGTAATGTTACATCAAACAATATGTGTCTATAGCTTTGTTTTGAAATACATCAGGAATCCATGATAATAACATTAGAGACAAATGTCAGTTACACATTGTTTTTACAGTACAAACATTCAGAGGTCTTGTACAGGCCACCTAGAAGTTTTCCTGTCAATTGTTATATAATAATTTTACAAGCATTCGCATAGTATAATTGTTGTTCAAAACCTTAAGATCCTTGATAAACTGCCAAATAATACATTTACAGACAGTGCAAGTTTACATGTATTGTAAAAGGCATAAACCACAGCCTCTAGTTGGTTGTGAATGGGATTTTTCATTGAAAACTTAATTATGTCTAAACCAATACCTTTCCCTACCCATACATGAAATTATTAGCATCAAGGTATGTCTTGTACTGATTGATAAAGCACAAAAATAAAAAAAACAGTGCAAAGTAAGACTTTTCTCTATATGCAATTCAAGAGAATTGTTTAAGTGCGGGTATGATCGCTGGGAAATGGTCACTTGAATTGATCAGAATGTGCTCATCTCCTCCTTGCTGAAAGGTTAATCATCCATAATGTAAAGTTTCCTTCATATGACTCAATAAATCTAGTGGTGACAGTAGTAGTCAAATATGAAGAAAGAAAACTTGATTACAAAAACATTCAAACAGGAAAAATATTAAGAAGAGTGCCAGAAAGCAGTGCTTGCTCAGTTCATAGCTGTGATCATTTGATATTATTGTTGAATGTTTTATTCTCCGATAAGAATAATTAAAAGATCAAAACAACTGATAATGCCAGTGAAATGGGAAACCTGATTTTGAAGACTGAGGTTTCATTTTTTTAAGGTGTTACAGCAAACCTTTGAACATGAAAAACTGATCATTATATTTCACTCTTCCATTATCAACAAATGAATCAATTCTTTTTCAAATCTGTGTTCAACGAGCATGTAAAATTCTGATAAATGATGCAAGCTGATATCACATGACTCAAACAACTGAAACTGGCTTAGTTATAGTAAAATATGGATTATTGGAATATAAACAGAAAATAAATGCACATGAGCATTTCAGTCTTTGTGAGAAAAGTATATGTATGTTAGTAAAATAACAAAGTCTTAGACATAAAATTTGTTCCTCTGAAGATTATTATGTTCCTAATTAATTGTTTATAAAAATGTGCTTATGGCCTTCACTAAAATAAGTATTGAAAACACTAATAACATATATGGTTAAATGGATTCTAATTTACATGAGATCAGATAGAAGATCATAACTCCGAATGTAACTGCTATTCATTGTCTTTTTACTATTGTAAACATACTGCTATAAACAATCTTTATAATATTATTCTAAATTTTCTTTTCTTATGTCACATGAGAATTTATCTCGAAATCTGAAACAATTATTTGTGAAATTATTGTGGTGATTTCCTTTATAAATGCATTTTCTACAATTGTTTCAAGTATTACCATCTGTTTAACAATATCTAAGGGAGATTACTATAAGGTCTAATCATTTACCTAAATCTGAGTTGCCTCCCTTGATATATAAAACTGACCAAGTCAGTGGATCTATACTTTGTTACTAATTTTCGTATCACCAGAGTTTGTTACTATTATTGTTAATGCAAATGACAGTTTGTAAATGGGAATGGTCACTAGACCATAAGCATGAAGGGACTGAAATCCCTCTAAGCCAAAATGTAAATATATGCAATTATTATTTAGATTTTACAGTGTTAAAGAAAATATGTAAGAGTCTTCATATGCAAAAGAACTAGATGGTCTTTATTGCTATACAGTCATCATACATCTGAAATATAATCAATATAGTTTTTAGGTTTTGCTTGCCTCAGAATTTTAATGTTGCACAATATCAGATGGCAGAATTAGTGCAGAAAATAAGTTTGAATGAATGCATGGCAATCTAGGTCATTCAAAGGACAAAACAATAAAACAGCTGTTAATGCCGCAGTGCTGCTGGCTGAATATCTCTTGGCACCAGCCCTAAAGATGATGATATTTTATCAAAAAGCCAAGTTGGTAAAAGACTGTACAACATCGTTAGTGTCTCTGCCCCCACTCCGCATGGGTATCGCTCTCGTGGTCTTTTAGAGAGAAGTCCACTGCGCATGGCACGCACTATTGGAGTTAAATCATCTGGATATCTATTGGATGAACCGATTATAGTGTCATAGATTTTGTCCAGGTAATCCCTCCCATAGGTCTCCTGTGTGGGAGCATCAAGACTATTCCATATCTCCTCACGCTTATTTATCAACGATTGTTCCTGCATACTTGCTGAAGAAGAGAAATTTGACATGGCTTAACAAAAGTACTGCAAAGAGTACATTTTACACCCACCATGAGGTAGATAGTATTGTTGTATTTCTTTAATGTATGGCATTCTTTTGTTGGATGGATACTTGGGTACTAAAAAGATGTAGTGCTTATTTAACTCGTGTGCTATGCCATTGTTACTAAGTCATGTTGAACAGCAATACTAAATATAGGTGTCTTCCTTGTCTCAAATGCAAGCCATCCACGAAAATTGGTTAAGATAAAAGAAACACAGAACTCAAGTTATTTTGCAGAAACGATTTCTCTTTTTTCAGTCTGAGTGACCCTGACCTTTGACCTATTGACCCCAAAATAAATAGGTACCTTTCTTCTTTCAAATGCGAGCTATCCAAAAAGTTTGGTTTGGTTTATGGGAGGGGATGAGTTATTTTGTGTAAACCACTTTCCTTCTTGGAGTGGCTCTAACCTTGATCTTTTGCCTTTAACCTCAAAATGAATGAGTTTTCCTGCTCTCAAATGCAAGCCATCTACAAAGTTTAGTCAAGGCATGTGGTTCAAAACTTAAGCAGTTTTGTGGAAATTGTTTTTCCTTTCTTCATTCCCTGTGGACTTGACTTTTGACCCTAAAATGAATACACACTTCCTTCTTGCAAGCCATCCACAAAGTTTGGTCAAAGCAGGTGATAAAGAACTCCAGATACAGTGCAGAAACCATTTTTCTTCTTATAGTCACAGTAACCTTGACCTTTGACCTTTTGATCCTAAAATCAATAAGTATCTTTCTTATATCTAATTCAAGCCATTTCCAAAGTTTGATCAAGGTATCTGGTATATTTAAGCTATTGCATGGAAACAGCTTTCCTACTTTTTAGTCCCTTGACAATGGAGGCCTGAAATTGACAGGCTTCTGCCATGCCCCAGAAGCAATCAACTTACAAAGTTTGGCAATGGCTGATGGTGGATACCTCAAGTTACTGAGCAGAATGAAATAGGGACAGACAGACAGCGTCATAACCTGATGGCTTATGGCAGGCATATAACTTTTTTTTTTTATTTCAAACAATTTGGTAAAACATATTTTCCCATTATAAAGCTCCCATACATTCAATGTAATATACACCCCACTTCTGGAAAAATACTGTATTCTACGAATAAATACACATGGCATGTAAAAATCAGCGAGGAGGGTGCATCTATTTAAGACCTGAACAGCTTAATTGTCTTGTTCTTTCTGAGCGAACTTTAAGGTACTTTTCAGCTCTCAGTTGTTTATGTGATTCCCTCAAGGCAACCATACAAATATCACTCAGGCTCAGGGAACTAAACACAGCATGTGCTGATGTCATTTTCCGTGCCATAATATACCTGTGTATTGAGTAGGATAGCATAGGACCAAGTAGAATGGCATCTACAAGGTCATTTCTTGTTTCGAATTTATCTATATATGGACATCTTTTGTGTGTAAAATTTGACTATCCTTTTTAAGATAATTTCAATACCTTAAATGAATTCCTTACTAGATATACCCGGTATCTAAGCAAAGGTAGGCACCTACTTATATTTAAAGGGAGTGGTTGGCAGTGGTGGTGATGGCATATTTATTAAGGTAGGTGCATTTATTAAGCAGAATATCAGGGTTCATACGCCTTTCGTGTGACAAAATTCAAGGACTTTTCAAGGACTTTATCCAATTTTTCAAGGACCCCGATGCCCAGTGCACTTTAGGTATATTTATCAATGGCCATTTAAAGCATTAGTGAGAATGTTTTAATTTCCTGACAAGGGGGTTCCTAATATTTGTGCAATAGGCTTGAGAGGAAGGAAGGGGTTTATAGTGGCCCATTGTTATCAAAATTGATGGGAAATTTTTCAGTTTTTTGTAAAAATGGCCTGGCCTATTGTCAATCTAAGACACTGCTATGTGACTGATAATACCCAATAAATCAGATGAGATGAATAAATGCACAACACTTACAAACAAAAATAAACAGGATGGAAATTTTGATTGAGATTCAGAGTTGATAGCCGTGTTTTTTGGTGAAGGCAAATTTGTAGAATGCTTCATTATGGGGGTATAATTCACCATTATTTCACTTTCAAGTATATGGGAAATTAATTACCAGGTCTTGTATTCTTGTTTTTGACACCAATTGGGGTTGAACACACACTTCCCAGGCATTTTGCTCCAAGTGAAATTGGTAAGCTCTCGCAGAAAAATACCCAGATAAATCTTCCGTATTCTCAATGCCACGTACATGTGTTTATCCTTTGGCGGGTGTGAATGCAGCCTCCTGAATATTTGGTAGCGATCGGAGTTTACGGAGATTGCCGAAGCCCACCTTCTCTCCGACACTTTTCATGAAAACACATCTGCCGACCTCGTATATAGCGATTTGCATAATTTATGCGTACATGAAGTTGTCCGCGGTGGACAAAATCGATTTCTGGAATAACTTCGACGTGTGATATGATGCATTCACGCGGCATCTTAAAATCGTCCGCTGTGTCTAATTTTTGATATCTGCTGTCGCGTGATCGCTCATCGAAATTTTACAGGTACATTTACACATAGATGTAAGTACATTGTGTAGAAAGCAGCCATTCTGTTAACAGGCATATGTCCGTAATTTACGCCCAAAGTTTGGTCGCGATGCCGAAAAAGTCAATAATTGACTTTTCCAGCAGACTTCTGAATTTTAGATCGTATGCCAAAAATCTGAAGCTTGGACGTACAATAAGAACAAATTGTGACCATTTTTGTGTATATTTTTCATTATCTTTTGTTTCGAGTGTTTGAACAGTTGATTCACCATGATTTAAAGTACAAAGATGTACCGCTGCCGCAAAAAATAAATCGACGAAGAAGAATGATCGTTGGATTGTATACTGTGACGATTATATGCATATTATTTAAAAACAATAGTTTATTCTATAACAAGGAATTCGTATGTTTATTTATAATGTTTGGACGCACTTTTTAATCAGCATTCATGGATCGTCACTGGTTTGCCTATTACAATTACTGAAATTGGTAAAAGATTGGTCACAATCAAATGAATTAAGGATGCATTAATTGCATTTGTTTTAAAATATTAGCATTATAATTATGATTGTCATACAACTGATAATTTTATCTGTGAAAATTTGCAGGTGTTACTTAAATATCATTGTCGGTGATTGTTTAGAATATGATAATAATTTCTCAATAAATTGCGGTAGCTTACTAATCAAAACGTTATTATCGCAGTCTAACGATTAACTACGTTAACTCGAGAAAGAAAACAAACACGGGGGAAATATCGTGTAGACAAACACAAACTATTATACATGCATGAGCGCTGCATGTATGTCAAATATTGTGCTCACGTTTTTGTAAACATGTATTCAGTCATTTAGAGCAATTTAGGGTTGATTTTTGGACCAAATACAACTTTAAATTCCTAATGTCAAGTAGATTTGGTATCGTATATAACAAAATCAATATATATACGTATTAAGGTATTAATTTAGGTAAACAAACACAATAACGCATTTTACTATTGAATAAAGGAAAGATTCGCGCACTTTTTAATGCTATCTATCAGGTTCTCTCGCAATTATAAATATCTGATTGGTCACGTGTTGTAAATCACCCAATACCAAACAGTTTTATTTCTATTACATGACGTAATGGTATGAAAAGAAACGTTCATACATTCGTTTGTCGATTAATTTTATATTTTTCAAGGACCGAGGCTTTTTCCAAGTACTTTTCAAGGACTTTTCAAGGTAAAAACGATTTTCAAGTACTTTTCAAGGATGAATCGAAATTCAAGTGCTTTTCAAGGTTGCGTGCGAACCCTGAATATGTTATATTTTCACTCCTATACTTTCAATGTAATATATACACTGTACTTCCTGAACATGGACAACAGCAAGCCTAATGCAATATGCCCGATATGTTCATGGCCATAAAAAAGTGAAGGTTACAAATTGTCAAACACGGTCTATTATTGTTGAAATTATTCAAATTATCTAATCACTGTATGAGTTAGATGCCACAAACAGGGCCATAAATTGGCAACTGAACTAATTTATGAGAGCTGGGTCAATCTGATGTTTTTACTGCACAATTTGAAAGGTATTTATGAGAGTATACCGTATATACTCGCTTATAAGTCAACGTTTTTTACTTAGAATTTGACTCATACAGAGTAGGGGTCGTCTAATAAGCACGACATCAAAAAAATCAAAAAATCTTGGGGTAATGTTGGAAACTCTAGATGTTTGCAGTACATAAAAAATACTGTAAATTCATATATTTTTACGTTTTCATGCCACTATTCCTATGCAGTAATGCATATATGGTATGCACTGTGTTTATCCGTTTCATGACAGTATTCATTACACAATACATGTATCTACAGTTATTTGGATTTTATTAATTTGAAAATATTACCAGTAAATTAAATACTACCTACAGCAAAATGAAGTGTCCGTCAATGTTTACCGTGGGTGTTTACTAGTAAGTATATTGCCTCCATTTTCGTGCAAGTCCAAACAACTTGTATTTGTATTAATATTTGTTTTGCTGTATAAAGACTGTGCTTGATGCAGTAAAAGTTTTGATTTAATTTGTATTTTCCTTTTCCACAAGTCAGATTTAATTCCCAAGTTATATTTCCCAAGTTATCTGCCAGTGCACGTGGGCCGATAAGCCTTTGGCTTGTAAAGGGACTCACTTTGTTTTCAAGTTAACAATCCTTTTGATCGAGCCGCCAATCTATACTTGTTCAGTGCCAAGTGGAGTTCTACAACTTCCTGTGCATTTACTTTGACCTTAATCCCTTTGCTTGTTTTCCCACGTGACAACCCTTTGATCAAGCCGCTAGTTCAGTGCCAAGTAACAGAGGGTGGCTATTTTGAACTCCCTGTGATCTTGCCGCACAATTGACATGTATTCAGTTGCAGCCTTTAATAGATTTCTGACTTTATGATCAAAGTGTTACTCACAGAGCCCAAGCTCAGTCTTTGCATAAGCACCCGCATATGACAGTAAAGCCGAGAATCGGAGTCGGATGAGATTTACGATGACTAGACGACGATTTACAATGACTAGATGACGATGTAGGATTTCAGAACTTTATCAGACAATGAGGATTAATTCTTGGACTTTGTACTAGATGACATTGGATAGTGACATTTATAGGATACCGTGAATCACAAAAAAGTGGACATTACTTTCATTGTTTGTTTGTACGACGTGTGGAATTAATATATTACGGGATATTGTGAATCGAATCATTCCGAACTTCTATTTTTATACCGGCATGTGACCTATAATTGAATTTGTGGATTTATCATATAAATAGATTCGGAGTCGGACGATGTTTACGATGACGGGATGACATTGGAGGAATTTAGAACTTTATTTGGTAACTCTGATGATGAGGATGAATTCTTTGGCTTTGAACCAGAGGACATTAGACTGTGGCATTTATAGGATACCAATTTTATACCTGTATGTGACCTATAATCCAATTCATGGATTTATCATATAAATGGATTAAAAATGTTAAGCTAAATGGATTTCATTACAAGAAGATGGACAAAATGTAAGTTGTAAATTTATTTGTACATATTCAACTCAATAATACAATTGTATTTATTCTACATTGCTTTTTGTTTTTATTTGTCCTATCTATCTATATGTCTATCTATCTATCCAGTTTGGCTCGTTTATTTTTCCTAAGTGCAGCTCTGACTCAGTGATGACATGTCACCCCTTGCAGACAGATTTAATTTGCAAAAAACACCTCGACTTATAGGAGGGTCATAGCTGAATTGGCTTTTTATGCCATGAAAAGGGGGGGGGGGGGGGTCGACTTATAATCAAGTATATACGGTACTTGAAAATAATGTTGACAAACTAGAAATCTGAAGCAAACCAGTAACAACAACAAAACTTGAAATCACTTGGCATCAGTCCCGGAAAAAAACGAAGAATAGTAGCCACAAAAGGTAAAGAAACAACCCTTGAGACTGAGGTGTGGAATCCCAGAGGTAGAAACAATAAGAATTATTACAAGTTGTCCCTTATCTTTGCTCATTTATTCATTTGAACTAGCCAATCCAATTTACTCTCCAGCAATGCTAGTCCTACCTCTTGGGGATAGATTAAAATTCAAAAGTTGAAGCACGACCATCCAAAATTCTCAAGATAGAATTTATGTTTTCAGGTTTCTCATTTACACAGTGTAAGTGTTCAGCAATATTATTTACACGGGGATGTATGAACACACTACCGTACATGCTCGCTTATAAGTCGACATTTTTTACTTAGAATTCGACACATGCAGAGTAGGGGTCGTCTTATAAGCGCGACATTAACAAAATAAAAAAATCTTGGGGTAATGTTAGAAACTCTTGATGTTTGCAGTACATAAAAAATACTGTAAATTCATATATTTTTACGTTTTCATGCCACTATTCCTATGCAGTAATGCATATATGGTATGCACTGTGTTTATCCTCCGTTTCATGACGGTATTCATTACACAATACATGTATCTACAGTTATTTGGATTTTATTAATTTGAAAATATTACCAGTAAATTAAATACTACCTACCGCAAAATGAAGTATCCGTCAATGTTTACCGTGGGTGTTGACTAGTAAGTATATTGCCTCCATTTTCGTGCAAGTCCAAACAACCTGTATTTGTATTAATATTTGTGTTTTGCTGTATAAAGACTGTGCTTGATGCAATAAAAGTTTTGATTTAATTTGCATTTTCCTTTTCCACAAGTCAGATTTAATTCCCAAGTGATATTTCTGCCAGTGCACGTGGGCCGATCAGCCTTTGGCTTGTAAAGGCACTCACTTTGTTTTCAAGTTGACAATCCTTTTGATCGAGCCGCCAATCTATACTTGTTCAGTGCCAAGTAGAGTTCTACAACTTCCTGTGCGTATACTTTGACCTTAATCCCTTTGCTTGTAAAGGCACCACACTCTTTGTTTTCCTGCGTGACAACCCTTTGATCAAGCCGCGAGTTTGATACATGTACTGTGCCAAGTAACAGAGGGTGGCTATTTGAACTCCCTGTGATCTTGCCGCACAATTGACATGTGTTCAGTTGCAGCCTTTAAATGATTTCTGACTTTATGATCAAAGTGTTACTCACAGAGCCCAAGCTCGGTCTTTGCATAAGCAACTGCATATGACAGTAAAGCCGAGAATCGGAGTCGGACGAGATTTACGATGACTAGACGACGATGTAGGATTTCAGAACTTTATCAGACAATGAGGATTAATTCTTGGACTTTGTACCAGATGACATTGGATAGTGACATTTATAGGATACCGTGAATCACAAAAAAGTGGACTTAACTTTCATTGTTTATTTGTACGACGTGTGGAATTAACATATTACGGGATATTGTGAATCGGATCATTCTGAACTTCTATTTTTATACCAGTACGTGACCTATAATTGAATTCGTGGATTTATCATATAAATGGATTAAAATGTCAAGCATTATGGATTTCAATGGACTTTATTACACAAAGATGGACAAATTGTAAGTTGTTAATTTATTTGTGACATATTTCACTCAATAATATTATTGTATTTTACACTGGTTTTGTCTTTATTTTTCTTATCTATCTATCCAGTTTGGCTTGTTTATATTTCCAAAGTGCATTTCTGACTCACTAAGAAGTCACCCCTTTAGACGGATCTGACTTGCAAAATACACCCCGACTTATAGGAGGGTCATAGCGAAATTCACTTTTTGCAGCCCTAAAAAGGGGGGGTCGACTTGACTTATAATCGAGTATATACGGTACATACAATGCAAACACATGCACACAGTTGGGCTTGAACATTCACTTTTACTTCATAAGGATTACCAATCTTTCTTTGCAAAACACTGGGACACAAATCTACCGTATATACTCGCGTATAAGCGGATATCAACTGCAAACTACATAGACCCAGATCTGCCGTCGCATAATGCACTGGCAGATCTTGGTCTATGCAGTTTGTAAGGACTAATCAGTAGAATGAATAACATAGACCCTGATCTGCCAGAGCATTATGCGATGGCAGATCAGGGTCTGTGTTGTTTGCAGTTGGATCCGGTTTATACGCAGGTATATACGCAGGTATATACGGTAATAAGGCTATTAAGTCAGAGCTGTATAGTGGCTTGTTCTTTACAAGCATATTGCAGTACCCGGCTATCCAGTTTTACTGAAAACACTCCATTATACCTGTGCGAAAGCCAGTTGGTTCTATCATGGAAACATGCACTCCCCATTTTTTCATCTCCTGTCGAAGGGTGTCAGAGTAAGCTACCAGAGCATGTTTGGACATACCATAAGCTCCATTCCCCTCCACTGAGATTCTACCTGAAAGGGCAAACAACAAAATGCCACATGTACATACCATCAGTGCGATAGTCACAAGCCAAAAAGCTGACAACTTGCATAATTAGGTTACAGCTCTCTTTTGTTATATAGCCCATCATTATAAAATGATTCCAGATATACTGCGATAAATCTATGGACCGAATGACCAATATTATCAAATTTAACCAAAAAATAAAAATAAAAAATACAGAATTTTTCACATTTATCTGCTCAAAAATGTACATCTAAACCATTGTACTTAACTTGGACATCACACCAGAATGTGTTTTCACAATCTGTCTTTGGTCTCTAATTAGCTGCTGCTGTATTCAGTCAATGTTAGATATTGTATTCCAAAATTACCCATATCTCTAATGAGCCACTACCGTATTTGTATAGGCTATATAGCACACTTAAAATTACCCATGTCTTTAATGAGCCACTATTGTATTCCTACAGGCTATAGCACACTTAAAATTACCCATGTCTCTAATGAGCCACTACTGTATTCCTACAGGCTATAGCACACTTAAAATTACCCATGTCTCTAATGAGCCACTACTGTATTCCTACAGGCTATAGCACACTTAAAATTACCCGTGTCTCTAATGAGCCACTACTGTATTCCTACAGGCTATATAGCACACTTAAAATTACCCATGTCTCTAATGAGCCACTATTGTATTCCTACAGGCTATAGCACACTTAAAATTACCCATGTCTCTAATGAGCCACAACTGTATTCCTACAGGCTATAGCACACTTAAAATTACCCATGTCTCTAATGAGCCACAACTGTATTCCTACAGGCTATATAGCACACTTAAAATTACCCATGTCTCTAATGAGCCACTACTGTATTCCTACAGGCTATAGCACACTTAAAATTACCCATGTCTCTAATAAGCCACTACTGTATTCCTACATGCTATAGCACACTTAAAATTACCCATGTCTCTAATGAGCCACTACTGTATTCCTACAGGCTATAGCACACTTAAAATTACCCATGTCTCTAATGAGCCACTACTGTATTCCTACAGGCTATAGCACACTTAAAATTACCCATGTCTCTAATAAGCCACTACTGTATTCCTACATGCTATAGCACACTTAAAATTACCCATGTCTCTAATGAGCCACTACTGTATTCTTACAGGCTATATAGCACACCCAAAATTACCCAATTATATAATAAGCCACTACTGTATTTGTACAGGCTATAGCACACCCGAAATTACCCATGACTCTAATCTGCCACTACTGTAATTGATTTGTCAGCTAGTGCATTCGGTAACAGTATACAGGGCAGCTGAAATGACCTCTAGCACCAAAGCCCATCCAGCAAGTCAGCCACTTAAACTCTGTATACACACATCACTCAACACGTAGGTACATCCAAGACATGCAGCCGTTAATCTTTGCTGCGATCTGTTGCCATCCATGTGTCAATAAACAATGGCCTAAAATTAAGTTAGTTGTATTTGTCACGCACAACAGTGTTCCAATGCAGTCCAGAGTTCACTATCCAATCACCAGACAGGAAGAGACAGCTACTGAGAGATGCTCATTTACCTAATGTACTCGCTAATGAACCTGTTAAAACAATTACATGCCACTTAGTTATGAACTTAGACTGAAGTGTGAATTCAGATAGCGGAAACTCTGTTTCTTCATTACCTAATAATGAAATTATATGGATTTGTGAGGGAATTATGGCAGGGGTGTCAAACTCATTTTCTATGGCAGGCCAGATTTGATATAAATAATAATAAATAATAATAATAAATAATGAGTCTGGCGGGCCGTATATTTGACACCCCTGAATTATGGCATCAAAGCCAGAATACACACTGTGCTGAGTGAACAGTGCATATTCTATTTGGATTAGTACTTCCTGTGAACAACTGTGCTTTTTTCTGATATAAGTTAATTTAAAATGGATTACATACATGCATGCAAGTTTATGATTCCTGTAGAATTGCTAAATATGTGCTGCACACTGTGATATCTTTCATGCAATAACAAGCATATGCTTTGAACTGGAGATGAGATGTTTAATTGACAAAAATAACTTGACATTACTCATTGTGGTTTTACAGATACAGAAATGGTAAAAAATGTTTTTGAGTTTTTAATTCAAAGAAGAACCATGTTCCTAATGTCAGAAGTATTGGCCTGAATTGCAATGGAATTGTAATCAGTCAATTTACATTTCCAAGTGATTGAGAGTTTTCACTTTGAACTTTATAACAATGCAGCTGTAGATTAGAAATGTGCATTGACAAGTGTATTTATCAAAGACAGTTGTTACATCATTGTTTTAATGTTACCCATATGGTCTGATCTATCAAGTGTATGACAATATGGTTTGAAGAAATACAACAGAAAGCTTAGTACCGTATATACTCACCTATAAGTCGAGTCCAACTACAAACCGCATAGACCCAGATCTGATGTTGCATAATGTTCCGGCAGATCTGGGTCGATGCAGTTTGTTAGGAGTAATCAGTAGAACAAACAACATAGATCCTGATCTGCACAGGTCTATGTTGTCTGCAGTTGGACTCAATTTATAAGTGAGTATATAGGTAAGGCCAAAAAATAAATGTCTGTTTCTGGTCGGCTGAGCATCCCTGTTCTCATAGCCAACCCTAGCAATTTCCCCCCCCCCCCCCCCATGGTTAAAAAAAAAAAAAAAAAAAAAATTTAAATTGAAAAAAAAAAACACAAACACATTGCTGAAATTGATTTGTGCATCTAATTGAGCTGATTTTGTCCAGTACTTTGAAGCGCTTGAAATATTATTTGATTTATATATAATGTTAAAAAAAATAAAAAATACCTATCTACCCTCATTTTAAAACCAGTGCAATAGGAAACACATATTTTTTTTGGGGGGGGGGCCTAGTATATCTTTATTTTCTTTTAAGCCATCATTATTTTACAGGATTGAATGCACAAACTCCATTAAGTGAAAGATATATTTAACTTACATAAAGTGAAATTATTACTGTATGTTGACTGGCATTTTGTTTGTTGTTTATTCCCTCCCCTCCCCACCCCATAAAAACACATACATGTGAAATTTTTCATCCAATTTTTTATTATTCTCCCTGTATTGTGGTTTGGTACATAACAGGATCAGCAGTTATGGATCCAAACTACCATCTTATAATGTGGGAGTGTTTTATGTTGATATTCTTTTGAGATTCTGTCAATAAATATTATATACACCTCTTGAGAACACTTATTTAAAGTATAAAATGCCCCATTGAGAACACTTATTTAAATTATAAAATACCCTACATACAACTCTTGAGAATACTTATTTAAATAATAAAATGCCACATTGAGAACAATAATTTAAATTATAAAATACCCTACATACAACTCTTGAGAACACTAATTTAAATTATAAAATGCCCCATTGAGAACACTTATTTAAATTATAAAATGTCTCATTGAGAACACTTATTTACATTATAAATACCCCATTGAGAACACTTATTTAAATTATAAAATGCCCCATTGAGAACACGTATTTAAATTATAAAATACCCCATTGAGAACACTTATTTAAATTATAAAATACCCCATTGAGAACACTTATTTAAATTATAAAATGTCTCATTGAGAACACTTATTTACATTATAAATACCCCATTGAGAACACTTATTTAAATTATAAAATGCCCCATTGAGAACACGTATTTAAATTATAAAATACCCCATTGAGAACACTTATTTAAATTATAAAATACCCCATTGAGAACACTTATTTAAATTATAAAATGCCCCATTGAGAACACTTATTTAAATTATAAAATACCCTACATACAACTCTTGAGAACACTTATTTAAATTATAAAATGCCCCATTGAGAACACTTATTTAAATTATAAAATGCCCTATTGAGAACACTTATTTAAATTATAAAATACCCTACATACAACTCTTGAGAACACTTATTTAAATTATAAAATACCCTACATACAACTCTTGAGAACACTGATTTAAATTATAAAATGCCCCATTGAGAACACTTATTTAAATTATAAAATACCCCATTGAGAACACGTATTTAAATTATAAAATACCCCATTGAGAAAACTTATTTAAATTATAAAATGCCCCATTGAGAACACTTATTTAAATTATAAAATACCCTACATACAACTCTTGAGAACACTTATTTAAATTATAAAATGCCCCATTGAGAACACTTATTTAAATTATAAAATGCCCCATTGAGAACACTTATTTTAATTATAAAATACCCTACATACAACTCTTGAGAACACTTATTTAAATTATAAAATACCCCATTGAGAACACTTATTTAAATTATAAAATGCCCCACTGAGAACACTTATTTAAATTATAAAATACCCTACATACAACTCTTGAGAATACTTACTTAAATTATAAAATACCCCATTGAGAACACTTATTTAAATTATAAAATGCCCCATTGAGAACACTTATTTAAATTATAAAATACCCTACATACAACTCTTGAGAACACTTATTTAAATTATAAAATGCCCCATTGAGAACACTTATTTAAATTATAAAATACCCTACATACAACTCTTGAGAATACTTATTTAAATTATAAAATACCCTACAAAAACAAATAAACAAACAAAATATTAATATATTAAATTGAGAACACTTATTAAAATTATAAAAAACCCTACAAAAACAAATAAACAAACAAAATGATAATATATTAGCTTGAGAACACTTATTTAAATTATAAAAAAACCTACAAAAACAAATAAACAAACAAAAAGATAATATATTAGAATGGAATATACATTGTGCATTATGAAAAAATTATGAGTCATAAAAGATTTAGAATATCCGACCATTTGCCATAAAACTTGTCCAACTTTCTATTTGAAATAGTTATTTCTTTTTCAAATATTTATCTTGAACTAAATACACTGATTTTTATACCTATGTTAAGTTCCTGACCTTGATGACATCTTGAACTAAATGCACTGATTTTTATACCTATGTTAAGTTCCTGACCTTGATGACATCCTGAACCAAATGCACTGATTTTTATACCTATGTTAAGTTCCTGACCTTGATGACATCTTGAACTAAATGCACTGATTTTTATAGCAATGTTAAATTCCTGACCTTGATGACATCTTGAACTAAATGCACTGATTTTTATACCTATGTTAAGTTCCTGACCTTGATGACATCTTGAACTAAATGCACTGATTTTTATACCTATGTTAAGTTCCTGAATTTGATGACATGTTGAAAAAGACGAGATGACAATAATGAATTTTTAAAAAGAAATCACAGGGTTATGCTGAATTCTGTATTGTCTTTTGATTAATTATTTTTTAGGTGAGCCGTGGTAGCTCAGTTGGTTAAGCATTGGACTTATAATCCAAGGGTTGCAGGTTCAATACCTGAACAGGAAATCGGCTGCCTCAGTGTCCTTGGTAAATCACTTAGGTCCCATTTCCTCAGCAAGATATAGCCAGTAAGGTGTTAAAGGAGCCATTAAAATCAAACAAAAATACCCCCCCCCCCCCAATTATTTTTTGAGTGCATGAATATATTTATAAACAAAAATACCCCCCACACAATTATTTTTTGAGTGCATGAATATATTTATAAACAAAAAAAATAACCATAATTTTCTTCAGTATCTACAATTTTCAAATTTCTAACAAGAAAAATTCCCTGCAAAAATATTAGAGGACAATTTTTTGGTTGGCTGATTTTTTTTAACCTATTTGTAATTACAGTGATGTAATCTAGGTGACCTATTTGTATTTACAGTACCTAGTGATGTAATCTAAGTGACCTATTTGTCATTACAGTGATGTAATCTAGGTACTTCTATCATAATTAATTAAAATATATACTTTTTACTGTGCTTATCTGAAGTCACATGGACAAAGTAACATTGTGTAATGACCAAAATGGGTACATAAACCTTAATGATGCCACTGCTTTTGACCTAAAGAATTTTAGTTACTTTTAGTTTTACACAAATTATTAACAATACATCATTTTGACTGTCCCCAAAATATTTAAATGTAATGATTGGAAAAACAGAATAGAGCTGTAGCAATACAGTAATAGGATTAGGAATATCAACATTTTTTATGGTGACACAAACAATATATCACATCAGCACTTCTGTATTGCAATACGCACACTACAACATAAAGACTAAATGCAATTGTGCAGTTTTTAGTTTTTGACACAAGTTGTATCTATGTGTTTTTCAATTTTTTTTATCAAAAGTTTAGACAATTACAGCTCTCCCTTGTAATAATGTGGTAGTTGGGATCCATAACCGCCGACCACGTTATGTACCGAACCACGTTATAGTGAGAACCATAGTATGCACAGAATCTCAATATTTTGAGAACAGCGCTGTATACCGAATTGTGGTATAGTGGGAATGATTAAATTTTTTTAAATAGTGGTGTTTTGAAAAGGAAATAAAGATATAACACTAAGCTTCACATTGTTTTCTTCTAACCCATGTTGTTATACATTGATACGATTTTTGGACATGGGGACCATAGTGGTACCACGTTTTTTGATATATTTCATAAAGAAATATTCAAATATATCAGTGAGAGAAAAATGATATCAACACAGTGATGAAGTATATCTGTTCTTATTTATGTTCTTCAGACTTGTATTTACATATTTAGGTCTATTTCATTTTTCTTCTTCTTTTCCTTCTCTCTCCCACCCTTCCTATCTCTCTCCCCATCAGGATGAATAGATCTTAAAAGGTGTCACGACTGTTGACCCTCTAGTATACATTTATGTAATCAATGATAAGGCGCCATCAAGAATGCATAAAAATGAACCCCAAAACAACAAAAAGCAGACTTCAAGTATTAACTTAGTTATAATTAGTTTTCCACATGAATCATGCAAATTGTCAATGACCTGTTGCTATTTGATATTCTTTGTCACCAATATAGTATCATACACATGTTACACTCAATGACAAACAGTACACATTATTAAGAAAAACTCTTGATTACATATAGTAATAAAATTGTTTAAGTAACAATTTTAACTGTCATAACGATCATAATCATGTCTGAAAACAATACAGAAATCAGGCATTGATTAGTGTCGATTTCAAACTGAAATTAAGTGACAATGAAAATTTGGGTGCAGTGTCTGTTACTGAAATAGATTGCAAGCCTGCCAATACACAAAATTCACATCTGTATGCATAAATAAACAAAAATAGCAGCCAAAATACTTACAGGTAAACTCACAATCATTAAAATCTGTTGTTTAATAATCTCACACTAATAAGCCTGTTGGAGTGCTCATTCATGTTGCTATAGTACCCCTACCCCAGCAATGTTCACTATATCAATCCATGTAAGACATGTGTTAACAAAAATAAAAATGTCTTCATATTTGCATGAAAACATTCATTAATTTGACAAAATACTCAATTTGAAGCATTATATGTACAATCTAAATTTGTAAAAAGTCACTGTCCTAATATTATTGTAAAATTTGAAAACTTTTGTAGTGATGCAGCCATTAATCACATTGACACAAAATGGGGAAACAAATCCATGCAAATTGAACATTTTTGCGTTACAAAATATATAATATAAAGAAAATCTATGTTCTTTGAGTAGATATAAGAAAATATTTCAGTCATGAAGTGGAAACATTTTATATTGTCACTCATGGCTTCATGTAGATACATGTATTTTCTGTATATCTGAAAATCGTGTTAGAATGAAACCCATTATAATGAGGGAGAGCTGTACTGTGAATTTATTACTGTTTGTGGGGTACCATTTTTTAATTTTCATGGTTGCTACAAGACATGAATTTAGACCCTAAGAAAACAATAATAATAATAATAATAATAATAATAATTATAATAGGAACCTGGAGTGATAGCCAGTAGGATAGCTGTAGAAAAGTTGGTTAAATGTTCAGCTATGACTTTGGCATCAGAGAAGATTTTATCACCATTCTGTATCTGAGTTGGAAAACCTGGATATTCTCTGGGATATAATTCATCATATATTTCCAGAGAGTTTATGTCTTTGTTTTGACTGCTTTATTGTACCATAACCTGTAATTAACTTCATCCTTATCATTATCTTATTTATCTCTCAGTTTTCAGCAGTCCTAATTGCATCATTGTAAAATTGAGGCTGTCTGTATATCTTCACTTGTTATTGCTATTGTGAAGCATGCTTATTCAGAACAATATGTAGAACTTTTGTGGGGCATGTTTATTCCGACATTTTTTTAGGACTTTTGTTGGGGCATGCTTATTCTGAACAATTTGTAGAACTATTGTGCTGCATGCTTATTCAGAACAATTTGTAGAACTATTGTGCTGCATGCTTTTTCAGGACAATTTGTAGAACTATTGTGCTGCATGCTTATTCAGAACAATTTGTAGAACTATTGTGCTGCATGCTTATTCAGAACAATTTGTAGAACTATTGTGCTGCATGCTTATTCAGGACAATTTGTAGAACTATTGTGCTGCATGCTTATTCAGAACAATTTGTAGGACTTTTAGGCCATTTCTGGGGCATGCATACAGAAATTTTGTAGTGCATATATATTCAAAACAATGATCCGTCTGTGAAAACTTTAGACACTTTCAACAAGTTGCACTTTGCATATGTAGGAAGGACGTGAAAAATCTACATATGCATTGCTTATTTATGAAAGGGCTTTCTTTGATATATACATTTTTTTATATTTTGTTTATTTTTATTCACTCTGTACTTATAGTATTAATTTTAAATTGGAGAAATTTTTTTTTTATTCAATCTAGATTTATGACCGATTTTTTATTTTAATATAAAAGAATGGGAAAAAAGTAAATATATTAACATGCACATAGTTTTTTTTAATTTAATTTATCCATTTTTAATATGGGTATCATTTTTAGGCAACTTGTATAACCTTGACTTTTTATTTTTATTTGAAAAATTGGAAGTCTTCAGTTACATTCCCTATTTTATTAAAGAACATGTAGTCCTTTAATTCATCCTTTTTTTGTTGTATGATAAATTTATTTAGTCTACTTGGATTTTGTACATCGATTTTTCAAATACTGATTGTAGAAGGGAAAGATAAAAGAAAGAATTGGTCTCTTGATCTACATGTAATGTGTGAATATTAAGCTCAGATAATTTTAAACAATTGAGATGAAATATTTAGGCATAAAAATCTACATTCCTTTTTTTACTCTTTAATTTATCCATTTTTCAACATCAAAATATATATTATAAACCTGGATTCTATGACGTTGATTTTCAATCTTGATCTACAAAGAGAATCATAGTCAACATCGTTACAAGAAAATTTCTTATATTATATTAGATTCTTTAATTAATTCAAATTTTTAAATGTCCATTCTTTAATTAATCCATATTTTTAAATGCCCATTCTTTAATTAATCCATATTTTTAAATATCAGGATAGATGCTTTTATTTTTAATGTAAGACTTATATTTAGTCAACCTTAATTTATGACACTAATTTTTTATCTTGATCTAATAAAGGAAAAGGTTTACACAGTTACATTCCTTAAAATAATACAGTATATATCGCTTCTTTATTAAATGCATTTTTTTTATTGTAATAATAATTTTATATGTCAACTTGGACTTCTGACTTCAGTTTTGAATCATATGAAGAAAAAAAACCATGTCCATCCAAATACAGGAAGTTTGTAAAGGAGTTTACTTGAAAGGGCAGAAAGTTACTGTTTCATAAAATGCAGTAATCATTCGATCATGACATTTTCTTGATTAAAATCGAACCTATTAATGACAAGTTAAAACTATTGCAATTAATTTTGATTCTTAAATTTACATGGTTTGCGTATTTTTACTGCCTTGTTAAAAACATATGGCTTAGTAGTTGAACTGCTTGAAAAAAAATCAACAAGGATCTGCCAATAAAAGTCTGATTTTGGACCCTTTGAAAATAAATCAACAAGGATCTGCCAATAAAAGTCTGATTTTGGACCCTTTCTGCTTGAAAATAAATCAACAAGGATCTGCCAATAAAAGTCTGATTTTGGACCCTTTGAAAATAAATCAACAAGGATCTGCCAATAAAAGTGTGATTTTGGACCCTTTCTGCTTGAAAATAAATCAACAAGGATCTGCCAATAAAAGTCTGATTTTGGACCCTTTCTGCTTGAAAATAAATCAACAAGGATCTGCCAATAAAAGTGATAAATCAACAAGGATCTGCCAATAAAAGTCTGATTTTGGACCCTTTCTGCTTGAAAATAAATCAACAAGGATCTGCGAATAAAAGTCTGATTTTGGACCCTCTCTGCTTGAAAATAAATCAACAAGGATCTGCCAATAAAAGTCTGATTTTGGACCCTTTCTGCTTGAAAATAAATCAACAAGGATCTGCCAATAAAAGTCTGATTTTGGACCCTTTCTGCTTGAAAATAAATCAACAAGGATCTGCCAATAAAAGTCTGATTTTGGACCCTTTCTGCTTGAAAATAAATCAACAAGGATCTGCCAATAAAAGTCTGATTTTGGACCCTTTCTGCTTGAAAATAAATCAACAAGGATCTGCCAATAAAAGTCTGATTTTGGACCCTTTCTGCTTGAAAATAAATCAACAAGGATCTGCCAATAAAAGTCTGATTTTGGACCCTTTCTGCTTGAAAATAAATCAACAAGGATCTGCCAATAAAAGTCTGATTTTGGACCCTTTCTGCTTGAAAATAAATCAACAAGGATCTGCCAATAAAAGTGTGATTTTGGACCCTTTCTGCTTGAAAATAAATCAACAAGGATCTGCCAATAAAAGTCTGATTTTGGACCCTTTCTGCTTGAAAATAAATCAACAAGGATCTGCCAATAAAAGTCTGATTTTGGACCCTTTCTGCTTGAAAATAAATCAACAAGGATCTGCCAATAAAAGTCTGATTTTGGACCCTTTCTGCTTGAAAATAAATCAACAAGGATCTGCCAATAAAAGTCTGATTTTGGACCCTTTCTGCTTGAAAATAAATCAACAAGGATCTGCCAATAAAAGTCTGATTTTGGACCCTTTCTGCTTGAAAATAAATCAACAAGGTCTGCCAATAAAAGTGTGATTTTGGACCCTTTCTGCTTGAAAATAAATCAACAAGGATCTGCCAATAAAAGTCTGATTTTGGACCCTTTCTGCTTGAAAATAAATCAACAAGGATCTGCCAATAAAAGTCTGATTTTGGACCCTTTCTGCTTGAAAATAAATCAACAAGGATCTGCCAATAAAAGTCTGATTTTGGACCCTTTCTGCTTGAAAATAAATCAACAAGGATCTGCCAATAAAAGTGTGATTTTGGACCCTTTCTGCTTGAAAATAAATCAACAAGGATCTGCCAATAAAAGTGTGATTTTGGACCCTTTCTGCTTGAAAATAAATCAACAAGGATCTGCCAATAAAAGTCTGATTTTGGACCCTTTTTGTTGATTCCATATATGTCAGCACATGGCATGCCATGTCTGAGCAGTTTTGTTATCAACTTTAGCTTATAATAACAACACCTTTGTTCACGCAACAATAATGAAAATGGAGAAGCAAACTTTTCTATCCCACTTATCCACAGAAGCAAGCATTAATTTCTGTGCATGTGTAGGTTTATCTGTTTAGCATCATCTGATGTCATCCAGGAGAGGTAAGTGACTCCCCACCCCCTTTTATTTATTTTATTGAAATGGCCTCTTTGGATCCACTTTCACCTATCCATACATTTTAGTACCAATGAAAATGCAATTATTTTGCAAGATCATGACAGCAGGAAATGCAGTCTGGATTAATTCAAATAGAGAGCAAGTGCAAGATGACAGCAGGAAATGCAGTCTGGATTAATTCAAATAGAGAGCAAGTGCAAGATGACAGCAGGAGTGGGTTAATTCAACTAGAGAAGAAGTACTAGATGACAGCAGGAAATGTAGCAAGGATTAATTCAGCTGGATAGGAAGTGGTAGAAAACAGCAGGAAATGCAGCATGAATTGATCTAGCTAGAGAGCGAGTGCAAGATAACAGCAGGAGTGGATTAATTCAACTAGAGAAGAAATACTAAATGACAGCTGTAAATGCAGCATGGATTAATTCAACCAGAGAGCAAGTGCTAGATGACCACAGGAAATGCAGTGTGGATTAATTTAACAAGAAAGCAAGTGATAAATGACCACAGGAAATGCACTAGCATGGATTAATTCAACCAGAGAGCAAGTAGTAGATGACAGCAGAAAATGCAGGGTGGATTTATTCAACTAGAGAGCAAGTGCTAGATGACAGCAGGAAATGCAGGGTGTATTTATTCAACTAGAGAGCAAGTGCTAGATGACATCTGGAAATGCAGCATGGATTAATTCAGCTAGAGAGCAAGTTCTAGACGACAGCTGGAACTGGAGCATGGATTAATTCAGCATCACAGCAAGTGCCAGATGACAGCAGGAACTGCAGCATGGATTAATTCAGCTAGACAGCAAGTGCTAGATGACAGCAATGAAATGTACAATGGATTTATTCAGCTAGACAGGAAGTGCTAGACAACAGCGGGAAATGAAGCATGGATTAATTCAGCTAGAGAGCAAGTGCTAGATGACAGCAAGAAATGCAACATGGATTTATTCAGCTAGATAGCAAGTGCTAGATGACTGAAGGAATTGCAGTGTGGATTTATTCAACAAGACAACAAGTGTCAGACAACAGCAGGAAATGCAGCATGTATTAATTCAGCTAGACAACAAGTGCTAGATGACAGCAGGAAATGCAGCATGTATTAATTCAGCTAGACAACAAGTGCTAGATGACAGCAGGTAATGCAGAATGTATTAATTCAGTTAGAGAGCAAGTTGTAGATGACAGCAGGAAATGCAGGATGGATTTATTCAGCAGGACAACAAGTACTAGATGACAGCAGGAAATATAGCATGGATTAACTCAGCTATAGAGTAAGTGCTAGACAGCTGGAAATGCAGTGTGGATTAATTCACTCAAGAACAAGTGCTAAAAGAGAACTGGAAATGCAGCATGGACTAATTCAAATATAGAGCAAGTGCTAGATGACAACAGGAAATGCAGTGTGGATTAATTCAAGTAGGTAGCAAGTACTAGATGACAGCAAGAAATGCAGTGTGGATTAATTCAACTACAGAGCAAATACTACATGAAATGCAGTGTGGATTAATTCAAGTACAGAGCAAGTGCTAGATGACAGCAGGAAATGTAGCATGGATTAATTCAGCTAGACAGCAAATACTACATGACAGCAGGAAATGCAGCATGATTAATCCAGCTAGGGAGCAAGTGCTAGATGACAGCAGAAATGTAGTGTGGACTAATTCAGTTAGACAGTAAATGCTAGATGACAGCAGGAAATGCAACATGGATTAATTCAGCTAGAGAGCAAGTGCTAGACAACAACAGGAATGCAGCATGGATTTATTCTGCTAGACAGCAAGTGCTAGATGACAGCAGGAAATGCAGCATGGATTAATGCAAACTGAGAGCAGGTGCTAGATGACAACAGTTATCATCATAAGTTTCGAACATGAAAAATTGCATAAAGTACTGTATGTATTGTGATATTATATTAGGATGTGTGTCATGAGACATATCGTATTGGGACTTCAGTGCAACTTGGCAAACCCTGAATTCTGACATCCTTGAGTGGGGTTTTACTATCACACAGTACAAATGATTAGAGCTGAAACAAATACCCAAACATCTGAATCAAAGTACTTTCTGTGAATGTGTGAATAGAAAATAGGTATTCAAATATCTGTTTGTTTACCTAGCAAGTAGCGACACCTGCAACCAGACTCAGCAGTCGACCATGCTGACCAATGATTACTGTAGTGCTGTTTGGCAGTATTTTGTAAAAGAAAGAAACAAAGCAAAATGTAAACTATGCAACACTGAATTAGTTTACAATGGAACAATTTCAAACCTGCTAAAACACCTGAAATTCAAACACCAACTCACAAGGTAATCATAATGTCAAAATTCTGTATACAGTAAAACCTGTCTTGAGTGACCTCCGCTATGAGCGACCACCTGTCATTTATGACCACAACTGTCATGTATGTATCGATTTTATTATATAAATGCACAGTTGTGAGCAACCACCTGCAGAACGCAGGCAGCGACCACGATTTTTAGCCAAAATAAGCATTTGACACTGCTATGAATGACTGCATCGCAAAAACAGAGATAAACACCACTGACCTTTATAAGTCTATTTAATCCTCTGTAACCATGACCACTTAGGAGGGTCTGCAGGTAAATTGCTGATTGTTCTCAACAGCACTGCTATGAATGACCACATTGCAAGAACAGAGATAAACACACTGACCTTTTTATTTAATCCTTTGTAAACACAAAAAATCACTTCAGAGGGTTTGTTCTAAACAAAAAAAAAGTTGAGTCTGGTTACCAGTTTTCTAAAAGCTAGAGGTCATGCAAGTAGTATCATATGCTACAGTCAATGAACCAGACTAAAGTACATGTCACTAACTGCCATTGTAGTGCCGAAGTCATGTAAATTCCCACCACAATTAACCATTCCTTCTTCAAAGGGTGCAGTCAAGGATGTACATTGTCAATTCAATGGTTCGTATTGTTTTCATTTTTTTTATCTTTGACAAAAACCACACAACCCCAATAATGTCATAATTAGAAACCTTCTTAAAGGTTTTCACTGAAGCAGTTGAGTACATTGCTTGACACTGGAGTCAATCTGTAATGCCTGGGGGTGAATGAAGTCTTTTGTCTTTAATAAGAGATTATCCTATTCCAGATTTGACTGTCATTGTAAAAGGTTCATGTTGTTTGTTGCTTTTTTGATGTTACAGTTATTAAAATCCACACATAAAGCTGTCATCTGTTCATCGTAGTGCAGCTGGTTACACCGTAGTGCAGCTGGTTACACCGTAGTGCAGCTGGTTACACCGTAGTGCAGCTGGTTACACCGTAGTGCAGCTGGTTACACCCTTTGTTTATGGAGTTAATCTCTTCATCGGTGAATTCAGCCTTTGGCTTTTGTCTATCAACAAATTTATTTTGTTTCTGGATGGGTTAAATTCTGTTTTTTTTTAATATTTCATTCATGGGTACATATATATTTGATATTTATCCAAAACCTTATCAACACTGCTAATTCATACACAGGATGAGTAAGTGTTATCATAGCTAACTGTGCAATTCTTATGCCAAATCTGAAGTAACTTGCAAATTTATGGACATGTGAAGTTGACTTATGGACAAGATAAATAAATGTTAAAATAGTTAGTTTGAAATTCATATGCTACTACAAGTACATCTAATCTTCAAATATAAATGCGAATGTTTTATGATAGATGTAAGTCTTTATTGCTATATAAAATTATTTTCAGATGAAATTAATGCAATATTTTCACAAGAACTATGAAAAAAGAATATAATGCATGTAGAGTAATTGTGGGTATTTTTCTTTCTTAAACCATGTTGAATATTGCCCTTGAAAACTGATCATCTTGCACAGACCTGTTTTGAGAGACCATATGTCTTGAGAGACCGCTTTTCGTTGGCAGAAGGGGTGGTCTCTTAAAAGAGGTTTTACTGTAGTTCCATTGCTCACAACATTGCCATATTCTATTCATTGTCATTCCGGCAGTATGTACATGCAGTATGGCAAGTTGATAGAGATCATGGTATAGAACAGAAATCACATTAAAAGTCAACAATGCCTTTATGTATCAATCAATCAATCCATATTTTATTCTGTTATGTTTTGAACATGATTGCCATAAATAAAATAAAAGGGTGTGATTTCAAAAACAAACTTACTAAACCAACTGTAAGACATTATTTTAAATCTACAGTTATCTCCATCACAGTCACTGAAGAAGGAACCCACATTTAACTGAACAAGTAATCAAGAGTTACTGTCCTTCTTTACCTAAAGTCCATGTTCAGTACTAAACAAACATCTGTGGTCATACAAGTTTGAATATACCGGTAAACAGAGAGAGAAAATAACATCTACATTCATTTGATTAGCTTCAGTCCCTCCCTCCCCTCTACCCCAAAAAATTAATCAAGACCCATAAAATGTAATTTTATTATATGATTTAGATGGCAGAGTTCACAGTGTTTTCCATTCAGCTTGGCAGGGATTGTGTGTGTGTGGGAGAAAGGGAGGTTGGCAGGAATTGTGTGTGTGGGGGGGGGGGGGGAGGAAGGAAGGTTAGCAGGGATTGTGTGTGAGGAAGGGAGGTTAGCAGGGATTGTGTGTGTGTGAGGAAGGGAGGTTGGCAGGGATTGTGTGTGTGTGTGTGAGGAAGAGAGGTTGGCAGGGATTGTGTGTGTGTGTGTGAGGAAGGGAGGTTGGCAGGGATTGTGTGTGTGGGGGGGTGGGGGTGGGGGGAGGAAGATAGGTAAAAAATACCAAAGTAGACCAAAAAAAAAAAAAAAGATACTTTTTTATAGCGTTATTAACAATGATGAATATCCAAATTCTATCTAAATACATTCAATGAATATTTGAATAGGAAAATTTGGTATTTGTTTCAGTTCTGCAGTTGACTGATTCTATTAGTCTCTTTTTGGCAATGTCCATTACAGGCAAAACAAAACTTCATATTGGATATGGCAGGGAGATTTTGTTAACTTACCTAATAAACTTGTAACGTTAATGATTCTACCCTTGGCCTGGCGTATGAGGGGTAGCAGTGACCTGGTTAATCGGACAGTACCAAACACATTTGTCTCCATGACTTTCTGGAAGACAGCATCTGATGTCATCTCCAGTTCTGACAAATACCAAACTCCAGCATTGTTTACCAGCCCCCACAAGCCTGTAGAAGAGGAAACAAGTAAGTGACACAAATATTTTTACCTCCGTTCCCTGATAGTAAATTACCATTGTTCTTAAACATCCCAAGTTATGTAAACTAAAGATCAGAAAAGATGTCAGCACTTCGCAAATCAGGTGAATCTAGTTTTCTTTTCTCTAGAAATGAATATGGTGGCAAAGTGTCAAACATAGGCGACACATGGTTAATACAAGCCAAGGAGAGTATCTTTTCAAGAACTTTTAAACGTTCAGAGTATTTTTCTTATGGGAATAGAACTTTCTCTTCACATGTTACTTTCTTTATCACTGCATAAATTGGTTCAGAAGTAAAAGAAAAACACATAACTATGCAACTACATCAAAGGGAAACTACTCCATCTTTTAACTACTGGTGTTGTGTGTCTTTTGATCCGTATAATGCAATCCAGTTTTATTTATTCCATGATTATATTTGGAAATAAAAAAATTCAGAATTTAAAAATGATATATTTTACTTACTTTAAATGTTTTCTATTCCCTTAGATCAGCGGTTCCCAACCTCAGGTCGTGACCCAAATCAGGACTGCAGGGGGGTCGTGAAGGGTCATCAGAAGAAAATTTTAAAATCATATCATAAGCCTGAGGGTAGGGAGGTCCTGTTAGTGACCAATTTAAGGTTGCAGCAAAAAAAGGTTGGTAACCACTGCCTTAGATAAACTCAAGGAGATTTTAGCAAAATTCCTGGAGTTTTTCTAAAAAATTCCAGGACTTTTCAAGGCTAAAAACAACTTTTTTAAAATTCAAGGAGTGTTCAAGGCAACCCCTTAAATTCAAGGATTTTTCAAGGTTGTCATGAACAATGGTTACAGCCTGTGGGCAAATTTAAAATCAGTTTATACTTACTTTTAAAGCAACCACCATTTTATAGAGAAGTAGGAAATTAATTGTCCTTCAAGTTTTAATGACTGCTAAGGGTAAAATTTGTCAAAAAGCATGGCATTGAAAATGCTTAATCAACAGTCAATACAAATTTATTACCAAGTTACCAATCAAATTATTTTTATGTCAATAAATGATATAAAAAAATGTATGATTAGGGGGCAATATGAAAATATGCCTATATTAAAAATCTTTTAATACATAATGGCAATTAAAAATTCTACCCCTACCATTACTGTCAAAAATAATCTTGAGACTAACTGGATAACTTGTACTCTTGCTTATACTGAGGTTAATGATTTTGGACCCCATCACTCATGAATTATTGAGCTAGTTATGTATGTATAGTATGTATTTCAAAGATATTCAACGAGTTCTATAATTTCTCAAGGCTGGACATTAACAGTTGTTCTATTATCTAACACAAAAGAAACTTGAATTCAGGCAAGTACAATTTATAAACAACCTAATTGGGCAACAAAGCCATCTAGTAATGTATTCAATTTTAATGAAAGAAGCCAAACTACAATTAGAAATACAATTAGAAATATAAATGTAATAACAACTTTTGCAAAGCAAAAGAGATATTATTTAAAGTTAAAAAAAACTTTAAATGACAGTTACGTTATGGAACAGGTAGCTTTGCCCACTAATCAGTAATGTGTAAACAGAATTGTTTAGTGCATTTCAAGATATTTTCCTTTTGTTGTTAAGGAATGTCTTTACATAACACGTATTAACTTTATTCCTTCTATTTAAGCAGGCCTAGAATTTAACATAAATTTTGTTGTAGCCAGTAGGACTAGTAGCTTGAGAATTCACTAGTCCTGCTGAATCTTCACTAGTCCTTCTTCGTTAGCTGATTGCTGACAACTGATACTTAACTAGTCATTGGACTACTGCTAATTTCGAGCCCTGCTTTAAACAAATTTTATTGATGATGAAGTGATGAAACAGCACAGAGTGCAAATGTAGAAATGTATGACATTAGTCATCTAGATTTTCATATTCCTTTTCCTTTCTGTTTTTCAATTTACCATATATACTCACTTACAAAGAGTCCAACCGCAAACTGCACAGACCCAGATCTGCCATCGCATAATGTGCCAGCAGATCTGGGTCTATGCAGTTTATTAGGAGTAATCAATAGAACAAACAACATACACCCTGATCTGGCAGTGCATTATGCAGTAGCAGTTCAGGGTCTATTTTTTTTGCAGTTGGACTCAGTATATGAAATACAAAAATAAGTTGAGCATTCTGAAATTATACATGCATTAAATATATTACATGGTGAAAATCACATATTTTTTCATGTTTATAATCAATACCACTATTTCAGAACTAGTCTTTAATGACATAAATTGAACCCCTAATTTTCAACATTGCCAATATAACTCCTTCACTAATACACCTTATATCTACCTTAAAATTTTTATGAATACTTCAAACTTTACAATATTAATTCTGCAACAAAAACTTTCAACTGCTTGTGTGAAATATTAATGCTATTCCCATATGACAGTCTTAGATTATATTCAAGAATGTTTTAAATTTTACCAAAAGAAATATCTTGAAACAAAATTTAAGAGGTTCAAAAAAAACCCCCACAAAACACTACATGTAGACTTTTTAAAATTCTTATTATTCAGGCTGTAGCAGCCATCCCACTCTCCCTCTCGGTGAGCCATGGGACCTCAGTTGTAGAGTGTTGGACTTGTTATCTAAGGGTCACTGGTTGATACCTGCCCAAGCCAGGTCGGCTGCCTCAGTGTGTCCCTGGGAAAGGTGCTTAGCTCTCATTTCCTCTGCATCATATTGCCAATAATGTGTTAAAAGTGCTGTTAAAACCAACAACAAAAAGACCCCTCTCCATCTCTCTAAGGAGAAAAATGAGATTATTAATTTTGGGGATAGGTTTTCAAGTTAAACATATTGATGAAAAATAAAATGTAAAGTGCTCATCGTTAATGCTGATAACTGAACAAAGACAAAAATAGAAAGTTACTAATATAAAAGGTTACATAGTGCCAAGACAGAAACACTATAAAAAAAACCTGATTATACTTTATTCTAAAATTTGTATCCATTCCTTTTATACAACTTATATTTAGGACTGGAACTTTTTTACATTTTCATGTGCAGCAGGTTGTGATATTTTGACTCTGATGTCCATTTTGAATTCATCACATGCTACAAAATCTCGTATTTTATAACTTCATACACCGATTCTTTATTTTAGAAAAAATTAGCAGTCATAGTGTACTAGAAGTATATGTACTAACAGCACTGATTTCAATATCACAAAGAGGCCCAAGTGGACCTGATATTGCTCACCTAGGTAGTTGACATATGTCCGTTTTTGAGTGCAAATTCACACAGTTTTGACACTGTAGAGTGGAAGAATGAAAAGCTAGGAGCACATAGTTTCTACATTGTTTATAAATCATGGCATGATTTATATTCTTTCCTAGACCATATACTGTGTACTTAGATGAGAATTAATTACTGGGTTGACATGTGGGTATGTCTGCTACGCACGAATGCCTATACCACCGAATTTGTAGCATCAATTTTTGGTGATGTGTGCATGTCGAGATGGTATAGAGGTTGGTGCTTACAGGCAAGGCAATGGGTGCCGTAAGCTGCGGATCCGGGTTAGAATCTCCGTAGAGTATGAATTCAAATTCTCTAACCTGTACGATAATATTATTTATTCGTATTTTAAAGTTCTGTTAATGTTATCAAGCATTCTCCTGTAAAATCCAGGGATAGCACTTTCTGCTCTGTTTGGTGTATATTTGTAATTCTCTCTCTCTCTCTCTCTCTCTCTCTCTCTCTCTCTCTATATATATATATATATATGATCACTTTCTATGCATAAAAAGGACAATCATTAGACAAACAGCATTGTCCCCTGGATTTCTCCCAGCCCTAATTCATAACTTAGAAATCGTTCATAGCTCCACCCTTAAAGTATATACACTTTAATGGCATTACAAGAGGAGCTAGTCTGTGCAGTCAGCATGGATTCCTGAGTCTATCCTCCCCCCCCCTCCGTGTGTCATAACTTGGAAACCACTGAAATCTACACCCAAGGGAGCTGTAGTGGCTCATTGGTTAAGGCATTTATTTTTGGTGTGCATCAGAGGCGCTTTCAGTTCTTCAGCCTAGACAATACATTACAACATTGCATTATTAGTAAATTCCCACACAGATCTTTTTCCTTAATAAAGAAATTATTGAGGTGAATCAGAGAGGCACAAGAACATTTCTGGTTTGGTTGGGCTAAACCCACTTTAAGGTGTTCTGTCTAGTAGTTTTAGTCAGTTTTCTTTTGTTGGGGAATGACAGCACACAGCAGACAACCCAGCCTGCTCAGGGAATCAAACTTGGTACTCTTGCATAGGAGTCCAGCATGCTGACCACAAGTATTTTACAAACTAGTCTTATAAATATATTATCAAAGCATTATCAACTTAAAGTGTTACTTATTATATTGTATTTTATATTTTTCTTCATTTTAAATTATAAACCATTCATTATAATCACTAATGTGCATTATTTGACTTTTTAAAAACTTGTTCTTTTAAATGTATGCATCTTGCCTGCTAAAAAATGTTTAAAAATCTGTTTTAAACATTTTTTCTGCATGGGCATAAACTCTCGAGAACCCCAAACACATGATTGTAAACAGTCTTCATCTTTGGTTGCTTCCCTGGCTTTATTCTAAACACTCTAAAAAGAAATCTGGATCAGTAGGATGTTTTCTGTTGAAATTTCTTCCAATCCTGTTGATTGCATACGTTATAAAACAAATGTTTCACAGTTTCTCTAGTTTTTTTACCTTCATCTTTGTTTGATGGGTGTTCATACCAGAATGCTTTCTGCAAAATTTGGTCAGGTTCTGTTGAGAACTTTTTGAAAAGAAGTTGTTCAAATGATTTTCCAATTTTAGTAATGGTGCCCATATTTGATAGTGAATTAGCATCATTGTACAAATGCCCTTATTACCAAAATTCTTTCTGTCAAATTTGGTAAATTTCTGCTGAGCAGTTTCTGAGAAGTCATTTAAAGTTCTGTCTATTTTTAGTAATGGTGTATATATTTGATGGTGGATTGGCAACATTTGTACAAATATGAAAGCCCTTTATGCCAGAATGCTTTGTTAAATTTGGCAAAATTCTGTTGAGCAGTGCTTGAGAAGAATTTGTTTTTGTTTTTTCCCCCCTATTTTTAGTAATGGTGGTCATTTTTGATGGTGGATCAGCATCATATGTACAAAACTGAAAGTCATCTATGCCAGGATGGTGTCAAATTTGGTCAAATTCTGTTCTGTACCATTATTTTCTAATTCTCATATAAGTATTATGTCTGATCATGACAATTAATCAAAATGATAAGCAAATACATGTGTGAAAGCAAAGTGTGGATAATAGATGGATGCATCGATGGACAAACTGACAAAAACATTACAAATATTGAAACTGAAGAATTGTGAATGGCAAAAGGCAAATTAAGAATTGTGAACTTGAACGTTCTTCATGCCAGGACACTGTCATACTTTTTCAATTCTGTTGACCAGTTATTTAGAAGAAATTATTCAATGCTTTTCTATTTTTAACAATGGCAGCCATATTTGATGGCAGACTGGCATTATCGTATAAATTTGAAAGATCTTCATGCCAGGATGCTTACTATCAAGTTTGGTCAAATTCTATCTGGTGGTTTTGGAGAAGTTGTTTAAAGATCTTTTTCCTTTGTTTAGCAACACTGACCATATTTGATGCTGGTTCAGAATCATTTGCACAAACTTGAATGGTCTTCATGCTAGGATGCTTTCTGTCAAGTTTGATCAAATTCTATTCAGTTGTTTTTGCCTAGAATCCATTTTTTTTGGTTCTATTTTTAGTAACAGCAGCCATATTTTATGGTGGATTGGAATCATTGGTACAAATATGAAAGGTCATCATGACAGGATGGCTTATGTCAAGCTTGCTCAAATTCTATTCAGTGGGTTTTGGAGAAGCCGTTTTTAAAAATATTTTTAGTAACAGTGGCCTCATTTGATGGTGGATTGGAATCATTTGTAAAAATTAGAAATGGCTTCATGCCAGGATGCTTTCTGTCAAGTTTGGTCAAATTCTATTGAGTGGTTTTGGAGAAGTAATTTAAAGGCTTTTTCTGTTTTTAGTAATGGCAGCCTTATTAAATTGAGAATCGGCATCATTTGTTCAAATCTGAAAGGTATTCATCATGCCAGGATTCATTCTGTTAAGTTTGGGCAAATTTTTATTCAGCAGTTTTGGAGAAGTGGTTTAAAGGTTTAAAGTTATTTTTTTATTTTTTTAGTAATGATGGCCATATCTGATGGCAGCTGAGTTTTTTTTTAAAGATCTTCATGCAAGGATACTTTCTGCCAAATCTGACCAACTTCTGTTCATCTGTTCTTGAGAAAAAGTCCTTTAAATTTTTTCTATTTTAGTAATGATGGCCATATTTGATGGGGGATCAACATCATTTGCACAAACTTGAAAGGTCTTCATATCAAGATGCTTTCTGTCAAGTTTGGTCAAAGTTTTATTCAAGGTTTTGAAGTAATCAATCTGGTTTTTCTAATTTTAGTAAAGGTAGCCATGACTAATGGCAGATTGGCATTTTAAAAAATTTACTTGAAAGGTCTTCATGCCAGATGCTTTCTGTCAAATCTGTTCATGGTTTGGGATATGAAGTCACTTAAAAGATTTTTATATTTTGATTAATGGTGGCCATATTTAACGGTGGATCAGCATCATTTGTACAAATCTGAAAGGCCTTTATGCCAAGATGTTTTGTGCCAAGTTTGGTTGAAACTGGCCAAGAGGTTTTGAGAAGAAACTGAAAATAGCAATTGTTGACACACAAATGATAGGTTTTTCAAAATGTTGGTAATAGCGACCAAATTTGATGCAGATCGGCATCATTTGTGCAAATTTCAAAGGTCTTCAATGCTATGATATTTTCTGTCAAATTCAATCAAATCTGTTCTGCAGCTTTGGAGAAGATGTCATTGAATATATATATTTTTTAGTAATGGGGGCCATATTTGATGGCATATCAGCATCAATGGTACAAACTTGAAAGGGCTTTATGCCAGGATGCTGCATGCCAAGTTTGGTTGAAACTGGTCTGGCAAGTTTTGAGAAGAAATTGAAAATAGCAAGTGTTGATGGATGCCAACTGGACAATGCATTTAGGACCATAACATAAACTCACTTGGCCTTATGGCCTGGTGAGCAAGATTTTTTTTCTTCATTACTGTCCATTCACTGATGCTCTTAATCATATGGATTTTATTCATTCATTGGCTTCTTTGTTCTTTCCTTCATTTATTCATTCATTTATTTAATGTTCAATCCCTTGTACAATTTCAGACTCTACATGCTATTGAGAATAATTATTCTACAGCATGAAACATGAAATGATCTAATTAAAGTTTCATGGTAAAAAGTTGAAATTTCAATGAAATCCTTGACGTGATTTTTGAGGCAAAATAACTTGTGGGTAAAACTAATCTTTGCAGTAAAAATTAAAATTTGTTCCTTGCAAGGGTCTAAGTTATGGTATATTACTACAGGTTTTATATACAGAACTGCGCACAGGTTTTTATATACCAAAAATTAAACTAGTTTTGAGGCCCATGACTGCTCTGCCCAGGGGCATAGAGTTTCTGTCGACAGGCCTGGGCAAAAGGGTACAGATCCCATATTACAACTATGTTTAGGCAAGTGAATTTTACAACCCTCTTGCATGAATGGTGAAGTAATTTAAAAAGTTAATGACTAGCCCTGATTTTTTCAGGTTATCCGGCATTTTCAATTTACAATACAATGTCAATAGGTTTTTTTAAAAGTTAGAAAGAACTTATGGCCAGGTTCTGTGGACTATTGATTAATTTTTTTTGTTTGTCTTCATTAATAACCAAAATGATAACATACCATCACTGGTAACTTTCTCCTGAATCATTTTTGTAACTGCCGCAATGTCCTCCTTTTTGGTGATATCAAGTTTAAGTAATGTTACCCTGAAAAGATAAACAAGTCACAAGTGTGACCGATATGAAAGTATTGAGATGTATTGTAGTTTTATTTATCTTTAGACAAAAAAATCTTTAACAGATTAATTTTTGGGATAACATTAAATAACTTTAACAATCTTTTAATTAGGATTAAATAATTATAATTAAGATGATGCTATTTCTTCAGGAGACTGTGTCAGGCACGATATAAAGTGGATAGTTTGGTCTGGTTTTCCATAAAATGACAAAAATTCCCAAATTATTTATGTCTACAGTTCAACATTATTTAATGCAATCGCTCAAGTTTTCATTACTTATAATAAGCACTCTTGACAATGCAAGTGAAGGCTTTAGATAGTATATGAGGTTGAGGAAACTGGAAAACCATGAGAAAATCACTGGCCATAGACGAGTGATCACTCTTGGACATGTCTGCTCAAGAGACTGAATTAAGTATGGCAGCAGTAAAAACAACTGGCTGAGGCCAAGAAAAAAGCACAGTATTTCCAGTAACAGAGCTAAAAAAAATCAGATAGTTTGATGTGCATGGGGTCCCCCTAAATCTAGATCGGGCCCCTCCTGTATTCTAAGTGAGCTGCCCATCGGGCTTGTCAAAAAAAAAAAGTGTCATCTAATTTGACTGAAAGAAACCTAAAGCATGTCAACAAAATGCTGTATTTTCATTCAAGTTCTTGAAAGACACTGGTAAATTAATGATATTCAGCCCCATGCTGTGGGTCCATTTGTAGGTCCCTCTATTTTGTGAAGATCATCTGCTTAGTTGTATCGAAAGCTATAAACTTCGTGTACAGATCAAAGCACATAAACAATAAATGGGGGAACAGTACTATTTCTATTCTCCACATTTCACTGATTATCTATAATTAGTGCTCACGTGTCCTGCATAAATAATAAACACTGACTGTGGTAATGCATTACTGGTTAAATAAATCGAGCGGTACCTATGCGATTTGTTTGACAATTAAGCTAAGCTAGGGGATTATCAATTAATAAAAGCTTCCAGTAGTGTGTTTCACCCTAAAGGAACTGAGAGATAATTACATTGTATTTTAATCCTAGTTCAAAGAATTGGTCGTCATTGGTTCTATTGATATATGGAGTGAGTGTTTTCTGTAACTGTGACACATCCACATTACCATGACATGAACTAATTACAAAACTTGAAACAACTATTTTTACTGATTGATATAAAAAAAGACCAATGCCTCTCTGGTTTCATTACCGTTTTCAACTTTGATAGAGAAACATGTGGAAATTTTTTCAGTGTTCAGAAAATGAAAATACAGAGTACTGGTTTGAATTTGGACTTGTAGAAAACAATGCATTTAATTAAATCAAAACAAATAAAAACTTTTCAACAAGGTCACACACATTTTTTTTCGGAAGTACACTATTATGAGAGGCAAATACACAAAGAAAATGTGTAAATTTAAAGCATTTATAAAAAAATTCATTTAAAGTATAGCAGTTTCAACCGTGTGTCAAAATAATAATTAAAAAATATAGCCCTGTCAGGCAAGTGGATTTTGATTCAGAGCAAGTGAGATTTTTAAAGCCACTTGCCCTGGGCCTGTGTCTGAAAAAAAATTCTTTGAGCACTGAGTAATATCCGTAAAATGAAATACGGCTGCTTTTTTAAAGAAGTTTTTTGTTTTTCCCTTTTGATGGTAATTAAGGTAAATATGGGGATAAAATCAAAAGTTGCTACTGCATATACTCACTTATAAGTCGACTCCAACTGTAAACAACACAAACCCTGATCTGCCGTAACATATTGTGCTGGCAGATCAGGGTCTATTTTGTTTGTTCTACTGATTACTCCTAACAAACTGCACAGACCCAGATCTGCCGGCTCATTATGTTCTGTTCTGACAAGAATATCAGCTGTATTTGCCACTGTTTTGTTCCCCTCACAACCGATCTGCATGTATTCTGATGACAAGACTGCTTGACCAAGTTTGGTTATTAGATACATGAAAAAATCTCTATCACACTTTTCGCTTCATTTTTTAAATATCTTATAGGTGTGCAGAAGATATGCAGGGCAGACAGTACTAAGGACACTCTATTATAAATTACAGAGATTTCAACAACAAATTGGTGTGCTGTACATTGTATAATTGTACTCTTGCACTGATTTTCCTACCATTTATGAAGTGGTTCTGGAATTGGGAAACATTTGTGCATAAATGAGCTTAAATTGGAAAGGTTGGGAATAAAAGAAAAACAAGACTCTATATGTATTATCAAGCTAATTGCAGCATGTTTTAATGCTGCAAAGAAGTCATAATTGTAATAAAGCACTTACTGAGTTGTACAGTCTAGCACATCATAATTGTTATATTTTCCCCATAAAATAGCTGCGATGAATACAGACTTTTTTTATTATTGTTTTTTTTTCTAATTGTTTTGCTTAGAAATGTAAAAATGGAACAAAGATTTTGTTATTTACTTGTTGTCTGAATCTCCAACCTAGCTCCTCTCAATTGGGAATTTTTAGGACAAAGTATACACATTTTTGGGTGATTGGGAATGAGACCAAAATTTGGTACCCAAAACAGCCACAGAAAATACCTCTCGTGGCAAATGAAAATGGACTGGAAACTTTTCTTTATCTACAAAGTAAACAGATGGGATTTTTACCAATAAAATTATTATTCATGAATACTTCTAAGGAAAAATGAAGTGTTTGCCCATTACTTTAAAACTTGAATGGTACTGTAAGTGGCCATGACAAAGGAGTGGTCATGTTATTGGAAACACTTAACCTTCTTTTCTTCACTTACCGCATATACTCGTTTATAAGCCAATACCAACTGCAAACTACAAAGACCCAGATCTGCCATCATGCACATTATGTGACGGCAGATCAGGGTCTATGTTGTTTATATTTGGACTGGGATTTTACGCGAGTATATATGGTAACTACTGTACTATCAAAGACCTCTATACCACTGCACTATCTAGCCCTCTTTTGCATTGGTAGAAAAAAGAGATTCTTGTGGCAGAAAATGTAACCTCTTAGAACAGCTATTGGAAAGAGCAATAGCTCCAGGGTTTAAAGTATCTAGACAGCCAGCAAACACATGCATTCCTATTGAGTCCAGCTTCTTCACAAGGGCATTTCCAAAACCACTGTCACAGCCTGAAAAAGAAACCACCAGAGATCAAACTTCCACCACTCTTTATTTTTATCAAATTTATGGTTGTCCTGGATCTTCTTGGCTTCAGACATTGTATAAAAATTCCATTTAAAAGATTATTGATTCTTCAATTGGAGATCACTAGCATGCAATTTTCTGTCGATTTTATCAAGATGGTGGACAAGCTGCCAGTTGGTCCTATATAAGTCTAGCAAAATGTGCCATTTTCAACATGGTATACTGAATTTAGGGTCAGCTACCAGGTTCTTGTCCTAGTGAATACCTAGGGGATCTGATTTTTTTAATTTGTTGAACTCTAAAAATATATTTAGTTGAGTTCAACACAGCAAAGAGCTCTCTGTAGGCCTTTTACACTGGGAGTCCTGGACGCTCAGTCTCAAGAAATTGAGGATCATGATGGAAAAACTGAGGGCCCATTGGTGGACATTAAATCATGACAATGAAGCAAATCAAGAAAATTTTACTTCAGTAAATTTTCACTTTTGTATACAAAAATTCTGTTTCTGTTCAATGTAGTTACTTTTCTTGCCAACTACTTACTAGGGCTGTTTTCTTAGTATCTTTTGAAGAAATGGACTCTTTAAAACTAGCCTTGGACTCTCAGTTTTTCAGTTGTGAATTAATTTAAAAATGAAGAGTCTAAGGTCTAAGTCCATAGGATGCACAGTTCTAGAAAATGGGGATTCCAAGACATGCACTTGAAGGTCCAGGATCGGCTGGAAGCACCTATAGAACAGAGAGATCTGTAGCAAGGATCATCTACTGCATGAGACTGGGGCTGAGACCATCCTGGGTCTCTTCTGCCTTGCAAAACAGAGGGAGTGAGCAACATTCAGGGACACTTGATAAATTGGTTGCAGTTTTATGTAAACTGTTTACTACATTTAGTATTATTAGTAGCAGAAGTAGCAGTACAGTAATTGTTGCTGTTGCTGTAATTCAAAATATTTTAATTCTTTATGATCAAGAAAAACTGATATTGAATGTTTATAAGTGAAGTTCAACATGAATTTGAAAGAAATACCAACTTGTGATATTTCATCCAAGTCTTATTTCACACAAATAACTTAAAACATGGTCTTGGCCTATACTTAGTACAACAGGAAATACCATATAATTCAACCTCGGATTCTGCCCTTGTAAGATTTAATAAATGATCTGCTGCAGGAATAGTAGTCAATGCTAGTTAACTTGATTAAGGAGAAATAAACCACCATTTATACTTGCGTATAACCCGGGTCTAAATGCAAAACAACATAGACACTGATCTGCTGTCACATAATGCGCCGGCAGATCAGGGTCTAAGTTGTTTGGTCTACTGATTAGTCCTTACAAACTGCCTAGACCCAGATCTGCCAGCGCATTATGCGACTGCATATCTGGGTCTATGTAATTTGCAGTTGGTATCGGCTTATACACAAGTATATACGGTATATCAGGGTCCATGCTGGACCGTAATATAGGGGTTAAATTTAGCTCTCTCCACCAATAGGGAAAAGTTGGTGAAAAATTGGGAGAAGTGAGTGTACAAAGTTCTAAATTTATAATTTTAAAAATTGTTACTTTAAACTTCTGTTTTTGCATATTTTCGAGTCAGATGTTTTTTTCATCACCACAGTTGTTGTGTAACAGTTATTGCATAAAACAGGCAACCCTGAAAATCATCAAACTGTTTCCTTAGCAGAAGTCCTCTTTTCATGTGTTCATAGGAGGAGATATTGATTCCATAGATAGCAATGATCATCAAATTAACACCACAACTGACTAGAGTGCACAAAACTTATTTTTCTAACCTTTCACCTTCCTCTTTAATGGACCCAACAGTTTTACATTGATTATTAATGCATTTTAAATGGACCCAACAGTTAATGTTTTACATTGATTATTAATGCATTTTAAATGGACCCAACAGTTAATGTTTTACATTGATTATTAATGCATTTTAAATGGACCCAACAGTTAATGTTTTACATTGATTATTAATGCATTTTAAATGGACCCAACAGTTAATGTTTTACATTGATTATCAATGCATTTTAAATGGACCCAACAGTTAATGTTTTACATTGATTATCAATGCATTTTAAATGGACCCAACAGTTAATGTTTTACATTGATTATCAATGCATTTTAAATGGACCCAACAGTTAATGTTTTACATTGATTATTAATGCATTTAAATGGACCCAACAGTTATTGTTTTACATTGATTATTAATGCATTTTAAATGGACCCAACAGTTAATGTTTTACATTGATTATTAATGCATTTTAAATGGACCCAACAGTTAATGTTTTACATTGATTATTAATGCATTTAAATGGACCCAACAGTTAATGTTTTACATTGATTATCAATGCATTTTAAATGGACCCAACAGTTAATGTTTTACATTGATTATTAATGCATTTTAAATGGACCCAACAGTTAATGTTTTACATTGATTATCAATGCATTTTAAATGGACCCAACAGTTAATGTTTTACATTGATTATCAATGCATTTTAAATGGACCCAACAGTTAATGTTTTACATTGATTATTAATGCATTTTAAATGGACCCAACAGTTAATGTTTTACATTGATTATTAATGCATTTTAAATGGACCCAACAGTTAATGTTTTACATTGATTATTAATGCATTTAAATGGACCCAACAGTTAATGTTTTACATTGATTATCAATGCATTTTAAATGGACCCAACAGTTAATGTTTTACATTGATTATTAATGCATTTTAAATGGACCCAACAGTTAATGTTTTACATTGATTATTAATGCATTTAAATGGACCCAACAGTTAATGTTTTACATTGATTATCAATGCATTTTAAATGGACCCAACAGTTAATGTTTTACATTGATTATTAATGCATTTTAAATGGACCCAACAGTTAATGTTTTACATTGATTATTAATGCATTTTAATGAAACAAAAGGAATGGTATGAAAGCAAGGCAAAGTGAATTTCACTTTTATGTTTAGACAAAATGACAGATTTAAGAGCAATTACTTTGCCTGAATTGCCCCATAGTCTGGACATTGTTCTATGTACCAGTGTTCAAAATTACCGTCAGCATGTGGGCCTGGAACTGATGTCGTTGTCACAGGACTCGTACATTTGGAAAAATGTTGGTCCTTCTGGCTGATGGCTAATCATATGTTTAAACACTATGTTTCAACTAACACAGTGTGTATGCAACAGGGGTTCCATTAATTTTTTGTTTTTGGAAGTCCCTGACTTCCATGGTTGGAAATTTCAAAGTCCCATACATGGTCCCATACATGTTATCTATAGCCTAGAAGTCCCACCATTACTCTTGATGGAAAACTGGTATAAATTTAAGTCGAGACATTTTTATGTAATGAAAGATATTAGAATGCAATGTAAAAACAAGATATTTCTAACAAAAAAGAAGACTCTGTCTATTTATATTTTTGTTTTATATATTTTTTCTATTTTAGCAATATTTAGAAAGCTTTTGGGAAAAAATATAATCCTTAACAGACGATCAAACTAAATATTATTTGCATAATATTTATAAATTGCATTCTGTCCCTATGATTAAGGCCTATTTAGACAGGACATTTTATCCTGTTCCTATGATTAAGGCCTATTTAGACAGGGCACTGCATCCTGTTCCTATGAGTAAGGCCTATTAAGACAGAACATTGATTATTAAATTATTAAATGCCATTTTGTATTCACTTTTTGGTATTGTTGTTCAACCAAAAATAACTTGGAGCTATATCAGGGCTATATGGAGAATGTGGCAAAGTTTGGATGCTGTGCTCCTTTAGGAAGTCTGTCATGATGGTGGATTTATGTGCTCGTGCCTTGTCATGGAGTAGATGGATACCTCAGGTACCAGTGCATGGATGAATGGTTTGGTAGTGTTCCACAACTTCTCGCAACACTTTGGAGGCATAAAAATGTCCAGTGACACTAGCAGAGTCCGGATGACTGGACCTTAAGCATAAAAAAATAATGTGCATAATACTATCTTGACAGTCCAACTAGCGATTTGTGCTCTCTGCTCGCGTTCTCAGATCCAAACATTTTTATTATCTCTTGAGTCAGGTTCAAAAAAGTAAATCCATGTTTCATCACCTATGACAATCTCATTCAAATGTGGGACCTACATGTATCTTGCACAAACCTTTTTGAGCTTCAAATGTTTCTTCAATATATTAAAAACAGCTGACGAAGTAATGCTTATAATAATAGAAATATCTTTCTCTGTGTATTGAGCATCTCTATCAATTGCCCCCTTGACAGCAATTCACTTATCACAGACAATGGTCTTCCAGAATGTGGGTCATCTTCCATGGATTCACAACCATAATTAAAACAATGGAATCACCTCAAAATTATAGCATTAGCAAACTTTATCCAAGTCAGCCTTGATATCAGTGATACTGATCCATCCTGATGGAACTGTAGATAGTTTGGGTCGACCAACAAAGCATTTATTGCTCTGATCCTGTATGCTGTAGCTAGGACGAGTTGGAAGCAGGTCTTATTATAAGAGGTGAGTTAATATTGCTCTTGAGAGCGGTTTAAACGGTGCATTATTCAACCATGTTAGAACCCATGACAGATTCCATTTTGGGCACAGAACCAACATCTTCAGGAGTGCCAAATCAATATTTGCCAGAAGATTGGAGAGGTCTTTGTTTTGTATTACTGTATATCCTCTCTTCCGTGATGATGCAGCATGTCAGAGATTGTGGAATGGTAACCTTTTATTGTGATGGGAGCTAACTTCTTGACTTCGAAGGACCATGGTAGAAAGTTAGCTATTTGGGGTACTGATGCCTTAAGCAGAGAAATGTGTCCATGCTTGCATCACTATGAGAAAATTCTCCACTTCCCATTGTACACTTTCAAAGTGGTGGGCCTTTTTGCCTGAGTGGTTCTCTCCACCACCTGTTGTGAGAACTGTTTGTTCCTGAGGGCCTGTTTAATATGCTCCAGACTTGCTGGTTCAACAGATCTGGGTTCATTTGAAACTCTTACCACTGAGGCTGTCTGAGCAGATGAGGAAATGCCATTTTTTCCTTTGGAATTCCACTGTCAGATTTTATCATGTCATTTATCCATGATTTTTAACCCTGAAGGGAAGCAATCAGGATAAGGTGGCACTCCCATCCTCTCGCCTTATGCAGAATCTTTGGAATCAGAGGTTTTGGAGGATAAGCATAGTGTCCAAACTGTTCCAATCAATGGAAAGAGCGTCAGCTGCCTAGGCCTTTGATCCGGGACTGGGGAGACAAAGGTTGGAAGTTTTGCATTCCACCTTGTTGCAAATATATCCACCAGTGGTTGATCCCAGCAGGTACAGATATAAATTAAAACCAAAGGATGAAGGGACCATTCCTTTTGTATTAGTTGATTCCTTTGGGACAGAGAGTCCGCTAACACATTTAGTCTGCCCAGAATATGTTGGACTTGCAGGTGGATTTGTCATTGATGACACCACCTTAGAAAATCCCACACCAGGAGGCAGAGGTCTGGGAATTTGGTCCCCTCTCTTGCCTTTTGAAATAATTCACCACAGTGAAGTTGTTGGATAGGATGAGCACGCCCTTTCCATTCAGAGTCTCTTACCACCAATGAAATGCTTTCACTGTGGCCTTCATCTCTAGGATATTGATGTGCAATGGTTGATCCTCAAATGGGCCACAATCCACTGGCCTCCTGAAACCATGGCAAGAGGTGGGCACCACAGCCTGCATCCATACAAATCGTTATTTTTGGAGGATGAACTGGCAGAGTAACACCTGCCATAATTCAATTTGAGGTGCTCTCATTTGCTGAGATGTTATCTCACATCATCAGAAACTAGGACTGTTTGTTCCAATAGGCAAAGATTCAGACACATTGGAACAACATTATCATTTGTAATGGTCTCATGATCAGGTGACCCACCGCCTGAACAATGAGATTAGATTAAATACTATAATATTTTCTGCAGATTTTACATGCAGTGGAAGCTTGTTCCACAGAACTGTACCAGAGTACTGGGAGCTTTTCTTAAATTGCTCTGTTCTTGGTTTTGATGGATGAAGGTTTCCATGTAATGTTGATCTCAACTGGTAATGTGTTGAATAAGGCCTGAATAAATCCTAAGATACTCTGGTACATAATGTACCAGGCCTACTGGGATCCATAATAGAAATGGACTGTTCAAGGCTAGAGACTACCCTGGGTCCATAATAGCAACAATTAATAGTCACAATTTAATTGGCTCTAGTGGCATAAATAAGTTGTATTTCAAAACGGCTGAGACAAGATGCATTGTTTTGGGGCATATAAGTTGTAGAAAGTGAGGTCTATAGGTTGTCCACTGGTAGAATTCTGGACATCTTGGAGAAGTCAGGTGTATAATATGCCAGGATGTCCATTAATGGAATCTTTGTTGCAACAAAAGTATTACCATGTAAATTAAATAAAATCTGTTTTCTTTTTTCTTGACCTTTTCTATTTTCATCTCTGATGTTGGACCATGCTAACATCTTAAATTTGCAGATCCTGTCAGAAGTGCAAGTTGAAACATCATCAGTTTGTGCTAAACCTTTTTTGTGTGTAACTGTCTTTACTCAATTAAAATTTAAAAGTTACTGAAATGGGCTGCAGTTTACATTTGCTTTAGGTCCTTCTGGCCTCTCTCATTATTAGTTTCAAACACCAATATGTAGTTTATTGTTACTGAATGTGTTATTTCTCATCTTTCTCCTCATCAAGCCACAAGGTCATGTCAGAAACTCTTTTAATAATACAGGTGTACTTAATGGTCGCAGGGTATGGATGAGCAGGGAGTTGATTTTTTGTGGCAGTTAATTTGATAATTAACTTGGACCAGATGTAATAAACACTGTTTCATGAGATGTCTGGTCAATTAAGAGACAAAATATAACTGCAAAACAAGCCCCATGTGGTAATTGATCCCATTTATCAACTAAAGTACGACATAATTGCCAATTTTGCCAATTATATACTACTGGTAATCCAATGTGTTGCATGTGTTTTTATGTGGCATGGTGACTTCATGAGCCAGGATTTACTAGTGACCTTAATTGTTACATTACAAAAGACAAGGGTCATCCTTGGGCGACCTGTTCTTGGATTTCACCTGAAACACAAAGAACATGTTGCCACTGGTTCTCAATTGTTCCCGAATGTGCTTGCCCTAACAATTCGAGTTGATCATGAAACAAAAAACATGGTGGATTAATACCATGCATGTTCTGCCATATTTTTTCTTGTCAACTTCTGCCTCAGAGATGGTTCTTGGTGTTAGTGCAAGAAGAACCACAAGAACATTGTACCTGGGTCATGAACCTTGTTCTTGTTCTTGCTCATGGATGCTTAAGGTGTTGAATTGCCTGACATATCAATGTTGTTGGCTTGGTAATATCCAAGGAATTCCAAATATGGCATCTATTTCTTGTTTAGAATTGTGCACCTAAGAATCTGTGTAATGAGGTACATGTAACAAGAAACACATACATAAACAAATAAGTAAATAAATAAATCTTAATATATTACAAAAATCTGACGAAAATGCTGTCTTTAAAATTTCTTCACAATCTGTAGTATAAAGTCCTTTTAATACCAATGCTTGCAACAGAAATTCAGGGGCCTCCATGTCTAAATTTGTAAATTTGAAGAATCAAACTTTAAATTTCAAGAGTAACAAACGAAAATTGGAAGTTACACTGCACTATCATACTGTACATACACCCCCTCATATAATCCTTCTTATCTGATAATGTTGGACCATGTTTAGGGCTTTACAAATTTTATAAAAAGTCAGCTTGCCCTGGGCAAACAGACTGGAAAACTGAACTTGCCCTTGCGAGATTGGAGATTGCCCAAAATATACAACATAATATCAAAACTACAAAACTAAAGCTAAAACATTTTGGTAAAATAAAATGTGTTACAGTACAGTGTTCTCCCAAAGACCTTTTACCGTAGCGGGCCCACTACGCGATCATTCCAAACCCCAATAACCCTCGATGCTTTAGAACCTGCCGCTACGCTATGCTCTTGTGCTGCTACGCTTTCATGTTACCCACTACCTTTATAAAAATTAATCAGTTAAACAAACATCCTGTCACCTAATTCAAAGCCCTATTACTCAAATGACACCTGTTCTTACCTCTTCTCGGGTATTTTATCAAGATAATCTAGGATAATTACTCACTCACTTAAACATTATCTTTTGTACCTGGCTTGCGCGACTGCCTGTGAGCGAACTTTGGTGTGGGTTTCGTCTGTACAGACATAGTCACGTGATTGGCCAGCGATGATGGAGTCTACGGGTAGTGTGTTATATATATATTTCAGTCATTTTCACTACCAGCCAAAGCAGTTACACACATTACATTAAAACTTCTTGTGAAAAATGAACACACCACCTTCCGAGAAACGTAAAATTACCCAGTGCCCAGCTTGCCCCATGTTGGCCTGGTTATGAAAATCAGAAATTGGCATCACCAATAGTGGCAGTGATTCCGATTCCGATAGCGTCAGCATGATTTCCACAAAGAAAGATATCACAAAATAAGGACGGGATTTAACAATGAATGGAAGACGTTATACCATTGGGTGGAAATTGCTGGATCGGATGGTAAGTTTTCCATATTGCTAAATATGTATTATCTCATTCTGTGATGATTATTTGAAAACACACCACTGTCTTGACTCTTGAAGAATTTGTCCAAGGTAATTCACTTAATTAGGAATCAGGTAGTTTTGTCTCTTTTTCTACATCCATTAATAAATTTTATGTTCCATTTTTTTTTTATAGATTGTGAAAGGTCATTCTTCTCAATTAAAAGAATTAAGAGTGTTTTAAGGAACAGGTTGACACAGAGGGTACTGAACTATCTGATGACAATCAGTTCTGATGGACAATCGCTAAAAGACTTTAATTTTGATGTGGCAATCAGTATATAATTTTGATGTGGCAATCAGTATATATGGCGAAAAGAAGAAAAGACGTGTATCATTTATTTAAATTAAGAAACAAATGAGATAGACATTAAGCCTTGTTATAACCTAGGTAAATAAAGAATACTATGTAAATATATGCACTTCTTTTTTATTTCATTGATATTAATGTGTTTCACTTTTATGACATTAATGCGCGCTTTTTAAAACATTTTATGACCCTAACGCGCTTACCCCGATGCTATCGAAAATTTCTGGGGAGATCACTGTATGTCGTCTGTGAAAAAGATGACAGTTCTGCACATGACCATACGATGTACAGACTGGAGTGCAAAGGTCATAATAACCTTTTCTCCACTCTGTGGATATATTCATATCAAACAGACGGTGGTTTTTTGGCACAAAAATAGGATAGCTAAGCAATAGCAATGAGATAAGTAATTGCTGCTATTAAACATGCTTTTATCACCTAGTCACCTTAGAACTGGTGACATGTATCAAAACAATCTCCGACAAGTTGATTTTTTTTAGTCAGCAAGTTCTGCACATATTGGAGATTCCAAAATGCTTGTGGAAAGGTTAGGATTCGAAAGTTAGCAAATATATGCAAAAAAATGTTCCTATTTGTCAAAAGTTTCTTCAAATAGTAAATATTCACAGATGGGATTTCAAATATTTTCGACAAATATTTGTCAAAAGTGTAATTCCTTTAAGGTTACCAATTTTAATTCACGTTTAGCTTCTCTTTTATTTTTTCCTCAGTGCATGTAAGATCTATCCTAACAATCATTCAGTCAATTTCAAAAACACCTTAAAAAATCTCTACCCAGTCTGCATCAGAGACTGTATATACACTCAGTCTTATTCCTATTGACTAGAATTATTATTTTTGAAGAGTAAATTGAATGCACTATTTAATGTGTCAGAAAGAACAAGCCAATTCTTCTTTGGGTTAGTGAGCTTTAATGATTGACATTTGTAATTGATCTCCTTGTTTACCAATTAAATAAAAGAGCATATAAATCTTTTAATCTGCCAATTTGAGCATTGTTTAACATATGCAGGAACATTCACCATTTATTGAGAAACAATTGCAAATGCATATGGTTGACTCAGTACCACATTTTTTTATATGAATAACAGTAAATCAAAGGGAACTACATTTTTTTGATTTATTGTTTATGTGTTAATTTACCAGAAAAAAATTAAAATGAACAGTACTTGATTTCTCAAAATTATAAGTGAGAAAATGTTAATGAAAAATCTGTATTTACCAATTTAAAAAAAATAAAAAAAAATACTTAGTCAAGTGACATTTAAACCAAATCTGGGAAAAAAGAAACAGCCCAATGTAAAAATGGTTTAATATGATCCTTGCGAAGCATCCCAGAACGAAACAACTCTGGTAAGAAATGACCCAGAAGCACTCAAAACTATTTTATGATATTAAAAATCCCTGAATTCTGAAAGTTACCTTAAACTTCCATGAAAATGGAATGTTCCCTTCAGATTCTCATGGATGAAAATGAAAAAATGTTCTGCAGTGTGTCGTCAAATGAGATATAGCACCTGAGACGTTTTTCAGTAGATTTTGTCCATTTCTTATTGGTAAGATTTGTAAAAACAACACATATTACCAGTTACAAGGACTGTCTTGTTTCCGACTGGGAGATGGCTAGCTGGTAGGACAGAGTACACCAAAAGGCAACCAACGGCAAAGGCTGCTACTCCTCCTGGGCCCTTGATCATGAACTGGCATAACGGCTCGCCAAGAAAGAGCACTATTAAGCTTAATACGGAACGAAATCCGAAGCGAAATTCATTGGTCAAAAACTTAGATAACACAGCCATGGCAAATACGACTGTCACACTAGAATATATCACTGAATAAAAGATGACATCGTCGTCCAAGAAGAATTCTTCATTATCAAAGACGAGGTTCATTGTAGCAGACGTTTCTAAATCTTCTTAGGAAAAACCGATTAAGTGGTCTCTCTGCAAGCGATATTTCATATCAATGCGGCCATCTTTGTTTCAGGATGTCAAAGTCGTTTTGATTGGCTTAGATTTAAGAGCTTTAGTGTAAGCTATTTTTTCAATGGTTCATTATCAATCGAATTATTTTTCCCCGTGGTTTGAGAACATGGCAGCTCCCATGATGCGGATGATGTTACTACTGTTTATCGGATTTATTTATTTATCCACTGTTCTGACGGTAAGAACTTTGTAGCCGAAGTAGACGTAACTAGCTGTACTATATCAAAGACCAAAATTAATAATTAAGGCTTTAATGCTTTCTAGAGAACATGACATTTACCACATTGGGGCCACTTTTGCGAATGACACCTGTTTTCGAGGTTTCGGTACAAGACATTCGCATTCTCTTTATCAGACACAGAATATACTACAAAGATAGAAAACGACAAATAACCGTTCCTTGTTTTATACGAAAATTAGATTACAAATCATCAGTTGATCAGTACGTAGCATGCGAGGTCAAAGAAGTATTATATTTTGGATTGGGATGTGCAGTCCATGGCCTCAAAAGAGTACCCTGTCATAAACCACAGTAAATTAAAATTTATATACCAACTCATGTACAAGTCATAAAATTTGATACTGGTTAAGTTAACTTTCAATGACCATGTAATATCAGTGATCTCCCCAGAAATTTTTGATAGCATCTAGCGTCATAAAATGTTTTAAAATATTCGCGTTATCGTCATAAAAGTGAACAAATAAATATCAATGATATATAAGAGAAGAACATATATTTACATAGTATCCTGTATTTCCCTAAGTTATAACATGATTTAATGTCAAACTCATTTGTCTTTGAATTGAAATAAATGATGTCCTTTGTTTCTACACTTATCCTTATATTTTGATTGCCACATTAAAATTAAAGTCTTTTAGGCAAAGTCCTTTTGTACTAATTGTCATAAGGTAATTCAGTACCCTGCGTGTCAACCTGTTCCTTAACACACTCTTGATCTGTTCATTGTAGAGAATGACCTTTCACAATCTGGAAAAAATGGAACATAAAATGTATTAATGGATGTAAATAAAGATACAAAACTACCTGAATCCCAAGTCAATTACCAAGGACAAAGTTGTAAAGAGTCAAGACAGTGATGTGTTTTCAAATAATCATGATGGTATAACTAGGATAATACATATTCCTTTCTATCATGAACAATATATCAATATGTTTGTCATTGTTTTATTTATTCACTGAATCAATGTCAGATAGCTAAAATATTGATCATAAAAAGGTGCTTTTTTCCAATGCCTGTCTAAAGGACATGGGCTCCTTGATATGCACCTTGCAAGAGCTGCCTTAAATTGTGCCACTCTACATTCACATCATCAAATTTTGCACTCTCCTGGAAGTCGTCAGTCAAGAAGTGAACCCTGCTAAAAAAAATATCACTACTTAATTTATCATATAATACATTTCAATTGCAAACTAGTTGTTTATTGTTTTAAAAATATTTCAAATATAAATGAAGGAATAATCCAACACGTTTTATTTACACATTTTCAAAACAGGTAAAACTGGAAGATACAAATTGCTCCTTTTCTTACTTGGATAGAGAGAAAAAAGAAATGAGAAATTAAGTTGAGGTCTACTGATAAAACTATTTTAATATGTAAATATAAGAGCAACCTGTGGATAAAATGCAACTTTCATTCCTTGTGACATTTGCCAGAAAATAATAAGAATGCCAAAAATTACAACTACAATTACTTCTACTATTATAAAAACAAAAATAATCTATTCTAATAGTGCCTGAAGAATACCCCCCATCACACCTGTTGATACTTAAGGAGATCTGAACCAAAATTTAGCAATATTATCCATCAAATTTTGAAGTATTCCATTCAGTGTTGAACCCCGTACTTCATTTCTTAAGATCTTTCTTTATGAGAAATCATGCTACCTGAATCGGAATCACCACTGGTGACACAAATCTATGATCTTTGTAGCCAGGCCAACATGGGGCTATCCGGGCGCTGGGTAATTTTACATATTTTTGAAGATGGTATTGGAAATGACTGAAATATATAAAACACACAATCAGCAGACTCCATCATCGCCGACCAATCAAGTGACTGTGTCAGCGTAAATACAAACTCTGCATCAAAGATCGTGCACCGGCAGTTGGGTCAGCCAAGTTCAAAAGATAATGGCTAAGTGAATGAGTAACTATCCTGGATTATCTTAAATTAAATACCCAAGTCAAGGTAAGAACAGGTGTCATTTGAGTAATAGGGCTTTTAATTGGGTGATAGGATGTTTATTTAACAGATTAATTTTATAAAGATAGTGGGAATTATAAAAGCATAGCAGTGCAAGCAGATAGTGTAGCAGCGGGTTCTAAAGCATAGCAGGCTGAAATGATAGCGTAGTGGGACCGCTACGGTACAAGGCCCTGGGAAGAACACTGAGTATTATTCTGATGAAGAAGGTGAAACACAGCCATTATAATTGTCAACTTACCAAGCTTAAGGCTAGGAATACCTTGAACTTCTAAAATTTTGCTTCAGTATATAGTAGAGAATATATATCTAGCTCTAAATAAATCTTCAGGTTTTTAATATAAATTGAATCTTATTTTATATTTTGCTTCTCAAACTCTGGCAAAATTTATCATGGAAGCCCTATGGCCTCTACACCAGACTACAAGGTCTCATGATAAAGTAGCAGTTCACATCTCTTCTGGACTTTGAAATCTTTTAGGAAACCTAAACCTTGCTCAGATACAAGAATAATCTTGAATATGTTGCAGACCTGGAAAAAAAATTGAATAGAGGAAACTGTTAGGATCGAGTTTCTCGTTAAACAAAGCAGTTGATTATCTATCTGGTGTACTACCGTTCCTGCAGTTTAGAAGAATTTAACCCTGGACACACATCACTAATTATCAGCTTATAAATCTGTACTATGGTGAAACATTTATTTTATTCCAATCACGATAAATGAATGTGATGCTTGGAACTTTTCAGTGTGACATATTTGCGCATACTGTGAGTCAGTTCTAGAATGTGTGCTAATTATTAAAAGGGATTAATGCTGATCTGGAAAAGGATGGTACCGGAAAAAGGTGGTGCATAAAACTTGCACATGAAATTGAAAAGATGTAGTTGTCTGTGACAAAACTCTTGCCATCATGCACTTGTCAGGCAGAATAATGAACTACCATATATACTCGCATATAATCTTATACCGACTGCAAAATGCATAGACCCAGATCTGCCGTTGCATAATGCGCTAGCAGATCTGGGTCTATGCAGTTTGTAAGGACTAATCAGTAGAGCAAACAACATAGACCCTGATCTGCCAGCGCATTATGTGATGGCATATCAGGTTCTATGTTGTTTGCATTTGGATTCGGATTATACATGAGTATATATGGTTGTCTGGGGCTAGCCAATTTGTACAGCTCTGCTTGTAATCTCTTTGAAAAATTACAATTATTTGCAGTGAAAATGTGTTATAAAGCTTAGATTTAATAGAATTTACATGTTTAATTCCCTTATTTTAATGGTAGCAGTGCTACATACATGTAGAATTGTCATTACTACCATAAAAATGGCTCACAAGTCGTTGGGGTATTGCCTAAGGCAAGAAATTAGGAAATTGTATTTTGTGCACTGGGAAGTTTTTGAAGAGATGCCAAGTTTTGAGATACCACCAGGGTTAAAAATATGCACCCAATTGGGCAGGATGTCCCTAGGTACTAGAATAGAGGAAGTCTTCCCCACCTATTAAACTAGTTGTGAATGGATGTTTAGATGGTAAACTTGGCTGTGTCTTTACACTGTAGAAATAGAAATGCTTTTTTTTATTCCCCAGAAATAAATGTTGTAATTTCAAATTTGTTTGTATCATATAAAAATTGAATCCAATATATCCTGTTTAAAGTTTATAATTGATAGTAAACCAACATCTGCAGTAAAAGTAAGTTAGGCCAACAAAAAAAAATAATATGTATTTCCTATTGCACTGGTTCAAAAAAAAAGGGTAGGCAGGTAGTTTTTTTAAATATATTTTATTTTTAAAACATTATATATAAATCAAATAATATTTTCAAGTGCTTCAAAGCACTGGGCAAAACCGTCTCAATTAGATGCACAAATCAATTTCGGCAATGTGATTTTTTTTTTAAAATGGGGGTGGTGGTGCTAGGGTCGGCAATGAGAAACAGGGATGGTTGGTTGACCGGAAACACGCATATTTTTGTTAGCCTTATGACATGTTAATTTCATTTTCATAAAAAAAGTATGGAAAATGATAAAGGTAATAATTTCCTCATGAATAATTATAGTCGTTATTTTAATATAAGTGAGGTATGTCCATACAATTTATATAATTGTCCTTTCTTTCTCCCTCCCCCATGGGTCATAACATAGAAACTATTGAGATTCACACCCTATAACCACATATATACTTACTTGGAATGAAAATAAAAATTATACAACAATTGACTTGGTCCCACGGTCCATCCCTCACATCCAGGGACTCAGCCCCAGGTCTTAACTTTGAAACTATTTGGATCCCCATCATGCTGTAACCATATATACAAATACTAGTCATAAGAAAATAATTTGAGATATGCAACTAAAATTGGTCCACAGGTCTGTTCTCACCCCCTTAGACTAGACTGTAGGGTCATGGATTTGTTTTAGGTGGGGGAGTAAGAGGATGTGTTTTATAAACACTCAAGTTGACATTTGTTTTTGTTTGTTATACCTATGTCATACATTCTTTATATCCTTTCTAATGTTAGAATGTGTCATAATGGCATGTTATTTATCAATCATTACCAAACTTAACTTGTTTAAACAATTAGTACTACAGAATGATAGCTTTTCTTTTGCCTATTATGCATTAAAATTAATGCATTGGGTCTATAGCATATGTAACAAGTTGTGTTTGAGATTGATGTATAATATGTATAATTGACAGGACTGTATTTAAGATAACATAGTCAAGTTTATCATTTTTATCCAGTTGTAGTCTGATATGAGATTTGTTTTAGAGGAATGCAATTAATAAAAGGAACACTTTGATGACTTTATTCAGTATGAAGACGAGTACGAGGGTCAGAGAACACTCACACTGGAACATACTTTGGATGCAGGTAGGTTTATGCTCGAAATGCACATCATTTCTTTTAGAATATATCTGTCTGTCCTTCATGCTTTATTTTCCAACATCACTGGGTAAAAGTATATCCGTTTTGTTGCATATTCACCTACTAGTATATATTGGGGAAAATAACCCGTTATTACAATAAAATTGTAGCCTGCCTCTGTGAAGTATAGGGGAGCTATTGTACTACCCCCAGTATTGGATGCATCCACATCTGCAGACAGAGAAACATGTACAGGAAATTATATACAACTCGGTCATATGTAAAAGATAAGATGTATTATGTAAAAGACAAGATGTATTATGTATTTCTCAGGTGTGTGTAAAAGACATATTCACTTCATGTCAGTCATTCTTCTCAGGTTGTACAGTTTTTTGGAGTAGGTTTCACCACTTTCATGGGAGCTAGCCCAATAGGGAGGGGTTAAGGGAGGTAAGTTTGTAATTACATGAATCTACTTTTGGTTTAATTTGCATTTAGCTCATGACTTAATTCGGTTCTTTTTAATGCCATATATACATCATATAACTTGATAAACTTCATAAGTGGATGCATTTCAATCACTATGAAAATTACCGTCCTACAATAAAAGTTGGTTGTTATGATATACATTTCAAGCTTCATGCAGGGGCTAAAAATTCTTTAAGCCTACGGTTCTGGGACCCACATTTGTTACCTTTGGGCTCTGCTATTTTTACCCCTCAGTTGAATCATAACAAGTACCATCTGTACTCGCGTATAATCCTAGTCCAAATGCAAACAACATAGACCCTGATCTGCCATCACATAATGCACCGGCAGATCAGGGTCTTTGTTGTTTGTTCTACTGATTAGTCCTTACAAACTGCATAGACCCAGATCCGCTGACGCATTATGCGATGGCAGATCTGGGTCTATGCAGTTTGCAGTTAGTATCGGCTTATACGTGAGTATATATTGTATATGGAATCTTGTAGATGAAGATATACATGTAGGCAGAAATGAGAAATGAAACAGTGGGAACTAAAAATAAAATATATATACCATTGCAACCAAGCACTGCTGAGAATAGTATCTACTGTATTACATGCTTGGTTCATTGAAATGTTGGGACCCGGGTGCCATAGGACTGGACCCAGCATAAATTCATTTCAAAAGTCAGGGACACAAGGCTGAAGAATAAGATGTTTAGCCCCTGTTCACTGTCTTTGGTTTCTATCTGTTTTTAGCTTAATTTCTCCGTCACTGTTCAATATTTATGGTATAGAGGTATAGACAATTTAAGTTTATTTATCGCCGTTCATATAAACAAAAATAATGTATATCAAAATCATAGCAGGGTTCTCCGGGACACTGAAATCGGTATAAAAGTATGCATACTTTTCATTTGAATGCATGAAAATTCCAAGAGTTGAGTCCTGTGTACGAAAGTTTTTGTTGTCGGTGAAATTCTTGTTTATTAGATTCATTTATACAAAGCAAGTATCAATCATGTAGTGTGTAAGCTATCAAACAAACATCAAGTGATTGTAATGTGATTAGGTGAAGCTGCATAGGTAAGAACTTAGCAGACAAGAAGATTAAGACATTTGTTAATCTATTGTCTGTACCTAGTGATCATTTTGATCAAAAGACTAATTAAACACATGTGTGCTCTGACACCTCTCTTTGATAAGCTTTATAAACATTACTCAGCTCAGTTTTAATCCATCATATTATAAATCCTTACACAATGTTTGGAACACTTGCATTTTATCATTTTTAATCATATTTAGATAAATAGTGCCAAGCTTTGAGACTTTGTTTATTGGAGGAATATGAGCTCCCATGTTGATCATCATAAATCATAAAATCAGCTGTTTTTTGGTGTCATGTACAGATATATTTTTGTTTTTGAGTGATTATCATATGTGAACTTTTCTGATGGCAACTTGACATAATTTCTTTGCTGCCAAGTGCAAGGCTACAGATGAGCCGAATCCTGGCGAGACTGGTCTATACAAATTAGTGGATACATCTAGTGTTGATAAAGAAAACAGAGTGCCAAAGAGACTGAGAGATTCATGGAATGAGTCTGCATGAGGTACTCAGACTTGTTTCCAGACTTTGATGTTTTAGCTGAAGTGTTGCTGGTTTCACCGATAACCTCAGTGGCTTGTGAGCGGGAGTTTCTCATCACAGAATCACATCAAGACAAAAGGCAGTGGACTTTTAAAACAAGAAACTATAATGAAATTGATGATGGAGGAAGGTCCAGAACTTAAGGATTTTTATTCTAAACCTGCTGTTGAGAAATTTGTTAAAGTTTGTTTAAGAAAGATGTGAATGTAAAGATTAAACGAAGAAAGTGAATGGAATATGGTATGTTTTTCTTCTTCCAGTGTCATGGCAAATTTATTGCTCTGAAATGGAATTAAGCTAATTAAATAAATTAATATAGAAAAGAAAGTGTAATCTCTTCCTTGATTCCTTCTGGCTGCACATAATTAAAGAATGGGAAAGTAACATAATTAAGAATTGTAATAGTTGTAACATTACAAACAATCACAATTATCATGGTTATCAACTGCCATACTTTTTCATTCATTTACTAAAACACTAAATATTTCAAGCTGAATAAGCACTAGCAATCTGATAACATATATATTGGTGATGCAACAATACACACATAATTTTCTGTAAGGATAAGAAAATATCATTATTGGGACTCCTAGTTTAGGGCTGCGATTGCAACTTTTTTCAAGGAAGGAGTCCTGGACTGCAGCTTTCAAAATCCTATGGAGAACCCTGCATAGTATAGACATGACTTTGATAATTGTATACATCTCTGAGTATTCACACATCTTTCCCACAAAGTAGGTCACTGTGGCTTTTATTTCCAGCCTCTGTGACTTTGGTTAGCTTTGGCATTGTTCGAGAGTCATGAAATTTTTGAATTGGATCCATCCCAGTTAGGAATTCACCTTTACCACAAAAGAAAGTAACTGTGATCTACTTTTCATGCTTCAGAGACTTTTGGTCAGTTTTTGTGATTACTGTCTATACTCGCATATAAGCCAATGCAAACTGCATAGACCCAGATCTGCCATCACATAATGCGCTGGCAGATCTGGGTCTATGCAGTTTATAAGGACTAATCAGAAGAACAAACAAGATAGACCCTGATCTGCCAGCGCATTATGGGATGGCAGATCAGGGTCTATGTTGTTTGCATTTAGACCAGGCTTATACGCGAGTATATACGGTAACTTAATTCCATGGAAACTAATCATACTTCATATCTCATGCTTACATAATTTGATGATCATGAAATTTCACTGGAGATTTCATTTTGTTTGGTCCCTATTGTTTTAGGGGTCTCAAAATCAAAGGTCCAAGTCACTGTAGCCTTAATTGTTTCTCAAAGACAACTCTTGTTTAATGGCTAAATCTTCTGTAGAGACAAGATATTTAATCAGTTATTGTCCTCTGGCTTTTTGTAGAAAACAAAAGAGTTTTAATTGGGCCTGTCCATCCTTCTATCTGTCAGTTCCACTTTCATTTCAGCACAATAACTCAATCAAATTTTGTAGGCAATTTGATATTTAATATTGTTTTTCATTCTTCTAAGACATCATTTGGCAGAGGTATAGCCCCTTATTCTTGTACGACAAGTGGCCAAGTTGTCTGCCTCTTTGAGTTCTTGTGTCCTAAATTTTGTATCCATTGCAGCTTGAGGTAATTTGGTGCTTATGTGATCGCAGCAGAATTTGATTGTCAGTTTTGCCAAGTACATTTTCAGCATGTAACATCATCCTCTAGCAGAGTATGGCCCCTGATTGTTGGGCCTTGTCCACTTTTCTTTCTTCGCAATTACTTCCTTAATATCGGTTGCATTTCAAACAAATTAGATATTCAGCATTATATTGATGATACTTTGTATGAGTTTGATTTTTCATCATTAAGTCTTCATCATCATTTAGTGGAATTATGGCCCTTGATTTTTGGAAGCACCCACTTTTCTTTCTTCACAATACTTCTCTGAATTATTATTGGATTTCAATAAAATTTTACATGCAGCTCTATACTGAGATAATTTCATTGGACTTTGATTATCGGCTATCTACTTCATTTTTTTTTGCTGCTGAATGTTGGATTCACATTCTTTTGTTTCAGCATAGTAACTCTCTTAATCATGTATTTATTTCAAGTAATTTTGTATGAAACTTTATATCAATGAGATCTCTCCTGGGTTTGACTGTCATTGTGCTAAGTCATGAGTAGTGTATTGTTATAAATGTACCTGTAACTCATCATCCCCTTCCCCTTTCCTCAACAAAACTAAATTTTCCTACTGTATATACTCGCATATAAGCTAATACCAACTGCAAACTGCATAGACCCAGATCTGCTGTTGCATAATGCGCCAGCAGATCTGGGTCTATGCAGTTTGTAAGGACTAATCAGTAGAACAAACAACATAGATCCTGATGCATTATGCGATGGCAGATCAGGGTCTATGTTGTTTGCAGTTGGACCTGGATTATACACGAGTATGTAGGGTGCTTTTGTTGAAAGCGATGAAAAGTAATTCCTGGAATTTGATAGTTATTGTCTGGTTTATAGCTCAGCTCCATGATTAAGTTTAAAAATCAAATTAAAATTCTAACATGAACCTCATTTTTCTCCGCATTACAAGGAGAACAAGAGTTATTTATCTTTTACAAATGATACCTATTTTTGAGGCACATGTCATTGACAGCAGATGTAACATTTGGATATCACATGACTGCACAGTGAGTGGTCAAGCAAGGTGCTCGTATGCTGTAGTGCAGTACTATATCAGTCAGTATAGAGAGGCCAAATTTTGTTTATTTTTCATGTTAGAATACAAATAATGACTTGAAAAGAAATATCTGTTTCAAAAGATAAATTAATGCCTGTTTTCAGTGTTGCTGACCCACTCAGGGTTTATTTAAGGGTCAGTTACGGAGGTTTGTGTTCAAATTGTTTTTAAATCTTCCATACCTGAAGGCATCATATTCATTCTTATTATAAATTTCTACTGCATCATTTACGAATAACTGCATTTAAAAGTGTGTCCTTCACAAAAGTTGGCACATGTATTACCTGCCGGATATATATGTGTGGAGGTAACATATCTCTAACAAAAACTCACTAATTTATAGGTTATAGGGTTGGGAATTTATGATAAGTTATGAAGTGAACAGTGATCCCATGGAAATTAAGAAATTGAAATGAATAATGCTGCTACACCAACAGTCAAAGTGGCCATTGTTAGATTAAGTTAAAAAATAAAACAAATGATAGCAGTTATTGGAAACAATTATGAAAATGCAGAGCATTCAAATGCAGAAGCATGACCTCTGTGTATTTTCGGACTTTTATATTATGTAAGCCACACTGAGAAAATAACCATATCCCTAGTTTTAGTCAACATTACAGAGAGTAAGTCTTCCATAAAAAAGTGCAATTCTTTGAAATGGCACTGGGGCTCCCCATCCCCTTTAAATAGAACCCTTTATCTCCTAACTATATTTTGCCATGCTCTACTTGATATTTGCTGCTCTTATTTGTTCATCATAAATCTGTGGCGTAAAAGTTTAATGAAGACGTGTTTTCAGTTTAAATGTTTGTACCCTATGAAAGGGGATGACTTATTTGTCAATATTATTCTTTCTCTCTCTCTCTCTCTCTCTCTCTCTCTCTCTCTCTCTCTCTCTCTCTCTCTCTCTCTCTCTCTCTCTCTCATTTTCCCATGGTGGTTGCCTAAATTATGTCTAAATCCTTATTTCAGTGTTTAGAAGGATTTGTAATGATTTGTTCACTTGTACTATGCTTGGAAATAAATCTGAATGAGCAGTAGAACATACTTGGAAAGCTCTTTATAATAATTTTAGTTACATACCCTATATACTCGCGTATAACCTGGATCACAATGCAAACAACATAGACCCAGATAATGCGCAGACAGATCAGGGTCTGTGTTGTTTGTTCTACTGATTAGTCCTTACAAACTGCATAGACCCAGATCTGCCTGCGCATTATGCGACTGCAGATCTGGGTCTATGCAGTTGCAGGTATTGGCTTATAAGTGATTATATGGTACATTATGATTGGTTGATCCCTACTTTCTGTGTCTTACTTGATTGAGGCAGAGTGTTCTAATGCACTTGCCTTTACAAATCACTTTCACATCTCACCTCTATCTACATGAGTTTGAGTTTCAGCTCGACCAATGTGAGTATGTGAGAAAGTTTGCTGGTAGCTTCCAGTGGGTTGATGGTTCTTCCTCCACCAAATATACTGGCCACCATGTATAGCCTATCATGTGCTGAAAAATGCTGTTAAACCCCTCAAAACCAAACCAAACTTTCTTGATTGAGAAATGTAAAAATACAAAAAACAATAGCCCTTTTTCTGTTTTTGATCACAGTTTGTGCCCATATTCTGCATAAAATCTGTCATATTTACTTTAAATGACTGCAGTCAATACACTTCTGCATAAGTGGCAGGTATACTAATTCTAGAATGATTTAACACATAGAAGCAGCCGAACATTAGTCAAGGGGGATAAAGCAGTCAGTAATTTGGGACAATCTAGCTCTTTATTAATTTTAATAGCAAATTTTGGGAATTCATTTGGAGTAAATTTTGACACACAAATGTTTTTAAAAAATCTAAAGCTTATATTCTACAAAAGCATAAAATAAATTACATTTTGAAAATTTTCTCCATATTTGACATTTGAAACAGGTATTAATCTTTTGAAATTGATAAAGCACTCATTATAATGCTGTCCATGGGAGCCTTGGATTATACCATTTTATAGTGAAACTACATTTTAATGAAGTACACTATACATATAATTTTACTACTACCGTATATACTTGCATATAATCAAAGTCCAAATGCAAACAACATAGACCCTGATCTGTCGTCGCAAAATGCTTCGGCAGATCAGGGTCTGTGTTGTTTGTTGTACTTATTAGTCCTTACAAACTGCATAGACCCAGATCTGCCGGTGCATTATATGATGACAGATCTGGGTTTATGCAGTTTGCAGTTGGTGTCGGCTTATACGCGAGTATAGACGGTACATAAAAAAATGGGATCTATGCTTAATAAAAGGAACCATCATTTAATGAAGGGTGTTATAGTGAGGGAGTTCTGTACCTTTTCAAAGTCGTTATTGCTTCAGGTTCATATCATAATTTGGTCTTTTATTTGATTGTTATTTAAATTTGTTAATTTAGTACAAAAAAGGACCACAGGAAATAATATACATGTATATGTGATTGGGTTGGGCATATGCTACATGTACCCTTAGGTCCTGGCCCATAGAAGGTTAGGCTATATTTATTTTGGAAGGAGGATGCACGGTTGAGTGACTTCTGTATTTTCAGCTGTTTGTTCAGTATAAATAATTTTCATTTGAGTGGCTTTTGTATGTTCAGACATTCATTTGTTACACCCTCAATATTTTGAACTCTATCTCACCTACACATGGAAATTGATATGTGGACGTATCTCAAAGAATAACTCAGCTACATTAAATATAGGTCACTTGGATGATGTTTTGTATTTTCAGCTATCTGTTCAATACACCTTCATTATCCTGGATATGATCTCACCTACACTCATGAAAATTGGTATGTGGAGGCTAGTTAACGAGAGCCATACCAAAACTACATGTAGGTCACTGTAATCTAATTGTCATGTGTGGGTGACATAATTATTTGTGGCTATTTGTTTGTTACATCCTCTGTATCTTTGATCCTATTACATCTAGACTAATAAAACTTTATTTTGGCTTTATACTGATGAAACTTTGTTTATTGATGTATCTAAATGAGTAGTATTGACACAGTTATCTGTATTTGACCCCATTTTCATGGGTGCAGCCATTAACCAATCATGTGATGTGTCAGTCATGACAATAGTGAAATGAACATTAGATACCGCATGTACTGCAATCAAAACAACATCGGTCTTTTTGTTTACATTTTATCTTCGCTCGTTTTCTCTTCAAAAATTGACATGGATAGTGATGGAAAATATAAGAAAGATGGAGGTAGTGTTCATGTTCACTAAATGGATGTTCAAATAATCATTGCAAGCAGAATTTATGGAAGAAATCAATATGTGAAATACACGGACAAGTACATGAAGACTGTGAGTGTTTGGTATAATTTAGATTTCAGTTTATGCCGTCAGATGGGTATGCAAGATTTTAAATTCTTGAATTCCAATCTTAGCAGATAAGTAGTTGAAATCACTGATAATCACTTCCAATAGAAATAATTAGAGACTGTTGCCTGGAATCTTTCAGAGAAAACTACCCTGGACTACATGTATTATTTATTGATAGTGTAGAAATATTTTTTCAGAGGCCAACTAATCTCAAATCTCAAAAGTAGAGGTGCGACTTATGGCTATTATAAATCGCACAACTCTGTCAAATATATGGTAGGAATATCCACATGGGCAAATTATGTTTATTTCAAAGGCATTTGGTGCACGGGATGCGATATATTCATAGTCGAAAAAAAAGCAGATTTTTGAATTACCTTCTCCCTGGAGTGTTGTTAATGTAGATATGTAGCTAACATTGTTTTGTAGGAAGGACTAGTGAAGATTCAGCAGGACTAGTACATTTCTCAATCTACTAGTTCTTCTTGCTACAAGGAAATTTATGTTATATTCTAGCCTGAAGAAAATCATATATTTTCTTATGAGTTAATGTTTTTTTCACTCGACTAAAGGTGAAACTTGAACTGACACATAAAATTACTACATTTTATTTTCCCAAATCTGTAATTTAAATAAATTCATTCATTAACATCATAACATGATTAAAACATCAGAACCAACATAAAACCATAATTATTAAAATTTTTAGTCACAGACGCATAGATGTTTTGAAAGTCTTACTGAACAATAAGCGATCTTCTTCAAGTTTATTAACTATGCATGACATCATTTTCTCAGCATAAAATGTACGTAATCTTGTAACATGGCCATTTACATAATTTTCACCATATTCTACATTCCCAAACTTGTGGTCATCTGCACTAAACCATACAAGAAGTTTACGTATCCTAAGACCAGTGCAAAACATTGTCATCTGTATTTGTGTATAGAACCCTCAATTCCATTTCTTCTTAATAATCAGACTGTCATTGCCACTCTTTTGGACATCATATTTCTCATTTGAAAAAAAATCATCCTGTGTGGTCCAGTTAGTAGGCATTGGACTTTTAATTTCAAGCAGCGTGTCTTCATTTAAAATTCAATCTAGGGTCGCAAACAACCAATTTTCCTGCACAGAAACATGCATTCTTTTTTCAATAACAGAAGTATCCATTAGATGTTAAATATTGATTTGCTGCCATCTCACTTTGAAGTCTGTGGTTTGTGAATTTATTTCCAACAAATTTGGAATGTGAATATTCTCTTATAAAATTTGTGGAATCCTTTATGGGTATTTTTTTACACGCCATTTTGCTTTGTTTACAATCTATTTCACTAGTGATATGGTGGACACTACTGCTATGTACCTAGCGAGTGATATCAGTACAATGGGCGATAATTAGAAAACCGTGTCTATATTCTAGTAATATTGTTTTCATCCATATGGTGGCTTAGTCGTTAGCTTAGACTCTCTGAATCAGTCCTCCACACCAGTCTATAAATTGTCAGCTGCTCCAGCTGTGCCCCTGTTCGTGAGGGGATTTGTATTTATGAGCAGACGCCTTGTTTGTTTTTGTTCTTACTTAGTGTGCTCTTCTCCTTCTCTTTCTTTTCTTCTTTAATGATCTTGTGTTAATTCATAATTAAAATTATCTGTTTTGTTTAATATTTGACACTGTAGGACCTGATCCAGAATACACGAAGAGGGGTTCCATTGTCATTAAATCAGTCAAAAACAACAAGGCTCACTTCAGCTCCACAGGGCCTGTAACTGTTCAGGAGAAAAGAGCATTAAGAGTAAGTTGGAAATATATTTGTGATTAAACCTTACAAAATCTCAAACAATTTAAGAATTCTGTTGGAATAATTAAAATGTTTTCAAAGATTCTCATCATTGAAAGATTCTACAGTGTACATTTGTACTTAAGGAGTTTTTTCTCTTGTCAGTAATTTCTTTGGAACATGATATTTAATGACATGCAAGATCTAATTTGTCGAAATTATATTTGCTATCTACATGACTGATGATCACAAAAGACACATAACATGAACAAGTGCATAAATATATCAGGGTAAGGCATGATTTCAATATTCAAAAAACAGCAGTATAAGATGGTTGATATTAACAACATATTTAATATATAAAATGGAAAAACCACCTTCCCAACCCATCATATTAAAGCTTCAGAACCCTAGGTATATTACAGCATGTATACAAATGAATTTTGACCTGACATTGTATTTACCGCATATATACTCGCGTATAAGCCAGTACCAACTACAAACTGCATAGACCCAGATCTGCCAGCGCATTATGTGCCGGCAGATCTGGGTCTATGCAGTTTGTAAGGACTAATCAGTAGAAAAAACAATATAGACCCTGATCTGCCAGCACATTATGCGATGGCAGATCAGGGTCTATGTTGTTTGCATTTGTACTGGGCTTATACGTGAGTGACGGGACATTTTAAGGGTCGTAAAGTCTCTTCTATAAGAGGGGTGAATGTTATACACTTTAAGCTAGTATTTGCACTGCAAGTGAAAATTAGATGTGAATGATGCCAGCTTGACGTTCAAAATGTATATGTTCAAATTTACCTTATGCCTTGCATTCAACCCTGGAGATTATAGACGGGGCATGTTGTTTGCATTTGGACTGGGCTTATACGCAAGTGACAGGACATTTTAAGGGTGGTAAAGTCTCTTCTATAAGAGGGGTGAATGTTATACACTTTAAGCTAGTATTTGCACTGCAAGTGAAAATTAGATGTGAATGATGCCAGCTTGACGTCCAAAATGTATATGTACAAATTTACCTTATGCCTTGCATTCAACCCTGGAGATTATAGCCGGGGCAGCCCCCAAGGAGGGTAGGGTGCAGCACCATTCTATAGCAGGGCAGTTAAAAAGAATAACAGGAGGGAAGAAACGGGCCTTACCATATATACTTGCATATAAGGCGATACCAAATGCAAACTGCATAGACTCAGATCTGCCGTTGCATAATGCGCTGGCAGATCTGGGTCTATGAAGTTTGCAAGGACTAATCAGTAGAACAAAACAACATAGACCCTGATCTGCCGGCACATTATGCAATGGCAGATCAGGGTCTATCTTGTTTGCATTTTGATCCGGCTTAAACACAAGTATATACGGTAGTTTGAATTTCCTCAAAACCATTATTTATTTGTCAGTTTATTGCTTAGGAGTACTTATTATACAAGGTTTTGAAAGTCAAAATATTTTCTGTGGGTAATAATTTGCTCATTCTCTGGACATATTTAAAAACATAGTAATAAAGATATTGGGTCCAAAATACTTCAAATTTATTTTCTCTTGATGATTAATAGCAGAATATAGTCTTGACTCGACAAAAATTTATCTAATCTTTAGCTTTTCTTTGTTAGAAACTGGTGGAGGAGAATGATATCTATCGCATTAGAGTACCCCTGAAGGGGACAGGAGAAAAAGAGGATTATGTTTCTACATTTATTCCAGCTGTAAGTAGCTTGTCTCATTTGACTGCTGAGTTTTATCATGCAGACAAATTAATCAATAGCTGTGACGTTTTATCATGCAGACATAACCTAATCAATAGCTGTGACATTTAGACTGGTTGACGCTTGTTTCAGTTGAGATCACTTCTTTGTTTTATAGTGATGGCTTGCAAAACAGATAAGTTCAACTTTATAAATTTTTTATAAAATGAGTACTTGTTTTATAAATTTTTTATAAAATGAGTACTTGTTTTATAAATTTTTTATAAAATGAGTACTTGTTTTATAAATTTTTTATAAAATGAGTACTTGTTTTATAAATTTTTTATAAAATGAGTACTTGTTTTATAAATTTTTTATAAAATGAGTATTTTTTTGCAAATGGTAAATACAATCTGTATATCTCATCATCTGAAATTTTGTTCTGCAGAAATGTTTTTCACAATATTGAAGATGTCACAGAAATGCAAAAATTAAAACCAGATAGATAAATGTGTATCTTTAAAAAATATGGTCACCAAAAGATCCCATCTATTTTCTGTGATGCTGTACCGGTGTATATATTGGACGATAACTTACAATCAAGCAGTTTCCTCACAGTGTATAGTGTACAGTTGGTTGCCAACCATCTTCTTTTTTGTCTTGTGATGACATGTTTATTGGAAATATAAATATATTGAAATTTGTTTTAGCAGAGATCTCCATATTAAGGGTCACCTGATTATAAAGGTTGATATTTACTTTTCTTATATTTAGGATCATTTTTATACATTAGTCTTAAGTTGGGTGTATTGTGTTGTGGCATTATCCATCCAACTTGTTGTTTGGAAAGATTTCATGAAACTTTGACCAGGCACATCTCGTGCTCTTTTTCTCATGGTCAAAGTCATGGCAAGATAAAATGTAAAATCTTGACTTGTATCCTTGTTTGGAGAATAACTTTTGAACCACTGAAGATATTTTAATGGAACTTTATCCAAGTATATATTATAAATAGAGACAGAGTGTCTCATATAGTGATGCCCCCTGCCTCAAGGCCAAGGTCACAGCAAGGGAATGTAATTCTTTGACTTGTATCTTTGTCTGGAGTACAACTTTTGAATCTTTGAAGAAACTTAGCCAATTGTATATCATGTATATATGGCATGTCACATACATTAGACATGTCCCCTTCCTCAAGGTGAAGGTCACAGCAAAGGGAACTGTAACTCTGACTTGTATCCTTATCCAGAGTAACTCTGACTTGTATCCTTATCCAGAGTATAACTTTTTAACCACTGAAAATGTTTTAATAAAATTGTTAACTGTTATATATCAGGACTAGATGGTGTATTGGATACCATAGCCTCTCTCCCTGCCTCAAGGTCAAAGTCAAGGCAAGGAAAAATAAAATCAGTGGGTATAACTTTTGAACCATTAAATATATTTTAATGAAACTTTAGCCATTTATATATCTTGACTTGAGAGCCATACCCCATGCATCAAGGTCAAAATCACAATAGTCCAGCCCCTTGCTCAAAAGTTGTAGGTCATTAGTACGGAAAAGGTCATGAGACAAGCATATTATGTGCCATTTGCAGTACCCATATTAATCTCTATGTAAAAGACACCTGCCATTAAAAGACCCATGAATGTCCTTTATAGTCACGTTTCACTGTACATTGAAATTTCCAGATGGAAATCATAATGTTTGTATGAATAATGTAAAATGTAGTTTTTGAGTGTGTGTGTGTGTGTGTGGGGGGGGGTAAAACTAAATTTAATGATGTTATTGCTAGATTGCCATCTCTCGCCCTGCACTGATGTCCCACTAAGTTAGGCTGCTCCCTAGGAAAAGAATGAAGATCAGTAAAGTGCTTGGGCAGAATGTGTGGGGTGTTTCCCGGGGTAATCGATTGTTCTAGAGTCTTCTGGTTCACCAAATTGGGAGGACGAATTCTCGTCATACAGTCAGGGTATTTCCATCTGGAAAAGTACACATGCAATAGCAACAGGTATGTATTACATCATTAAAATTAGTTCCCACTCCCACCCCCCAAGTACATTTTCCCCAGCTTGCAGTATTGGGATACTGTCAGTTGGTGCCAGCTTGTTCTATTCATACAGTAGCACATTGAACAATGTAGCAACAGGCAAGTGTACTGAGCTGTATGTAGATCAGTGGTAGGTGCTATAAGAGAAAGGGTTAATTAGAAGGTGTGTTGCATATCACGTTGAAGGTCCTATCTTTAAGGTCAAGGTGACATGACTATTTTAGGTTTCTTTTGTTTCTGTTTTATATCATAAAAGCTGTTTGAGGTACAGGGATGAACCATCGCACACTTACGCATCGCAATTTTATGGCATCTCATGTATCACACAGTCAAGGTTTTATCTTCAAGGTCAAGGTCACTGATATATTTGTTGCCACTTTTCTGTACTTTTTACCTTAATGCCCTTTAAGAAGGACTATGAAACTTTGTTACTTTCCTAAACTGTCCAGTAACTTTATTACAGTTATGGCTTTTTTTTTTTTTTTTTTTTTTTCTCCAGTTTTAATGGCACTTTAAACACATTATTGACTATATCATGCTGAGGAAATGGGAGCTAAGTGCCTTTCCCAAGAACACACCGAGGTAGCCGACCCAGGCAGGCCTGGGCAGGTATCGATCCTGCAACCCTTGGTTTACGAGTCCAGTGCTCTACCAACTGAGCTACAGCAGCTCCCAGCTATGTCTTAAAGGTCAAAGTCAGATTTCATTATTGTGAACTTTTATGACCTCACCATGGTAGGTGGAGGACAAAACATCTACAGAATTTGGTTCTTTATTTATATATTTATGTATTCATTGATTGCAGTGCTCTCTGTATGAATCTGCCCTATCAGATCAGCTGATTGTGAGTGTTGATCAGTCTGGAGAAGTGATTGGGATTTCCATAATAGGTAATCCTACCCATTGTTCAGGCCTTGATGTTCCAGATAGCAACCTTACAAACTGGAACACCATGGTGGAAATTTCACAGACTGTACAGGGACCCGTGTGAGTATAATGTAAATTATGAAATTGTGATGAACTTAAAATTTTATTGCATGTGGAAATGATTCTGCATTATCATAAATGACTAATTACTTGGTCATCCAATAATTAGAAGTTACAGTAATGTTAACTAGTGTTCAGGCATTGACATTTCAGAGTACAGCTCCACAAAGTGGCACACTGTAATTGTAGATATTTCTTGTACTGTATAGGGACCCAGTTTGAAAGTAATGTTAACCATGGAATTGAAACTTTTATGAACTTAGATTGTTATTGAAGTTTCGAAATGTCTTTGTAATTTGAAGAAGAAAAAAAACCTTATTGCATTGCTAATCAACCCTAATCAAGATTTGGATGAGAAGCATCTCCACCTAGTGTTTGGACCTTGATGTTCCAAACAGCAACCGTACAAACTGGAACACTGTAGTTGACAATTCACAGACAGAATAAGGTTTAGTATGGGTATAGTGTTCGTCATTGACTTTGATAAAAATAAAATTCATTTATTTTTTCCCATGGTCCTTAATTCTCAAATATGACCAATCATATGGTTAACCATTAAAAATTTTCATGTTAAAGTGTTCAGGGCTGAATGTTACAGACAGAAACTTTACCAACTACAAGAATGGAACAAAAGCATTGGTGTGGATTGATGATGGCTGGGACAAATCCAATGAAGGATCAAAATTATTGAATCATTATTTAAGGATAGCACTCCATGATAGAACATGTAATTCAGAGTGTTGTGAAAAGTGTCTTCCATTTCAAGGCAAATATGAACATTTTAAATGAGTATATTTTCATACATTTTGTGAACCAATACAAATTCAAATCACTATGACTTCAGCCATTTTTCATGAAATTTTCACTATAAACTGAAAAATTGACTCATATTCAGATCGGGTAAATTGTCAATTAAAATATGCTCAGATTTTAAATGATGTGCTATACTAATCAGTAAGCATAGTTATCTCGGCCCTTGTGATAGGTCAATTGTTATCGTTTTTTATTTTCAATTGTCATTTTCTATGACTCTGAAGTTGTAGTATTTCCAGTTATACCAGACAATCAGTTATACCAGACAGACAATCATTTATACCAGACAATCAGTTATACCAGACAGACAATCAGTTATACCAGACAATCAGTTGTCATTAAATTTATTGACTTACTATATATACTCGCGTACAGCCTGGGTCCAAATGCAAACAACATAGACTCTGATCTGCCATTGCATAATGCGCCGGCAGATCAGGGTCTACGTTGTTTGTTCTACTGATTAGTCCTTACAAACTGCATAGACTCCGATCTGCCGGCACATTATGTGACTGCAGATCTGGGTCTATGCAGTTTGCAGTTGGTATTGGCGAGTCTATACGATAAGTCTCAGTGTGAGAAATAAAGATACTCATTAATTCACTCCTTTAAAGCTCTGTCAAAGCATATGGTAATCTTGATCAATGAGAAGCTTTCTGCATAATATATAGAGAATATCTACAAAGCCACGAGTGACAATACAAAATGTTTCCACTTCACGGGTGAAATATTTCAGTATATCTACTCCAACAACGTATATTTTCTTTTTATTACATATTTTTTACAAGCAAAAACCATTGATGGATTTTCTCCATTCTGTGCCAATGCGATTAACAGCTCCATTACTACATTGATAAAAAGAAGTTCTTAAATTTTACAATAATTTTGGGATAGTGATGTTTTACAAATTTAGCTTGTACATATCATGCTTCAAAATGTGTATTTTGTCAAAATAATGACTGTATTTGTATGAAAATCAAGAGATTTTTATTTTTGTTAACACATTTCATGCGTGGATAGATACTGTTGGGGTGGAGTAATGTAGACACATCGCAGATCGGCTGTATCTGACAGACTTCAGAGTGTAACATCTTTAAACAACAGATTTTAATAACTGAGTTTACTTGTAAGGATTTTCGTTCGTTATTTTGTTTATTTCTAGATTCTGACTTCAATTTTTGTGTGGCCTTGGCAAGCTTGCAGTCTAATTCAGTAGCCGACGCTGTATCCAATTTTTGATTGTCACTTAATTTAGGTTTGCAATCAACACTAATCAATGCCCAATTTATCAGTCATTTTCAAACACGATTGTGATGCGAGTTAAAATTGCTACTTAAAAAAGTTTATTACTTTATTTAATCACTGTTTTTTTGTTGTTCTTAAAAACATGTGTCGTTAGTCATACAGTATTACAGATATACAATACTGTATGGGTGACACATAGCAACAGGTCATGCAAGTTCAGTCACTGACAGTTTCCATGATTTATGTAGAAAACTAATTATAAAAAAGGTAATACTTAAAGTCTACTTTTTGCTGTTTGGAGTTCATTTTTTGGCATTTCTTTATGGCACCTCATTGATTATATAAATGTACAGTAGAGGGTCACAAGTTGACACATTTTAAGATCTGTACCTCCAGTTGTGGAGGGAGAGAGAGGGAGGAAGAGAGAGAAGGAGCAGAAGAAGAAGAGAAATGAAATAGGCCTAAATATGGAAATACAGGTTTGCATAACAAACATAAGGGCAGACATATTTCCTAAATGAGAAAAAAGTAGTTCCAAAAGTGATATCACCGTGTGGCAATAAAAGTGGTATCGCCATTGTGGCGATATAATTTTTCTTCCACTGATATATTTCAGTATCTCACTATGAAATATATAATAAAAGACAGGTATTAGATTTATTCTTTGCAAAAAGTTTCATTGCTATAAGGGTTGAAATAGTAAAAGAATGTCATTGTACATGTACCAGTTTTACCCACAATGCCTTGCAGAAAATTACCCACAAGTTCTTGCAAAAATTGTTGATTTGTACAGGAATTTCTGCATCTGTTGTGGTCTACTATAAAATATATCTATTACTCAGATTGCTATTCATTTGCCTACTCAAAATCACTGATCTCCCATATTGTCAAGCTTCTTTTTGGTGAAGTATTACTTCAGAAAACTGGATGAGCATACCTATTTGACCATGTTGAAATGAACTTTAATGTTTATAGACAAGATCTTGTAGATTTCAGGGTGACATGTAAATTGTTTTCCTGATAATTCAAAGCGAAATTTGACACCCCAAAGCCAACCAAATTGTATCCATGATATCAGGTTCATGGTCCAAGGCCATGATAAAGAAATTTGTACTGAATTTAGAGGTATCTTGTGAACATGCTCAAACATAAGAAAATAGTTTTCTTAACAAATTTGGTATGTTGAGTTTCTTAAGGATATCAGAGATGGTTTCAATACTTGGCAGTTAAAAAGCAAAAATGGTCTTATCTTGGATTCCAGGAAATTCTTTTAAGCCAGTAGAGTGTCACTCCCTTTGAGGGACTTTTCTTTCTTCTTATCTCATCTAGCTGTAAGACCAAACTTATTGTATCCATTTTGTCTTGCATTGTGCTTCACCCATCATGTTTCAACATTTGCTATTTTAACTTCTAAAAAAATCACTGGACCAATTTGAATTAAATTTTGCAAAAGATCCTGGCATGATGGCCTTTCAAGCTTGTACAAATGGCGTGGATCTGCTTTTAAATATGGCAGCCATAACTAAGATCAGAAAAGCCTTCCACAAAACTGTTAAATGGAAATTATCCAAATTTGACAAAATAGGGAATGGCATGAAGGGCTTTTAGTTGTTTGGAAATTATGCTGATATGCCATAAAGTATGACTATATTACTAAAAATAGAAAAACCTTTACACAATTGTTTTTAAACACCACTCAACATAATTTGACCAAATTTGACAGAAAGTGCCCTGGCATAGAGGACTTTCAGTTGAACCTCTTGTTTTTTTTTTGTAACAAGCAGTGGTTATATAATTGGCAGATGGGCTATATGCAGTGGTGTTAGTCATAAGGGCCCTGCATTGAGATGTGGGGGTCCTGTATTAATTAGCATCTTTCTGTCCATCCATTCACACTTCTTGTAACCACCAAATCTCTCCAACCCTTACACATGATTAGATGCGATTATGTAGGTGAATTGCCCATTACTTGTAGATGTGTCATTTAATGGTTTTGTTTTTTTCAGGTCAAATTTTAAAGGTGTTTTTGCCCTTTTCTTTCAGCTTTAAATCTAGCACACTTTATCTGAGGAACCATTCAACAGATTCTTATGCATTTTTTGCGGGTAGATTGATACTTAGACCTAGATGTGCCTGTTATGGGTTTTGTCATGTTAGCTACAATTTGGATAGAGTTATGGCCCTTGACAGTTAACTTCATAAATTCACATGGGATGTTGCTTGTGACCAGTGTTAGCTCAAGAACCATTCAACACTTTCTGATGCAGTATGGTATGAACAATGTCACGTAGACCTAGATGTGCCTGTTATGGGTTTTGTCTTGTTAGCTACAATTTGGATAGAGTTATGGCCTGTGACAATTAACTTCATAAATTCACATGTGATGTTACTTGTGACCAGTGTTAGTTCAAGAACCATTCAACACTTTCTGATGCAGTATGGTATGAACATTGTCTTGTAGACCTTAGAATTTGGTTAGAGTTATGGCCCTTGACAATTGACTTCAAAAATTCACATGGGATGTTGCTTGTGACCAGTGTTAGCTCAAGAACCATTGAACACTTTCTGATGCAGTATGGTATGAACATTGTGTCATAGATCTAGATGTGCCTTTTATGAGTTTTTGTCTTGTCAACACCTTTTTGAATAGAGTTATGGACCTTGACAGTTAGCTTCATATCTTCATATATGTTGCTTGTAACTGGCATAGATCGAGATTCATTCAACATATTCATATAGAATTTGCTTTGAACATTTTTAGACTTAATGTGCCTGTTATGGGTTTAGTCTCATGAACTCCATATTTGACAGAGTTATGCCCCATTTGAAGCAAATTCTTGTCTTCACATAGAACTTGGAATGTTGCTTGCAATGCATAGCTCAAGAACCATTCAGCATACACCTCTCCCTCGATAACTCGTGCACAACTGGGTTCAAAAACATAGACCGCACTATAAGTGAGGGTGCGAGTTACCAAGGGACCTCAAAAAAGTTAATAAGGGGATGCCATCCCCACTGGACATAGAGAAAACCGCAGTGGGGGGGGGGGGATAACATGGCTGTTTAATGGCTGAATACTCGTTTTGTAATTGCATTGGGAATAATTGTCAATAAAGAGCTTTTATTCTAATGTGGTTGTTCGCCTTTTTATATAAATTGCCTTTACTTTCAAGATACCCAAACTCTGAAAGATCATTAATGACATTAGTCCAAGCGGTTTCACCAAGAGGTGTATGCAAAAACATTGTGTATTACGTCACTGCTTTTTGTTGTTGTTGATTTACAACAAAACAAGATTCCTTTTTTTCAAAAATGAAGGACATTGATTTCGTGAAACAACCGTCAACGTCAAAACTCGATTTATTTACTGTTTTATTAATAAAAATATGGATGCCATAATTTCATTGCAAGTAATAGTGAAACTTCTTCTCATCCTTGAGAAAATCTCGGAGTGGCAATTTAGAAATTTTAAGTTCAATACAAACTCTAGAACTCACTTCTCTGTAATGAACCATATCTGTGAAACAGCTTTTTTTTCACCAAGTACTCATTTTGCTTGGTTACCTTACTATCTTTGATCACATTTGTGAATGAGTAGGCTAATTTAAGGTAGGTTAATTATATTACTGACATAATAATATTTATAATGGTGTTTGATTGATCAATTGAAATGAGTTGACCTGACCGTTAGCACTTACGCAGGTAGGATTTGCACGCCTTTTAACTTTTCTTTTATTCCACACCTTTTATTTGATTGGATACCAAAGACACAATTAACATGATAATACAAAGCAGGTCTGCTTTTAACTGAGTGCAACAACACAACAAATACTTCTGCATGTTGGAGATAAAAAAAACTGTCGGCACTTAATTAGGTTTTCATGGACATGCTCACGGACATAGCTGTGTTGAATGATATTTTTCACATTTGAATACAAGAGGGCATATTGCATTTATGATGATTATACTTACACCGAATTAAAAGATAGAACTAAAACACAAATTTAACTTGACAAAACTTATTTAATTGGTATTTATTTTTCATTGAATATTGTTATTTACAGTGTACTGAGAATGTTGTTTGGAAAGAAAATTTAACAAAATATATGACTTTTTATTAAAAGTTGGAAATTTCTCAATGTTGATTCAAATTTCCGGGTATCAACCACTGTTTTTGACGATAAAATGAGCGATATATCAAGATTTCATTTACTAATTTTGATCATGATTTTTTTTCACATTCAACAAATAGGGGCCAATTATTTGTTTTTTATTCTAGTTAAAAAAATGGGATCCACACCTGACCCCGCATTATAAGCAGGTTCGCGAGTTATCGAGGGAGCGGTGTATTTTGATTGAATTGGTTAAGAATATTGTCTCTAATAGACCTATATGTACCTTTTATGGGTTTTGTCTGATCTACAAAGTTTTGGACTCTTGTCAATGCACTTCTGATGTTTGCATGGAATGATGGAATGTTGCTTGTAAATCAGGGTACCGTATTTACCGTATATGTTGGGACACCATAAATTAATTTTTAAAGTAATTTTTTTGTGCACTGTAAGTTCTGGGACAGATCGTTTTTTTCGAGTCGTAAGTTTTGGGACACCTTTTAAATCATAATATCGATGCTTAGCTGGTAAAACAATTGCAGAAGTAAATAAAATAAAAACCGCTGTCAGTGTTGTTTGTTTACACTTGTCTTCTTATCTGCAAACTTTTGAAGAACAAAATTTGATAAATCTATGGGCAATATAGGAGACTAGATGTTTGCACTACGTACAAAATACGTGCAAGTCGGAGCAACCCATACTTGTATTATATTTTGTTTTGCTGTATAAACACTGTTTGATGCAATCAAAGTTTTGAGTTGATTTATATTTGCCTTTTTCATAAGCCAGATCTAATTCCCCAGTAATATTTCCTCAGTCATCTGCCAGTGCAAATCCCTTAGATCGAGCCGCCGAGTTGATCCTTGTTCAGTGCCAAGTAGAGTCCTATATTCAGCTGACAATTTATTTGAACTTCCTGTGATCATGCCGCACAATTGACGCCTGTTCAGTTGTGGCAAATCCCTTAAATACCAGTACATTTCACAATGTATGCTCAAAGTGTCACTTACAGGCCCCGACTGTTCCATTGTTTCAATTTATTTTCAAAATTCCTGTGAATGCTGCTAAAAGAAACCAAAGCCGGCTTCCCTTGGTCTGCCGACTTTGTATATAAAAAATCTGCACACTTAAAATAATCCAAAGTTGGCTTCCAGGGTCTGCTTGCTTTGTAATAAAATAAACTTTGTATTTGAAATCCTACTGGTAAGTTGAAACAATGAGTTTATTGCTCGCTACCAGCTGTGTTTATTCACCACCCGGTCTTCTGTTGTTTGCCATCTGTAATTGTAACTGATACAAACAAGCATTGATGTCTGCAGGGTAAATAATATACACAGCATTAATTGTCTTTAAGAATACGTTCTGTATCCCATGCTAGCGAAAATATTGTCATTTGCTCTCACGGTGAATGTATTTCCTAATAATGATTTTTATTTGCGAAATGTTGTTATATTGTTAACCTGGATATAATACACTCTTGGTTATTTTGCACCATACACCGGATCATGCATGAATTGCTGGTGCCTTCAAGCAATCGGTTGTTATTTCTGTCTCTCTCTTTCTATTGTTTGTGATTTTACTGGATCAAATTTTAAGTTTGATAATATACCGGTATTCAAACTTCTGAGGACAACCAAACATGATTCGTGTATCTATATTCACGTCAATAAAATAATGTGTCAATGTTGTTACCTGACATACGCGATACACACGACCGGTACTCTACATTACCGGATCATGTGTTAGTGGATACGTTTGTGTCTTTTATACATAAATTGCTTATGAAGAACAAAAAAGGAATAAATGAGAACAGTACAAGGTTAGTTTCTTTCAGTTTATTATCAAATAAACGTTTAATATACCTACCTTATTTTAACATGAAGTGCTGGGGGGGGGGCAAATTCAACACAATTTGTTCGGTTCTTAAGTTTTGGGACATATGATCTAGTTGAAAAAAAGTTTAACCATAAGTTATGGGACAGGAAAAAAATCATTTATTTTATCCTGTCCCAATATATGCGGTAAATACGGTAGTTCAAAAACCATTGGACCCATTCTCATGTGTGATTTGGTCTGAATATTTTTTCATAGACTTAGATGTGTCTTTTATGGATTTTGTCTCATCAACTCGATTATGGCCCTTGTTGCTCAACTTTATGTTACTTGGGATGTTGGTTGCATTGATGAATCCTTGAACAAGTTGGATTTCAAGCATTCCACATCATCATTTAACTTTAGTTTCCCAAGACAAGTTCCTCTGTTTAAAGCTCTAAGGAGCCAATTGTAGTGAATGTTCCCTTTGCTATGCACCTATTGCTAATAGCTCTTGCTATATGCCTGCCATAGGGCAGAGTGTGTTGTGTTGTGATCAGTGCTTGAAATTAGGATATTTTTCATTAACCCACAGGAACACCAATAAAATTGTACTGATCCTCCTAAAATCAAACAGAAACCAGTTCAGTTTCTAATTCAACATTTATTATTCATTAACATCAACTCAAAACAATAATAACTGTATTTCACCAAGAAGATCGACTCACGAATTAAGTACCTTGTGCACTTTCATGTTCTGTATAATTCTGGATTATTTGTTGAGTCGGCAAACATGACCTTTTCTGATTGGTCAGTACTAACCTGAGACCCTGTACCTATTGTTATCATCAGTAAAGAAATCATTGCTTGTGGGCAGTACAGCAGGCTAGTTCCATGTGTGAAGACTGTTTCGACAATAATCACGCTAATTTACTTGATGAGTGACTGAGTGATTTAAACACCTGTCCATTTGCACTGCAAGCATTTATTGTACCACGTCAAGTACAGGATGTTGGTAGGTAATCAATTAACACAATAAAACAGATCAGTTAACCATTAAAGGGAATGCCAACTCACAGCCACTTATTAATTGTTATGATTGTGACCAGCGGTAATTTTCACTGCCCCAACGGATTACTGATGGCTGGATTTTAGTGATCTGTCGGCAAAATCCGTTACCATGGGATAGTCGATTAGCATTAATTTTGAGCCCTGTATGATGTTCATTCATCTGTCTGTTACCAATTTTGTTTCCACACAATATCTCCAGTTGTCCACAATCTGCAGTAACAAACTCTTTGGATGGCTTGCAGTTGCACTTGGGGTAAGGAAGAAACCCTACCCATTTCAGGGTCAAAAGGTCAAAAGTTAACTGAGTTCCCACTAGCAATTCCATATTAGGAGTCAATTGACCCCATAGGTGTCAAATCCAAGAGTCACCTTGAGAATTTTTGGAGTGAATGCTGGCATGGTTCATTGGCATAGTAATACAGTATCTTATTTCCCCGAGTAGTAAAAGATGACTGCCAAAGATGTAGACTCGGATATGTTGGCGCATAATGCACTGCTGCTGTTCTATGCAGTTCACTTCAAATTATCAGAATAACAAAACAGGACAGATCATGATCTGTAAGCACATTATGCACCATCATTGTACGCCATTCATAGTAGTGTGTGCTGATAATACCTGGGAAATACAGTATTCAAATGCAGCTTTCTCCACTACTCAATCAGAGGGCTGCAGCAATTGACTCATGTCACACAGTGGAGTAGGGTAGGTAAAAATATCACTATCATGTGGTGTTTGTTCAATACTCACCTCAAGGGATATCAGCAATTGACTGATAGTCACACAGTGGAGTAGGGTAGCTAAAAATATCACTAACACATGGTGTTTGTTCAGTACTCATCTACCTGTAGAGGGATATCAGATATTGGAATTAAACAGCAATTGTATATGGGAATTAAACAGAAATACTCACCAAGAGGGATATCAGCAATTGACTGATATCTGTGTTGTACGCCATTTGTTGTAGTGTGAGCTGATATCTCCAATACTCGTCCAGAGGGTTACAGCAATTGACTGATATCTGTGTTGTATGCCATTCGTAGTAGTGTGAGCTGATATCTCCAATACTCATCCAGAGGGATACAGCAATTGGCTGAGAGTCACACAGTGGAGTAGGGTAGCTAAATTTATCACTAACATGTGGTGTTTGTTCAGTACTTGCCTAGATAGATATTGGTATTTATAAACAGGAAGTAAACAGAAATCCACTTCATGATTGGCAAAGCTGGGAAGACTTGAAACTCTTGTTGCTTATATATTCTTGGCCCAGTAACCTGGCTTGATTTCTGCACAAGTAATACAATGAGAACATTTCCTGCATCTGCTTTGTCAGATCTGTATAATTTATGCACTATTTTGCATTGGTGGGAGCTCTGGTTAAGATCACTGTTACCGAAAGAAGAAAAATGGTTTCTGCACAATAACTCAAGTTCTCCTATATCAAACTACCAAACTTAGTGGATGGCTTGCACTTGGAGAAAGGAAGATCTTTATAGATATTTGGGTCAAAAGATCAAAGGGCAAGGTCATTGACTGAAAGAAGAAAAAGGGTTTCTGCACAATAACTTGAGTTGTCCACCATCTACAGTCACTAAACTTTGTGGCATGGCTTACACTTGAGGTAAGAAAAAACCCTATTGATATTGGGGTCAAATGCCATACACACTATGACTGATTTTTTTGTTTGCACTGTAATGATTGTTCTCCAAGGTGAATAGCTACCAAATTTTGTGGATGGCTTGCACTTTGAGTAAAGAAGAGTCTTATTTATTTTGAGGTCAGAGATCAAGGTCACTGTGACTGAAAGAAGAAAAATAATTTTAATATCAGTAATACATTGTCTGTCGCTATTGCATTGCTTACTTTTCTGGGATGGAAATTACCCTCATCCATATAAGAAAATTCCATACTCCCATTAGATGGAAAGTTCTCGAAGTCCAGAACTAGAAAAAGACAGACACAGTCTGTGCCCCATGTCATAGGCCCATAAAAAAAAGATGGACGCAGTCTGTGCCCCATGTCATAGGCCCATAAGCAGTGGCCATCCTGTTTTTATGAATGATATCTTGTTTGGTTTAATTCAGTCATGCTTTAGCGGAAAATTTGCCTTTTCTTGCATCAAGACATGTTCTGGCCTTTAAATACGGGGTTCCATATTGTTACAGTGTTTACAACTTCATTGCATTGTATTTTTAATCATAGAATAAGCTTTCTTGTAGAGTTTTGAAGCATTTTTTGTTCCGTTTTGTCAGCAGTGCCTTTTATGTTACCCATCCCCTTGGGCGATAGGGTAGGCCATAAGTGCTCCAATTTATATCATTAATTCAATTATTTTTGGATGTTTCTGTATTTTTAGGGTAGATAATCATGTTTGCCTTCATATCCGGAATTTGTTGTGGCCTCCATTTTTCATCAACATATATTTTGAAAATATCTGGTTTGTTGGTCCATTAACTAATATTACTTTACAAATTGTATACCCTCTTAGGAGGTCTCACGCCATAATTATCTTCAAATATTGTGTTTGGGTGGTCTCACACCAGTCATTATCACCATTAGTGGGTTTTGGTAGTCCCACAGCACTCTTTATTAATATAATGGAGTGTTTTTTCTGGTCTCACACTACTCGGTATCATCAATACCATGTTAACAGGTAGTGTACTGTTGGTGTTAAATTGTGTTTGATAGAGATCTCACACCACTCATCACTATGATCAGCATTTTTTATTATTGTTTCTTGTTTTAGAAATTTTCTTTCTGCAGCAATAAATGTCGCAGAGTGGGGGAAAATGTGAATATAGGAAAGTCCCTTGGGATGCACAACCCACCTGCCTTTCTTGCACTAGCTGTGAACATTGTCCGTTCTGTGGTTTGTGGTCAGACTTGGTATGGGACCTCGCTGAAAGGAGATGAACTTATAAGGGGAGGAGGAAAGCCCATCTTCCTCTTTGTCTCAGGAGCATACTTGATTCTTCTTTGAGTCCCTTGGGCCTCAGAAGAAGAAGATAACTCCTTGATCCCAGGAGAATATTGGATCCTTCTCTGGATCCTTAGGGGCCCAGAAAAAGATTAGCTCTTAGGTGGAGAAGAGTACTCTTAGATCCCAGGAGGATATAGAATTGTTCTCTTCAGAGAAATATAAGGCCCTTGGAACACTGATGGTTGATCTGACTCAGTCAGTGCCAGTGAGGGTTTGGTCCAGGGTCTCTGTCAAGGGAGGAAATATTATGTCAGAGAGTGAGTCACACACACGCACCTATGAGGGAGGAGCAGCACGCTCTCCAAGCCCATAGCCCAGTGTTGTCAGAGAGCAAATCATGTCTCCCTCCCCCATTTGGAGAAGCACTTGCTCTCCACGCCCGTAGCCCTGTGATGGCAACAAGCAGATTTAGCCATCCGGGAAGGGCAAAGCAACGATTTTGCTCTAGAAGTTCTGAGAAGGGCTCCACTATCAGATCAGAGTTGCCTGACTGGTCATTGGCCAGTGGCCAGTCATTGACCAGGCACTGGGTACTGGTGCCGGTCACCGGACATGAGACACCAGGCACTGGGCTCTGGTCTTCGAGTATGGGCTACCGGTCTTTGGAGCCCAATTGGGGACAGGGATCAGGTTGAGACCCCCCCTTTTGCCATGCTTCTGAACAACCCTATTTGAGACAGGGAGTCTGTGTATGCATGCCAGACTTGGCAGGGGATCAGATCAGCATCTCCCCCACCCTTCTGTATAATCCTTTTTAATCCCTGCAGGATGTGGGGTCATCTATTTCAGGGAAGTGAATTGTACTTCCCATTTATGGTGTCATGGATTCCCAGGCCTTGGCCATATAGCAGTGCTGATATTGTGAGTTGTGGATCCACATCACCTGCTTGTTTGGAGTCTAAGAGGAATTCTTGTCATCCTGCCAAGTTTGCTACTAGAGGCAGTTCCATTGCTCCATGTGAGGAGTTACGGGACATGAATACTCCAACCCCAGGTCTCCTCCTCAACAGCGAAACATGGGGTCAGAAAGTCCTGCCTTTCAGGAGTGAGAGAAGGATGAGCATATCCAGTTGATCCTAGTGGACTCTAGTGAAAGGTCAGGACTTTCGATAAGGTAATAACTGCCTTCTTCCCATGAATTTGTGTCCCAAGTCCTTGGGCTCAGAGGACAAGAAGATTCTCTCCAGTGTGGAGATACTCTCTGGGGCTGCCTCCTGCTACGCCCCCATTTGACTATTGTTTGGGAATTCTCTCAAAGGTTTTGTAAGGGCCAGTAGTTTGCTAGGCAGCTTAAGGGGTGGTCTTTTTCCCTCTCTACACTGAGAGTTCAACTGATTATTCAGCTTCCACTATTTCAAGGTGGATTGCAATAACTACCAAGAGAGCTTATCTGTCTCTTACTGATAGGGACCTTTCATTCATAAAAATTAAAGCTCATCAGGTTTGAGCCATTGCTAGTTCATGGGCCTATCTAACTAATTTGTCTCTGGAGGATGTGATGAAAGCCACATTTTGGCATTCTCACACTACCTTCTCCTCCTTTTACCTTTCGCTTGTTAGCTCACCAAAGCGAAGGCATATTTTCCTTGGGTCTAGTCGTTGTTACTCAAAAAGTGGCTCATGCAGATACCATCAAGCAATAGTCTTTGACTCTTAAATGACAGTGAGTATTCCTTGTGTTTGTTTTTCTTTCGCCTGTTGTGAGATCATCAGCCTCCCACCAAACTGACAAATTCAGCTGTGCAATAGCAACAAGTATGTATTACTGATATTAAAATATAGTTTTTTGGGGGTGAGGGGTAAAACTAAAGTTAGTGATGTAATACTTACCTGTTGCTATTGCCAGATTACCTCCTCCTGCCCCGCACTGATGTTCCACTAGTTTAGGCTGCGTCCTAAAGAGAATGATGGACAGTGTGCATGGGCAACATATCTGCAGATTGGACCAGGAGTGATCTAGTGTTCTAGAATCTTCTGGTTCACCCCAATGGGAGGATGAATTCTCATCATACCATCTGGGTATTTTCCATTTCGAAAAGTACTAGCTATGCAATAGCAACAGATAAGTATTACATCATTAAAATTAGTTTTACCCCCACCCAAAAAAAACTACATTTTAAGAACTTCACCATTTACAAATATCTGACCAGTATTTATTGAGATAAAAATGACAAACCTAAGTCTGTTTCTTCATGGTTGAGTATGAATACCCTTCCATTTTGCTGAGAATACATTTTGCCATATTAATAAAGATAACTATAAACCTTGACATCATGATATCTCAGTTATTTTCAGCAGGTAAATGAATTAAAATTGAAGTTAGAATTATGATTTGTAGCAGATGATGGTAAATGCAGAAATTCATGTACAAATTGGACATTTTTGCAAGTCATTGATGGTTATTTTCTGTAAGGCATGGGTAAAACTGCTACCATTTTATACTTTCACTAGTTCACCCCTTTTATAAATGAAAAATGTGTGCAAATGATAACCTAATACCAGTCATACCCATAATACCTTGCAGAAATTACCCACAATGATTTATAAAGATGGTACCAATTTGTACTGGAATTTCCGTTGCATAGGCCATGCTTGTAACTGAAACTGAAGTTCATTTCCTGCTCAAAATAACCAAACTCACGTGTTGTCAAGGTTTAGTATTACCATTTTAATTTGGTGAAGTAGTTGTGCAGAAAACTGGAAAGATATACTTACTTAACCATGTTGAACTGTTCTTTAGAATTAGCATTTCTGATAATAATAATAATAATAATAATAATAATAATAATAATAATAATAATAATAATAAAAATAATAATATTGACTTTATTTAAAGAGGGTGACACAGTTAGTTGCATGGAACTAATCCTCCTTGTGACCATGTGTTATATGCATAGTAACATGCAGAGTACATGTACATAGTTGCACACACAATAAAAAAAAAAGAGCATTGATAATAAACTATATTTATGTGAGCACATACTAAACAGAACATTTTGTAAGAACATGCTCCAACTAGGAACATTGTGTTTATACGGTACAAAAATAGAGGAGATAACAAAGTTGAAGGTTTGAGAATTTATACTGTAAGTTGTAATGTATTTGTCAAATCGAACAGGTTCCACTTTTCATCCACTGGATTAGATTATAATTAAATGCATTTATATTTGTACATTCTCTAATTTCCTTTGGGATTCTGTTCCAAATTAGTGACCCCAAATATTTAAAACTTTTCTTAAAGAGTTCTTTATTTGGTTTTGGAATGCAGAGGTGGTTAGCTGAAATTGATCTTAAATTGGGAGCATTTCCTTGTTTTCTAGCATGAAATAGTGCTTGGAGATATAATGGAGCCATATTGTTTGAAACTTTATGCAAAAGTCAAGCCTTTCTCAAAAATGTTCATTCACTTACTGTTATTAATAGGGGTCCTGGGCAGCCAAGTGGTCTAAGGTGCTCGCCTTTACAGATCACTGACATCTCACCTCTGTCCTCGCGGGTTCAAGTCTCGGGCTCGGCCAACGTGGGTATGTGAGAAAGCTTGACAGTAGCTTCTCATGGGTCGGTGATTCTTCCCAGGGTTTTCTCAGGTTCTTCCTCCACCAAATATACTGGCTGCCATGTATAGCCTATCATGTGATGAAAAATGGTTTTAAACCCATAACAACCAACCATTTTTAATATCATTCACTGCTTTTGGGATGTTTTCAGAATCTAGGATAAGTCTGCAAGCTCTTTTTGCAAGCAGAATAATTTGCAAATATTCTTGTCAGAAGTGTTTCCTCAGATAACATAACAGTAGTCTAGGTATGGTTGTATATAGCTTTTGTAATATATTAACCTATGTTTAGTTGATAGATATGGCCTTATCTTGCTTAATAACCAGAGACATGAATTGACTTTATGACAAATGACTTGAATATCTTCATTCAACTTAAGATTCAAATTGTTATTTTCCAATTTTGCTCTCTTTTGTTGGGTTGTAATCATTAAAACTTTAGCTTTGTCTGTATTTACTTTCACGCCAATTTTCTTACACCAGGAATCTTTTCTAAGTAAGTCTAGCTGAAAGGAGACCTCTAGGTCTGATTTTAGCTGTTTGAAATATGATAGAGTGGTGTCATCTGCATATAAATCAGTAGATGAAATACAGTTGCCAGTTTTCAGTGCAGATTATTTATGAAAATGAGAAAGAAGAGTGGGCTCGGGATTGATCCCTGTGGTACTCCACATGTAATTTGTTCTTCTTTAGAAAAACTGCCATTTATTTTGACACACTGTTTTCTCATTGTTAGATATGATGTAAACCAATCAATCATTGAATTGTCACATTGAGAAATGTTCAATTAATTGATAAGAATATCATGATCAACAAGGTCAAAAACTTTTCTAACATCAACTAGTATGAATCCAACTAATTTTCTTTGATCTAAGGTAGTAATCCATCTATCTATCAAGGAGACCAATGCTGTCTCACAGGAGTGATATTTTCCGAGCCCTGATTGGTTTTGGTGAATTAAGTTATAGCTTGATAGGTACATCAAAAGATTGTCATGGACATATTTTTCAAGTAGTTTGGACAGAGTTGGTAATATAGATATGGGTCTGTAGTTGTTGACATCTTCTTTGCTGCCTTACTTGTGAATGTGGGTAACTTTTGCCAATTTCCAACATCTGGGGAAACATTGAGGTGGATATGCTCAGATTACATATATAAGCTATGATATCAGATATTATATTTGCAGCAGCCCTTAGGAGACATGGCCCAACATAATCTAGGTCTATTGATTTTGTTGTTGCAATAGTTTGCAAAAAATGTTAAACTTTTTCATTTGGTATTGCAGAGATACAGAATTTTGTGTCAGCTGGAATTTTTTCTGAACAGAAATTTCTTAGTTCATCGTTATTGGAGTTTACAATGGGTTCCTTAATTCTGGAAGCTATACTAAAAAAAAATTCATTGAATGTATTTGCTATTTCAACATCCTCATCAATAATCTGGCTTTCCTGGCTAAGTTGTTGGATTTTGGATGACCTTGTGTTACATTTACTGCACCTTGTTGGTTAAAAATTTTCCACATAGAATTCTTATTGTGATTATTTTCTAAAGCTGACTGATAGAAATTCTTCTCTGCCCCATTGATCATTTTGGTTACTTTATTTCTCCTCGTGTTGTAATGTGCTTCTTGACCAACAGATTTGAAATAATCACAGGTTTTTCATGGCATCTAAAATGTCAGGAGTTGACCTATCAGGTTGGAAGTCCAGTTATACTCTATGTGTTTTCAAAGGTACATGTTTATCTACCATATGCATAAAAAATTGAGTTCATACATCAAGAGCATCATCCACATATCAAAGATAGATACTATATTCCAAGGAACATTACTGAGATCTTCCAGAAATTTGTCTTCATCATAATGCTTAAATGACCTATATGTTATGGTTTTAGGAGTTTGGGATTTTACAGCTGTTTTTAAGCCGGATTTTCTGGTTAGGAAAATATGGAAGTGATCACTAAGACCTATCCTAGGAATAAGTATTTTTGTCACATTTTCTTCAGTATTCGTATAGATTTGATCTATTAGAGTTTTTGAGTGGTCAGTTTCTCGTGTTGGTTGGTCCACAAATTGGGTTAGACCAAAAGTTTCTTTGAAATTCAATCAATTTCTGTTGATTATTCGTAAGATCCCAGTTGAAGTCACCTAAGTCATTTTGGTCATCAATCACTTTATTTAGTTGCTTTTCAAAATGCTCATTCCATCCGACCTTTGCAGAAGGGGACATATTGACAAAGTCCACTAAGAATTACTTTGTATTTGATTGATTTACCTGGATCCATATTGCTTCAATTTCATTCAATTCTAGATAATTTCTCCTTTCAAATGATAAACCATTTCTTTTATAAACAACAATACCTCAACCACCTGAACATCTATCACATCTGATTGGTGTGCCATAACCATCAATAAACAACAAGTTAATTGCATGATTGTCATTTAACTTTGTTTCTGTTAAACACAGAATATGTACATTATTGACCTTAGATGATAATAATAACTTCAGTTGGTCTAACTTGTTATTCATATCTTGTATATTTACATGCCCAATGTGTAGACCTTTTCCTTTAATTCCTAGATCTAATATGTCCTTAAAGTAAATATTACTAGGAGGGTCAGACTAGGAGTTTAGTTCCACTGTGACATTTTTAACATTTCTTAAAGCATTGAATTTTCACAGTGTTTGGTCTTGTGTCCATATTCCAAACAGTCATGGCATTGAATTTTCACAGTGTTTGGTCTTGTGTCCATATTCCAAACAGCCATGGCATTGAATTTTCACAGTGTTTGGTCTTGTGTCCATATTGCAAACAGTCACAGCATTGAATTTTCACAGTGTTTGGTCTTGTGTCCATATTCCAAACAGTCATGGCATTGAATTTTCACAGTGTTTGGTCTTGTGTCCATATTCCAAGCAGTCATGGCATTGAATTTTCACAGTGTTTGGTCTTGTGTCCATATTCCAAACAGCCATGGCATTGAATTTTCACAGTGTTTGGTCTTGTGTCCATATTCCAAACAGTCACAGCATTGAATTTTCACAGTGTTTGGTCTTGTGTCCATATTCCAAACAGTCATGGCATTGAATTTTCACAGTGTTTGGTCTTGTGTCCATATTCCAAACAGTCACAGCATTGAATTTTCACAGCGTTTGGTCTTGTGTCTATATTCCAAGCAGTCATGGCATTTAATTTTCACAGTGTTTGGTCTTGTGTCCATATTCCAAACAGTCACAGCATTGAATTTTCACAGTGTTTGGTCTTGTGTCCATATTGCAAACAGTCATGACATTGAATTTCACAGTGTTTGGTCTTGTGTCCATATTGCAAACAGTCATGGCATTGAATTTTCACAGTGTTTGGTCTTGTGTCCATATTCCAAACAGTCACAGCATTGAATTTTCACAGTGTTTGGTCTTGTGTCCATATTCCAAACAGTCATGGCATTGAATTTTCACAGTGTTTGGTCTTGTGTCCATATTCCAAACAGTCACAGCATTGAATTTTCACAGTGTTTGGTCTTGTGTTCATATTCCAAACAGTCATGGCATTGAATTTTCACAGTGTTTGGTCTTGTGTCCATATTCCAAACAGTCACAGCATTGAATTTTCACAGTGTTTGGTCTTGTGTCCATATTCCAAACGGTCACAGCATTGAATTTTCACAGTGTTTGGTCTTGTGTCCATATTCCAAACAGTCATGGCATTTAATTTTCACAGTGTTTGGTGTTGTGTCCATATTCCAAACAGTCATGGCATTGAATTTTCACAGTGTTTGGTCTTGTGTCCATATTCCAAACAGTCATGACATTGAATTTTCACAGTGTTTGGTCTTGTGTCCATATTCCAAACAGTCATGACATTGAATTTTCACAGTGTTTGGTCTTGTGTCCATATTCCAAACAGTCATGGCATTGAATTTTCACAGTGTTTGGTCTTGTGTCCATATTCCAAACAGTCATGACATTGAATTTTCACAGTGTTTGGTCTTGTGTCCATATTCCAAACAGTCATGGCATTGAATTTTCACAGTGTTTGGTCTTGTGTCCATATTCCAAACAGTCATGGCATTGAATTTTCACAGTGTTTGGTCTTGTGTCCATATTCCAAACAGTCATGGCATTGAATTTTCACAGTGTTTGGTCTTGTGTCCATATTCCAAACAGTCATGGCATTGAATTTTCACAGTGTTTGGTCTTGTGTCCATATTCCAAACAGTCATGGCATTGAATTTTCACAGTGTTTGGTCTTGTGTCCATATTCCAAACAGTCATGGCATTGAATTTTCACAGTGTGTCTGCATGAATCTAAGCCATGCCCAGGTTCAAAATAACACCTTCCTAGCTTGTCTGATTTGCTGAAAGTGGTATCTTGGTCCCTATCATATCCTTGAATAATGTATTTGCCTTTGAGTATTGTGACATGTTCATTTATTGCATGCAGAAAGTGTGACAGTCCCTTTTTGTTTAAATGAGTTGTGTCCTTAGTGATGAGGTGTTGACAGCACAAAGCCAGACTTTGTAACAAATGCATTTTCAATGTCAAACATTTTGTGGTCCCTTTCATTGCATAGGTGTTCTATTAAGGCATTCAAGTTTCAAACATCAGTGTCAATTCTTGGAGAAACTGTGCAAATGAACACCTTACAAAGTGGGTTGTCCAAGTAGATGTTATTCAGAATGTGGTAAATGCAGCTTTTTATGACCATGTCTGTACCTTCCACAATCAATATTCACAAACCTTCTTATTTTTCACTTGCTCAACTAGAAATGGTGAGTGAACATTTTTATTGGTTATGTGAATTTTCCAATCACTCACTTGTTTGGTTGAGTGCTGATTCACGACTGATAAGTGTTTCTCTTTAGTGAAAAGAATGTTTGGTTTTGGTTTGGTGTTTTACAGTACAGTAACACAAGTACCGCCTATACTTGCGAATAATCCAGGTCCATGCAAACAACATAGACCCTGATCTGCCTTTGCATAATGCACCAGCTGATCAAGGTCTATGTTGTTTGTTCTACTGATTAGTCCTTACAAACTGCATAGACCCAGATCTGCTGGCACATTATGCACCGGCAGATCTGGGTCTATGCAATTTGCATTTGGTATTGGCTTATATGCGAGTATATACGGTAGGTTATTTAATATTTCAGGCAATTGGAGTAATGTGCCTTGCTCAACGACAGGCCACATTAGCCGACCTGGGCTGATTCAATGGTGGGATTCGAACCTCCACCCTTTCAGTCATGAATTCAGCAGACCAACCACTGTAGCTCCTGTCTCTATTGGTCACCTGTTACGATATATGGGAGGGCACATTGGGTCTATTCAACGTCTCTGAGCCTGCAGAGGGAGAAAAGGATGTTCTATTGAGATTATTGCTGACTTTATTCATTGAAAGTCCATACTTCAGCTGGAAGTTTGTTTTCCATTTGTTTTGATGAAGCTCATACAAGCACTTCACTCTCACTCTTCAGTTCTAATAAACGCTTATCAGAGGGAGCGCAGACTGGTCTTATTTCTATCAAGATCAAGCCGAGCTCTTTCATTATAATTATATACAAAGTCAAGTTGTTATAGTCATGATATTATTCATCAACATAGTTCAACATTTTTTCATATGCTTCAAAATACTAGTACATGTATATCCTGTGTAGTGGTAGGTCAATTGTACATCAATTATGACACTTGGGGGCCTATTTTCTGTTGTGCAAAATGAAGTGACCAGTCTGCTTTGTCTGTTTCAGGCCAGACACTCAGACATACATAGAGAGGATGAAAAGAGATGAACAGGCAAAGGCTCAAGGTCAGCAGGGTGATAACAGGTCCTTTATTGCCAAATATGTGAGTACATATACATTGCTACATACAGTATTGTCTGTAATTTTTCATACACTTATTGTTAATTATTTTTCAGGAGTTCAAATAATTATAGGTAAAAATATAAATTAAAATTTTCTTGAGTGCCTACAGTTTGCACATTTTTTAGCTCTACTGGCCAGAGATCAGAAGGGCGTGTAGGCCTGTTGTCGTTTTTTCAAAGAGGCCATCACTTGTCACATTTTAAATGGACAGGTCGCCATACATAGAATACTTAAAACAGTCCAGATTCCCCCACCCCCCTTAACCAGTACCAGAAATAAGTTCCTTATAGTTCCCTCTCCTCCCTTTTTTTTTTTGGGGGGGGGGGGCAGCCTTTGAAGACACTGATCAAGTATTAGGTATGATAATGATAATCAAGAAGCATAATCAAATGGTTACATAGATATAAATGAGGTTGAGTTATCTCCCTTTAGTTCTAGACCATGAATGACTAATATTTTACTCCCATCACGACAACTGGAGATTTTGCATCCAAAAGGAGATCAAAATACCTATGTTATATTTTTCATTATAAATTTTCTCAGTGTTTATTTAACACTGGTATGATGAGGGGGGATTCTAATCTATGATACTTTACTTGACTTTGATCTTTTTTCGGACACATTAAATACCCTATTATTTATTGTTTTGTGTACAACATATACTACTGTGAAACAGTCTTGCTTGTAACAATACTTTAGTATAAGGCAGTGGTTTTCAAAGTATGGGTCATGACCCAGTATTGGGTCGCAGAATGTCAGGCAGTATTATGATTTTATGATAATATTTTCTTCAACTGGGCTGTGAGAAAAAAAGTTTGAAAACCACTGATATAAGGTGACCCTACTTATAACATGGCATGCTTGTAACATTACCTTTGTATAAGGTGACCTCACTTATAACATGGCATGCTTGTAACATTACCTTTGTATAAGGTGACCTCACTTATAACATGGCATGCTTGTCACATTACCTTAGTATAAGGTGACCCCACTTATAACCCATCATTATAACCATTATATCTCCTCTAACCACCAAGGTTTAGTTTGCAATGGGATCATCCTGATTTGGTTATGTCTTTCCATATGTCCCTCTGTCTGTCTGTCTCCATTATTTCAAACCTCCTGAGAAGCTTGTTAGCAAGGTTGTGGAAAATCCACTGAACATGCTACCTTACTGTATCCAACTGTAGATTACCTGATTAGATTTTTAGTCCATTACATCATTTTTTCAGGCATGGGCATATTGATTTGGTCCATTACATCATTTTTCAAGCATGGGCATATTGATTTGGTCCTATCCATCTGTCCATTCATCACAAGGAGCTTGTTTGTAAGACTACACAAAAACCACTCATTGTAGACAAATTAAATATGGCTAGTATGTTTGTATGCATGTATAGATGACCTGATTAGATTTTCAGGCCATTTCAGCACTTTTTCATTTTTTAAACACTTTTTGGACAATAACATTGTTAGCACAATTAAGGAAAAACCATTAGAGTTTGACAAATGAAATTTCATAGGTTTATTAGTTTTCGTACATACATGAATTGATTAGATTTTCAGGCCATTTCAGCACTTTTTCATTTTTTAAACACTTTTTGGACAATAACATTGTTAGCACTATTAAGGAAAAACCATTAGAGTTTGACAAATGAAATTTCATAGGTTTATCAGTTTTCGTACTGTACATGAACTGATTAGATTTTCAGACCATTATAATAAGATGAGTACTAAAAGTAATTACCATCTATACTTGCTTATATTAGTCAAGTCCAACTGCAAACTGCACAGACTCATAATGTGCTGATCTGGGTCTTTGCAATTTGTTAGGAGTAATCAGTAGAACAAACAACAATATATATATAGTATTATCACAGTAACGCGATCTTGATTGCTAGATCACGTCGAGTTGTCAGCATTAGAAAATCCGGATCATTACGAGACACGAAGTAATTCGGTTTATGCTTTAAGATGAAATTTGTATCCGAGAGGCTGAAATGTTTAGCAATTTCTTGTGTTTTTTCAACTTCATATATTGATTTTATTAAATTATCTGAAAATTGATAGGTATATAACAAAAATATCATTATCACAGTAAAGGAATTTTGATATTTTGATCACGTCTCGTTGTGAGCATAAAAATCCGGATATCGCTATGAACTTTGGTAATCTTTTTAGATTAGAAGTGTAGATGTACTGTTCGCTGTTCACAGTTCATCATTTTCAATGTTTTTAACATTTTCATCTGCTTGTTGTTTAAGATATATCTATGAAATTTGATATACATATTACAATAGTAGTATAGATGTGTCTTTTGCTTTTCACAATTCTTCATTTTCAATGTTTTGTTAATGTATTTATGTTTTTCTGTTCATTCTTCCATCCTTACTTCACACTTTCGTTTCTGGAGCATAACTTCAGAACTTTTGAAAATATCCCCGTGAACTTGGTACACATATTAGACTATAGTATTTGCCTATCCCCCTCCCCTGGCAGTTTTTACTACCACCCCACCCCCCAATGTGATTTTAAAAATGAAAAGCATCAAGGATATAAAAAATACACAAAACTTAGTCATTTCATTCAATATTTTATAATTTCTAACATGATTTTTGGCAGAGGGTCCCATACACTTGTAATCTTGTTTGCATTTCAAACCAAATGGGAGTTTTCATATCAGTAATACCATACCTGTTGCTGTTGCATAGCTGGTGCTTTTCCTGGTGGAAATTAACCACACTGTATGATGAGAATTCGTCCTCCCATTAGGGTGAACCAGAAGATTCCAGAACATTGATTTTAGGGTGAACCAGAAGATTCCATGCACTTTACTGCCCTTCATTCTTTTCCCGGTCTCATGGCTGTAATGTCTGCATTGTTTACATGTATGAAGATTTGCCATCACTTCATCGGTTAACAAGCGAATTTACTATATCTCTTGTGTGCATATTCTTCGTGAACATTTGGATTATACCTCTAATTTAGTTTTTTCTCTGCTAAGTTAAGCTCACTTGAGAGTTATTAGCATTTGTTCTGTACACGTTGTGTACAGCTTTGCATTTTATTCTTTGTTTTTCCCCCTTCACAGGTTATTAGTGGTTCTAATTTGGTTGTGCATTTTTCTAGCTAGGGTAGGTATTTTGTTAAATTCTCCCTATCCTTGCATCAATTGTGGTCTACAGACTCGCCTTGATTCCTATTATTGTTCATTACAAATCATTGTAATTCACATTACCTATATTGTGAATTGTGCTTTCTTTATACTTGGTAAAGCAGGTTGCACACCACTTTTTACCTTCATATCATGTGCTCAGTTATCGAACACAGGTTCTTTTTCAATTATTGTTTTTGATAGCTTTCCTCGATTTTCACCATTTTTATTAGCAACTGTACCTACTGTCTTGTTGCTAATTTAGCAGTCCCAAGCTTTCGTTTAAGCCTGGTTGATTTGATTATCTTGTATTTTTCTGTACTGAGCTTAGCATTGCTTCCTTTTTTGCCTTTAAACATTGTGAAACACCCAAGTAAGGTGACTTCTCGCTGAAATTATGAACATATTAGCATAGACTTTGTCCACACTTTACCTTGTGTTTACTTTTAGTTGCATGAAAGTTTTTTTTATAAAAATCTTCTTTTCAGCTTTCTCTTACAGAAACAATGTCTAAGCAGGGTGTGGGTAGCAAGAGGACAGTTATCCCTTCTGCAGGCTTTAGTCTCACAAAGTCTGGGATCTCGCCGAGTGTAGACGTACCTACAAAGTGAGGAAAAAGGTTCCATCCTTGTCTTCCTCAGAATTTTCGGGGTTCTTGTTCTCTGAGTTCCTTCTGTCTCAAAGAAAGATTACCCAAGTATCTTTGGAGACTCATAGTGTTAGTGGGCCCCCTACCAAGGGAGGTTATAGAACAGGCCGATGTGGTACCCCCTCCCTTTGGGTCCCCTGGCCCCTCTCACCCATTGGTGAAGGCAGCAGAGGAGGAGAGCTGGTCTTTCAATAAAGCAGTAAATGAGATTTACTGCCTCTTGCCGAGTGACCTGTGTCCCAAACCTTCAGGTTCTGGTGACTCTAAAATTCTTTCCAGTTTGGAAAAAGTTTCTGGGGAAACTCTCTACCAAATCTCTTGTTACGTCCTCACTTGGTTACGATCAAGGAGCTGTCTCAAAGGTTTAGCAAGGGCTAAGACTTTGCTAGATAATGAAGTGGGTGGTCTGTGCCCCCTCTACGTTGCAACCCTTCGTAGCTGCTTCTAGCTATAATGTTCATACCCCTTCCTGGCCCACTAAACCACCGACTTTGGATGCTGATGCAGCTGAAGTGGACATTTATATGGGGAAACTAGTGACAACTCTGGAATCCTTAGAGCAAAAGGCTAGGTCACTAGTAATCATAGCCTTGCATGCTGACCTTTTTTCAGCAGCCTTGTTCGGCCTGCTGAAAGAGGAATCTCTGTCTCTAATGGCTCTTCATTGTTTGTTGGAAGCAGTGGGAAAAATTTAAGGCATGCATTGTCGTTGTCCAAAGCCTTGTCATCGGAGCTCCACCTCCGCAAGGATGTTGCTCTGGACACTTTCAAGGTCTTACTAGAATGAAGTAATAACCTCCTGAGGGCTTCCTCCCTGGAAGCGGAGACTCTCTTTGGAGGGCTCATCCCCTCCATGACTACTCAGGATTTGAGAGATCAACAACACCGGTCCCTTGCATCCACTCCTGGCTCTTCAAAACTGGCCAAAAAGTGAAATCATCCTGACTGACCTCAGGGTCACCTAAATTCTTTAAAGCTGCACAGTCAGAATCAAAGCAACAACCCTATTTCAGAGCTCCCTGTCGGCAGTCATGCCTTAAAAGGGTGTGCTGCAAAGACCCAGGGAGGAGGTTTGCGGGCCCCTCCCCTTTCCTAAGGACAAGGGGGGACAGCCCTCAGGACTTGCTCTCTCTCCTGCAGAGTGTACCTATTCCAATAATTCCTGTTGGTGCCAGACTAAACCTCTTGTTTAGGTTTGGTCTGGTGTAACGGTCAATGGCTGGTCCTTTCTATCATAAAAGATGGCTACTGACTTCAATTTCAGAATCTCCCTCCTCTAGTAAGGTCCCCCATGGTCTTCCACCAGTTATATCTGGTACACTTAAAGGAAGAGGTTCACTACCTTCTTCAGAAGAATGCAGTAGAGAGTGTGTTAAATGACCACTCTCCGGCCTTTTCCTGGTCCCTAAGAACGGAGGAAAGTTCTGTCTAATTATCGATCTTTCCTCCCTAACAGATTTTTGCTGGAGGAACCATTAAGATGGAGACCACAGCTTCAGTCAAGAATGCCATAAGACCTGGCGATTGGGCGGTCTCCATCGATCTTCAGGATACGTGCCTTCACATCCCTATCTTTCCTCCATATTGGAAGTACCTCCGGTTTTGCTTGGATTGGGAGGTCTTCAAATTGTGAGCTCTTCCATTTGGCCTAGCTTCCGCATCCAGAATTTTTACCAGGGTCATGAGAGTAGTAGCAGGCCCATTTAAGGTCACTAGGTATCCATGTCCTCCAATATTTCAACAGTTGGTTGATCCACAATGGTCGCCTAAAGCCTCTCGGACTAGATCTGTCTCACTGTTGGTCCATAGTGACCAGGCTGGGCCCTCTGCCAAACCTAGAGAAATCAGAGCTCACTCCATCTCAAGATTTTGTCTATGTGGCGATGAATTTCCTCATGAACAGGGGATTGGTCAAGATCCTCTCTCTGTTGGAGGCACTGAGAGTAAAGACCATGTTGTCAGTTCGTCTTTTTCTCTCTCTGCTGGGGACCTTGAACTCCTCAGTGGACTTGGATCAGCTTGGCAGAATGCACTTGCATCCACTCCAGTTTCTCCTTTTGGGGGTGTTGAAACCTGGATTTCCACCATAATTTGATTTGGTGACAAATCAGAACCAGTTTCTGGCTGGAGTCCCCACGCACCCACCTAACCCAACTCCTACCTGTTCGTAGACGCACCTGATTCAGGGTAAGGCGCTTATCTAGAGGCGGAATGACTGATTCTTCAGGATTCATGGTTCCAGGAAGAATCTAGCCTCCACATCAACAATTTTGATATTAGGGCAGTGTTCTTAGCCCTTCAGGTGTGCATCCACCAAATAAGAGGTCGCTGCGTGATGGTCTCTGATGACAATACATCGGTGGTGGTGTACCTCAGAAGACAAGGAGGCACACATGCACCTTCTCTCTGCGAGGAGGTTTGGAACCTCCTTTGTGGGCAACTTCAGAAGGAATTGCCCTCTCAATTTGCCGCATTCCAGGCAAAAAGAATATTTTGGCAGACAGTCTGTCTCATGGATATGTAGCTCCACCAATCCATAGGAGACTCACTGTTCCAACTTTGGGGAACTCCTTTGGTGGACTTGTTTGCCACCAAGCTAAACAACAAGCTCCCCTTTAACGTTTCCCCAGTCCCCGACCAGAGGGCCTGGGCAGTGGATGCTTTCAGCCTGAAGTGGGATCATCTGTTTGCTTATGCCTTTCCACCTTTCAGGATGATCCCACAGGTTCTACACAAAGTCAGGCACTCGACTGCTCAGCTCATTTTGATCGCCCCTCTGTGGCCCCAACGATTGTGATTCAACGATCTTCTTGATATACTGGTCGACCATCCTAATACCTTACCTCAAAGGAGGGACCTCCTGTCACAGCACAGGGGCTCTCTCCTACACAACAGCCCGCAGATTCTCCACCTTCACGCTTGACTCATCTCAGACAATCTTTTCGCAAAGAAAAGTTTTTGATTAAAGTTGCCAAGTGCATCATTCAGTCCAGGAGAAGATCAACATGTAAGGTGTATGATGCCCAATGGAGAACCTTTTGTGATTAGTGTAGTAGAAAATGTGTCAATCCTAGCTGTCCCTTTATGAGTGCAGTGTCTGATTTTCTTCTCTTCCTTTTCGAAGAGAAACAATGCTCTATTTCTACTATTAAGGGCTCAAATTTTCTAAAGGCCCAGGCATCGGGACAGATTCTCACTTAGCAGACTTGATCAGGTATTTCGAGCTGCAAGGACCAGTGTCTAGCTCTCTAATGCCTAAATGGAATCTTTCTTGTGTTTTGTGGTCTCTTAATAACTCCCCCTATGAAACTTTGAGTGAAGCTTCCTTCGAGAACCTTACCCTCAAGACAGTTTTTTTGCTCTCCTTAGTGTCTGAGAGACGAAGGTGCAAGCTTCATGCCCTATCCATAGAGCAGAGCTGTATCAGGTTCAGTGGGAATTATGAGTCAGTTTCTCTCCTTTGCCAAGCAGTTTTTTTTTTGCTAAAAACCAGCTTCCATCGGTTGCACCACTCCCAATTGAGATCCCCAGTCTCAGCTGTATCTGTGCTGGGGATGAACAAGATAGAATTTTGTGTCCAATTAGGGATTAATGTTTTTATTTGGCAGCCTCTAAAGGTAGAAGGAAGGGTAGGAAGCGACTTTTCCTCCCCATTAAAGGTTTAACTGATATTTCAGCTTCCACCATTTCTAGGTGGATTGCATTAACTATCAAGAGAGCTTAGCAGTCCCTTACCAATAGGAACCTTTCTTTTATGAAAATTAAAGCCTATGAGGTTTGAGCCATTGCTGTCTCATGGACCTATCTAACTCATTTGTCTTTGGATGATGTGATGAAAGTGTCGTTTTGGTGCTGACACTACTTTCTTCATTTATCTTTGCTCGCTAGCTCACCAAAGTGAAGGCATTTTCTTCTTGCACCTTATCGTCACTCAGAAAGTGGCCCGTGCAGATTCCATCTCGCAGTAGTCTCCTACTCTATAATGAGGGTGAGTTCTCCTTGTGTTTGTTTTTATTTGCCAGTTGTGGGATCATCGGCCTCCCACCAAACTGACAAACTGAGCTATGCAATAACAACAGGTATGGCATTACTGATATTAAAATGTATTTTTTTTGGGGGGGGGGGTAAAACCAATTTTAATGATGTAATACTTACCTATTGCTATTGCCAGATTCCCTCCTCCCACCCCTCACTGATGTCCGACTAAGTTGGGCTGCTCCCTAGGAAAAGAATGAAGGGCGGTAAAGTGCATTGGCAGTGTGTGTGGGGTGTCCCAGGGGCAATCCAATGTTCTAGAATCTTGGTTCACCCTAATGGGAGAATGGATTCTCATTGTACGGTCAGGGTATTTTCCACCCGGAAAAGTACCACTATATAATAGCAACAGGTAAGTATTACATCATTAAAATTAGTTTTACCCCCACCCCAACCCCCCCAAAAAACTACATTTTCAGTGTAAACCTTACTGTTCTTTTCCAGTTCCTGGAAAAGTCCATTTTCAGTGAAGGGGTGAGGTTCCTAGGACTACACATACATAGAAAAGAAAAACTGCATTGTCTGCATCCAGTATTTGCAATGGCTAATTTTAATATTTCTCCAAGACTTTGAACTACATCACTCCTGTTTGAAAAAAAATTGATTCTCCCATGCAAATATGGATGCCATGTTAGTAAAGAAACTCTCGTTTGGTTTGAAACGCAAACAATATGACAGTGTTACGGACCCCATGGCGACAGTTGGGTTAAAAATTATAAATTAATGAATGAATTACTAAGTTGTGTTCCTTTTTTTTATATCATTGAAACTTTTCATTTTTTAAATTGGTAGTGGGGTACAAACTGCCAGGGGATAGGTGAGTACTATCATGGAGTAGATGTGCCTTTTGCTGTTAACAGTTTGTCAGTTTCAGTATTTTTATTGGGTTTTTCTTCTTCCAATTATCCATCTAGCCATTATTCACACTTTTGTTTCTGGAGGAAAACTTATGATGTCTATCACTTCCCTGTATACATTGTAAATACAAATGCCTCATTGTGAAATCTTCGACAAATCCTTCCTTCACATGACACACATTTTGTTGAGGCAGGGGATATATATGACTCCATCTTCTTGTAGAAATTGACATTGTACAGTTATTTCTGTTCTTGGAGTATCAGGAGGGACAGACTTTTTAATTGTCTATTGGGGGCTTGGAACTTTCTTTCAAACCAGGGTATTTTTTTTTCTTTTAAGATAATTTTTTTTTTCTCCAACTAATATATATCATTATAACACAGTTCTGGATATAATGCTGTGCTACTATGGATACCATGACCAAAATCATACCAATGTATAACAAGAGAATTGAAAGAAAACAATGTGAATCTTAGTCTTATATCTTCATTTCCTTTTCAAAACACCATTATTTTAACAAAATTAATAGTGCCCGCTATACCACGGTTCTGTATATTACATTATTCTCAGTATATCGCAATTTCATATATATCGCAGATCTCTGTATAATGAAGTTTGGTATATAACGTGGTCAACAATGCAGAACCTGACTGCTGCATTTTACTGAGGGATAGCTCTAATTAGTTCTTTTTCTCTATGCATCAGAGCAAGAATATTTTGTTCAAACTGTTTGGTGGCCAGATTTAAAAAAAAAAAAAAAAATGTCCTAAGCCGCTGCCCTTGCAGATAAATGGTTGGTCCCTAAGGTGCTTGGATAGTAAAACATTGTGATGACTGTTAATGAAGGTCATGCAGAAATTAGCATAGGACATGTATTTTGATATGCGTCAGGTGCAATATACAGCTTTTGTTTTTAATAGCTTACACAAATTTCTAATAAGATACAATCTCCCCAACCCACAAACCACCCATCTTATTCTCTACCAACTCATCAAATGAAATAAATCATAAAAATTGTTTTTTGTTTAATTTCCTCTTCTTTATTTTCGGTGAATATTTAATGGAAACCATATTTAAAACTTGAATTTAGAGATGCATAGAGATTGTTGATGAAGCTACAGAGAAAAACCTTCATTTGATAATTATATTAAACTGTGGTGTCAACAATAATCTGTTTTCTGTTGCACTGGTTAGAATGTTTACTGCTAATGCACTTGGTAAATTGGTTCAGCTGTTCTTCGAATGTCAGGGTAACTGTATAACACAGACAGCTGGAAAATAATAATCAGGAAGGAAACTTTCTGATGGTCATAAATGTTTCTTTGCCTTTGTTTTCCTGTCACAGGAAGGGGTATATGTCTCCTTTGTGGGAGTCCAATCATTTTTGTAAGAAGGATGGTTATTTCTTGACAGTTAAAGCACACTTATACTGCTGTAATGATGGCAACATTACTATAAGCCACATTTACCATTATTTGCAGTTCTTCGGGACTCAGAGAAAAAAATATGAAGCACATGAGCAAAATCTTTTTTTTAAAATGTTTTTCTTCATAAATTTAAATTTTCAGAGACAAAAGAGTCACTCTTGTGCTAGGGTTAAGTTTTATTTCCTGGGTTGGAAATAGCTGTCAATATGTCCATCTGTCTGTAAATATTTGAAAACATCATTATGAAGCTAAGACAATTCATTCTGCAACATGCTCACTCAACCTTTTTACTTTGGGGTCAAGGTCACTTGTTTTACAACAATGCTTTTTAGCCATGGTCAAGGAGCTTTCTCAAAGGTTTTGTAGGGGCCAGGAGTTTGCTAGCAGCATGGGGGGTCTGTTCCCCTCTCTACGTTGAGACCTCGGGTCTCTGCTTCTAGCTATAGGGTTCACACTCCTGCCTGGCCCCTTAAACCTCCCACTTTGGATGCCGGAGCATCTCAAGTGGGTATTTCTTCGTGGACCTGTGCCCACCTTCTAGTCAAGACACTGGAGGACTTAGAGTTTAAGGCTAGGTCACTGGTCAGCATAGCCTCACATTTTTTACTGCCTCATTCAGCCTAATGAAGGAGGACTCCCTGTCACCAGGCACATTTCAGCACTTGCTGGAGGCAGTGTCCAAAACTTATCTGCATGTCTTGTCAATGGGATTGTCAGCGGAGCTTCTCCAGCTCTGCAGGGATGTTGCTTTGGACATTTCCAAGGTCTTACTGGACCACAGTAAGAACCTTCTGTGGACTGCTTCCCTGGAGGCAGAGATGTTCTTTGGAGGTCTCATTCCTTCCCAGAACCTGAGGGACCAGCAATACCTGTCCCTCGCATCCACTCCTTGCTCCGTCAAAACCGGCCAAGAAGCAGGGTCACCCTGACCACCTCCCAGGGGCTATCAGCGAAGTTCTTCATCGCCATGCAGCCCCAGTCCAAACAGCAACCCCAATTCAGACCTCCCTCTTGACAGTCACTCTCTAGCAGGGGTCACCGGAGAAGCCAAGGGAGGAAGTTTGCGGGTCCTTCTCCGTTTCCTATAAGATTAATTCCCATCATAGAGATGAGGGTAATTTCCGTCCTGGAAAGAGTAAGCTACAAAATAGCAACAGGTAAGTATTATATCGTCAAAAAATTAGTTCCTCCCCTCCCAACTACATTTTAAAAAATACTTCTTATAGTATGCAGTTGGTCAACAATGAAAAAGGTTCCAATCTGACCTCCAACATGGCTGCAATGGTACCATCTTGAAAATCTTGCCATTTGCTTCTCATTTGAATTGGGGTTTCCACTAAAATACTTCTTACAATATGTAGTTTGTCTTTAATAAAAATGATACCAATCTGATATCCAGCTTTCTGAAAACCTTTCTATTGCTATTCCTCCTGAATGGATAGTAAAATTGACATGGGATTTTCACTAAAACATTTTTTGTCCTAAATGAAAATGTTCTGATCTTACCTCCAACATGGCTGCCATTGTGGTCATCTTGAAAATCTTGCTATTGCTACTCATCCAGAATGTGTGGTCATATTGACATGGGCTGTCACAGAAACATTTTTTACAATATGTACTTAAAGGATGCTGGTGTAACTTCCAACATGGAAATCATGGTGGTCATCTTGAAAATCTCATTATCACTATACTCCTTATGAATAGATGGTTTCATTGACATGGATTTTTGATAAAAAAAAAATACTTCTTGCAATATGTAGTTGTTCCTCAAAGAACATGGTAAATTACTGCAAATTGGTTTTCTTGATAATAATTATTCTTGTTTGCAAAAACTGAGATATTTGTCAGTACTTGAAATAATTGATTGGGTAATGGGTCCTAGTGTTTGTCAGTACTTGAATTCATTGATTGGGTAATGGGTCCTAGTGTTTGTCAGTACTTGAATTCATTGATTGGGTAATGGGTCCTAGTGTTTGTCAGTACTTGAATTCATTGATTGGGTAATGGGTTCTAGTGTTTGTCAGTACAGTACTTGAAATCATTGATTGGGTAATGGGTCCTAGTGTTTGTCAGTACTTGAATTCATTGATTGGGTAATGGACCCTAGTGTTTGTCAGTACTTTTAATTCATTGATTAGGTAATGGGTCCTAGTGTTTGTCAGTACTTTTAATTCATTGATTAGGTAATGGGTCCTAGTGTTTGTCAGTACTTGAATTCATTGATTGGGTAATGGGCCTTAGTGTTTGTCAGTACTTGAATTCATTGATTGGGTAATGGGTCCTATTGTTTCAACAGAAGGAATATTGGTTGTCAGCTTTAAATTTGTGGTTTGTAGCAACCAGGAAATCCACAAAACTGGTACCCCATTAAAAATAGTAAATTTTCAGTACTTACTTTTCAGCTAATAACTAATATTCATGTTATGGATGAATGTTTAAAGCATAGTTTTTATATGAATCATTCAGTTTATTTGTATAGCATTGTCTCCAAACATTTATTTTAGAAATTTGATTTCTTCATTGCTTTTATAAATAAATGTCCTTTCACATTCCTACCTGGAAGTTATGCAAAATTTGGAGGGAAATTTGTTAGGTTAACTTCAAAATATTGCTGAAGTCTCAAAATAAATTCATTGTGATGATTTCCAAAGGTACCTAATGACCTTGGTAACAAATTACAATATTTGCCAGGTGCCTTCACTAAATATCATGTATGTTTTTTTTTTTTTTTTTTTTTTTTAACTCTGCTAATTTCAAGGAAAATTAAGTAATCAGTATTTAGGTAGGTTAATTTAAGCATCATATATTTTTAATAATAATAATAATAATAATAATAATAATAATAATAATAATAGTAATGATAATAATGATTTATGACTTACATCACTTATTCTAGAAGATGGGAGCAGGGGCATCCATGTCCTGTGGACACATTTGTAGTTTTTACTTGGTCATAACTGTTCCCTATTGATTTTTGGTCAAGAAGAGGGTTCCATGCAAAGTATTCATAGAGTAATTTTGCAGGTTAGGGAATGTATTCAATTTGCTATGTCATTGGTATATTTTTATGTTACCTAAATCTTGCCAATTATCTTATTTGTGGTGAGTCTCGATGCAATCATGATCATTGTTAGTGCTTCCTAATTAGATGCAAATTGAGATTGATTATTGGTCCATTATAATCAATGAAAACCTTTCACAGCACTAACAAGTGAATTTATATCATTGAGTGTCCTGCAAGAATCACAGATTTCATTTTCTAGCTAACACCCTTTGCACAAAGATTTAGCTCAATCAACATCTTGATTTTATTATAAATTAGGTCAACCCTAATCCCTAATGCAGGGTACAGTGTTTGCTCATCAGAACAAATATTGAACAGAACCCCATGATGTCTTGCATGCAGTGTGATGATGTATGACTTTTGAAAGCTTTAGCACAAATTTGTTTGTTAAAAATTGTTGGCAACAATAAAAAAATCTGCCTGTTGTTGCAATCAGAAATTAATGATATCACTGTGGCAGGCAAAACAATAAACTGCAGAACACCTTCAGCCACTTACTCATAGTTATTCAAGTAAAAAAAAAACTTGAAATGTGTCTAAAGGACACAAGTACCCTTGCTAATGTGGTGTAATTATACAAACCATTGTTACTCATAGTTATTCCAGTAAAAATAAAACTTGAATGTGTCTAAAGGACACAAGTACCCTTGCCAATGTGGTGTAATTATACAAACCATTGTTACTCACAGTTATTCAAGTGAAAATAAAAGTTGAAATGTGTCTAAAGGACACAAGTACCCTTGCCAATGTGGTGTAATTATACAAACCATTGTTCAAGATACAGTCTGAAATTTCTAAGTAAAAGGAGGCCATTACTCAGTAAAATTTAGACAAGTGCAAATCATTAAAAATCAATTTAATAGTAGCAGTTACTTATCCCATCGCTGTTGCTTAGCTATCCTATTTTCGTGCTGAAAAACCACTGTCCGTTCGATGTGAATACATTCTCCCACAGAGTGGAGAAAGGTCATTATGACCTTTGCACTCCAGTCTGTATGTCGCATGGGTCATGCACAGAACTGTCATCTTTTTGATGGACACCATACTGTGTAGACATTTGCCTGAAATCATCACCAGAGAAATTTTGCTTGTAGCAACTTAACCACATTAGTGGTCTCCAATCTGCATTTCATAATTAAGTCTCAGTGTTACACTATCCGTTCCATATTTTATTCTGTATGGTAATCTTTCTCCCATTTAGAACTTAGTTCTTTAAGGGGCCTCTTAGGCTACCTCGTGTATTCCACCCTTTAGGGGTGGGAACACTCTCCTACTTTACTGATATACAACTGAGGAACGGGTAAGTCCCAGTTTTGTGGAAAATAACAAGCCCTGCCTAAAACACAGAGGACAGCGTACACCTCTCCCTTGATAACTCACGCACAACGGGGTCAAAAAACATAGACCGCACTATACACGAGGGCGCGAGTTACCGAGGGACCTAAAAAAATTAAGGGGATGCCATTCCCGCTGGACATCGAGAAAACCGCACCGGGGGGGGGGGGTAACGGGGCTGTTTAATGGCTGAATACTCATTTAATAATTCCATTGGGAATAATTGTCAATAAAGAGCTTTTTTCTAATGTAGTTGTTTGCTTTTCTGTATAAATTACCTTAATTTTCAAGATATCGAACCTCTGAAAGATCATTAACAACATTAGTCCAAGCGGTTTCAACAACACGTGTACGCGAAAACATTGTGTATTACGTCACTGCTTTTTGTTGTTGTCGATTCACAACTAAACAAAATTCCTTTTTTCAAATACTAGGGACATTTATTTCGTGAAACAATCGTCAACGTCGAACTCGATTTATTTATTGTTCTATTAATAAAATATGGATGCCGTGATTTCATATCAAGTAACAGTGAAACTTTGTCTCATCTTTGAGGAAATCCCTGTGTAGCAAGTTAGAAATTTTAAGTTCAATACAAAATCTGGAACTCACTTCTATGTAATGAACCGTATCTGTAAAACAAAGCTTTTTATTCTCCAAGTACTCATTTGGATTGGTTGCCTTACTATCTTTGATCACATTTGTGAATGAGTAGGCTAATTTAAGGTAGTTCAAATATATTATTTACATAATTATATTTATAACAGTGTTCGATTGATCAATTGAAATGAGTTGACCTGACACACAGCCATGACCGCTAGCTGTTACGCAGGCAGGATTTGCACACCTTTTAACTTTTCTGTTTTTCCACCCCCTTTCTTTGATTTTTGATACAAAAAACATAATTAATGTGATAATACGAAGCAGGTGTGCTACAACACAACAAATACTTCCGCAAGTCGGAGATAAAAAAAACGGTCTGAACTTAATTAGGTTCTCACGGAAATGCTCGTAGCGATAGCTGGGTCGGTTGAATTATATTTTTCACATTTGAATACAAGAGGGCATATTGCATTTATGATGATTACACTGAAACCGAATTAAAAGATAGAACTAAAACACCAATTTCACTTGACACAACTTATTTAATTGGTATTTATTATTAAAGTGTTGCCACCAGTAGTATTAGTGACGTTTTCATTGATCGAAATTTCATCGAATATTTTTATTTATAGTGTACTGAGAACATTGTTTGGAAAGAATATTGAACAAAATATATGACTTCTTATTAAAAGTTGAAAATTTCATGATGTTGATTCAAATTTCCGGGTACTAACCACTGTTTTTGACAATAAAACGAGCGATATATCAAGGTTTCATTTAATAATTTTGATCGCGATTTTTTTTACCTGCAACAAATGGGGGCCATTTTTTATATATTTTTGTTGTTGTGTATTTTCTAGTTTTAAAAAATGGGATCCACGCCTGACCCCGCGTAATAAGTGGGTTCGCGAGTTATCCGAGCGCGAGTTATCGAGGGAGCAGTGTATTCCTCTCTCTATCTTCAAAAAGTGAAATTATCAATAAATTTTCATGTCGTATATTATTAATGTTCACACCACGATTGTGTTGTCATTGCATTTGTGTCTGCATGTTTCTCTAATAAAGTTCACAGTGTGAAATATCTTACTTTTCTACAGGAAAAAGACAGGTTTATTTCTAAGAGGTCAAATCTATTATTTACCTGGTGCATACAGTGTACTTAGTGCATACAGTGGTGAACGTGGTATGCACTGCATACAACCAGGTGAGTTTAGCGTGACACAGCCAGGTGTGTTTAGCGTGACATTCATTCAATATTGTCATTATCTATTCTTCAGAATAATGTCAGGACAGTCTGTGGGGCAGTGGGGCCACAAGAAGGGTCCTTGGGACACTCACCCAGACTGCATAAAGTGCTCAAAGTGCACATGGAAAAATTGTTGTGCACTTTGCAATTTATGGCCTTCTGGAACTTGGAATCTAGTTGATTCCAGATGTACTTATCGAGGGCAGAGGAATCTTCCCTCCCCCTCATCTTCAGATTTTTCTGGATTCTCTCTTAGGTCTCAGCTTTTGGGACCAACTTCTTTGATGGCCTTTGAGGCCCCTCTAGAAATAGGGACTGGACCTTCGAGGAGTCGATCGCCTCACCCGACAGGGAGGAGAAGACAAACATTTTTCACATTCAAGACAGTGTGTATGCCTCAGGTAGTGGGATGCTCCCTCCCATTAGGGAGGTGGACCACCATGACCAGCGGGTTGCTCCCTCACGGCAGTGAAGTAGAACACCGCTACAGTGGGTTGCTTCCTTCCATTAGGTTGATAGAGCACCGCAACAGCGGGTTGTGTCCTCCTATTAGGGATGTAGAGCAACATGACAGCAAATTGTTTCCTCACTTTTCTCATCTCATGCTTACGGCAGTGTGTTGCTCCCTCCCACTTGGGAGGTAATGCACTGCTTCCATCACTTTCGGGGTAGTGTATTGCCACCCCACCCCCCACCCCCCGAGTGGGGAGATCAGCACCGCACCCCCTGAGTGATGTATCAGTTGAAGATGAGGTCTTCTCTCATTATCACTCATCAGCCTCACAATATGGGGATAGGAAACGGACCGAGTTCCCCCATCTCCTGTCCCATCCTGTGCAGGATTTGGGAGTCTGCCCGCCGGGCTCAGACTAGGGAAGGGGAATGGATCAGCATTCCCACTTCCTATTATCCCAATGAACCCTTACGGGATGTGAGATCATCCACCTCAGGACCCTTGGTCCATTATGCCCCCGTGGGCTACTGGACCTTGCCCTCACGCTTGAGATGATGCTGTGGCTCGTATCCCACCATCACCTCCTCACCAGGTGGCCCCAATGCGGAAGGCTAGAGGTGTCGCATCATCCAGGGTAGACAGGCGTTCTTGCCGCCCCACTGGAACTCGCGCTGAACTACGGGCTGTGGTGCAGAGTGCTCATATGCCCCCTCCACCATCGAGGGACATAGCGATGCCCACCCAATCTCAGACTCAGAGTATACTAGATGATGATGATGCCCACTCTATTCTCATTGACTCAAATGAGTTAGAGACAGAAGCAGCGGCACTGACACCTTCTCTTAGGCCCACCCTTCCTCTCATTTGGTGGAGGAGGAAGAGGTCTGGTCCTTTGATAAGGTGGTAAATGAAGCCTCTTACCTCTGGAAATGTGCCCCAAACCATCTGATGCACAATCAAAAAAGATCCTTTCCATTTTGGAAACGATCTCTTGGGAGCACACACAACCAGACCTCTTGCTTTTCCCTCATTCCCGAACAGTTAAGGAACTCTTGCAGAGGTTTTCGCTAGGCCAAAACATTGCTCTGCAACACCGAGGGTGGTCTGTCCCTTCCTCGACATTGAGACCCCTGGTCTCCTCCACCAGCTACCAGGTACATTCCCCGAAGTGTCCTACCAAACCTCCACAATTGGACGCCGATGTGGCCTAAGTTGCTATTTTTATGAGCGCCTGAGCACACCTTCCCATATAAACAATTGATGCCATGGAGCAGAAAACCCAGTTACTTGTAATCATAGCTTCGCATACCGACCTATTCCCAGCAACTTCATTTAGTATGCTGAGAGAGGCCTCTTTGAATCCAGCTGCATTACAACATGCTGGAAGCTGTGGCCAAGACGTCCCGGCATGCGCTTTCTGTTGCAATGGCATTATCAGCGGAATTTCTGCACATCCGCCGTAACATTGCAAGGTCTGCTCCACTAGAAGCTTGCTGGATCATCAACATCGATCCTTTACATCCACTCCAGGCCCATCACAATCAGCCAGGAAGCATGTCAATGCTAATTGCTCTCAGGGGCCATCCGCCAAGTTCTTCAAGCAGACGCAGCCCCTGTCCAATCCACAACCTCAAACTAGACTTCCTCCTCATCCGTTGGGTCCACGGCACCCAGGTTGCCACAGACCCAAAAAGAGGAAGTTCTCAAATCCTCCATCCTTTCCCACCAGAGAAAAGTGGGGAGACAGTCCAAAGGGTTCAAACCCCTCTCCTGCCGTGTATCCCCCTCCTGAACGTCCCCGTAGGTGCTCGCCTAGGCCTCTTTTCAGAGGCTTGGTCAAGCATCAGAAACAATGGGTGGGTCCTCTCTCTTGTGAACGAGGGTTATCAACTCCAGTTTCGAGAACAACCCCCACTATCAAGGACCCCATTTTCTTTCCCCAGTCCAGTCTGGTGAAATTGAGGGAAGAGGTACACACCCTTTTGCAGAAAAGGGCAGTCGAGATGGTCCTGAACAATCAGTCTCCTGCCTTCTACTCTCGCATCTTCCTGGTCACCAAGAAAAATGAGAAATTTTGTATTATTATCGATCTCTCCCTACTCAACCAGTTTCTTCTGGAGGAACCCTTCAAGATGGAGACAACCTCTTCGATGCGGAACACACTTCGTCAGTCTGATTGGGTGGTCTCCATCGATCTTCGGATGCCTATTTGCACATTCCGATTTTTTCTTCACACCACAAATACCTCTGGTTTTGCTTAGACCAGGAAATTTTTCAATTCTGGGTTCTGCCGTTGGGAATCTTTTCCGCACCCAGTCTTCACCCTAATTATGGGAGTGGTTGTGGCCTAACTTCGATTACTGCGAACACTAAATCTCTAGTATTTCGATGACTGGTTGATCCACAATGTCGAGGTTAAGTCCCTTCATCAGGATCTGTTCCATTCTTGGTCCGCCATAACTCGGTTGGGTCTTTTACCCAACCTCGAGAAGTCAGAACTCATTCCATCACAGGACTTTGGTTACGTGAGGATGAATTTCATCATGAACCAGAACTTAGTCCAAGTTTAACTGGATCGGGCAGATAGAATCCTGGCTCTCATGTTATTGTTGTTGTTATTGGCATCAGTGTTAAGTTCTTGCATTTAGCCCAGTTTATTTGACACTGTTGTATATATAGTTGTGAAACTTAGATAGATTTATTCATCTTGGAATTGAGGCAGTACTTACCATGGGCAAAAAGTAGGCTGCTTTTCATGCTTTGGTGATTTCATTGAGTTTTTACATTTAGCTTAAATTATATGACACCTTTGTATGTACAGTCATGAAACATTATGGGTATATTCGTCTTGGAGGTACTAGCCACCATGGTAAAAAGTACTAGCCACCATGGTAAAAAGTCTATCATGATGACCTACTTTTCACACTCCAGCGATGATGTTGTTTTTGCATTTAGTTCATTTGATTTGTCACTGTTGCATGTACAGTTATGAAACTTGATGAACGTATTCATCTTCTAGGGTACTATTCAGCACGGGAAAGAGCTGGTGGCAGTGACTTTCTTTTCACACTTCAGCGATTATGTTGTTTTTGCATTTAACTCATTTCCTTGTATAATGTCGTGTGTACAGCCATGGAATTTGATGGATGTATTTATATTATGAATATTAATCACCTCATTGATCTACTGTTAATGTCACAGTGACTTACTTTTTTTTTGCTGTAGTGATTGAACAAGGTTTATGGATTATGCCATGGCTGGCAGGTGAGATATCTGCATTCTGTAGAATTTTTGTTGTTAAGAGTTATTGCTTTTTTTTTACTTGGAGCTGGTTGTAGTATTAAACAGAATATTGTGAATACATCTAGCCTCACAGTTTTCAATGGATTGCCATGAAACTTTATACATGTTAAGGTCATCATCTGAAGATCTGCATATCCACAAATTACTGCACTATCAGATTTTGATTGGGAGCTGCAGTACATGTAGCTCAATTGGTAGAATGTTTTACTCAGAGTCATAATCCAATTGTTGTGGGTTTAATACCAACCTATGCCAATCAAGGTTGACTGCCTCTGTGTGACCTTAGAAAAGGCACTTACATATAGCCCCCCATGATATAGCCAATAAAGTGTCAAAAGTGCAGTTAAATCAACAAACCAACCAGATTTTTGTTATTGCTCTTTTTGTCCTGCAGCTGAATCCAATGTTCAACACAATTTTGTGAATGGAACTTGTTTTGGAGTTTTTTATTAATTGCTGTGAGGGATGGCACATATTACAGTCATTATCTAAAGATGTACATGCAGTATGGACAAATCTTTGTGCTTTTGCCATTTTTGTAAGAGTTATTGCTCTTTGTGACATGCAGCTGGATGCAGTATGACAGAATTTTGTAAAGGCAACTACTCTAATAGCTGCCATTGGATTGTTGTGAAACTTAATGTATACGATGGTCATCATCAGAAGATATGCATGTTGATCAATCATTGATCTCACACTATTTTCAGAATAGTTATATACACTTTTTTTTACTTTAGACCTCTCTCCATCATGGTGGTAAGAATAGGATGTGGGAGAGGCAGGCGTTTATTTACAGGAGCAAAATCGCTCATCAAGTTACTTGTCCTCTCCCACCCACCCCTCTCAGGATAAAAATCCCAGTTCAAACCCTGAATATTACAGGAGTAAAAGGATGAAAAAACATGTATAATTCAGATTGTGATTTTTTAAATGTTTTTTTACCTTTCATACTAACTCAGTGTAATTAGTGCTGTAAATATTTAGTTATTCAGACCAGATGATCCTCCATTTAATCAACAATGTATTACTGTGGGGTTTTTTTTTTTTTTTTTAAATGAAAAATGTTTTAATCATTAAGTTTATTTCAGCATCATACCAGGCATTTGCTGGATTGTTAATCAAAGCAATTTTTGTAACATAAAGGTATCAGTTCATACTTTGATGCTAGTTTTTATTATAGTATGCAGCACTGCATTCTTGCAACTTGGAAGTGGCCTTCATATGTGCCATTTTAATATGCTAGTTTTTATTATAGTATGCAGCACTGCATTCTTGCAACTTGGAAGTGGCCTTCATATGTGCCATTTTAATATGCTAGTTTTTATTATAGTATGCAGCACTGCATTCTTGCAACTTGGAAGTGGCCTTCATATGTGCCATTTTAATATGCTAGTTTTTATTATAGTATGCACCACTGCATTCTTGCAACTTGGAAGTGGCCTTCATATGTGCCATTTTAATATGCGAATTTATATGACCCAAAATCCACAGGCAATTAAGTAATTGTCTAATCTTTTAGTTAACAGTCTTTTTAGAAAATTTATTGCCCATTTGGTCAATAACCACCTACCAGTGTACTGAAATTTCATTGATTTGTTCAATGACAAGCCTTTAATCAATCAGGGTAATCATGTGTTTCATGGTGTCTACTTTTATGTTGCACTTTTTAATATCCTCTCAGCAGTTATTATCCCACAAGACTCTAAACAACACAATTTCCTAAGCAGATGCTCAATTGATTTATCGATCAAGAAATTGTGTCATCTTACTTGTGCAAAAGTAGATGTACTCTTACTGTATGTTTTTGCCATTGTGTAGTAAACACCTATGTACATTCATGTACCATCTGTGCTCACTTATAAGTTGAGCCAAACTACAAACTGCACAGACCCAGATCTGCCGTCTCGGAATGTGCTTGCAGATCTGGGTCCATGCAGTTTGTTCGGAGTAATTAGTAGAACAAACAACACCGATTCTTATCTAATGGTGCATTATGTGATGGCAGATCAGGGTCTATTTTGTTTGCAGTTGGACTCTACTTATACACAAGTATATATGGTATGTTGGCTATGAAATCATTGAGGCAAATCTAATTTAGGAAGAGCCTGAATTGCTGATTCACCAATGATAAAGATGTTATCATATTTGTTGACGAACTTCCCTTGCAGTCATTGATGACAGGAACAGGTGCACTACAAAAAAAATACCCCAAAATTTCTGCTGCTTATTACTAGGTTGTTTTGTTTATAGAAAAGAATTGATAGTAATGGCTTTACTCTTCTCATTGTAAATATGACAACATTCATGTTGATTAAATTGATCGATGTTCACTACAATGGCCTTCAATAGTCATTTATCTTCTAATTACTGTAGATGGCACCATATGAAAAGCTGACCCATTTCATTCTTATTAACACTAATCCTATCCTAATTTAATTTTGAAATACCAGGTCCACTTTTATTTTAGCTTTACTCGTCATAAACCAGAAGAGCTTTTGGGATGCCCTGTTGTTTGTTGTCAATACCGCTGATGTTATCTCTACTCCCCCTAAACTACTTAGACGATTGCCAAGAAACTTTACACACACATTGATTTCAAGGTCTAGCAGGTCCTGATGAAAATGCTGCTTCTTGGACAGACAATATAACTGCCACAGCAGTCATGTTGAAATTCTTTATATTGCTACTCCTCCTGAACCGATGGTCACGTCAGCATGGGTTTTCACTAAAAGACTTCTTATGATGTCTTGTTGGTTCAAAATGAAATGGTGGCAATGTGACATCCAATATGGCATGGCATGAGTTATTGCTTCTCCTCCTGAATGTTAAGGCATATCGACATGGAGCTTTCATCAGAAGACTTCTTCTGATGTCCAGTTGGTCCTAAATGAAAATGGTGCAGAATGTGACTGCCAATATGGTCAGCAGGGCAGCAATCTTGAAAATCTTATCAACCGTTCTACTGAATGGATGTTCATATCAGCATGGGGTTTTCACTAAAAAAAATTATGATCACTACTTGATCCAGAATGAAAATGGTGCCAATCTGACATCCAATATGGCCACCATGGCATCCATCTTGAAAATCTTGTAATTGCTACTTTCCTCCTGAACTGATGGCCCTAAATGAAAATGGTGTTGATCAGACATCCAATAGGGCTACCATGACAGCCATCTTTAAAATCTTGTTATCGTTACTCCTCTTAAATGGAATGTCATATCAACATAAGGCTTTGACTTCATATGATGTCTTGTTGATCCTAAATGAAATTGGTGCTGATCTTACATTCAATATAGCCATCTTGAAAATCTTGTTATTGCTCCAGAATATCAGAAGTATGTTCAACACTGAGCAGTTTAAAAGAAGAAATGGTCTTATCTTATTTTCTTTAAAATTCTTTTTGGCCAGTAGAGTGTCAGTCCCTTTGAGGGACTCTTGTTATAATTTTGCAATTAATTTTGCCAGTAAACTTTCTGCTATAAATATTTAAAGTACATTTCATTTTTGCTCTCATCAGTTGTATTTTTCAAATTTGATTTTCATTCCTTTTTATTTTTTAAAGAGTCCACCTTTTAAATTTTACATTACCACATAAAACTATTTATAAAGAATTTTAATCATAATTAAGACAAGGTTCATGTATTTTACAAAACAGTTATCACAGTATCTTGTCATAATCTTCTGAATAATTTTCATATCAATAATTTTTAGAGCTATGTATACTGTACTAGTCATAGACCAGAAGAGTTTATGGGATGGCCTGTTGTTTGTTAGCACAAGTTCGTTAGTGCTACTCCTCCGAAACTACTTGGAGGATTGCCATAAACTTTTTCAAACATGTTCACCCCGAGGTCTAGTTGTTACTTAATGAAAATGGTGATGCATGGATGTCTAATATGGCTGCCACAATGGCCATCTTCATAACCTTGTTATTGCTACCCCTCCTGAACAGATGGTCATAAAAACATTGGGTTTTCACTAAAAGACTTTTTATATTATCTAGTTAGTCCTAAATGAAAATGGTGTTGATTTAACCTCCAATATGGTCATAATGGTGGCCATATTGAAAATCTTGTCACTACTCCTCCTAAATAGAAAGTCATGCTGACTTGAGGTTTTCACCAGAAGACTTCTTATATTATCTGTTGTTGATTCTAAATGAAATGGTGCCAATCTGACATCCCGTATGGCCACCATGGTAGCCATCTTGAAAATCTTGTTATTGGTTCTCCAGAATGATGGTCATATCAACATGGAGTTTTCACCAAAAGACTTCTTAAAATATCAAGTTGGTCCTAAATGAAAATGGTACCAATATTATATCCAATATGGCCTCTGGTGGCCATCTCAAAAAACTCGTTATTGTTACTCCTCCTGAGTGGATGATAATATTGACATAGGTAATCCAAGAATATCAGAGATGATTTCAACACCATCTGTTGAAAAAAAGAAAGAGTCATATCTTGAATTCCTGGAATTTCTTTTTGGCCAGTTGACGTACTCTTGCTATACACATACATGGATATCTACTCAACCAAAAATACCCCTACTTCATTTTAACTTTAATGTTTTGACATACATGATGTTACATGAGTATTTGTATCAAATAAAAAAGTAACATTATTAGTCATTACATTTCTTTAGTTTAAGTCCATGAATAAAAACATTAAAGCTGTTCAGAAATCAAAAGGTACAATATTTGCATAAAGAAAACAATTCACGCTAAATCAGCAAATTAAATATGGTATATGCAGATATATCCAGATTTATGGTGTTAAATCTTAGTGTTTGTTCTTATGTGCATTACTGATTAGTATGTATTAGATTTAAGGTGTTAAATCTTTTTGTTTGTCTATATGCGCAGTACTGATTAGTAGGTATTAGAATTTTGGTCTTGATATTCTTTCAAAAGTGTGCAGGGAGCCCTGAGACAGTCTACCAAATATACTCACTTATAAGATGAGTCAGGGAGCCCTGAGACAGTCTACCATATATACTCACTTATAAGATGAGTCAGGGAGCCCTGAGACAGTCTACCATATATACTCACTTCTAGGATGAGTCAGGGAGCCCTGGGACAGTCTACCATATATATTCACTTATAAGATCAGTCAGGGAGCCCTGAGACAGTCTACCATATATACTCACTTATAACATGAGTCAGGGAGCCCTGAGACAGTCTACCATATATACTCACTTATAAGACGAGTCAGGGAGCCCTGAGACAGTGAACCTGATATATACTCACTTATAAGATAAGTTAGGGAGCCCCGAGACAGTCTACCATATATACTCACTTATAATACGAGTCCAGCTGTAAACTGCACAGATCCAGATCTGCTGTCACATAATGCACTGGCAGATCTGGGTCTGTGAAGTTTGTTACTAATAATAAATAGAACAAACAACATAGATCCTGATCTGCCAGCACATAATGCGATGACAGATCAGGGTCTATGTTTTTTGCTGTTGGACCCGGCTTATAAGCGAGTCAATATGTTGAGTTGTTTAATTAATATTTTATGCCTTTTGCATTACAAAGAATATAACACTCTGGCTTAGAAAGTTTAATTAAGACTTGTAGCTGTCTACATTACTAAACTTACTGTTTTCTATGAGTTGTTAGTTTTCTAAGTTATTTTACCTTGGTATGAAGACATTTCCATTGTGGCAGATTTATTGCCATTACTGTAAATACTTGCTTTTAAGTCGAGTGCAACTGCAAACTGCACAGACCCAGATCTGCCGTCACATAATGTGGTGGCAGATATGGGTCTATGTAGTTTGTTATGAGTAATCAGCAGAACAAAACAACATTAACCTTGATCTGCTGGTGCATTATGTTATGATAGATCAAGGTCTATGTTGTTTGCAGTTGGACTTGACTTATAAGCAGATACAATTAGTATATATTGTATGATCTATCTATCCATGTATAATATAAACCAAAGAGCTTGGACATGGATTAGACTGATGAATCTGTCATGATGGGACTTTTGATACTGATGGCTTGGACATGGATTAGACTGATGAATCTGATTTGATGGGACTTTTGATACTGATGGCTTGGACATGGATTAGACTGATGAATCTGATTTGATGGGACTTTTGATACTGATGGCTTGGACATGGATTAGACTGATGAATCTGATTTGATGGGACTTTTGATACTGATGGCTTGGACATGGATTAGACTGATGAATCTGATTTGATGGGACTTTTGATACTGATGGCTTGGGCATGGATTAGACTGATGAATCTGATTTGATGGGACTTTTGATACTGATGGCTTGGGCATGGATTAGACTGATGAATCTGATTTGATGGGACTTTTGATACTGATGGCTTGGACATGGATTAGACTGATGAATCTGATTTCATGGGACTTTTGATACTGATGGCTTGGGCATGGATTAGACTGATGAATCTGATTTGATGGGACTTTTGATACTGATGGCTTGGACATGGATTAGACTGATGAATCTGATTTGATGGGACTTTTGATACTGATGGCTTGGACATGGATTAGACTGATGAATCTGTCATGATGGGACTTTTGATACTGATGGCTTAGACATGGATTAGACTGATGAATCTGTCATGATGGGACTTTTGATACTGATGGCTTGGACATGGATTAGACTGATGAATCTGATTTGATGGGACTTTTGATACTGATAGCTTAGACATGGATTAGACTGATGAATCTGTCATGATGGGACTTTTGATACTGATGGCTTGGACATGGATTAGACTGATAAATCTGATTTGATGGGACTTTTGATACTGATAGCTTAGACATGGATTAGACTGATGAATCTGTCATGATGTGACTTTTGATACTGATGGCTTGGACATGGATTAGACTGATGAATCTGATTTGATGGGACTTTTGATACTGATAGCTTAGACATGGATTAGACTGATGAATCTGTCATGATGGGACTTTTGATACTGATGGCTTGGACATGGATTAGACTGATGAATCTGATTTCATGGGACTTTTGATACTGATGGCTTGGGCATGGATTAGACTGATGAATCTGTCATGATGGGACTTTTGATACTGATGGCTTGGACATGGATTAGACTGATAAATCTGATTTGATGGGACTTTTGATACTGATGGCTTAGACATGGATTAGACTGATGAATCTGTCATGATGTGACTTTTGATACTGATAGCTTAGACATGGATTAGACTGATGAATCTGTCATGATGGGACTTTTGATACTGATGGCTTAGACATGGATTAGACTGATGAATCTGATTTGATGGGACTTTTGATACTGATGGCTTAGACATGGATTAGACTGATGAAACTGTCATGATGGGACTTTTGATACTGATAGCATCTCAATCTGAATAAAAGAAACCTCTTTTTTATTGAGAGATTTATTGGTCTTAGACTCAGATTTGCCATCACACAATGTATTAACAGATCAGGATCTGTTACACTGTTCACTTTAAAATCATATCTTTTATAGTGTAGTGTAGACATGATCTGCTGGTACATTATGTGGGCAGATCGGGGTTGTGTTATTTTTTTCTTGGTAGGGGATTGACTCGTCAGTTAGAATACTTTTACTCTAAAAGAAGAGTTGAGAATTAGATTATTTAATGCAGAATGTTGACATTATTTTTATATGTACATTTAATGCTGCGAATTCATTTACCATATATACTCGTGTATAACCATGTACAAATGCAAACAACATAGACTCTGATCTGCCATCACATAATGCGGTGACAGATCAGGGTCTATGTTGTTTGTTCTACTGATTAGTCCTTACAAACTGCATAGATCCAGATCTGCTGGTGCATTATGTGACGGCAGATCTGGGTCTGTGCAGTTTGCAGTTGGTATAAGCTTATATGCGAGTACATATGGTATTTTTGCGGGCATTTATTTTTATGGTTTTGTAATACAAATATATATTTATCATTGGTACTTTAATTTCTGGATTTGGAAAGGGGTTTTATTGTTTCCATGCAGGTATCATTGTTTGTTGTGTCTTAAAATGTATGATTTGTAGAAGTTTGATTAAAATCAGATCTAACTTGCTTCATGTTGACAAGACTACAGTACATGGAACAAGTTAGAAGATCTGATTTTAAACAGATTGGGTTTGTAGCAAATTTGCAATTCATGAAAATTGGTATCCCACAAAAAATAGTGAATAGTATGCTGCAGTGAAAACCTGAGAGTTATTCAAAACCTTTAAAAATAGCACCCAACAAATGTTTGTTGAAACTTTCAGCTCACTTAACCAAAGGTCATGTGATCTTATGGCATGGCCCTGCATTCGTCATGCCTACTCTGTTCTTTGTCCATCCATCCACATTTGCTATATTTACCTTAAAATTAAAAAAAATATAAAAAAACACACTAGTCCAATTTGGATCAAACTTTGCAGGAATATTCCTTAGGACATGCTTTACCAGAATTATGTTTGGGGTGGCTTCCCTACTAACTGTGGATTCCATAGTGTGGCGGTACTACCCTCGTTACAAGGTGTCCGCTTTATTTGGTTGGTTATCGTTATCTAGCGGATGATCGACCTGGGTGTTATTGCCCGGATCGAGTAAATAATAATATAAATTATGAAATTTATAGATAGAATAAATAGAGATCTGAGCAGATATATAGAACAGAATAACACGAGCCCCCGTACATGAAATATAATAATTTAATCAATTACATAAACAAACTGGGATAATACATTACATTAGGAAGATAGACTTCTTTTTGAAATAAATCATTTACTGAATTTCAATACAAATATACTTATGCAAATAGCCGATCTTTTTTAAGACGATAGAATTAGTTCATCATAGAATCGAGTGAACAATCGAAGTCATTGCCCATGCATAACAGCATAACCTGGTTAATGCTGGACCCTCCAAATTCACCGTTGCTGTTCGCTTGGTTCTTTCACTTTTTCCCCTCCTTACTTTCACTATCTCGCCTTTGTCGGCCCTCAACTTTGTGGGTAGGTGGATATGTGGATACGTATGTGGGTGGATGCATAGGTGGGTGGTTGGAGCTATTTCCCCTTTCAAAATAAACAGAGAAGGAACCTAAATCTTCCATCAAATATCCTTCTGGGAGTAGAGCATTACTCCACTCTCGTTACGTCAGATATCGTCCTATCGGAATTCAAACAGATACCAAACTCTATCTGGTCAGGCCAAATTGGACAGACCATAAACAAACCTTGTTTCATAAGATTAATGTATTTTCTAACGGCTATTTCATCACTAATTCACATTAACATCACACGAGACATAACAGTTTCAGTTCCTGTCTCAATTATACAAATGAATCAATAAAATTCACTTCTCAGCTTAAGTACATTAATTTCAGTGAATACTCAAGTCTTTATCATACACGAAATCATCTAAGACAACTTGTATCAAATAAATTAATGCATGCAATTCTTTGAATACATGATTCCTATAGCAATCAAGACGATAAATTCAAGCAATTCGTCAAACTCATATAAAGAAAATTATGGTAAGAATTCAGACAAATGACCTAAAACAAATACATGTAGTTATACTCATATCAAGAAAATTGATCTACGAATTTAAACAAATAAATTCATGCAAATATAAACAAATAAATTCAAGCAAATAATTATATTGGTATCAACAAATTACATGAGATTGATGCAAATACCTTGTGCTTTCAAGACTCGCTCACTTCTACCACCAGAATTGTGTCCGTCAACTTTCCAGACATCCGGTCCCTTGAATAATTGTTTTTACGAGAGAATTTCTTCTAAATTCAATCTCGGAGTCAAGATATATTTTCTCTTGCAGAAAAACGTAGACTGACTAAATTTTGCAATGGGGCATATTAAAACATGAAATTTCGTCTGGGAAACACGCCCCTTATTTAGCGTAGCCAATCAGATTAAATGGATCTACCGCCTTTTATAAATACGCGCCGAAAATGCGGTCATCATAACCCTCTAGATTTTAAAATAACCGATTCTGGAGAATGTCAACAAGATAGTGCAACTTCAACTAGCTAACAAATGGTTTCTGTACCCTCTCAACTCTGACATTTTCGATATCAAGATCGAAGTTAACCTTTTCCTTCCAATCTGTCTGACCATTAAATAAATGAATGCTTAATTAAGAATCAATTTCTCCCACAACAGGACATTAAAACCATCGCAGTCTAGCGATTTCATACGGTACCTTTCCTCATAAATCTAATTAATTGCTCTCTGTCAAACTAAAATGTGCTCTACAGAAATCGACAGAAATTTGCACCATTACACATAGTAATGATATGGTAAATCTATGTTTGACTTCTCCAGAATGGTGAGCTAATTTTTATGAAACCAGTAAGAATATTTCTTAGGACATGCTGTACCAAAATTGTGTCAGGGGTGTCTCCTCTAGTAATGATGGGGTATCCATAGCCATCAGGTGGAAAACCGTTTTTAAAATTTTTACTCCAGAATAACTGAGCTGGTTTTGATGAAGTTAAGTTGGAATGTTTGCTTGAACATGCTGTACACAAATTATATCCAGGGTGGCTCCCATGGCAATGGTGTGGCTTACATAGCAACTGTGTATAAACCTATTTTTAACTTCTGCAGAATAGCTGTGCCAATTTTGATCATGCTTGGTAGGAATGTTTCTTGGAACATTCTTTATAAAACTTTTGTCTGGGGTGCTTTCAAAGCAAAAATGGTGTGGCTTCCTTAGCAACCAGTTGAAAAACCTGTTTTCAACTTCTTCCTCATAATGACTCTGCCAGTTATGTTAACACTTTTTAGGAGTGTTCTTTTAGAATTTTTTCTGGGATGGATTCCTTAGCAACAATATAAATTAGCAACCAGGTGGAAAACCTATTTTAAGCTTCTCTAGAACAGCTGAGCCAGTTTTGACCAATCTTGGTATGAATGTTTCTTAGGACAAGCTTGATCAAAATTGTGTCTGCAGTGGTGTGGTTTCCATAGCAACAATATGAAAAATCTGTTTTCAACTTTTCTCAAGAATGGTTGAACCAATTTTTATGACACTTGGTTAGAATGTTTCTTGGGTTATGCTATTTCAGATTGGTATGTGAGGTGGCTCCCCTAGCAGTAGGTGGCTTCTTTGGCAACCAGGTGGAAAACCCAATTTCAGCTTCTTCGCTAGAACACCTGAGCCAGTTTTTATCAAGTTTGGTGGTAATTTTTAATAATACAAGCTCCATCAGAATTGGTTTTGGGATGGTGACCATGGCAATAGTGCAGCTTCCATAATATCCATATGGAAATCCTATTTTTAACTTCTACAGAATATAGGTGAGGGTTAGGGTTATTGGTTTTGGGATGGTGACCCTGGCAATAGTGCAGCTTCCATAATATCCATATGGAAATCCTATTTTTAACTTCTACAGAATATAGGTGAGTTCATTTTGATCAAACTTGGTAGGAATGTTTCTTACATTATGCCAGAGACTGAAATAGATTTCATGGGTCCTGGGCATTTTTGGAGCAAAAGGTTTGGTTAGGTTCAGCCTCAAAGTGACTGGGGCCAGATAAGTTTGGAACTAACATCAAATTGTTTTTCTTTATGCATATTCTTAATTGTAAGTGTGTGAGCAAAAATAATGTACATGAATAAGACAAGAAAACGAAATCAGTTTTTCTTTTTATTTATATTTTTGTTATACTATTCAAGTGCAAATACATGTACATGTACCTTTCAATTCTGGATTTTCATTTTAATGCAAGTATAAGAAATGCAGTGCCATTCCATCAAACACATGAAACTTTTGACATGCATCTTTTGAGTCTGAACCAGACATTCACTGTCATGTTCACACTTTATTCACATTTTCTTCACATCTGCACTATGCAAAGTTTGCAAACATTCCATTGTTCTGTAACCAGACAGTTTATGACCCTTCAAATGTTTTGTGCTCTGATCAGCTTAATGCAGTTAGTCCCAGTTTTCTCTGACCATTCTCACCAACTTAACTCTCCAAATATTTAACACTGTGAGGCAAAAGGTGAGAGAAAACTCAGACTGTGATGCAGTCTGTTTGTGTCAGTTTTGAAGTTTGAAGTGCCCATTGCTTAAGCATTAGTTTTATCAGGTAGATGGGTGAGGAAACTTTCTACAATATTTACAAAGTATCTCATTTTCTTCCCAAGTGATATTCAATTAAGAGCCATTTTTCTTTCCAGTGCTAACTGGACTTATCACATTGATTCAGCCATTTTGTGAGTGCACTTGCACTCTTGTCATCTTTATTTGCAGGTCTTTTGAAAAACCTTAAGAGGCTCATGATGAGTCATGGGGTATTTCCCAATCACATGTTGACCTAAACTGCCTGTCATATGGATTACTGTTTCTGGCTGTTTCATAAGCTGAATCCACAAAAATTAATTTTTTGGGTTATGCTGTACTGTTCAAAGACGAGAAGAGCTCATGGGATGACCTGTTGTCCATCATCCATTGTCTGTCATATGTCCATCCATTAGCACAAGTTTGTTATCACAACTCCTCCTGAACTACTTGGAGGATTGCTTTGAAACTTTACACATATTCATCGCAAGGTCTAATTGGGTCTAAATGAAAATGGTGCCACTTTGACATCCAATCATGTTATTGCTACACCTCCTTAACGGATGGCCGTATCAATATGAGGTTTTCATTAAAAGACTTCTTATGAGGTCATGTTGGTTCTAAGTGAAAATTGTGCCAATCTGATATCCAGTATAACCACCATGGCAGCCATATTGAAAATCGTATTGCTACTCCTCCTGAATGGAAAGTCTGTATGAAAATGGTGCTGACTGACCTCCAATATGGCCACCATGGCAGCCATGTTGAAAATCTTGTTATTGCTACAACTCCTGAGTGGAAAGTCATTATTGACATGGGGTTTTCACCAGAAGACCTCTTTTCATGTCTAGTTGATCCAAATGAAAATGGTGCTGATCTGACTTTCAGTATGGCCACCGAAGTGGCCATATGAAAATCTCTTATCACTACTTCTGCTGAATGGATGGTCATATCAACATATGGTTTTCACCAAAAGATTTCTTATGATGTCTAGTTAGCCTTAAATGAAAATGGTGCCAATCTGACATCCAATATGGCCACCATGGGATCCATCTTGAAAATCTTGTTATTGCTAATCCAGCTAAACGGATGGTTATATTGACATGGGATTTCATGAAGACTTCTTATATCAAAATGGTGCTGATCTTAACAATTTGACCACTGTGGTAGCTATCCTAAAAATCTTATTATTGCTTAAGCAGTCAGCACTCAGCAGTTTAAAAAAAGTGGTTTCATCTTGGATTCCTGGAAATTCTTTTTGGCCAGTAGAGCACCAGTCCCTTCAAGGACATCTTGTTTTTAAAGTTGGGACCCCCACCCCAATAAATAAAAATTGAACAAAGTACTTACTTGATGCTTTATTTGAGCTGAAATTCAAAAACTGGAAAATATCCCGAAAGATTTTGTCTTAAAATAAAATATTTAGCTTGAAAAACAATCTCTTTGGGACAAAATACCCATTAAATTTAGCTTTATCTTGTGCAAAAGTTAACAAGGGAATCAATACAATAAATGTGGCGCTATTAAAAAGAAAAAAACTGATTGTCTCTGCGACATTATGATAATGTGGCATATATGGAGATTATGTAGGGAAGAAGGAGGATAGACGACTTGTATTTAGTGATCAGTAGTTTGTGTTAGTGATAGAATGGGTTCAGTATTTTCTCTTAGTCATATACTAATAAAATGGAGCTCATGGTAATCAAAGTCTCTGCTTGCAGAACTTTTCTGGTCATGAGCTTTTAGTTTTTTGTATTTATATTTGATTTTTTTAATGGATCTAGAGCTCTCTCTTTTTTTTTTTTAAATATGGTCTGGACTTCTGCTTGAAAATCCTGCATAGAGCTGTTTTATTGCCCCATGAGTTGTGATGTAGGAATTTATTGTGCATTCTTTATGGTTTCGAAGTGGATTGATTTCTTGAAAGAATCTTTATTTATCTTAGGTACATGTCTCAATGCAGTTAGGCTTATATAGTATTAAAAAGCACAGAATTACATGTATGACCACAATATTTGCTCACTTTCATGTCAAATTAATAGTCATTGGGGCTGGGAATTGATCTTATATATATCAGAGATCCTGAAATCAATGTATTTTCTGCACATGCCCAGCAGGTCAAAGGTTTGGACCAGCACATACTCTAAGCAATCCAACATTAGTCATAGGATATCTCAAATATCATTATATTAAATTGTCTTTGATTTGTTTTTTTAATAAACTGACAAAAAACACCTAAATCAAGTGAAATTTAAAGGTCACTATGTCTAGTTTACACATGGTTTCTTTGTCAGACAATCAATAAATGTGTCCCCGACTTAGCTTAATTAAAAGGTGACTAGGTCTAGTTTACACATTGTTTCTTTGTTGGACAATCAACAGAGATGTCGCTGACTAAGCTTTTTGGTTCGTTATGTTTTCCCAATTGTTTAAACACTCTATAGCCACAAAGTGCAAGACAAAAGAAGTGTAGAAGCTTATCTCCTTTATTTGTAAAAAAAACCTATAATTGAACGATTACCCTAAAGTTTGTATTATAGACATTACATCAGTCCCACATACCATGCAGTGTGTCAGCACATGATAACTTTAGATCAAATGTGTCTAGCCCAGGCCTGAATTTAAAAAAAATAAGATACTACATGTAGCAATAAAAACTAACTTTTATTATCATCCTCCAAGACTTATTTGGGGATCTGATTAAATAAAACTTCAACTGAGTTTACCAGAAATACCCATTAATTAGATGATAGATATTTTCGAGGTAGTATATCAGCTTGTTGTCAGTTAATAATTAATTTAAAAATAAACAGTAGAGTGGAATCAAATACTTCTGTTTTAAAGAAAATAATGATAATTTTAGTTTATAAATAATTAGGATCCATTATATATATATATATATATGTATATACCGTATTTTGGTGTGTATAACGCGCAGTTTTTTCACCTAATTTTATTATCTTAAGTCAGGGTGCGCGTTTTATACAAGAACTAAAAAAAGAAGGGATTTGATGCAATAGATTGAACTCCATCAACTAGACGAACCTTTAAAGGGCCCTTTTAAGGGCCAACTATAAAATCGGAAAGATACAATTTCAATATTGCCACTTTTTCATTCACTATCCAAAATGACCGACTGTTGTTGCACTATGAAAATGGAGCAAAATACTGGTAGTCACGATTTTAAAACGTATTATATCACATGCGCGTTATATGGCAGAACTAAGTTTTTTCCACTCATTTTGGGTCGAAAATCGGGGTGCGCGTTATACATCGGTGCGCGTTATACACACCAAAATACGGTATATATACATGTATATATGGTGAGTGTGTTTATATATTAGGTGATGTGTCTGACAAAAATGTTATTATAATCTGTAATTATCATAGCCCTTACTGCCACTTCTGACTTTTCAACAGTCTTTTACATTCTACTCTGAGTTGGTAGTGAACTTCACAGGGGGAGTACCATTTGGTTTGTCTGAAGTGTACAAAAGTTTGAGATTTAGAGTCTCTGGTGAAACATTGTTACCATCACCAGAAAATCCATTTGATGAAGGTGATTTTGAAGCAATTGGTTTCCTGACTATATATTTGTTACTTCTTTTTGTCTGTCTATCCTCATGCTGACTTTGACTGGGGATTCCAGCATCTTTTGCTCGTGAATCACTTTCCTCATTCATCAAGGGATAAGAGTCTCTGTTTTTAAGCATTGTGTGGAATCGCTCAACTTTTGCAGAACTATTAAAGCTGGTTATGAATTGAATTGCTCGTTTTGAGCAGCAGAATATTTCCCTGTATGTGTATGAAAATTTTTTACTCAGGGCCATATAGATGATAAAGTTGATGGATGAGTTGAATGTTTCCAGAAGAAATGTCACTGATGATATGCATTTGTACAAATTCTTTGCACGGCCTAGTCGTGAATAATCTGACCAAATGTGAGTAGCAATGCTGTTCAAAGCACCCGGAAGAATACAGATGAGGAAGATGAAGGACACCGTTAAGAGCATCTTATTGATTCGATGCTGCTCATGGGAGCTATAGTATTTTCCAGTCTTGTTAGCATTTAATCTAAGACTTCCTTCACTCTCATTTCTGCTCATTCTCCTGCGGTTTGCCCATGTCTTGTGAATTGCATGAATAATGAGGGAATTCAGCACAATAACCAGCACAATCGGTACAAATCGGAAAAGGGCATTCAGCACATGACCATAAACCTCATAAAACATTTTGTTTTTTCCGAAGTTTGTCAACACCATTTTTGTGATGGTTTTATTTCTCTTTACTAACTCCACTGCTGTATACTTTAAAGCAAATGGTATGAACATGGTTAAGGTCACAGAATAGATAGTAACAATGGCAATACATATATATTTTTTGCTACATATGTGTTTAACATGCATTGGAATATATACAGCTATGAACCTTTCTAAAGAAATAAGTGCCGTTAACCAAGAAGTGATTCGAGCTGTGACAACACTTCCATATGCCCCCACAAGTGGATAGATCTTGGCTTGAATCATTTTCGCCTCTTCAGGGTCCAGTTTAGTTTGAATATTAATCCCACAAAATATCAGACTGTGTATTAGAAACAACATGTCAGATATTGCAAGTGCAGCTAATATAAAATTGGTTGCATTCCGCATTCTGTGGTGAAACAGGACAATTAAACTCAGCAGGTTTCCTACTGATCCAAAAAAGGAAATCAGTGGAAGGAGAATTACAGCAATAATGAAAACAATGACCTTTAGTTTATCCTTTGGAATATAGTTGTCATCCCCACTGCTGTCAAGTTTTGTCCAATTACCACCCTCAGCAAAGTCTGGGCTGTCTATATCATTCATGCTGTGACCGAATTGGGACAATCCTTGTATTTTACAAAATTGTCTGCAAAAGAAAATGTAGGCAGAAAGTTAATAATTTTGTTTAATCTTCTCCATATTGTTGTTTAATTATAGATTATTTGCAAAAACTTAAAAGCTTACTTTTGCATACTGTGCCAGCAGATCAGGGTCTATGTTTTTTTACTGATTAGTCCTGACAACTGCATAGACCCAGATATGTTGGTGCATAATATGGTGACAGATCATGGTTTATGTTGTTTGTTCAGCTGATTAGTCCTAACAGACTGCATAGATGCAGATCTACTGGCACATTATGTAATGGCAGATCAGGGTCTGTGTTGTTTGTTTTACTGATAATTCATAATCAAACTGCATAGACCCAGATAATTATGTTGGTGCATTATGTGATGACAGATCAGGGTCTATGTTGTTTGTTCTAGTGATTAGTCCTAACAAACTGCATAAACCCAGATATGTTGGTGCATTATATGATGATAGATCTTGCTCGATGTTGTTTGTAGTTGGATCTGATGTATATTCAAGTATATATGGTATTCAGTGAACAATGAAAACAGTAGGGGAACCAGGGGAGGGGCCCTGGGTGACCAAGTTGTCTAAGGCACTTGCCTTTACAAATCGCTCACACATCTCACCTCTGTCCATGTGAGTTTGAGTCACTGCTTGATCAATGTGGGTATGTGAGAAAGCTTGCCAGTAGCTACACATAGGTCAGTGGTTCTCCCCGGGTTCTTCCTCCATCAAATATATTGGCCACCATGTATTGCCTATCATGTGCCGAAAATGGCGTTAAACCCCACAAAACCAAATCATGCCAGTGATATCATTGAATTTGAATGTCAGTACATATGTAATCTTGTCCAATTTCAGTTTAATACCCACAACAAAAAAAAAAACAATTTGCCAGTAGAAACTAATTGATATTTGCCAGTAGATGCTAACTGATATTTGCCACTTATACAAAAATCCTATGGCCATACTAAAAAGAACTGCATGAAAGCAATATTTATTCCTGAACATTCAGTCATCTTCAGAAACCTCACCCCTGGCATTGTCTCCATGCAGTTCATTTCATGTGCTTACATTAACATACTTTAAATTACATAACATTGACCCATTTTCTTGAATAAGTTTGGTTTTACAGAGCAATTAGCAGCACTCAGCCTGAACAGAGCAGGCAAGACACAGCAGTCCACATTGTTCTTGTGTGTATTATTTCACCAGAATGTTTATTTTTATACCTTGTGCAAATGAAGTTTGGGGGGATGTGCTGGAGTCAGCTTGTCTGTTTGTCCATCACACTTTTGTTTACCCAATATCATCTGAACTGTGTGAGATATCAACATGAAACTTGGTATACTTTTGTGTCATGACTAGACATTGCATCCTTTAAAAAATGTTTATGAAATTTGGCATGTATTTCTATCATGACAAGAGTTTGAGTTTCATAAAAGATTCAGCACTGTCAGATTAGTACTTTTAGAGTTATCTCCCCATTTTTATGAAAATTGTATTTACACTTTATCTTGTGGGATGGGTGGGGTTGCGGTAAATTGTTGAAGCACTTGCTTACTGACAGATCAGACACAATTTCCTGCAGCTTGAATTAACTCTTTTCATATATATATATATATATATATATATATATATATCAGTGTTCAAAGAAAAACAATTTCAGACACAGGCCCGGGGCTGGTGCCTTGAAAAAATTCACAAGCCCTGACTCAAAATCCACAAGCCCTGACTCCAAAACCCAAAAGGGCCCTATTTTTTACTATTATTTTTCACACGACGTTGCATGTAGTCTGAGTTTCCTCTGACCCTTCACACCCCATTTTAGATATTTGGACATTTATGTTCACGCCCCAACATAAACGTCCAAAGATCTAAAATGGGGTGTGAAGGGTCTGAGGAAACTCGGACTATGTTACACGTTGCAATTGCTGTTCATTAAATACCTCTAGCATCTGCAGCCTTTAAATCAACTATATCAACCAAATTGGTCTTCACTGTACCGTCATATTTAATTCATATTTACATGGCATTTAGCATGCCAGCGATTTGAGTAACATTTAAAAAGAGCATGTAATGTAGACATTATAATTAATTATTATTTTATTATTACTTATTCTGCATGCATGAGTAAAATTTTTTTTTTTTTGTTTGTTTTGTTTGTCTTCTATAATAATAATAATGTCTAAATTATTTACTATTTTAAATGTACTTAATTATGATTTTTACAAAAATATTATAATGCCATTTTTATTCAGACTGCATTATTTTGGAAATGTGCCGCATATAATTAACAAAGAAATGATAAAGTCTATATTCTACTTACATTACATTTTTATGATTCAGAAATTTTTTTTCACTGTAGTTTCGTAGCCTTTATTTAAATTTTACTGATTATAGCGGATGGTATTGTGCACGTTTTATACAGTATAAATGTACCGACTTTTAGTTTTACCTACATGAGGATCCGCATCGCAAACATGCACCTTACGACGTGGATTAGGCTGTGCTTGTACTATAAATAGCATTTCTTTAGCATTGCTCTCGCCGTAAACAACTTTACTTTTCCAAATTAAAAAAAGTTTGCGCACACGGAACAAGGCTTGATTTGAAATTTTGTAAGGTATAAAGGGATTAAATAATCCTCAGCTAGATAGTAACTGGCCCAGGTAAATACTTTCAAAGACAGAAGGTGGTGTACGATTCAGAATGGAACGAGAAGCGTGAGCAAGTGGCAGCTCAATTTATTCCTTGAAGCCAACTGAGCACTAATTATAGGTACATATAACCACCGGCAATCTGTTCCCGATCATAGGTCACATGCCTCGCGTTGTACATGACTAAGGGGCCCACATGGGGATAAATATTTATAATGTACTGGTTTTTCAACAACATTACAATAAAAGTCTGCATTTAGTTAGTGAAATTGAAGTTTTCTCAGGCAAATTTAGATTTTTTGTTCGACAAGCTCGACGGGCTTTTCACTTAAAATATAGGTGGGGCCCGATCTGATATTAGAGGGGGCTATCGGATTTTTTGAACACTGTATATATATATATATATATATATATATATATATATATATATATATATATATATATATATATATATATATATATATATATATATATATATATATATATATATATATATTGATCTGTCAGTGCGTTACATGATGGCAGATCAGGGTCTGCACCTTTAACAGTTGGCTGGGTGCCATACATATAAATATGTAAATAGAGTATTCATGGACAAGTTTTCAGCATTCAGGATCATGTCTTGCTACTCCTACACAGGCATACAATTAATGTATGTTAGATCTATAATCCAAAGAAGCAGTTATAACAGTATGACTGAAAAACAGAAACATTGGCAAGGAATTTAATAATTCCAGCTGTCCAATTTATAGGTGATTTGCACACACCTAAAAACATCTTATTCCCACTAAGCAGTTAGTAATATGTGTTCCTGTAACAGCAGTTTAGTTTTAGAATTATTGGAGCTAGAGATCTCTCACCTAAACAAAAGTATCAGAACATTGCTTTTCATATACATGTACATGTATCTACATATCTACCTGTGTGTGTGTGTGTGTGTGTGTATAAAAATAGAAAAACCTTTAAACAGGGTCTACAGCAGACCTATAAAACCTTGAAAACCATAAAATTTCATTTTGACCATAGAAATCTAAAAAAGCCACAGAAAAAAACCTGAAGGAAACTTGAATAAAAAATTAAAAAAAACTAAAAATTTTAAAAAGTGATGAATGGCTCTACCCCAATCCCACAAAAAACTCTTTTTTGCACACGTTTTTTTGTTAGGCTAGCCTAGTGGTCGATAAAGTGCACAAATTATGCAAATTAAAGACATCTGATCATTTTATTCTATCATTCATTTGATAGACCCATAATGGCATATCATTGTCGGATCATCAACAGCATTAGCATTGCGTTTGCTTCAACCTTTGTTCGGATTAAGATTATTTTACCAGAAGTGTTTTAGGGTGCGTTGACAGCGAAAGGGACCATTGTGTCATGGTCTCCGACGACAACATGCCAACAGCATAGCGTATCTCTAATGTCAAGGAGGCTCACATGCCCCTTCTCTTTGCTTGGAGGTGGAATCCCCTTTGCTGGATGCCTTGTAAGGGATAACCCTCCAAGCCAGCCACATTCCTCACAAAGTGCCACATTCTGGGGAAGAAGAACGTAGATTCTGTCCAGGTCAGGCAAAACAGTCCTCATGGAATGGTCTCTTTTCTCTTTATGGAGATAATTAAATTTTATATAAATATTATGCTCACCATGGAGATAATCTTGTAACTGCTTTGTGTCTTGAACCTAATATAAAATTTTAAAACCTTGAAAAAAACCTTTAAAAAAACCCGGCAAATTTTAAAAGTTAATTTCACTTCTAACCCTCTTTAAATGACTTCTTCTAACAAACCAATGAACAAAATTATTCTGAATTTGAGAAAAAGCATTCCAGCATTCAGGCCTTTCGAATTTATGCAAATGATTCCAATCTGCCATCAGATATGGCTACCTTTACTTATAATAGAAAAACCTTTAAATAACTTCTTCCCCAGAACCGCTGAATACATTTTAAATCTGTACAAATGGTGCCAGTCTGCCATTACTTATGGCCCCCATCACAAAAAAACCAGAACACCTTTAAACAACTTTTTCTATCAAACTGCCAAACAGATTTGGACTAAATCTGACAGAAAGTATCCAGAAACGAAAGTCTTATTTGTACAAATAATACTGATAATTTGTATAAATAATGCTGATCTGCTATCAAATATGGTTACTGTTACTAAAAATAGAAAAACCATTAAACAGCTTCTCAAAAACTGTTGAACAAAATTTGACTAAATTTGGCAAAAATTATCCTGGCAAGAAGGACTTTCAAAGTTTGTACAAATGATGTGAATCTGCTATCAAATTTGGTTGCATTACTTAAAAAACTGCTCAACAGAATTTGACAAAATTTGACAGAAAGTATTCTACTATGAAGGTTTTCAAATTTTGCACAGAAATGATGCTGATCCACTTTTCAATATGGTCATTGTTACTAAAAACAGAAAAACCTTTATAGGACTTCTCAAAAACAGAAGTGTACCAAATGTTTACATGTAGTATCCTGGCTAAAGGCTTTTCAAGTTTGGACAAATGATGCTGATCCAGCATCCAATATTACTGCCATTACTTAAAAATATAAAAAATCTTGAGTGTCTACTAACCCAGATTTCTTAGCCAACAGCCTTGCGTTTGGCTTTTAGGTAGATTTCAAAAAGTTGAACAATATTAGGTCTACTTTAGCCTCTTGTTTTTGTACAGTTTTCAGAATGTTCAAAGATGTTGTTTAAAGTTTTGACAAATAGTCTCCTGCTTATGTCCATAAACAGGAAGAATTAGCACACATATGTTACTTGGTAGATTAAACAGCAAAAATGACAAGATGGGATTGGGTCTTGGCTATTGTTACCTGGCCCTAGATATACAGTATTGTACCAGTGAATCACAGGGTCTTGCATGGTTGCTGTCAATGAACTATTTATAAAAATTCCAATGGACTGTTGACCAGTGTAATCAATCAGCTAGGTGTGAATGTTTATCAAGTTGCATTTATTATCTACCTGGTAGTGCAGTTAAGTAAATAATGAGGTGCCTGGTGGGTCACCTATGCAGCTTGTGTTATCAGTTAAGTAAATGGTGAGGAGACCAGTGGGTCACCTATGCAGCTTGTGTTAAATGACATGTATAATTTCACATCACCATAACTTATAGATCTCTTTCCTAATTTTCATGGCATTTTCCTAATTAAAATTGCATATGATATTTTTTATGATATGAATTGGGAGGTGCAATTTGCACAACTACCAGTTACTTTCAATCCAAAGGGACCAACCATTTAATTATTGGGGGGGGGGGGGTGCTTAGGAATTTTGTGAAAAACATTTCTGGTCCCCGAATAGCTTGAAAAAATAATCTTGCTCAGATTTTTAGAAGAAAAACTAATTATATCCATTAATGTAATTGAAAGAATAAATTATCTTGAGGTGAAAGGAAAAAAAATATCCTGGTTTGAAAAAAAGACTAAAGCCCTGCCTTCCCCCCACCCCCACAACCAATACCACCATTTACGGTCCCTGATTCCTGGAATGAGAACACCATTATATTGGAAACCCACCTTTGACTGTTGACATCTTGGGAAGAATAAAGAAATGTTCAGTACTGATGTTGCAGAGATTATATCACATGGTTTTTACTTGTACTGTCTTAAAAGCGAGACAGGATCATGTGCTAGCTTTTTGTCTTTTATTCATCCCTAATCCATTTGTCATCTGTCATGTTTCTGCTTAACATTTCACTTGCAAATATGAGGTAGTAAACAAAATACTAATTGACTGTGAAGATACTTGATCATTGGGTGTCTGATCAGTCTCTTAGTTCCAAGAATTTTCCATTGGCTCTCTGACCCAGAGTTCCAGTTCAAGGGTCAGGCCTCGTGGTTCTGCATATGAATTGGCTCATTAATTCAAGAAAGATAAAAACACAAATGTGGTAAAATTAGGTTTGTTAACTGTGCAGTATCATCAGTCTATGGGACTAGGTTCCTGATTGATGAGAACTTATTTATTACCAGGCACAACACTTTTAAAAGTCATGATCAAATCTAGGTTCTAAAGTACAGTGATAATGGCCTAAGCAGATGCTTCATATAAAGGACACCTGCTTATAAATGGACAGTATTTAAGAACTCCTTATCTCCATTTCCGGGAGCCATGCTAGCTCAGTTGGTAGAGCTTCTGACTTGTAACCCAAGGGTCGTGGGTTTGATACCCACCCAGGCCAGCCCAGGTGAGCTGCCTCATTGTGTCCTTGGGAATGGCACTTAGCTCCCATTTCTTTGGCATGATATAGCTAATAACATGTTAAAAGTGCTGTTGAAACCAACAAAACCAAATCCTTCATTTCCTTTGCATATTTAACCACTTTATATCAGACATCTGTTCATAAAGGACGAAATTATTTGGTCCCTTGAGTGTCCGTTATAGACAGGTTTCACTGTACATGGAGATATCTTTACAGTATTATAATGGAGTTTATTATTCAGTATTCAGATACCATAGTCTTTTCATACATAAAATACTTCAATATTTTTTGCTGCTTTATAGGCTTTCAACACTTTTAGTCAAACAGTTGTACAAATAAAATTTAACTTTGGTCAATACTATGGTAAATGCATTCATGTACAAGGCTCAGAGCTACCAAGTGGTTATGTTTGACTTTGAACTTGTTGCCTTATGGGTTGTAATCAGTGAACTTTTAATGCACTGAGGAACATGGAACTAATTGTGGGTGAGGCTCAGTAAATACAGTGGAAGCTGTACAAAAATTCTAATTTAGTGAATTTGCAGATGTAACAAAACTAACACTTCAAGTCAGTAGGATTATGTCAAGTAAGTATTTCCTATTTTGACAGGATTTTGTTTATAATGAGCAGATTTTACCAAGCCCTAAGCATCAGTTTTATTAGGTCTATTGGTCATAGACCAGAAGAGCTTATGCGATGGCCTGGTTTCCATCATCCATTCGTTCGTTAGCACAAGTTTGTTATCGCTACTCCTAAACTACTTGGAGGATTGCCATGAAACTATAAGCATGAATTCCTCCCAATATCTAATTGGTCCTAAATGAAAATGGTGCTGTTTGGGAATTTTAAATGGATGGCCATATCAGCATGTCTACTACTTTTCCCATATTAGGCCAAAAGTCTGTCGGATTGAAGTTGAATATTGCTGAAAGCATTGACTACCTGACTCTATTTATAAGACAAAACCAGTTTTGCCACATGACCATGTGACTCATAAAAGCCTGTACAACTGGTGTCTAGTGTCTTTGTTTTGTTGAGAGTTTGACGTTAGTCAACGTACCCGGCCGTAAAGTGGGTTTCACATGTTTACATTCGTTTATTTTGAGATAGTTCTTGCTAAAATGTTTTTGGGGATGATGACTTTGTCATGAAGCACATGAAATAACTAACATAGATGACTTTGATAAACGTAGGGTTCATAAAAATTCCCTTTGCAGTAATTTTAAATCAAATTCTGGACCATTTACTAAGCAGTCAAAAAACAGTATGCAGTAGTACCAGCTTCACTGGAGGATAAAGGCAACATCAGCTGCAAATACCAACAGGTCAAGAGTGAACAAGTAAAGGTAAATTGTCATTGTGGTGCATTGCGTGCTCACAAAAATGTTCTGGCACACTGACTTCTGACCCGTGGATTTTTCAAACCGTAAGTGGTTATAAAATTGAATTACTTCTAGACCAGTGCAGAAAGCACTGCCCAATCTGATACCATTTTCTAAAGAACAACTTAAAGCCCAGCATCCACATCAGTAGCTTTGTTTGCAGGTTTATCTTTGAAGCAGATTTTGGATACTGCAGATTGGCATAAAGCTGATATTTTCCATTGTTTCTACTACAGGGATTTTGTCCAGCCAGAGATGACGTTCACTGATGCAGTCCTCTAGAGATAGGACTAGATGAAGAAATTTTAATTTTGATGGAACTGTTCTTGTGGCTTTATTATTGAATACATGTTAAGTGACTTTTGAAATTGGAATTTGCTTTGCTTCCTACAGTGAGAATATTGGATACAAAGTTTGAAGAGGTGGTTATCTCTTGTTTTCAGTTCTTTTACTGCCCAATTTGAAGTCGTTGTCAATCTTTAAACATCCAACTTCAGTCTGACAACTTTTGGCCTAATATGGAAAAAGAATTCCCCCCACATCCAAGCATTTGATGCAATGGATGAGGAGGATTCTTTGAATATATTAGCCAAAAGCTGGAGGATTGAAGTTCCCACCCTGTTGTTACCTTCCCATCCTGTTTTGGGTTGTCTGGACAGCAAATTCTTCCTCTCTTTAAAAGAATACTAGGCACCATTTGCATGGGTTTTTATAAGTATGGGTCACATGGTCATGTGGCAAAACTGGTTTTGTCTTAGAATCTGTGAATAGAACCAGGTAGTCAATGCTTTCAACAATATGCAAGTTCAATTCTCCTGCTTTTGGCTTACATATTCAATAAATCCTCCTCATCCATCGAATGAAATGCTTGAATAAGGGGTGGGGTGGGATTTTTCACTAAAAGATTTATTATGATGTCTAGTTTGTCCTAAATGAAAATGGTACTGATCTGACAGCCATCTTGAAAATCTTTTTATTGCTACTCCATCTGAACAGGAAGTCATATCAACATGGGGTTTTGACCAGATGACTTCTTATAATGTCTAGTTGGTCCTAAATGAAAATGGTGCCAATCTGACTTCCATGTTGAAAATCTTGTTATTGCTACTCCTCCTGGATGGATGGTCATATCAACATGGGGTTTTCACCCAAAGACATCTGATGATGCCTATTTGGACCTAAGTGAAAATGGTGCCAATCTGACTTCTAATATGACCACCATCTTGAAAATCTTGTTATCTCTATTCCTCCTAAACAGAAAGTTGTATTGACATGGGATATTCGACAGAGGACTTCCTATGAAGTCTAGGTGGTCTTAAATGAAAATAGTACATGGTGGCAGCCATCCTGAAAATCTCGTTTGCTAGTTGTCCTGACTGTTTGGTCATATTCACAATGGATTTTCACCAAAATACTTCTAGTGATGTCATGTTGGCCCTGAATGAAAATAGTGCCGATCTTACATCCAATTTGGCCACCACAGCGGCTAATTTGAAAATCTTGTCATTTCTAAAAAATATCACATGGTTTCAACACTCAGATATTAAAGAGAAGAAATGGTCTTATCTGGAGGGACTCTTGTTATTATTATTATTATTATTATTATATTATTATTATTATTATTATTATTATTATTATTATTATTATTGGAACAATATTCTTTGTAGAGTTGTTCCTTTGGATGGGTGATGGGGGTGGGGAGTGAACTCGGGGAGCATGAAATTTAAGATTTATATAAAAGTTAGATGCTAAATGAGGCATTTTAAATTGTTGTTATTTTCTGGGCTCAAATCTAGTGTCACATATCAATAATATTGTCAACAGTCTTATCAAGTAATAATTGAATTTGGTTTGGTTTGGTGTTTTACAGCACAGCAATACAGGTCGGTTATTTAATGCTGAGGCATTTGGAGTAAAGTGCCTTGCCCAAGGACACACCACGGTAGCCTATCCAGGCTGATCCGATGGTAGGATTTGAACATGCACCCTTTTAGTTGTGGCTCCAGTATGCTTATCACCAAGACAATGTGGCTCATAAATTATAATTGAAAATGCAAGAGAAGTGAGGCAGTCATGGCTGCCTTAGCAGAGGTCACCATGGTTCTGATGTTATTGAAATGGGTTGCACATATTGAGATAATTAGAGCTTGAAGTTCAGTAATGATGTAAGTCATAGCAGATCTCATGTTATATATAACTTATTGTCACTTTTGGTGATAATAGTGCCAGAAGACCTGGGTCTGTTTGGGACATTTTTTAATGTAATGAATCAGTCACAGTTTGTGTTAAAAAAATTTAATAAATTGCCATACGTAAAATTTGTTTTTTTTTCTTTTTTCTTATCTGACCAGGAATTTATCACACAGCAGGTTGCCACTGTTTGTAATTTGTTATAACCAATCAAATTTCACAAAGGAAGACAATGAGGTGTGCTAGATTAATATCACCATGTCTAAATAGTATCATTTAAAGATCAGCAAAGTTTCACAAAAAGAATGATGAATATTTATTGGGTATTAGTCACATGAAATTGAGAGATAGTTCAAGAGGTGATAGTGATTTTCTAGTCATTAGGTTGGACAAGAGAAGAAAGTGTATGGAAAACACTGGATTAAAGTAAGAGAACAGAACAACAAGCTCTTAATCCAGTTGTACCAACAATGTTGAAAATGCATATGTGACCCATGGTCTTATTTCAATCAGTTGGCAAGTAAGAAGAGGTCTTCATGCAGCCTCAGGTATAAAATAAAATGCAACCACTGACTACCTATGATTTCCTGTACTGAATAGATTTTGATCTGAGATAAGTGAATTGAAACTGCATCACCCCTTTTTGATGCAAATTAATAGATTCCAAGACATTTTTTTCTCGATAATTTGCTAGTAAGGAATTTTCATGACTCTGGAAATACCGTTAGTTTCCCTAAATGTGCAAGCCACAAGTATGCAGGAAAAAAATATGCATTAGCCACTTCCAACACATGTGCTGTACCCCTTCGTCTTTTGGTATAAATTATGGGTTTATCTGGTGAAAATTAGGGTACATTATATTATCTAAGTTTATACCCCAACCCCACCCCCAGTTGGACAAATATAATCAACATCTGACTGTAAATTAATTTTTCTTTTATCAAGCTAACCTAGTTTGCATGATATACCATGTAATCATTCATTTTGAAGCTAGCAAGTCTTGAAGTGATGAGTGTTGCTTTTATTTTGCATGATATACCATGTAATCATTCATTTTGAAGCTAGACTGGTCTTGAAGTGATGAGACTTGCATTTATTTTGCATGATATACCAAGCTAGACTGGTCTTGAAGTGGTGAGACTTGCTTTTATTTTGCATGATATACCATGTACTCATTCATTTTGAAGCTAGACTGGTCTTGAAGTGATGGGACTTGCATTTATTTTGTAAGAAAAGCTAAGTTCAAAGCTGTCATAGATTTAATTGCCATATTATCAAAGCTGTCATAGATTTCATTGCCATATTGTCAAAGTTATCATAGATTTCATTGCCATATTGTCAAAGATTTCTGAAAACTGCAATCCAAGTGACACCATTGTCGCAGCAATAGTGACCAATATAAATGTAGTACTATCATTTAATTCTATTTTTGTCAATTTCATGTTCATTGGTACATGTAATTTGTTTTTTGTTTTAAATACACTTTCTTTCCTTACTTTTTCTCCCCTTTGATATATGCGTTCGTACTACTTGATTGAAAGGTATGAAATACAGATACATCCCAACTAGATATATTCACACCATTACATTTTTAAGTGAGACCTCCTATCCCAATATTTGTATTTCTAATTTAAAACTTAAATTTTTTTAAAAAAAGTAGAACTGTTTAAGCCATGAACTTTGATTCCAATCCTTAATTTCTCTATTTGTACTTCTTGCAAATGTTATTCATGCAAATTAAGAAAGAAATGTTTAAACTAATTAAGAAAAAAATGTTTAAACTAATTGGGTATTTTCAAAAGTGACTTAAAGAGCTTCCATTTGATAACATGTTCTGTGTTTGTAAATAATTTTCTAATGCTTAGGAAATGATTCAAAGGCAATAAAATAATGAAAGTATCAAAACAATGTTACATTCAGACACAATCAATACTGAGCTTATAAGCAAGGAAATGTTGTCTTTCAAACTACATAATTAGCCAGTAACTATTAATCTTTATCTTTTACCTTTCAATATGCTACCGGTATATCCAGATCTTGCAATAATCAGATGTGAAATGAAAATTTCCTTACAGCAGCACAGCTAGAAGAAAATTACTCGAAGACAATGCTTTGTACTTGTCACGTATGGTAAACATCAATTTTCAGGTGGTGTATTAACTTGGTCAATTACTGCATTTTTTGTAGTTCATTAAGCCCTTTCAATCAGGCAACCAGTGTGTCTACTTTCAGTTTTAGTCCATGAAAAGTCCGTTCACATCAGTTTTAGTCCATGAATAGTCCATTCACATCAGTGCTGAATCAAAAGTGGTTGCTGAAAATAGAGGGAAAAACATAACAAAATGCATTAACTGTTATTTGAGATGTATGAAAAATGAAAACCTATGGATTTGAAGAAGTCATGCACCTTTACATTAATGAGACCTTGAATAATTTAGACTTCCAGCATTCCACATTATCATTTAGAGCAGTTTTTGATCCTAAATGCCCTTCTTCTCTTAACTTTGGTTTTCCAACACAAATTCCTCTGTTTCAGGCTCTGCAGAGCAAATTGTAGTGAGCATGGATCTTTGCAATTCACCTATCATTAATAGTTATAGATTATTTGTCTTTTTTAACTCTTTATCTCTGTTTAGTAATGATTACGCTATGAGGCTTTTAAAATGAAGATGTACAAATGAGAAAATGCTTTTATGAACCATTAGCGAAGAACCTTTAATTCTTTCTCAGCTAGCTGTTAAGCATAAATTTATTGCAATTGTATTTTCATATAGCACAGCTTGGCAAAGAATCTATAATTATGAACTTAGTGATGTTACAATATTTATGGCTATGCAAATGACCAAATGTAGTACTATTGTATGATAATATATTATTGTCATAATCACTTTCACTTGTATTTTGCTTACTATTTTGAATGCACACCATCTATCCATATTCTCTTGTATTCCATATGCATCTCTTTGATAGAAATCCCATCCATATCATTAGATGGAAATTAAAAGGTATCAGAAGTACAGATGCTACCAAAATAGATATATCATAAAATGTTTTGGACCTTATGTCCAAATTTGGTATTTCTCATTTAAAGCTTGAACTGTTTTTTTCGTAAAGGACAAGAATTGTATTAGTCAATGGACTTCTATTCTAATTCATAGTTTCTCTTTTTGAAATTACAGCAAATATTACTCATGCAAATTAAGACATGTTTAAACTAATTTGATATTGTCAAGTTACTAAGAGCTTGCTTGTTTGTGGTGTTCTAAGTTACTAAGAGCTTGCTTGTTTGTGGTGTTCTAAGTTACTAAGAGCTTGCTTGTTTGTGGTGTTCTAAGTTACTAAGAGCTTGCTTATTTGTGGTGTTCTAAGTTACTAAGAGCTTGCTTGTTTGTGGTGTTCTAAGTTACTAAGAGCTTGCTTGTTTGTGGTGTTCTAAGTTACTAAGAGCTTGCTTGTTTGTGGTGTTCTAAGTTACTAAGAGCTTGCTTGTTTGTGGTGTTCTAAGTTACTAAGAGCTTGCTTGCTTGTTTGTGGTGTTCTAAGTTACTAAGAGCTTGCTTGTTTGTGGTGTTCTAAGTTACTAAGAGCTTGCTTGTTTGTGGTGTTCTAAGTTACTAAGAGCTTGCTTGTTTGTGGTGTTCTAAGTTACTAAGAGCTTGCTTGTTTGTGGTGTTCTAAGTTACTAAGAGCTTGCTTGTTTGTGGTGTTCTAAGTTACTAAGAGCTTGCTTGTTTGTGGTGTTCTAAGTTACTAAGAGCTTGCTTGTTTGTGGTGTTCTAAGTTACTAAGAGCTTGCTTGTTTGTGGTGTTCTAAGTTACTAAGAGCTTGCTTGTTTGAGGTGTTCTAAGTTACTAAGAGCTTGCTTGTTTGTGGTGTTCTTTTAATATGTTGTCTCTAAGGTAATTAAAAAAATAATCTTATAGGCAAACACACTGATATTTAGCTAACGAGGAAGAAAATTCCATTATCCAAAATTACATTTATCAGCAAATAACTCTAATTTTTTTCCTTTATGTCTCAATATACTATATCCAGATGTTGCATTAATCACATCTATGATTTATTCGACAAACTCAAAGGGGGGAGGGGGGGGGGCATTTCCCCCTTCACTTGAATAAAATGCAATTTTCAGAATATAGTACAAATTTAATGAAGAAATAAAGGTAGGGTTTAAAAAATGTGATGTGTGAAAATCATACATTTTGTGTGAAAATCATACATTTTGTGTGAAAATCATACACTTTGTTGATTTTGAGATTTTTTTTTAATAGAAATTATAGTGTGAATCCTGCAATTGCAATTCTTAGAATAGACTCTACATGTGAAATGAAAATATCCTTGAAGCAGCTCAGCTAGAAGAAAATTACTCCACGACAATACTTTGTATTTGTCTTGTATGGTAAATGTCTCTTTTCATGTGGAATATTAATTTGGTCTATGGATTGCATTTTTCTCAGCTGTCATTGAGCAGTGTTAATCAGGCAACGATGAATGTGTCTACTTTCAGTTTAGTGCATGTAAAAAGTCCATGCATATCACAGCTCAGTCATACATGTAGGTGACTCCTGAATATAGATGGAAAAATATAAGAAATGTATTAACACTATGTTTTTGATGGAGGAGAAATGATAATCTATGGATTTTTTACTGAGGAAAAAAGCTGACATTGCATTAAGTTATTTGCTAAACGAGAGAGTTTAATAGATTATCTTGTCATCATAAGCACATTCTCTATTTAGTGTTGATTAGGCAATGAGACCATTAAGACTATGTCCAAATAAGAAAATACATGTACCATCTATACTTGCGTAAAAACTGGGTCCAAATGCAAACAACATAGACCCTGATCTGGCGTCGCATAATGCGCTGGCAGATCTGTGTCTATATTGTTTGTTCTACTGATTAGTCCTTACAAACTGCATAGACCCATTAGCGAGGAAAGGGACTCTTGTTCTGTTTTCTTTTGGACTTTTGCAAATCCAAATGTGAAATTATTCAAATATGAAATGAGAAATTTCTTTCAAAAAAGCTGCAAGAAATGTTTTTCCAAGAAAATGTTTCTCCACTTTATTGCATCACAGTGAATTTAACTTTTTTTGCAAGGTAAATTATTTTGGTCCATTGGAAGTTGCATTTTTAATTGTCATTAGTATAAGGTTCCCTCACTTTTATGAATATTGTTTTAGGAAATCAGTGTATCTTCTTTATATTTAGCCATCACCCCCATGATATATATATATATATATATATATATATATATATATATATATATATATATATATATATATATATATATATATATATATATATATATATATATATATATATATATATATATATATATATATATATATACCCTTTTTGTGTTTTAATGCATTATCAGGATGCCGCCTTGTTGGAACATCCCTCAGTATAAGGTTCCCTCACTTTTATGGCTCCCATGAAATGTGTTATGAAGAGAGGGCACTGACTTTGTTTAAATTTTGTTTTAAGTTTATTTCTCAAGCTCTGTTCATGCTAGAATCATCAAATTAGATACATCTCTTTTAGTACCACACTGTTACAACAAAAGAAGGTCACAGCGACCTACATTCACATTTTACTGGCTTACAGTAGGTTAAGTTTTTTCATTTAGCGCATGACCAAATAGGTTTTTGCATGCTATATGCATGCTATCCTATCTAGAATCATGAAACTTGGTGAGTAGATGTATCTTGGTAAGTTCTACATCCTTATTGCAAGTAGAGGCTTTTATGATCTATATTTCATGCTTCAGTGACTTTGTTGAAATTTTGTGCTTAAAGTTCATTTATTAGGTACATTTATGTTCCAATAATGAAACATGATAACTGGATGCATCCCTGTTAGTATTTCATTTTACAACTAAAGAAGGTTACTGGGACCTGCATTTTATGCTAAATACTAACAAGGGTTAAGTATTTGTGTTTAGCTCGTGACCACATAGATTCTTCCATGCTGTATACCTGCTAGGGTTGGAAGAAGGAATAAATATGTTTATTCAGTAGTGAACTTTCCATATTAGTGACTATATATTCCATATTGTAATAGCTTACCCTTACACGGTAATTCTGTATTGTACATATGAATTAATATACTAACTAGATGAGTGGACTGCATGATTTTCATGTGAGGCCTCATCTGTAGTGACTAATCAATGTAAGCAGGTGTATGGATGCATGTACTGTGCTGATACTACTGGCTGTCACTCAAAGCTGTAACTTTCATCAATTAAAATTTGGGTTTGGGAGGGGGGGGGGGCAATGATAATTGCTTCTAGAGCAGATTTAAAAATCAATGATTTAAAAGAAATAATATGAAAAACAAAATTAATCTTTGGGTTTTATCAGCTCATTATAGCACCTCTACTTGGATATTATGGAAAAGAACGTTCTTTTTTATTGTTTTCTCTTTTATGTCATGTCACAGTAGGCATGTTGGTTGGTTGATTGGTTGGTTGGTAGATGTTTTTTATAATTTGTAACAATAGGTAGGCAGGTAGGTTTATTGATTGGTTGATTAGTTGTTTTAGTGGTGTGTCAGCACAATACTGGCTTTATAGTGCTGATTAAAAGTTTAAATTAAAAATTTTATAAAGATTAAAAGTTAAAATGTAAAGAGAAATAAATTGTCCCCCCCCCTCCAAAAAGCTTTAATTAGAAAAGGGCCCAACCTTTTGTTGTTAAGATCACTTTAGTCTGAATTTATTTTCTGCATGATAAGTAGTGTTTACAATGGCTACTATATACTACTAAAAGCTTCATACAGATGAGCTATGTAACAATTGATTACAGTTTTTTTCTGGACTTAAAAAAATGTGTGACTTGAATTGCTTTAAATTTTAATGTATAATTAAATTTAAATCTAGCATGTCATTTAATTTTAATAGCTTTTTCAAAAATTGTCAATATTGGGCTCTGTGAATTTAATTGAAATTTGACCAATGTCATGTTGTATGTTGGGGAAGTCCAGGTGATATTTATGCTTAACTCATTAACCCCTAGAGATTCTATTTCATTTTCGCCTGAAATGGGGGTAGGATATGCATTTTGGGGGTTACTTCTGAATGCAGCCAAACACATCTGCTTAAGAGAGTTTGTTTAGCTGGATGCTTACCGTAGTTGTGTAAAAAATGTTGTTTTTGATTGGCTATTATGCTCGCGCATTTGCAGAAGGGTAAAAATTAAACTTCTTTTTTTTTTTTTTTTTTGTTGTATTGGACCCCTGATTTTTGTGTCCTGGACCCTTTTTACTCCACATCTCAAACTTATCCTACTTGTTGCAAAGGTTTATCTGTCTGTGTGCAGTTCGGACTGGTCTGCTTTACATCCAAGGCCCAAAAGTCTAAAATTCGGACACAAACTCCAGTTCAGAAAGCAGCAAATTTTACCTAAATAAAAATCGGGTCTCAAAAACTATGTTTTTTCCGCTGTATTTTTTAATGTGAGTAGAAAATCGACATTATTGTGTATCATTGTAGTGCTGCATCTGTCTACTTTCCTGCAATACTATCCACTTTAGTATATCTTAATGTTACAGAGCTTGGAAGTAGGGTACAACCTCATGATGCGTAAACATGGTGCCAGGGGTTAATGAGTTAATACCTAAAACTGCTAGACCAAGTGTGTTATGTCAATCATTATGGGGGGGGGGGGGGCGGACAAGAGGACAGAAGATGCCACTTCCGCTCCTACCCATTAGTGCATCCTTGTATAACTTGCATAACATTGCTAATTAGTGCATCCTTGTATAACTTGCATAACATTGCTAAAGGACATTTTAATCAGGACCTAATTAATTCAAGGACTCCAATTAGCATTTATTTTGTGTGTTTTGATGCAAATAAATAAAAGCCTTATAGGAAGGATCACAAGACAAAAACAGGATGGTAATTAGACTGTCAGATGGTAATTAGACTGTCAGATGGTAATTAGACTGTCTGATGGTAATTAGACTGTATGATGGTAATTAGACTGTCAGATGGTAATTAGACTGTCTGATGGTAATTAGACTGTCTGATGGTAATTAGACTGTCAGATGGTAATTAGACTGTCAGATGGTAATTAGACTGTCTGATGGTAATTAGACTGTCTGATGGCAATTAGACTGTCTGATGGTAATTAGACTATCTGAAATCCTCAAAGAAAAGAAAAAAAATATCACTCCTGAGAATCATCAAAAAACATTTGCACTTTTAGAGTTTCTACCAAAGCAAATACTACACCCAGCCATGTTGATAAATACAGTTGTTTGGCTATCTTGACAAAATGCATGGCCTGCAGAAAAACATTACTTGATAGTAATTCATGCAAATATTTTCTCATTTATTTTTGCTGATGGTAATAGCCTGACAGCCTTAAGGCAATACCAATTAGAGATGTATATTATATTCATCTTCTAAATGGATGAAAATGAAGATATTTTATTCAAGCTTCTTTGTGCCATAAAATGATATTTTGCATCCGTAATATATGTCTTTAGTCGAACAGCAACTGTAAATTTAGTTAGCCCTTTGTTCTTCAAATACTTCCTGTGGACTGTTGGTTGGTTTAAGATACAACCATGACTGCAAAATCTTGAGTTGGGAAAATTATCATAACTGTTTGAAATGTATAAAATCCATTGGTAAGTTCTTTTAGTGTACAATCTGCATTGAACTTGTTTTGCACATGATATCTATATGTGCTGGAGCCAATTTCAGTAAGTTCTAAAAGAAAAATAGTGCTGTTTCCAGTTTCCCGATTGCCCCATTATTTTTCTTGCCACCACTATACATTTTTCTAACCATAAGAAAAGAAATTTTTTTTTAATATTGTGACTAGACTCATGAATAGCAGTATTAGACATCATGCTCACTGTTTCTCCAAATATTTGGGACCCCGGATGATTGAGTTGTCTAAGGCGCTCGCCTTTACTGATCACTAACATCTCACCTCTGTCTGCGTGGGTTTGAGTCTTAGCTCAACCAGTATGGGTGTATGAGAAAGTTTGCCAGTAGCTTCCCAAGCAGTGTAGACCCAAATTTGCTATCGCATAATTCACAACTATGACATTTAGTGTGTTGCTGTGCCATAAAATACCAAAAACCAAACCTTTAATTCACTTCCCAGAGCAGGCAACTTTTAATCCAGTATACAATTTTGTGAGAATAAAGTTTATATTAGGAGCTGTGGTGATAGAGATTGTATCTGCAAATGAAACCTTTTTATGAGGATAAGTGTGTACAGTACATACAGTATGCCATGCAAGTTGACTATACAATGATTTCGTAGATTTTTCACTTTCATTTGCAAAACTTGCATTCATCATTTGCAAAACTTGCATTCATGCTATTACAGCTATTCAAAAACACTTCAAATCAGATTACTCCTTGCATTAAAATTTTTCGTTTCCTTCTAACATTTTTAAAGATTTTAAATTTCTGTGATACAATTAAAAATAAACAAGAATTTGCAGGTTCTATTTGGTGGGATAACCTAAATAACTACCGTTTGTACTTGCTTATGAGTTGGATCCAACTGCAAACCGCACAGACCCAGATCTGCCATCGCAAAATGCACCGGCAGATCTGGGTCTATGCAGTTTATTCAGACTAATCAATAGAACAAACAACATAGACTTGGATCTGCTGGCACATTATGCGATGGCAGATCTGGTTCTATGTTGTTTGCAGATTGACATGACTTATATATGAGTATATACGGTAACAAGAGATTATAGGAATCTAAAACTTACTTGTTATCAGCAGCATCTTTTAAATTGGAGAACTAATTTAAAAGTGAACTGATAAGCTTGTCAAGTTAACTAATTAGTTTTCATGCCAGATAAATGTATTGAATGCAGAAACTTATTATAGTTCATTGATTAGTAATGGGCATATATACTGACTGGCCTTCTATTGTTTTCTTCTGGGAAGAAAACCAAATCAACTTTATTCTTTCGATTCCATATTTTTATTTTATGATACAAGGGAAGGACTGACTATCAGCATACATTTTCCATTAAGCAAAGAGACAAATATAGAAGCAATAAACTTTCTAGAACAAGAAAAAGGCAATGTCTGAAATGAAGTATGTGTTGAAAAATGTCAGTGGTTGAACAAATGAAGGGTATGTCTTGTTGCAACAACCAGTTCAGTATACAGTATATATCCTTTCTTGCCTTTATTACAGAAAATGGCATCATTAGCAGCTTTCCATTTTGTTTCTGGAAAGAAGTCAGGAGTAAAGGCTAATTTAGAAATGTTAAATCTGGATTTGATTCAAAGTCTATCAATTTGTGGCTTGAAATACTGGCAGGCAATTTTGGATTTGGATGATTTTGAGCAAGATAGGAAATAACTTCCATGTGTCAGTGTTCGATAAACTACAAAGCTTGCACGGTAATTATTCAGATGTTTTTTAATCAGTCGAGTACATGTAATCAAAATAGTAACATGGTTTTTGTCATTGCTGACCTTATTACTCTCATGAAGCATATAAAAAAAAAGTTTTGTAACTGAAATGTTTTGATTATATCTGACACTTCTGATTAGAATTTGATGATAGTTTCATAGCAGTAAGTTCTGAAAAATGAAAATAGAGAAGTAAAGATAGGTAGAATGGAAAAGGTTTTATTTGAAATGGACAATTTGAACAATATAGGAAATAACTTTCATGTTTCAGTGTTTGATAAGCTTCAAAGCTTACACAGTAATTACTCAGATGTTTTGTAATCGGTCAAGTACATGTAATCAAATTAGTAACGTTGTGTTGTGATAGCTGACCTTATTCCTCCCATGATTTAATGATACTGTATAAAAAAATTTTTTTATAATTGAATGTTTTGATTATATTTGACACTGCTGTTTAGAATTTGATGATAGTTTGATAGAAATAAGTTATGAAAAAAATGAAGATAGAGAAGTAAAGATAGGTTCAACGAATAACATTTTTTATTTGAAATATGCATGTGTCATTAAGGTAATCAAAGAACTGTGACAGGTTAATGACAGGGTACATGCTTTGATTTCCATCTAAAAAGTTTGATAGTTAAAAAGCTTCTTTTTGAGAATATTTCTCCATATAGAATTTACATTTAAATATATATAGCTGATATTTATTTCCCTGCATGTTTGTATAGCCATGAAAACGAAGATATGGTTTGAGTGAAACTTGCAATTAAGTCTTTTTTAGTTCTACTGGTCATAGACCAGATGAGCTTATGGGATGGCCTGTTATTCATCGTCTGTCATCCGTCTGTCTGTTAGCACCAGTTTGTTATTGTTAATCCTCCTAAACTACTTGGAGGATTGCCGTGAAACTTTACACACACATTCATCCCAAGGTCAAGTTGGTCCTAAATGAAAATGGTGCTGCACAGGCATCCAATATGGCCACCACAGCAGCCATATTGAAAATCTTGTTATTGCTACTCCTCCTGAATGGATGGTAATATCAACATGGGGTTTTCACTTAAAGACTTTTTATGATGTCTAGTTGGTCCTAAATGAAAATGGTTCTGCCTGGAAAATCCAATAAGGCCACCACATTGGCTGTCTTGAAAATCTTGTTATCACTACTCCTCCTGAATGGATGGTCATATCAACATGGAGTTTTCACTAAAAGAATTTTTGTGATGTCTAGTTGGTCCTAAATGAAAAAGGTGCTGATCTAATGTCCGATATGGCCAACACGGCAGCCATATTGGAAATCTTGTTAGCGCTACTCCTTCTGAATGGAAAGTCATATCAGCATGGGATTTTCACCAGAAAGCTTCTTATGATGTCTAGTTGGTCCTAATGAAAATAGTGTCAGTCAGACATGCAATATGGCCACCACAGCAGCCATCTTGTAAAGCTTGTTATTGCTACTACACCTGAATAGATGGTCATATCAACATGGGGTTTTCACTGAAATACTTCTTGTGATATCTAGTTGGACCTAATTGAGAATGTTGCCATTCTGACATCTGATATGGCCACTGTAGCTGCCATCTTGAAAATCTTGTTATCGCTACTTATCCTCAAAGGAAAGTCACATTGACATGGGATTTCTAGCAGAAGAGTCCTTATGATATCTGGTTGGTTCTAAATTAAAATGGTGCTGATCAATCTCCAATATGGCTGCCATGGTGGACATTTTGAAAATCTGAGACTCTTGTTATTGTTACTCCTCCTGATTGGATGGTCATGTTGACATGGGGTTTTCGCCAAAAGACTTATAATGATGTCTTGTTTGTTCTAAATGAAAATGGTCGTGATCTTACATCCAATATGCATGACACAGTGGCTAATTTGAAAATCTTGTTATTGCTGAAAAATATCAGATATGGTTTCTACACTCAGCAGTTAAAAAGAAGAAATGGTCTTATCTTGAATTTGTGGAGATTCCTTTTGTCCAGTCAAGCATCAGTCATTTCAAGGGACTCTTGTTTAAATTTTGGCCCTAGACTGCATAAGTTCACAAACAAGCACTTTTGGAGGATTTGACACACAGGTGTTGATAGATTTAAAAGCACAAGGACAGGGTGTGACTGATTTCCAGCTAAGGTTAACCTGTCATGACCTGCATGGCATTTTAGTGCTGGTCTTGGCCATTGCACCAATTCTCCCATAGAAAGCACATGGTTACTATTATTAGACTGGTTAATCCTGTTCCTTTGGTATGGTTTGGTTTGGTTTGATGCTTTACAGAACAGCAACACAAGTAGGTTAATTAGTGCCGAGGATAATTGGAGTAAAGTGCATCGTCCAAGGGCACACCACGGTAGCTGACCCAGGCTGGTCCGATGGTAGGATTCTAACCCAGACCCTTTCGGTCGGGAGTCCAGCATGCTAACCACTGAACCACCGTGGCTCGCCTTTGACATGGGTATGCATATAAAAATAATGATAACAAAGAACAACATTTTTTAACATTAAAGTGTACCAGTAAGCACTTATAATTCAACTTAAGTGAGCTTTAACATTTTAGATATGTCCTTCAGTTTTCACATGTTTTCAATTTTATAGGCAGTCAGGGTGCATCAAACAGACCATACATGTACTCAGGTTTGATGCACTTTCTATTTTGAATTCCATGTTGTCAGTTATGAAAATTATCGTATATACTCGCATATAAGCCAAGTCCAAATGCAAACAACATAGATCCTGATCTGTCACATTATGCGTCGGCAGATCAGGGTCTATTTTGTTTGTTCTACTGATTTGTCCCTACAAACTGCATAGACCCAGATCTGCCAGCACATTATGTGATGGCAGATCTCGATCTATGCAGTTTGCAGTTGGTATTGGCTTATAGACGAGTATATACGGTAAATATGTTCTCAAAGTTAAGATGTTTTGTGTCTTGACCTGGTGTTTAAGATGAGTGAAGAACACTGCAATGTGTTAATGATAGTGGTAGGTATAATGATGGAAGATAATGAACATGCAGTATTTGTATGAACTATTTGCAGTAAATAATTTTTTTTTTTCAATTTAAAAGTAGATTGATGTTTCTGTTGTGTTTTTTTTGCACTAGAATAAAGTATTCTTACAGTGATTAAATGCAAATGATTTTGTGGAGAACTTTTTTTTTAAAAAGTATGAGACTTGTTGATTCTGTACATGTTTACTAACTTCAAGCAATAACACCTTGATTCTGGATTTAAAGCACAAACTGATAGTTTGACCATATTCAAAATCACCTCATTATTTACTCTGTTGGTACACACCACAGAAATTCTCAAAGAAAGGGAAAACTAAATTTGCTTCATATGACTTTGCAAATTACTATTCATTATCTAGATGAATGAAGTTGCCGATATGACCACACTGCGGGTTGATATACCATCAAAAAGGGTTGATATTGATATTAATTTGCTCACAGAAAAAAACAATCCTCACTTAGCCTGGGTCACCATGCAGATTCCTTCTGCTTTCATCATTATGTAGTGAAAAGCCAAATTGGGGCCTGGGGGAAAAAAAGGAAGTGAAGTGAAAACAAGGTGCACACAATTTTGGGGTGCTGACATTGCTGTGAACATTCACAAAGAAAAATTAAATTTAATAATGAAAACAAAACCTGTCAGTTCACATCTTCAAGGTAGACAAAATTAATTTATGTCAGTCAGGAAGAATGGTGTAAGATCAGTTTAGTTGTTTACTGTATATACTCGCGTATAACCCGGATCCAAATGCAAACAACATAGACCCTGATCTGCCGTCGTATAATGTGCCAGCAGATCAGGGTCTGTGTTGTTTGTTTTACTGATTAGTCCTTACAAACTGCATAGACCCAGATCTGCCAGTGCATTATGCGATGGCAGATCTGGGTTTATGCAGTTGATATCGGGCTATACACAAGTGTACGCAGTATTTGCCTTGTGTAATTTTTTATGTCATACACATTATGGCATCATAAACTCAATGACGTCAATGCTTACATAAAGGTCAGTTATGGAGAAGATCTTAAAATTTTATTTGTCATGCTTTTTGTAGAACATTCTTTTCTCTGATATTAAAAAATGTACTCAGGCTGAATTCTCAAAATTTAGCATGGAAATTAATGAATAGTTAGATTGTCCAAAATTACTGACTGCGTAACCTCCCTTGACTAATGCTTGGTTTGCTGTTATGTGTGATGTCATACTAAAAAAAGCCAACGAGCCACTTTTGAAAACAGTGAAACACTGTGTTATTTGGAACCCTTGCATGTCTAGAATGGCCACTTTTGATTTGAAGTGGGATGATATAAAAGTGTCATACAAAATTTGTTTACAAAAACAATGAAACAACAGAATTGGATACAATGGTCAGTCACAATAATTACTCTCATTAATAATGCATCCCCTGCTTTAATACTGTTATAGTCATTGATTGGGTTTGTCAGATTTTGTTTCATCTTTTCACATCATTAAATACTCATTTTTTTGGGGGGGGGCATTTTAGTATACTGTTAGGACACAGTCTTATTAAAACATCCCTCAGTATAAGGTTCCCTCACTTTTAATGTAGGTCACTTGTATGGTTACCATGAGTAGCTTTATAAAGAGGGGTAACTGAATTGCCTAACTAATTGTTCACTATAAGGTAGGATCAGTTCAGAATCACTATTAGCTTTGTTGGTAGAGACAACAGGTGGTTTCCTCAAATGAAGGAAGCTATGGATTACATAAATCTGAGATTAACTGTCAATTATCAGAATAAATGAGATAAACATCTGCATCGATTGAAGTTAAAAACTTGTAATGAAATATATAATTTACCTTGTCACTGGACCAGAAAGACCACAGATGTTGAAAGTACTTTTAATACATTTAGGAAATGCACACATTCAGAATTACCCATATAATTTGAGAGAAATGTAACCAACACTTTTTATAATGCAGAAAAATAGATGATTTACCTAAATAAATTTTTGGTCTGAAACTATAATAATGACCTCATAGAACATAATGTATCAACATCATGGGAAAGTATATATAGATACTGCTGAGCACTTTAAATTTATGGGTATCAATAAAATTTCATGGTTGGTTAGAAAATGCATATTCTTGGGTACTTAATTAGAAAATGCATATTCTTGGGTACTTAATTAGAAAATGCATATTCTTGGGTACTTAATTAGAAAATGCATATTCTTGGGTACTTAATTAGAAAATGCATATTCTTGGGTACTTAATTTCGGGAATTTGCCATTTAAAATAAAAAGAGAAAATATTGAGCAATGATATATAGATATATCTCAATAAAAGATTATATCGACATTAACTTTTAGACACATTTTCGAGCAGACAGGCTTAATTTATACTGTAGTACTTAGGTTGATTAGATAAATTTCTTATTGCTAACACTTGGCATAAATGTGGAGATCTAAATTAAAGCAAATACCAACAAATGAGCTTAATAACACTGCTTTAATTAAGACTGAAATTAGGTTTTTCAGTGTTCTTAAAGACCGCTATCAAAACATAGAGCTCTCGACAATTTGGGATTAGGTGCTAAAACAAATCCAGTGACCGCAAACCAAGCTCTCTTGAAACAAGGCTCCCATCTTTTCCACCTATAAACATTTCTATCAAAATTGAGTTTCACTCTTTCAACAATCACAATGCCACTGACAATGTGGTCAAAAGTAGGAAACTTGAAGTAAAATCTGCCTCCACTGAGGTCTTGCCTGATCATAAGAATTTTCAGGGTTTTCCTTCTCAGAATCCTGTGGGTCTGTATGTTGACCAGATTCAGATACCATGTGAACTCTGTAAATGTCTCACTGCATCTATGTCAGTGTTATTAGAAGGTGTTATCACTCTTATGTGTTTTAAAAGTACATCACCAGGAGAGGCAGCTGTCTCATTTAAAGAAAAATGGCATCATACCACTGTTCCTGCCAACCATGTGCAACCCCCAGATTTATATGTCATGGCCCAAGCTATTGCTCAGTTAAGTGAATGGGAGGACAGTGAAGATGTATTCTCAGATAAGGTCTCGATCGACCTAATACATCTGCCCTTAAGCCAATTGAAGCAAAGTGAATTATCTCCACACATAACAAAGTGTCACCACAGATGGGCATGAGTAAAATGAACTTTGAGAAAGTGGGACTGATCTGTTTGTTACATGTATGAAATGTGTTTAGTAATAACAATGTTCTCTTGTGTTCCGTTTGCTCAATGGAATAGTGAATAATACTTGTGGTCAACAAAATTAAAAATGCAGTGAAAAACAATTTTGTAAAATTTACGAAACAACAAATATTTTAATCAGACACCCAAAAAAAAATATATATATATATATATTTGGTATGGAACAGTGTCTAACAGTAGATAATACAGTGCTTCGTGGTCCATACATTATGTTAGATATTTTCACATTTAATAGCAGCAATACATTTACCCATCACTATTATATAGCTTTATTCCTTTTTCGTGTCGAAAAACTCGTATGTTCGATGTGAAAAGATTCTCCCACTTAAAGTGGAGAATTTGTCAACAAGCCACGTCACGCCCGTGCATCTCTCTGCGCCTGCGCGAACATTCATCTTTTTCATGGACGCCATACCTGGTGGTTGTGTCGCAAAAACGTAACCTGAGGAAATTGTCTGCTGTGGTTTTTCAACTACATTTCGGACTTCCCTCCTTCTAAATTCATCTGTGTTACAGTTGTCCGTCTCGGCTATATGTGTTTTATGCCGCTATTCGTCAGTGTTTAGTTCTAGGAAGAGTTTTTCTAGTTCTCCACGTGTACTCTACCCTTAGAGGGGTTAGGGTAAACAATATATCTTGTTTCTTTTCAGGTACACGGTAAGTCGTCTATGTCATTACAACGCGACATAGAACAACTGTGATAGCGCCGCAATTAACAGGCGCATAATTTTACAGAATTAATATTTCATTTATATATTATTCTCCTACTATTTCAATTGTTTCTTTATTATCTACGCGTGTCGCGTTGCATGCTTTTCTTGTATTTTCCTGAGAACAATAAAGCTTGTCAAGTGAACTAGCTTCTAATATCTCTTGGGAAGAACATATATATGTATATTATTTACCTGTAGCAAACTAACCACTGTGGTGCAGATAGCCCGCAAAGTATATGGTGAACGGGTATGTATAGAGTACGCGACGTACCAAAAAAAGGTGAGTTTTCTACGTGTAGATTTTAAAGGTGAGTTTACACGTTGTTATTATTATTGATTGATACTTCAATAATAATTATTTCAGATAATATTTATTTCAGATAAAAATAAACAATGCCAGCAAATCAGTCTGTAGGTAAGTGTGGCCATAAGAAGGCCCCATGGGATACACACTCAGACTGTCTTACCTGTTCCAAGTGTAAGCGGAACAGTCGCTGCAATATCTGTACAAATTGGACCAATGAAACCTGGAATCTTGCTGATTCCAGGCGTACTTATAGAGGGCGGAAAAAAATAGTTAAATCCCCCTCATCGTCTGATTTCTCTGGATTTTCTTTTACAGGTACTCAGACTAAGGCAACATGCAGCAAGAAGGCCACTCTAGTTCACAAGAACATTCCGGGGCCCCAAGAGCCTGCACCAGCCTCCCCGGACATAGTTGAGGTCCCTCCTGTAAGGGCCAGTGAACGCTCCAAGAGTAAATCGCCTCTCCCGGGAAGGGAGAAGACGAAAAAGAGCAGTAGTGTGTTACTTCCTTCCACCAGGAAGGAAGTATACCACTCCAAACATTCCCAAAGTAGCGTGTCGCACCCTCTCGAGGAGGGGCTACACCGCACCTTGGGTAGTAATGAAGACAGATGGACATCTGAGATGTCGTCTGACCGGTGACCGGTCTGGTCACCGGTCAATGTCTTGTGACTGGTCACTGACCGGTGACCGGTCCGGTCACTGGTCAGTGTCTGGTGACCGGTCTGGTCACCGGTCAATGTCGGGTGACCGGTCACCGGGTACCCGGTACCGGTCACCGGTCTTTGGTTGATCACCGGTCGCCGGTCATCGGTCACCGGTCACCGGTCTTTGGTTGATCACCGGTCACCGGTCACATCGTTCCGGTGACCAGTCATCCAATACCGGTCACCGGTCATAGGCCACCAGTCTTCTCGTACCGGTCACCGACGTCACACTGATCAACAATCAGAGGCCTCGTCGTACGGAAGGTCGCAGACCAGGGAAGGGGATCGGATCGGTATCCCCCCCTTCCCTATTATACCAATGAATCCGTACGGGATGTGGGGACCAACATCTCATAATAATTGGCCCCTTATGCCCTCTTGGGCTACTGGACCCTGGACTCTGAGTAGAAACGATGTTGCGGCTCGTGTTCCGCCATCGCCTCCTCGCCAGGTAGCATCCACTAGTAGAACCCGACGCATAGCATCATCCACGAAAGACAAGCGGTCTCGTCTTTCTCCTGGAACATCTAGAACCCCTAGAGCCCCTACTCAGCATGACAAACAAGTACGGGAAATGGCGCATAGTGTACCTCTGTTACTATCTCCAAGGGACATTGTGTCGCCCGGCCACTCTCCTGCTCGGAGTGTTCTAGATGATGATGCATTATCTATCATCGTCGATTCCAACGAGTACGAACTGGAAGCAACTAGACCCAGCTTCCCTCAACCAGAGGAAGCGGAAGAGATAGGATCTTTTGATAAGGCGGTAAATGAAGTTTACCGCCTACTACCTACGGATTTGTGCCCGAAACCATCTGGTACACAGTCCAAGAAGATCCTCTCCAGTTTGGAAAAGATCTCTGGGGCTCAACCACAATCAGATCTTCTGCTCCTTCCGCATTCCTCTACAATTGAGGAAATATCACAGAGGTTCTCCTCAGGCCAGGACATCGCTAGACGGCGCAAAGGGTGGGCTGTCCCAGCCTCTACTTTAAGACCTATGGTCTCTGCCTCTAGTTACCGGGTACATTCCCCGAAGTGGCCTGTTAAACCTCCTCAATTGGATGCAGATGCATCTCAAGTCGGCTTGACAACGGGAGCCTGGGCACGCCTTCCTATTAAGACGATCGAAGCCATTGAGCAGAAGGTTCGTCTTCTGACCACCATAGCTTCTCATGCGGACCTCTTCTCAGCTACGTCGTTTAGTATGCTGAGGAAGGCCTCTCTGAATCCAGCTGCATTACAGCGTGTGCTGGAAGCTGTTGCCAAGACATCTCGGCATTCACTCGCTATTGCAATGGCCCTTTCAGCGGAACTCCTACACATCCGTCGTGATGTTGCACTGGACTCCTTGAGGGTCTTACTTAGCCACAGTAAAGACCTTCTAAGGACTGCTCCTTTGGAAGCTGAGAGTCTCTTCGGAGGTCTCATCCCCACTGTGGCCTCACAAGATTTGAAGGACCATCAACATAGGTCCTTCACAACTGCACCTGGCCCATCGCAATCGGCCAGGAAGCGTACTAATGTGCATCGACCTCAGGGGCCACCTGCTAAATTCTTTAAGCAGGTACAGCCCCAATATAGTGCACAACCTCAATATAGTGCACAACCTCAAGTGAGACCTCCTCGTCAGTCAGGTCCTAGGCGTGGACCTAGACGCCGAGGAGCCCCTAGGAAGAAGTTCTACAACCCACCTTCCTTTCCCAAGGAAGGAGGGGGGGGGACGGCCCTAGGGACTCGCACCCTCTCCTGCCATCCATTCCTCTCCCAAACATCCCCGTAGGGGCTCGCCTAGGCCTCTTTTCAGAGGCTTGGGCAAGTATCATGGACGATGGGTGGGTCCTTTCTCTTGTAAGCGAGGGTTACCGTATTCAGTTTCAGGAACAACCTCCACTATCAAGGACCCCCGTATTCTTTCATCAGTCCAATCTGGTGAAACTAAGGGAAGAGGTAAATACCCTTTTACAAAAAGGGGCAGTCGAGAGGGTCCTGAACGATCAGTCTCCTGCATTCTACTCCCGAATCTTCCTGGTCACCAAGAAAAGTGGGAAATTTCGCCTTATTATCGATCTCTCCCCCTTAAACCGTTTTCTTTTGGAGGAACATTTCAAGATGGAGACCACCTCCTCAATCCGAAATGCGATGCGGCCATCGGATTGGGCGGTCTCCATTGACCTTCAAGATGCATATCTTCACATTCCGATTTTTCCACCTCATCGGAAATATCTCCGGTTTTGCTTGGACCAGGAAGTTTTTCAATTCCGGGTTCTGCCGTTCGGAATAGCTTCCGCACCCAGAGTTTTCACCCGAGTTATGGGAGTAATAGCATCTTATCTACGAGTACGGGGAACCCTGATCCTCTAATACTTCGATGACTGGTTAATCCACAACGTTCAGGTTCAGTCCCTCCATCAGGATCTGTTCCGTTGTTGGTCCACAGTAACTCGATTGGGTCTTTTACCCAACCTCGAGAAGTCAGAACTGATTCCATCCCAAGACTTCGTTTATGTAGGAATCAACTTCCTCACAAACCAGAACTTAGTCCGGGTTCCCCGAGAGTGTATAGATCGAATCCTGGCACTCTTAGAGGCACTACGAGTAAAAACCGTGTTGTCTGCTCGCCTTTACCTATCCCTACTGGGAACCTTGAACGCCGCTGCAGTTTCTCCTACTCGCAAGGTGGAAACCACACAAGGATTCTCTATCAGCTCTGATTCCTCTAGGACCAGATTTCCATCATCATCTGCGATGGTGGATGAATCGAGACAGATTCCTAGCTGGGGTCCCCATGCACGCTCCGGATCCCCACTCCTACCTGTTCGCCGACGCGTCAGATTCCAGTTGGGGTGCTCATCTAGAGCCGGAGGGGATAACTCTTCAGGGCCTTTGGACCCTACACGAGTCGTCCCTCCACATAAACAACCTAGAAATGAAGGCTGTCTTTCTAGCGTTACAAGGGTGCGTCGACAGAGTAAGGGGTCGTTGTGTCATGGTCTCCTCCGACAACACGTCCGTCGTAGCGTATCTCCGATGTCAAGGAGGCACACATGCCCCTTCTCTTTGCGTGGAGGTCTGGAACCTCCTCCGCTGGGCTACCTCGGAGAACATCTCCCTCCGAGTTCGCCACATCCCAGGGAAAAAGAACATCTTAGCGGACAGTCTGTCCAGGTCAGTCACAGAATGGACTCTTCACTGCGAAGTGACAGAGTCCCTTTTCTCACTATGGGGAAGGCCCCTCGTGGACTTGTTTGCGACCAGGCTCAACAACAGACTCCTCTTTTACGTCTCCCCAGTCCCGGACCAGAGAGCGTGGGCAGTGGACGCGTTCAGCTTCCAGTGGGATCGTCTGTTCGCATACGCCTTCCCACCGTTCCAATTGCTTCCCCAAGTTCTGCAAAAAGTAAGAACTTCCACTGCTCGGATCATTCTCATAGCTCCATTATGGCCCCAACGATCGTGGTTCAACGATCTTCTAGATCTATTGATAGATCAACCCAGATCTCTCTCTCTCACCAGAGGGATCTTCTGTCACAACACAGGGGCTCCCTCCTACACAACAGCCCACACATCCTCCACCTTCACGCTTGGTTCATCTCAAGCGATCTATTCGCCAGAACAAGTTTTCGGGCCGGGTTGCCAGTTGCATCATTCAGGCCAGGAGAGCTTCTACATCCAAGGTCTATGATGCCAGGTTGAGAATCTTCTGTGATTGGTGCAGTAGGAAACGTGTTGATCCCAGCTGTTCCTCTATAACTGCCATTGCTGATTTCCTTTTGTTCCTTTTCGAGAACAAAAGATGTTCAGTATCTACTATCAAGGGCTATAGAGCCGCCATTTCTAACACACTTAAATTCTCTCAGGGCTCGGAGATTGGTTCAGATCCACACCTTGCCGATCTCATTAAGTATTTTGAGCTACAGAGACCTGTCACTCGCTCTCTGACGCCTAGATGGAATCTATCATGTGTTTTATGGTCCTTAACAAAAACCCCCTATGAACCATTGAGTGAGGCATCCTTTCAGGATCTCACACTCAAGACGGTATTTTTACTCGCTTTGGCGTCTGCGAGAAGACGTAGCGAGATTCATGCATTGTCGGTGGACACTGGCTGTCTCCGTTTTAATGGCAATTTTGAATCCGTTTCCCTCCTTTGTCAGCCAGGATTTTTAGCCAAAAATCAATTACCTGCGGTAGCTCCATCACCTATAGAGATCCCCAGTCTTAGTCGAATCTGTGCTGGGGATGATCAAGATAGGCTCTTATGCCCAGTTAGGGCACTGCGTTTCTATCTAAATGCTTCAAAAGTGAAAAGAAAGGGCAGGAAACGTCTTTTCCTTCCTCTTAAGGGCTCCGTTGATATTTCGGCCTCCGCGATTTCAAGGTGGATTGTCACCACAATTAAAAGAGCTTACCAGTCCCTTACTGATAGAGACCTTTCCTTTATGAAACTTAAAGCCCATGAGGTTCGAGCCGTCGCTGCTTCATGGGCCTATCTAAATCACTCTTCTCTGGAGGACGTCATGAAGGCAGCATTTTGGCGATCCCATACTACCTTTTCGTCCTTCTACCTCCGCTCATTAGCACATCAAAGCGCAGGCATATTTTCTCTGGGTCCCATAGTTGCGGCACAACATGTGGCCCAGAAGGACTCCAGCAAATAGTAAAGTGGACATCTCCCCTCAACTGGTGAGTAGTTTACATTTTTCCTCTGTTTTTGATCAGTTTAACATTAGCCGACCCACCTAACTGACAAATTCAGCTATATAATAGTGATGGGTAAATGTATTGCTGCTATTAAAATGTAGTTTTTTGGGGGGTAAAACTAATTTTAATTATGCAATACTTACCCATCACTATTATCAAATGCCCTCCTCCCACCCCGCTCTGATGCCCTGGCGTAATTTCGTCTATGAAAAAGATGAATGTTCGCGCAGGCGCAGAGAGATGCACGGGCGTGACGTGGCTTGTTGACAAATTCTCCACTTTAAGTGGGAGAATGTTTTCACATCGAACGGACGAGTTTTTCGACACGAAAAAGGAATAAAGCTATATAATAGTGATGGGTAAGTATTGCATAATTAAAATTAGTTTTACCCCCCAAAAAACTACATTTTAGATAGTGACTAGCCTTATTCAAGATTATGTGTGCTTGAAAAAAGTGCAAACTGTGATTGACATTTAATTTTCTTGAACTTGAATGCTGTAACGTTACTCGATGTTCCTAATTTCACTTGCATGCAGTTTTAGTATTAAGTGTTATAAATAGATACAACATATGCTTTAAGACTATGAGAAAGTTTGCATTTATTACTATATCATCAGATAACGTAATTACATTGGAAAAAGCATTAAAGTTTATGAAATTTTGTATGTAAATTAAATTATAATTAATCAATTTCCATTGTTCCTCATCATTCAAGAACATATCATGATACACTGTATGTATTTCTCAGCACTGTAAATACATAGTTATGTTAGTCCCAAGTCTGCCTTGTCATGATAATTAGCAATTATAGATTGTCATGATAATTAGCAATTATAGATTGTCATGATAATTAGCAATTATAGATTTATATGAGCAAGTGACTGTGTTCCCTACAGTCTTTGAGAACCCCTGTCATGCCTTCTAATAGAGTACATAGTGGAGGCATTTCCTGAAGGATCCTAGCTTCTAGTGTACAATTAATGTCACAATGAATCTACATTATTTATTTGATAGTAGCCTTTATAATAATGTATGGAATTTCTCCTAGCTTGTGTGATTTTATTTTCTCCCCATTTTAAAGTCTACATCCTCAAAATTATTGAACTGGTATATGCAAGTATCAAAATGGAAATGTGTCATTCTTTTTTTTGTTTAAGTGTTTTTTGTCTGTTGATTTCAGTTATTGTCCATGTGAATGCTTATATACATAGGGATTGCGTGAAAATCCATTCTATAGATGTTCTTTTAACAAATTTTTTTTTCTCTTTGAATACCACTTCCATTATTTCAGAGGACTGGGGATTTTTTTTTCTTCTCAGAATCTGTACTTAGACAAAGCAGTAACAAAATCTGTTTCTGAACATAAATTTTTAATGACACTGACCTAGATCAGCTAGGAAATCATCCAATTATTTGTTTTGTAAAGCACAGTAGTTGTCTGATAGAGAAATTTTGTGCTCATTTATTAGAATCTAATCTTCCCATGAAAAAGGGTTTAAGCTTCAAGTCCATAATCTGAAGGATGTTTTGTATATTGGATTCTAATAGCAGAGTGGGTGCTTGTTGGAATAAGTTTGGATAGTTAACATCGACTGTCTTTGGGCAACCTGTTCTGGGATTTCTCCCAACCACCAAGAACACATTCTCCTATGTTCTCGCTGGTTCCTGAGTGTGCTTGCCATAACAACTTGAGTTGCTCTTGGAACAAAAACATGGTGAATCAACGCTTTGAATGTTCCATCATCTTTGTTCTTGTCTACTCCTGCTGCAAAGGTGATGTGAGTTCTCAACCGCAGAATGAGATTATTGTTGATTCTTGAACAAGGTACTTGACGTTGGAGCAAGAAGAACCACAATTAAGAACATTGTTCTCATGTCTCACCCATGGACACCCATAATGTTCTTGTTTATTTAATGGCACTCACAACAGGGAATGGGTTTTCACGTCCTATCAGGGGAGCAATGGTGGCAAGTGTCACTTTTACTTTTTGGGTTACTATGATCTGGGAATAATGATAAGAACATATTTGTCTGATATAGATAAATCAGAGCTATGCTATTTCAATTCTATGCAGATATTATCACTATAAGAAATATTTCAGGGTATTTGTTCAACTCTAGTGAACTGTAATATGATTGTCTGTCATTGTGATTCAGACCGAGTTAAGTTGTACAGTTTGTTTTGTCTGCTTGCATAATGCCTGATAAACTGATTCAGAAAAGTTTGCGAAGAAACAATAGAATTTATGCAGTTTTCTTACCATGCTCCCTAGTTAGTACACTGGCCATATATCACAGTGAATTTAAGTAAAAAAATAGATATGAGATGTTAAAGTAAATATTCAGCACGAAAAGCATATCATGGTAACCGATGTTTGTTGTATGGAGAGTCAAATAGATAGCTATATTGTTCATGTAAAATGCCTAAAAGTACTTAAAATTTTAATTTCTGTGATTTAGTTAGACAGTAATGGCAAAAAGAATTGTATCACAACTTTATAATGAATATAGTGCTAAAAATGGGTGTAGCCTAAAATGAAGTCATAATGACCTAAAATCTCCAAATAAAAAATGGCAAAGCACACCGAAGATTACAAATTGCTGTTGCTTGAATGCTTTTACATTCCATGCACAAAACTGAGCAGATTTTTTGATAAATGGACCAGGTCTCCTGGTCATAAAACATTACTCAGCTTAGATCTTACTTGAAAGTATTCTTACCAATCATAAGGCTTCATTTGATATATTTTGAGTAAGATTTCCCAGCTTTTATTAAGATTTATTACTTTATATACTTGTTTATAATTTCATTACAACAGCAAACTGCACAGACCCAGATCTGCCATTGCATAATGTGCTGGTAGATGTATATGTAGATATATGCTGTTTGTTAGGAGTAATCAGTAGAACAAACAACATAGACCCTGATCTGCTGGTGTATTATGCAATGGCAGATCAGGGTCTATGTTGTTTGCATTTGGACTTAACTTATAAGTGATTATAGACAATATTCAAAATATTGTGTACAGTTTTATGATGGAGGGGTCCATTGGCATACATGCCTGTATGCATATATATTCTTGAGCTGTGGATTGTCAGGGTGGCATTACCGTATATACTCGTGTATAATCTGATACCAGCTGCAAACTGCATAGACCCAGATCTGCCATCGCACAATGCGGTAGATCTGGGTGTATGCAGTTTGTAAGGACTAATCAGTAGAACAAGCAACATGGACCCTGATCTGCCGGCGCATTATGGGACGGCAGATCAGGGTCTATGTTGTTTGCATTTGGACCCGTTTTTTACCCGAGTTCATACGGTAATTCTTAAAAGTAAAAAGAGCTTCAAGTAAAGTAGACAAATACCTTGGTCAGACAATTATCAGAATGAACAGTTTGCAATAACTAGCTAGGTTTAAAAGTTTATACAAGTAGAGAAATCCGCCACTTCTAATAATACCTCTATATTATTATTCTTCCTTTTGTCATTCCAATATTCTGGTTGCATGAAATATTATATAGAATGGTTTTTAAAATGTTTTCTCTACAATTACAAGTGTACTTAAGTTTTAGGACTTAGAATTTAGACTTGGAAAAAAAAGTAAACAAATTCAGAGAATATAGATAATTGTTAACATCCATACAGGACCGGAGAAATAACAGGATCCATTTCCTGGCATAAATTACACAGTGCAAGTTGAATTCATTTTAAAAATCACTTCATTATTTGCTCCAAAGGCACATAACTAGGACTGGGATATATTAAATAAGAATGAAAAAGCTTTTAACATAAATAACTAACTGCTCATTATCAGTGTAAAATAAATGATCTTTCAAAAGCTTTACCAATTAGAGATTCTGACTCTTTGGTGGAAACCTCTTAAAATATAGCCCCAAAAAAAGAAAAAAATGTATGTATCATGTAACAAGTGTTGGCAGGAATGAAAGCCCAAGCAATAATAGTTCATTTTTATTTGCATCATAAATAGCAAGGGTATCTTTCAAATGGGTATGCCATCCTTTCCATTATCAAGTTGTCTGTCATTTCCCCAATGGCAAACATCCATTAGGGTGTAATTTTCCATACAATTTTAAGTGAATAACATAAACTCTATTCTGCCAGTAGATTATGTGATGACAGATCTGGGTCTGCTCTCTCAGTAGATTATGTGATGACAGATATGGGTCTGCTCTGTCAGTAGATTATGTGATGACAGATCTGGATCTGCTCTGATAGCAGATTGGTGCACATTAAACTTGGGTAAATATGTTACATATTGTATATACTTGTGCACAAGTCAGATCCAAATGCAAACAACATACACCCTGATATGCCATCACATAGTGTGCTGGCAGATCAGGGTCTATGTTTGTTCTACTGATTTGAGGGAGCTGTGGTAGTTCAGTTGATAGAGGCTTGGACCCTTAATCCAATGGTTGTGGTTTCCATAGCCACCCATGCCAGCCCACGTTGGCTGCCTAAGTGTGTCCTTGTGAAAGGCACTTAGCTCCCATTTCCTTGGCATGCTATAGCCAATAATGTGTTTAAAGTACTGTTAAAACCAACAAAACCCCCAAAAATCTACTGATTAGTCCTATCAAACTACATTGACCCAGATATGCGAGTGAATTATGCGATAGCAGATCGGGATCTGTGCTATTTGCAGTTGTATCGAGTTTGGATGTAAGTGTACAAGGTATGTTATATCAGCTAAGATGTTGTCCTTCTAATCCACACAGTACAGTACTATATTTAAAAAAATTTTTTTAGTGTGAAATAGGGAACTAAGTACCTTCTGTTTCCACCAGTAGTTCATCAGCATGAAAGTAAGACACATTGAATTTTGTCTATAAGGAAACTCTAAGGAATGTAAAAAAAATTCCTTTGTGGATAGGTTCCTTTATGTAGAGGTTAATTATATAAATGAAATTAAGGGGTTTTGTAAATGTTGTCTTTCTGCATGTGTCCTTTATATAGAGGTGTCACCTGTGACAGGTTTCATTGTACTTATGTATAGATCAACCAAAAATTCAAAAGTCCAAACAAGAAACCAGAATAATAACCACTTTTCCCATTTTGTTATTTCCACACTGCAATAGCAGAAGGGCATATCATTACAGTGGTCCCCCTCTTGAACGGCCCCCCTGACCAGCGGCCATCCGCTTTATACGGCCACAATCCCTTGGCACCGACGAGTTTGTGTTCATAAGTACCCCTCAAGGACGGCCACCCCTCTAACGCGACCAGCGGCCAGCATTTTCGTGCAAAAACGGTCAAATTTACCCCTCGCGAGCGGCCACATAATGGTTTTTTTACAGATTAAAATCTCGATAATATTTTTTAATTTCTCAATTCAACACATTGACATTTTGTTCCAACACGCCAATAAAGTAACTTTAATCCTTACAAAGAGGTAAGTAATCCGATTATCCTTACTGCCATGTGTTCCTTAGATGTTAGCTTTTGTCACTTTGATAATTACTGGCTATTATTACCACCGATAATTATCAATATGACAAAAGCTAACCGCCGAGAAGGAAGGATTGTTCAGCTCAAGTCAGCGTGACATCCGGTCGCCAGATAGTAAAATGGTATGTTAGCCTTTCTGGCTTCAGTCTTATAGATTATGAAATGTATATAACCGGGTACCAGACTGGAGAAGAAAAAAAAAATAGTCGATCACGTGACAGACTCGCTTCCGTTGTAAACACTGCCTCGCGTGATTGCCCGCGAAGGAATAAGTTGTCGCAAATTATCGTCAGACATTCTCAGTTTAGAACGAAAAGTGAAAGCAACTAAATTAAACGAAAAGAGGGAGAGTCTTTTGATAATTACTGAGAAATTTTATGTCAGAAAGATTCAAATAAACATCGCCAATATACATTCAACTGCATTGAGTGGGAAGACGGAATCGACGGACGTACAGGGATAGTTACAACCAAATGTTTGTGCCCAGAATTTACCGACAGTGTGGTTTTGCACCACGATTAATGATTATTCATATTTTTTAAAAATAACATTGATATTAGTTTTATCATATTGAGTCCTTAACCAGATAATATTCATGTGATTTTTAAATGAAAATATGAAATATATAAAATTAGTTACATCTTTTATACTTTATATGTAGTTATTACTCACAACTGTGTTATCCCCCTCTAGAAAGGCCACCCGTCTTATAAGGCCACTTTCTTGCTGCAGAAGGGGTGGCCTTATAAGAGGGGGACCACTGTAACTGCTGTCTGTCCATATATTAAACTGTACACTGCATTTCTTGTATGTCTATTCCAAATCTGTTTCATACAGCAATTGTACAGAAACTATTAAATTAAGAGCCATGAAATTTCAGACACCTTATCATGGTCATAAGTAAATGACTTGATTAGATTTTAAGGCCATTACGGCAATTTTTTAATTTGTAACACATTTTAAAACTTTTTTTTGACAAAAATCTTGTTAGCAAAAGACACTTGAGGTAGGCATATGAAATTTGGTGGGCATATTTGTATTCATTTGTAGATTACCCCATTAGATTTTCAGGCCATTACAATAAGTTTTCAATGTTGACACATTTTTAAAACTTTTTCTTGACTTACAGCAATTAAAAAAAAAAAATTAATACACTTTTGAACATTTTTGACCCTTTATTTCTTTTGACAAAGACCTGTTTAGCACGATTAAGTAAAAACCACTTGAGGTAGAAAGGACCTTAATAGATTTTCATTCAATTATAGCAATTTTTCACATGTATGTCAACTTTCTATATTTTTGAATTTTTTTTACTTGTACTTTTTTAGTTTACAGTGTGGGCAACGTGTTGACGCTACAAACACAAATCTAGTTTCTTTTTTCCCATTTGTACTGACCCTCAGTGAGTCTAGAAAATATGAGACCCTGCTTCCAATTTTTTTAAAATAATTGCCATATTGATAGTTCGTGTCGATGATACTGATGTTTGATTTTATTGAGAATTTCAGTTTTGTCTACCTCTCACAGCCTTGGAGTCACTAATTTCTAATACAATTCCTCCATTAATTGGACCCATGATTAAGCACACAGCTACGTGACTTTATTGCCATATAGCTTAATCAAAAGTGTCATCAAGGAAGTTCCACTTACATCTATTGAATTGCGACTTTAGCAACTGATATTTAACATCCGAGTTGCATCGTTTATCAGCAGCATGTTTTTCCAGAGACTGCAACTGTCACATCCTATAAGTGATCAATATATTTATATTGATTATGGAGAAAACCAAGAAAGAGAATTGCTTATTGGCACACATACTTTCCTCTTTGATGGACAATTATTGTGTGGAATTTAATTTAAATACCATATATACTCGCATATAATCCTGGTCCAAATGCAAACAACATAGACCCTGATCTGCCGTCGCATAGTGCGCCAGCAGATCAGGGTCTGTGTTGTATGTTCTACTGTTTAGTCCGTACAAACTGTATAGACCCAGATCTGCTGGCGCATTATGCGACGGCAGATCTGGGTCTGTGCAGTTTGCAGTTGGTATCGGTTTATACGCGAGTATATATGGTAGCACAATTATTGGGTATTTGTCTGATTAAATTGTAGATTTGACAAGTTCATACCGGTTAAGGTTAAAAAGCAAATGTATACAGTACTCCCTCATTATAACACTCTCCATGAGAATCAGAGTATACTGCCTTATAGTAGACCACATTATAATGAAGTACATGATACAGTACTCCCTCATTATAACAGTCTACATGTGTCATCAAGTATACTGCCTTATAATGAAGTACATGATACAGCACTCCCTCATTATAACACTGTCCATGGGAGCCATAGAGTATACCATCTTATAGTGAGACTGCCTTATAATGAAGTACATGATACATATATTTTTACTACTAGTTAATGAAATAGGATCCATAACCATACTTGCCATATAATAGGAAATTTGTTATAATGAAGGTCTGTATTGTGAGGGAGTGATGTACTTCTCTTTGCCATGGATAGATTTGATTTGTGTGTTCTAAAAGGAGGATGAGTTAGTTGGTCACAGATGTAACAGTTAAATACTGATTTTGTCACAGATAATTAAATACACACTAATTTCACATACACACACACACACACACACACACACACACAGAGTGCATCAATAATCATTATACAGATGATCATTACCTAAGGTAGTCCCATAACAGATGACTTTGCTTGTTTGGCAAAATGGATAGTCACAACAATTTCTAACATTTGGGCAAAATATGCAGGATATGCAAATAACAGGCATGGATGTAGGTGGTCAGATTTTATGTTTAAATAAGAAGAAGAGGATTTGTGTGTGGACGTTTTATGCAAATATCCAAAATATGCAATAAATGATATGTAATTAAGTAGCATCCACTGTATATATTCAGTTAAGAGTGAATACTTTGGGAATTTAGTGAACTTCGTGATTTTCATGCTGTTAAGTTTTAATGTTGATATTAAATTCATGAGAAAATTTTATAGGAAAATTTGACTACTCAAAATAAACGAGTTAATTCACCTTATAAAATATACAAATTCAAGAGAAATTCACTCAATTTGTGAATTGAAAAAATGTTTTACAACTTTAAGAGCCCATCCTGGAATACCTCAGTAAAATGTGATGGAAATAAAATCTATGTTCATTATATGATACATATACAAATTTTTTTGAATCGGTGCAAGAAGATCTAGTTTAGAATTGTAGAGAGATATTTTAGACAATATAATGTTGACTTTGTGTTTTTAGCTCACCTGACTGTAAAAATAGAAAAATCTTTAAATGGCTTCTTCTCCAAAACTGTTAAATAGAATTCGACCAAACTTAACAGAAAGCATCCTGGTAGAAAGACCTTTCAAGTTCTTTATACAAATAATGCCAATCTGCCTTCAAATTTGCCACAGTTAATAAAAATAGACACGCTACTGTACAAAAATAGAAAAAAAACTTTAAATGACTTCTCCAAAACTGTTGAATAGAACTTGACCAAACTTTATAGAAAGCATTCTGGTATGAAAACCATTCAAATTTGTACAAATGATGCCAATCTGTCATTAAAGTTTGCCACTGTTTCTAAGAATAGTAAAACCTTCAAACGACTTCTTGAAACTGTTGAATAGAATTTTACCAAACTTGACAGAAAGCATCCTGGCAAGAAGACCTTTCAAGTTTGTTCAAATAATATGGCCACCAAAATTAATTGACTTCTTCTCAAAAATCGCTCAGAAGAATTTAAACAGATTTGTCCAGCATCAAATATGGCCACCATTACTAAAAATAGAAAAAACTTTAAACAACTTCTCCAAAACCAGAATTGATCATATTTGATAGAAAGCATCCTTTCTTGAAAACCTTTCAAATTTGTACAAATGATGCTGATCTGCCATGAAATATGGTCGCTGTTGCTAAAAATAGAAAAACATTTGAATAATTTCATCTCCAAAACTGTTGAAAAGAATTTGACCAAGCTTGACAGATAGCATTCTGGTATGAAGAACTTTCAAGTCTGTACAATTGATGCCTATCCACCTTAAGATATGGCTACAGTTACTAAAAATAGAAAAAGCTTTCAATGATATGTTCTTAAAAACATCTGAATTTGATCAAAGTTGACAAAAAGAATCATGGCATGAAGACCTTTCAAATATGTAAAAATGATGCCAGTCTACCATCACATATGGCCACTGTTACTAAAAAGAGATAAGCAGTTAAACAACTTCTTTTCCAACCCTGCTCAACTGAATTTGACCAAATTTGACAAAAAGAGTCCTGGTATAGAGGGCTCTCAGATTTGTATAAATGATGCGAATCCACTGCAAAAAATAGAAAAACATTGAAATAACTTTATCTACAAAACAAAAAATGAAAACATTTGGACATAGTTTGACACAAACCTACCTAGCATAGGGGCCTTCAATATTGGATAAATTATGGTTTGGTTTTGTGGGGTTTAATGCCATTTTTCAGCGCACGATAGGCTATATATGGCGATCAGTATATTTGGTGGAGGAAGAACCCTGGAAGAACCACCAACCCACAGAAAGCTACTGGCAAAAATTTTTCACATACCCACACTGGTCGAGCTGAGATTCGAACTCACACAGACAGAAGTGAGATGTATGAGTGATCTGAAAACGTGAGTGCCTTAGAATAAATTATGATAATGTGCAATCAGGTGTGGATATAGGTGGAAAAAATAGAGAAATCTTAAAACATCTTAAAACAAATGGTTTCATAACATATGCATTCAACAGCATTGGAATAAATTACAATAGAAAGCATCCTACTGACACAGATTTCTTGGCCAATTGTTCTTGCATTTGACTATTAGGCAGAAGCCAGCCAGATGCTCAATCTAATGCCCACTTGGATCTCTTGTTATGTTTCATAGTAGATTAGATCTGTTAAAAGGATAAGTTAGTCAGGTTTGACAAATTTGATTTGTTGAGAATTCACTCATTTTGAGAATCATTCTGGAAAAGACCAAGTGAGCTTATGGGAAGGTCCTTTATCTGTCATGTGCTGTCCATTGTGTGTTGTCCATCCATCAACAACTGCTTGTTACCACTCTCGGAGTCCATATTTTTGATCTGATTTCATTCAAACTTGCAATATGGGTTTATATCATCAAAATCTAGAATGAGTTTGACAATGAGCAGGAAATATGCATATTATGCATATTAATGAGGTGGTCTTGCATGTGATTGGTTAACCTTGTACCACTCTGGAGGCCATATTTCTGATCCAGTTTTGATAAAGCTACATGCTTATATCATTAAGACCTCGGATGAATTCAATAATGAGCAAGATCCATGCATACTTATGTAGTAATCTTTCATCTGATTGGCTGAGTTGTTACCACTCTGGAGGCTGCATTTCTGATCTGATTTTGATCAGACTTGGAATATATGCTTTTATCATTAAGAGCTCAGATGAGTTTGATAATGAGTGAAATCCATGCATACTAATTAGTGATCTTGCATTTGATTGTCTGAGCTTGTTACACTCGGGAAGCCATATTTCTGATCTGATTTTGATGAAACTTGAAATATGGGCTTATATCATCAAGATTTTGGTTGGGCTCGATAATGAGTAAGATCCATGCATATTATTGAGATAATCTTGCATCTGATTGGCTGAGTTTGTTACCACTCTGGAGGCAATATTTCTGATCTGATTTTGACCAGATTTTGGAATATATGTTTGTATCATCAAGATCTTGGTCAAATTTGGTAGTGAGTAAGAATTGATCTTTTTATCTGATTGGCTGAGCTGGTTACCGCTCTGGAGGCAGTATTTCTGATCCGATTTTGATTATACTTGGAAAGTATGCTTATATCATCAAGATCCCAGATGAATTAAATAACTAGTGAGATCCATGCACACTAATGAGGTGATCTTGTATTTGAATGACTGAGCTTGTTTCCAGTCTGGAGGCCATATTTCTGATCCGATTTTGATCAAACTTGGAGTGTATGCTTAAATCATCAAGATTTGGATAAGTTCAGTAATGAGTGAGATGCACACATATTAATGAGGCAATTTTGAATCAGATTGACTGAGCTTGTTGCCACTCTGGAAGCCATACCAGTTATTTATGATCCAATTTTAAGCAGACTTGTAACATGGGGTTCTATTATCAAGATCTTGGAGGAGTTTGATAATGAGTGAGGTCTACAAATAATAATGATGTGATCTTGCATCTGATTGGCTGAGTTTGTTACCACTCTGGAAGCCATTTTTGCATGATCCAATTTCATCAATTTAATATATGCTTATATCATCAAGATCTTGGACAATTTTGAAAATGAACAACATCCGTACATATTAATGAGGTGATCTTGCATCTTATTTGATGTGCTTGTTACCACTATAGAAGCCATATTTCTGATCTCATTTTAGTTTATATATCTTCAAAATATACACCGGTAATGTTTTTTTTATTATAAACAAGATCTATACATATTAATGAAATGATCTTGCATATGATTGGCTGAGTGTCTTACTATTTGAAAGGTTGTATTGTATGACTCGAGTTTCATCAAATTTGATAAATAGACTAATATAATCAAGATGTTGTATTATTTTTATTACGAATGAACCTAAGCATATATTTATGAGTTGTTTTTTTTACCACTCTAGAGACTCTGTTTTTGATGGGATTTTGATCAAACTTGGCATACAGGCCTGTGTTATCAAGAGTTTGGTTGAGTATGATTATGAGTGAAATTCATGCATGCTATTTGATGTGATCTTGCATCTGATTGGCTGAGCATGTCAACAATCTAGCAACTATATTTCATATCAGATTTTAATCAAACTTGTTCAGTAGTCTTATATTATCAAGTTTTTGGATGAGTTAAGAGTATGATCAGTGCATATTAATGAGGTAATCCTGTATTAGATTGGCTGAGCTTGTTACCACTCTAGAAACCAAATTCCAATTATAGTTGGCTCCACCTTAAGCCTATATTATCTTTGTCATAGACAGTTCTATAATAAGTGAGATCAGTGCATATTAAGGAGATATCTTGCATCTGATTGGCTGAGTTTAGTTTGTTACTTGTCTAGATATAGAGACATGATTTCTCATCCAGTTTCTTTTAAACTTGGTAAATGGGTTTATATCATCGAGATCTTGGATGACTTCAATTATGAGACTGTTCATATTAATTATGACATTATCTTTAGAACACATTTTTATCAGGATACAGTAAAATAGGTAAAATGAACATAATATAATGTTTGTGAGATAGTTTACATAGATTATATTCTTACTTTACTACATACTGTTAAGCAAGCGAGCTTTTTGCAATATCAAGCTGCATGGGTTTCATGTCTTATTTTTAAAACTTTTAATTGTTCCACGATAAGCTTGTAATTGAAATAAAAAATAAAATCTCTTATCTTTTCACTTGATAAGCTTCAAATCTAAATCTAAATTGTGCCTTGGGCCATGTACTGGTAGATCTGGATTATTTATTGTTAAGAGTTGTTTGTTTATTCATTTACATGTAAACATGTGCTTTATGTACGGTATATAATTACACATTTAGATATGTGTAAAAATCTATTTTGACTGATTTAGGGATTGTCATGAATTATTATTCATGTAAGCTTATTTAATCATGACAAATCTTATTACAGCACATTTCCAGTATTGGCTCCTTGAATTGCTTTTTTGTTCTGGTAACTTCCATATCATTGATGTCAATCATTTCTATATATGGCATTATCTTGATTCTGTCCTCAAGTGCATCAGCTAAGGTGTGTAAGGCTGACTTGATAACAGTGAATTGCAGATTTATTGTTAATTTTAGTTGATAACAGTGAATTGCAGATTTATTGTTAATTTTACTTGATAACAGTGAATTGCAGATTTATTGTTAATTTTAGTTGATAACAGTTTATTAAAAGTACAGTCTTAATCAGAATTTAAATAAATACAAATTTTGACATAAAAGACACTTATGACTTGTTCTTCAGTTTTTCTTTTTATCTTTCGAACAGTTTTATTGAATAAAGTCTGCATTTAAAAAAGTGTTTGAGGTTCATTTATTTGATAAACTTGTAACTGGGCATGGCCTGTCTAATCCAAGGTCATGGATAATAGTCTTGTTGACATATAGTTGACATTACTGTTGATAACTGCAGTCTGATGATGGAGAGATTAGACTGAACAGTTTCTGGGACACTCAGAATTGATTAATAGCTATAACAATGTTGATTTGATTGATCCAGATTCTGTCAGGCTGATGATGTTAAGACCATCAGCAGCTGTATGGCTGGTATTGACCTGGCATTATCATTTTCATACTCCCATCAAAAGTCATGGTATTATGTTATAGAGGTGTACCTCCATCCACTAAGATTGCTTGTCTGGCCCTTGATTTTGTAATAGTTGGAGAGATTGTCATGAAACTAGGCCCAAGTATATATCATGATTAGATGGTGTGTCACATACTGTAGCCACATCCTTGTGTCAAGGTCATTGCAAGGGAAAATGTAATTTTTTGACTGGTATCATTGTCCAAAGTATACAGAAGGGATTTAAGTATATATCATGATTAGATGGTGTGTCACATTCAGTAGCCACACCCTTGTGTCAAGGTCATTGCAAGGGAAAAAATGTAATTTTTTTACTAGTATCATTGTTCAAAGTATACAGAAGGGATTTAAGTATATATCATGATTAGATGGTGTGTCATGCATGTACTATAGACATGCCCCCAAAGGTCAAGGTCATGGCAAGGAAAAACGTAATTCTGTGACATATATATTTTTCACTGGAGAATAACTTAAGATATTTTAATGAAACTTTCCTCAAATCTGTATCATGACTGGATGGTGTGTAATGTACCACAGCTATGCCCCCTGCCTCAATGTCAAGATCACATCAAGTGAAAAATATAATTTTGTGACTTATATCCTTGTTCGGAGTATAACTTCTGAAGTTTATCAGAACCTTTGAAGATATTTTAATGAAACTTTGCTCAAGTAGATATCATGACTAGGCAGTGTCTTGCATACCATAGCCATGCCCCCTGCCTCAATGTCAAGATCACATCAAGTGAAAAATGTAATTCTCAGACTTGTATCATTGTCCAGAGTATAGCTTTTGAACCACTGAAGATATTTTAATAACTCTTTAGCCAGTTTTATATTATGGATAGATGGTATGTTGCATGCCATAACCATGCCCTTGGCTGAAGGTCAAGGCCAGCCATGTATATATCTTGACTAGATGTTGTGTCATGTACAGTAGTCATGCACCCTACCTCAAAATCAAGCTCATGGCAAGGGAAAATGTAAATTCTATGACTTCTATCCTTTTCTGGAGTATAACTATTGAACCACTGAAGATATTTCAGTGAAAATTTGGCTATGTATGTATCATGACTAGATTTTGTGTCACATATCATAGTCATGCCCCTGCCTCAAGGTCAGTAAAACATGACCAATTATATATCATGACTAGACATTATTTTATATACCATAGCCATGCCTGTTTCAAGGTCAAGGTCACAACAAAGGATAATGTAAGTCAGTGACCAGTCTCCTTATCCAGGTTGCCTCTCTGTAACCCCAACAAATACTGTTTTTGAAAATTTACCCTGCAGGTCAGCACCTTATTATACAAAAGTGAAGTCTGTAGCTCAAAGGTCAAGGTCATTAGTAGAGAAAATGTCATAAGATGGGTGTATCATTTGCTGTTTGTGGTACTCTTGTTTGTTTCTCTTGGCAGTAACTTGAGTTCTACTAAACATTCCTTTGCCAAAACTTGCAGATATGTTGTCATTGATAATTAGGGGAATTAGATTTTGCCTCTGTTTTCAGTATCAGAGATAAATCCCAGAATATTCCTATGTACTGCATACAAGATAATTTCCTCCGCACCTTAGACTTCCTGATACATGACTGGAGCATTTAAGGCTTTTTCTTTATTCCTAAAGTTATGATGATCCCTATCTTACACTGGACATAGGTTAAATATATGGCCTAATATTTCAGTTTATTCATTTTTCCCAGATGCATGCAAGGAGTCTATCAAGGTCTAACATTAATAGCACTTTAGTCTCACAAAGAAAAACAGAATTGTATGATTACTTTAGTTGAACTGAATATACCTTCATTAAATGGCAAAGGTAGGTTGCACCCTTGATGAGACAAAGAATCCTGATGATTTGATGATTGCAAGGTCAAGGTAACAATGACTTTTAAGAAGATATTGGGGTGGATGTATGTACATGTATTTTGTACCAATTGTGATACTTTTGTTTATATATATATATATATATAACATGTACACATTCAAACATTTTATAAATTGACTCTCTTTCACTCTTGAAACATTTTTTCAAGAAACCTAAACATTTCCATTTTATTACATTTTGCTGGTAAACAGTCTGATTTATATGAAATGTTATGCTAATGAGTTAAATTCTACAGATTAATTAAGAGTCAGACTCAGATCTGGAACGATGAAGGTTGCAATTCTACCAGGTGATCAGCCCAGGTAGGCAATCATGGTGTGTCCTTGCGCAAGGCACTTTACTTCAATGCCTTAGCACTCAGTTATCTTACTTGTGTTGCTGTGCCATAAAACACCAAACCAAACCAAACCAAACCAAGCTGACCAACTTTGAAAGAAGTTCTCTGTCTTAATCTGCACCTTTTTTAATGGTTACTGGCAATGCAAGACTACACACATAAAGTCAACAGATGTTGACAAAGAGTTTTGGGGAAAGCTGAGGAAAAGACCACTGTTTAGCATGTTCAGATCATGTTTTGCTCATAAAAGGTAGAAATTAGAAATGTGAATAGAATCTTATATGCTTAGATTTTGAAATAAAAAATGAAATCCAATGGATCATGCTTAATGAGCAAAAATGGTTGGAGTCTGATATTAATTGCTGATATGCTATTCTGACACTTTTCAAGAGGTTAGTACTCTTAAATTTACAAAACTGTTAACATACTTTTGTTAAATATGTGTAAAATTTGTACTTGAAGCAATTTTTGTTAGATGTTTGAGTATAGATGCTGACAAGTTACGTGATTGATTCAAAATTCCATGACACCATATTCATGGCATAAAAATCACAGAGGCCACAGGTACAGAGGGGTTGGGTGTGTGTGTTCAGATGTATCCTTCTTGTATTCCCAAGCTTTTTTAAAAGCATTGTGGATATTGTGATATCCCCCTGTCTGTCTGTCTGTCTGTCTGTCTATCCCTTTGTAAGTACATCTGTCCCACTGTGTCCATTAACCACATCTCCATAAGTGCAGGGGTAAAATTCATGAAACTTTGTACAGTGTAGTTATATTGCCCTTGTGGTAACCATCTGCAATAGGGGTGACATGCTTGGCTTCCACCCAGGGGTCAGTTAAAAGGGGGCAGATGTTAAAAATTTCAATTACAAATGACGTTTGTAAATATTTTCAGACCAAACTTTAAATATGCAGTCATAACAAGAAGACACATCATGTATATGATGTATTTTGCATTATGACCCCAGAGTCACTGTCTGGAGGTAGGGGTGGGTACTGGGGAGGGGTGATGTGTTGGGGTTTTATTATGCATTAAAAAGCATGGGGGTTTGCAATGATTTAATCATTGTAGTTGCTTTTGTTACAATTACAGTACTGCGTTTGCGGTGAAAAAAGTTAAAGTCCTTAACACCTGGTTTAAAATATGTTATCTTGCACTGTAATTCTTAAACTTATCTGATTGGTTTTGTGGGGTTGAATGCCATTTTTAAGCACGTGATAGGCTATGTATGTTGGCCAGTATATTTGGTGAAGGATGAACCTGGGAAGACCCTGGGAAGAACCAGTGACCCATGGGAAGCTGCTGGCAAGCTTTCTCATATACTCACATTGGTCGAGCCGAGACTTGGACTCATGCGGACAGAGGTGAGATGTGTGATTGATCTATAAAGGCAAGTGCCTTAGACCACTCAGCTGCCCAGGGTCCCCTTAAACTTGTCTGAAATGATGTGAATGTTACTGGTCAGCATATCCTGAAAATGTCATCAGATTTGGATGAGATGTTGAAGTTGAGACTGTTGGAATAATGTATATGTCATATAGTGACAATCACTTAGGAGTTGTACTATGAGGTCCTCAAGTTCCCACAAGCTTTAAGATTTTATGTGCCCTTCTTGGTCATTAGTCAGCTTATCTGATTGGTTTTGTGGGGTTGAATGCCATTCATTCAAAAAATGGAATTCATTCAAAGTCTTCTGCAGAATTCTCCTCCAAAGGATTGATGCAGCCATAGATGGTAAACTCTGACAAGAACAAGCAATGTTCCACAAAGGAAGAGGATGTATAGACCAGATATTTGCTCTGCGCATCATCATTGAACAATGCCTTTGAGTGGAATGTGCCCCTTTACATCAACTTCATTGACTTCAAGAAGGCATTTGACAGTGTTCACCACGAGAGTCTATGGAAGATTCTTAGAGGCTATGGAATACCATCCAAGATAGTCAGCCTCATTAGGAAGTTCTATGAGCACTTCGATTGCAGCGTCATCCTTAACAACACTCTTACAGAATCGTTCCAGGTGAAGTCTGGTGTTAGACAAGGGTGCATCCTCTCTCCCATTCTGTTCCTCATCACCATCGACTGGATAATGTGCCAATCAACTTCCGACCATGCCAGAGGGATCCAGTGGACATCCTTCTCAAATCTTGAAGACCTGGACTTTGCTGATGATCTGGCTGTCATCTCATCAAGGCACTCTCATCTTCAAGAGAAATCTGACAGACTCTGTAAATACGCTAAACAGACGGGCCTGCATATCAATGCAAAGACAACCCAAGTGATGTGCACAAACGCAGCAGCTACTCTTCCAATTACCATCAATGGAGAGGTACTTGAGTTTGTAGACGACTTCACCTACCTTGGTAGCCTAATTAGTAACAACAATGGTGCCAAAAAGGACACAAAGGCCAGATTAAATAAAGCCAGAGGTGCTTTCAGCAGGCTTCGTCCTATATGGAGATCAAAACAGTACAGCCTTAAGACAAAGATCAGACTTTACAACAGCAGCATAAAGTCAGTACTTTTATATGGCTCCGAGTGTTGGAGAGTTGTGAAGACAGACATGAGAAATGTAAATTCATTCCACAATGGCTGCCTCCGTAAAATCTGCAACATCTACTGGCCAAACAAGATCTTCAATGTGAGCCTATATGAGAAAACTGGATGTAAAAACATTTCTTTGGAGGTCAAGATGCGCAGAATCAAATGGCTCGGACACGTAATGCGGATGCCACAAGAACCGATACCTAAGGTAGCTCTCAGATGGACACCAGTGGGGAAGCGTAAGCGTCACTGGCCAAAGACAACCTGGCGAAGGACAATGATGACGGATCTGGAAGAGGTGGGACTTTCCTGGGGCAAAGCACAAGCCATTGCTCAGGACCGATCCAGATGGTGGAAGATGGTTGCATCCTTATGTCCCAGTTGGGTTGAAAAGGACCCTTAGTTAGTCTTGGTCATTACACCATGGATTTTGGCCATAGGACTTTAAATGAGCACAACAAAAACTATGCATTATAATTAATTATTTTGGCCATAGGACTTCAAATGAGCACAGCAAAAACTATGCATTAAAATTAATTATTTTGGCCATAGGACTTCAACTGAGCACAGCAAAAACTATGCATTAAAATTAATTATTTTGGCCATAAGACTTCAAATGAGCACAGCAAAAACTATGCATTATAATTAATTTTAACTGATAGGAGTACCTTGAGTACAGTATTGTAGTTACCAATAGGTATAAATAGGTAATCAACTCTCACTAGAACATACAATTTTTTTTTAGTTTTGAAAATATCATGAAGAAACTGACAGTCCAAAACATTCACATTTATCTTTGAATTAAGGTTGAGGTTACTCATCCTTAACATAAGTGACCACTATGGTTTGAATAGATCAACACTATCCCTGTGCACTCCTGTATATTTATAGGGGTTGTTTCAAAATGGTTTTGAAATGTTTCTGACTTGGTCATTTTCTGGTGAAGTTTTAGAAACAAAAAAATTAAATTGCTTGTTTAAGTGGCAGTTAATTAATTATTTTTACCTATTTGTAATTACAATGCTGTAATCTAGGTAACCTATCAGTTAAAATTAATTACAATGTATAGTTTCTGCTCTGCTTATTGGAAGTCATATGGCCAAAATGCATGGTATAATGACCAAGAAGGGCAAATCAAGTATGCTTGTGCTTACCTGTTCATGTATAGCATTTGTTAGTGGTCTGTTGAGATTTACAGTATGTTCAAGTTTGTATGGCAGTCGATTGGGGGTGGGGGAGTTAGTGATCATTTGTATTGAGATGACACAAAGCTTTGTGGCTTTATTTAAAAAAAATTATAGATTGACTTTTGTTATCAACTCTGAAGAAGGCAACAAAATAACAACTTTTATTGCCCAAACTATAAGGTTACCAAAACTATTCAGAATAGGGTTCCTTTCTGATATGTTGAACAATTAATTATACAGTCATAAAACATTCAGGAGATGTCAATGTGCTACTTTTTGTTTATTTTAAATATATCATAAATAAAGTAGCTGTATGAAACTTGGCTTCTGCTCAGTGGAGATAAGAGTACTTTCACAACCACCAGAAGACACTGTTTTATAGCTCTACAGGGGTGTGGGTGGGTATACTGGCATGCAAATAATGAATACTGTTCATGACCATTAATCATTAAAGACACACCTTCAGTAAAAACACAGATAATCAATCCACTCAGTTGTAGTACCTGTACATATTGCAGTTGTTATTGTCAGTTAACTCGGTGAACAAAAAAGACTAGTTGGGATTGAAAAGATTTGCAGAACAAGGATGACATTATTTTTAAAAAAATGTCTACTCACCCAAAATTTAGATATTCATAATTCACTAAATTGTTCATATTTTTTTTTATTTGTACAAAAAATCTGAGCTATCAGTATGAAGTTTACTTGCTAAGAATAGTTTGTAAATTTCCAGCACAAAAGATTTGTTCAGCGCTGTCAAATAACACATATGTGATATTAATTCATTCAAGTGCTGTTTTGATGCTGGAGCTAGCACTTCATTACTTGGTACAGTAAATTACCCATTTTTGAGAGATCACTGCTTCATCCAACATTAAAAAGATCCCTCAAGACAAGTGGTTTCAAAGTTGAGGTCAAGGTCATCATGTTATGCAGTGAAACCTCTCAAGACCAAAACCTCATGCAGTAAACTGAAATCCCCTTGAAACTGAAATCATTTTTTAGTCATGAATTCCCCTTCTATTAATAAAATTTAATAAGTATACCGAAAATCTCTCACACTAATATTTTAAGGTAGTTTGGTCACAAGGTATTTCAGTCTTGAGAGGTTTAACTCGGTATAACTAAATATGATTCCATGCATGAAGAATTGGGTCCAGGATCCAGCAAATCTTGTACCTAGAGCCCAGGGCTACCAGAATGCTGAGTTTGGGCCACCATACATCAGAGTCAGGTTGCCCAAATGGTATAATAAATTGTTCTGTGTTTTGTTCAAAACATAACTACAAAAATACTTTACAAAGATAATAATTGTTAGTGATATTTAAGAAAGTCTAAGAATACCGGTAGTCTTGAAGTTAACAGTTTTGTATTCAAGTAATATAATTCCTTGCCTTCTTTGGGCTACTGAATTTAAGCTATGCAGCCAGTTTTTTTTTTTATGTCCACTACCATGTAATTTTGAAATTTGTCGCACCTTGACAACATAAATGACAGATTGTCCCCAAACAGTGGTCTCTCAGTTAAGTTTAATTCTAGTTCTTAAATAGGAATGAGATATTTGTGTGTATTGTACAATAACTGAAGAAAAAAGAAAGGAGAAAGGTACTGCACTGAGTTTGCAAACTATTGCTTTTGCTTCAAAAACTGATGTTATCTTCATATAATGATATTGGATTCAAGTCTGGTGTGTTAAAACCCACATTATCTTATCTGGTATTTCTAGCATAAGTTTTCTATGGTTTCTTGCAGAGTATCATTGTTACACAAACTAATGGAAAAATGATATTTTATGTGCTTTTAAGTGAGGCTAATACTGCATTTTTTGTTCAATATCAAAGGCTCCTTAATGTAAAAAGAGTCAGTCAGAATCAGTGCCATGTTACCTTTAAACTATACTTAGCATTCAATTCTCTAATGGTACCACTGTAAATGCTCATATTACCTTTGCTAAAATGTTATACATTTTGGTAATTGGTTTTGGATTTTTTGGCTCGTTTTTAGTGGCACTTTTAACACTATATTGGCTATATCATGCTGAAGAAATGGGAGCTAAGTGTCTTTCCTAAGGACACACACACAGGCAGCTGACCCATTTTGAGCTTTACCATACTTATTTGCTCCATTTAAAATCACATTTGAAACTGAAGTATTTGTAAAGGTAATTTCAGCATGATAATTTTATAGAATTTGGTAATGATAAAAGCAAAATATTATTCAGTACCAAAAAAATTAAAATTGAAAATATTTAAAATGATGTTTAGGATCTTTTGGGCAATTTATGCTAGAATTGTGCCAATGCCAGACAGATCAATGCTTGCAAAAAACAATATCATTTATATGAACTCTACATAAAAATAATTGAGTCTCAGGGAACTATTAATACAATAAAACCTACCTTTGCAGACACATCCATACAAAGGACATGCCATATAAAGGACACACCATTATAAAGAACACTTCCTTATAAAGGACATGCCATATAAATGACACACCCTTATAAAGAACACTTCCTTATAAAGGATACACCCTTATAAAGAACACTTCTTTATAAAGGACTTGCCATATAAAGGACACACCATTATAGAGAACATGTATAAAGGACATGCCATATAAAGGACACACCCTTATAAAGAACTCTTTCTTTATAAAGGACACATCCATGTAAAGGATACCCCATATGAAGGGCACACCATATACAGGAAAAACTATGTAAAGGAAACACCATATAAAGGACACCCCATATGAAGGGCACACCATATACAGGAAAAACACTGTAAAGGACACACCATATACAGGACACATCCATGTAAAGGATACCCCCTATGAAGGACACACCGTATACAGGAAAAACTATGTAAAGGACACATCCATGTAAAGGATACCGCATATGAAGGGCACACCATATACAGGAAAAACTCTGTAAAGGGCACACCATATAAAGGACACATCCATGTAAAGGATACCCCATATAAAGGACACACCCTTATAAAGAACACTTCCTTATAAGGGACACATCCATATAAAGGATACCCCATATGAAGGGCACACCTTATAAAGGAAAAACTCTGTAAAGGACACACCATATAAAGGACACATCCATGTAAAGGATACCCCATATGAAGGGCAATCCTTATACAGGAAAAACTCTGTAAAGGACACACCATATAAAGGACACATCCATATCAAGGACATGCTCATAAAGGACATTTGCTTATAAAGTACAATATACTAGTATATGAATATCTTTTATTTTCATTGTCTCTTTGAACCTCTCTATAAAGGACACCTGATGTGCAAAAGGATACAGATTTTGTGATCCCTTGAACTTCATTTGCTAGTTTCAATATTTGCCTATCGGATTCAACACAGAACAATTGGCTACTAAAACCACTATCCTTTCATTTGAAAATTGAATACTATTATGATAGTAGCATGTAACTAGTAATACCAAATTAGAGCAGAGTTTTATGAAAGCATACACTGAACATAATTAGAGCATCTCCACAGTAGGTGCCTTGGGAAGGGATTATATAAATCATACAACAATGACACTTACTGAATGGAAGTTTATATTTTACATATTGCATGGGTTTGAAATGTGAAACAAAATATTGTTAAATTTTAGAATCGGTCTCTATGTTGAAAGAGTTTTGAAAATCTCTTTCAACAGAAGCTGTAATTTTAACTTTTATCTTTTATCTTGTTGAACTATACGTTTATGTTTATTTGGAAGGCTTGATATTCCAAAAGTGTTTTTGCAATTCTTATCTTGACATTTTTAGAACATACATTTTAATTGGCACCATATAGCCAGTATTGTGCAATACATACATACATAAATGCATACATACATACATATTTACATACATACATACATACATACATACATATATACATACATACATACATACATACATACATACATACATATACTTCATACATTACAAGGTATGAAGGTGTTAAGCAGTAAGTTGTAAGAGAGAAAATTCTAATTGATTGAATAATATGTATAGTTTTGGTTACAACAATATTATTTTAAATAGTGCAGCAAACAGGTGTTTCATTCAAAATATGCAAAGTTATTGCACTTGTGAAATAAAGTACATGTATTTCAATCTTTACAGAAGTCAAACACTAAGTGTTGTTTAGGTCTCATAAAAATTAATCAATTTCAGTAAGTATTCATCTCAACATTTTGGCCTAGTGTAAAACTTCTATGAACTCAAATTTAGGGTCAGTTTCTCAAAATAAAGCCCCAAAAGAACCAGTTTGTTTAACTCTTTACTGCATAATGACGCCTTTTGACACCAACCCCGTTAAAGCATAATGGCCGCTTTTGACGCCTTTCATGACAAATCCGATTAAGATGCCCAGTACTACCAAAATTAATTCTTTGTACCCATAACTATCACTTATATGGTTGAGAGAATGAATCTAGAAAATAAATATGAAGCAAATCATGTTAACTCTTTACTGTATATATCAGTCTAGAGGTTGAACTGCCTGATTTGCATAGGATTTGTCCATTAATTCACTAATTTGGCATCCCTTTTGAGTTTACTTCTTGTGCAGTAATAATTTTCTTTATAGTGGGAAAATTTTTTGTGGACACTGGATGGGTATTGGGTATACTTTATTTCAGCATACAGGAGATGAAATGGTTGGTTGCCATGGCATGATAAAATTACATATTTTTCAGTATTCATGCAATTCTTGTAATATTGTTAACAAATAATCAGTGTGAAAAATATGAGCTGAGATTTTACTCAAAGTTCAGATCTTTTGTGAAAATGGGATTTGGTTTCTTGAAATCAGGGCTATATCAAGGCTATATAGTTTACAGCAAGTATACAACTTTTTTCAAAGAGCATATTGGTTGCACATACAGCACATATTGATTGCATTACAGAGCATATTGGTAGCACATAGAGAGCATATTGATTGCATTAAAGAGCATATTGGTAGCACATACAGAACATATTGATTGCATTACAGAGCATATTGGTAGCACATACAGAGCATATTGATTGCATTACAGAGCATATTGGTAGCACATACAGAGCATATTGGTAGTACATACAGAGCATATTGATTGCATTACAGACCATATTGATAGCACATACAGAGCATATTGATTACATTACAGATCATATTGGCAGCACATACAGAGCATATTAATTGCATTACAGAGCATATTGGTAGCACATACAGAGCATATTGATTGCATTACAGATCATATTGGTAGCACATACAGAGCATATTGATTGCATTACAGAGCATATTGGTAGCACATACAGATCATATTGGTAGCACATACAGCACATATTGGTAGCACATACAGAGCATATTGGTAGCACATACAGAGCATATTGGAAGCACATACAGCTCATATTGGTAGCACATACAGTACACATTGGTAGCACATACAGATCATATTGGTAGCACATACAGATCATATTGGTAGCACATACAGAAATTCAGATTGTTATATTATGTTAACAAAGAATCTGTATGCCAAACTAAATGTTTTAGAACAGTCTGATTCTTATTGATAGAGGGTTAAGGTTTATTTGCCCTTCTTGGTCATTTCACTGTGTATTTTGGCCGTATGAATTCAAATGAGCACAGCAGAAACTATACTTTGTAAAATAATTCTTACTGATAGGAGTACCTAGATTTCATTGATGTAATTGCAAATAAGTATAAATAGTTATTCAACTGCCACTAGAACAAGCAGTGTCATTTTTTTTTCTTTCAAAACTTCACCAAAAATTGACGAAGTTCAAAAGATCCAGATTTTGGTTTGAATTAACCTCTAAAAATGTAGCTGTAAAGTTGCTATTACTAATCTGTAACATCTGAGACCATTATGGTTTGAATAGATGAACACTATAGTATGAAGACACCTTAGTATGTGCTCTTATGTACATTTATAGGGTTTGTGTCAAAATTGTTTTGAATTGTTTTCGACTTTGTCATTTTCTGGTGAAGTTTTAGAAACTACAACAAATTAAATTGCTTGTTTAAGTGGCAGTTGATTAAATATTTTTACCTATTTGTAATTGCAATACCGTAATCTAGGTACTCCTATCAGTTAAAATTAATTATAATGTATAGTTTCTGCTTTGCTAATAGGAAATCATATGGTGAAAATACATGGTGTAATGACCAAGAAGGGCAGATAAACGGTAAGACTAATTTGCATGTGCTTCAAGTGTACTGGCACAGAGTAGATTTTCTGTTGAACAGCTCAGCTCCTTGTTCAATTAAGATATTGCTCATAATGTTCTATTCTCAGTACACTATAATTGAAGGTCAACTTGAATTACAGTAATTCTAGTACTGCTAAATTTCTTCTCTTTAATATCAATCCCAGTGCTAGATTGATAACTATAGTACCACTGTAGATAATTTGATTCTTCTCTTTTAATATCATGTCCAATTGTTGATAGATTATTTTACCATAATTTGGCTCTCCGTCTTTGTATCAGTTTCAGTTCCCAAGAAATTATTCTATTATCTCTGTTGCATGTAATATAAAAGTAAATTTAACTTGGATTATATTTCCAATGTTTTATTTATTTACTGTACCACCTTTAGGTTAGATAAAAAGATGTACAGTTTTCTATTTTCAGTAGTTGTTCAAATTGATTCTTATTATTATTGGTCTTGTGTAGTAATAATAATAGTATTTTCAAAAATGCACAATTCATCAAAGATAAATTGGAAAAGACTATTTTGTTTTGTAAAATTAGAATTTTTAAATCAGATTGCAGCTTTTGAGGAACAAGTTTTAAAAACCTACATATAAGTTCAACTTTGCAAAGGTAAAAAAAAAAACCCTACAGCTGATTATTTTAGTGGTGAAGAAATTTCAGAATTTAGCAGCCTTAGATTGAGATCACAAAAATGAATTCCATAAAAATTTATTATCCACTAAAATAATATTTAGTGAAACTTAAATATTAAAATGCAATTGAACAATCCTCTATTCTGTTTAAAGATAATGCTTTGATAGTCTCAGTTCTCAGCATTTATAGTAAAAATACAAATATAACTTTTTTATGTATTGGAAATAAATGTTTCTTCCATTTTGAGGGCATGCATTATTTGGCATTGATAGATGCAGCTGAATAATAAATAAATAAATTGCTGTCATTGATATAGTGTATGTACTTGACTTTGACATTTGGCAATATGCCAATTTTATCACCCAGGTAGGTGTGAATTATTAAGTAATCATTTCTTGACTGGTCAGATGGATGGACAAATAGAGACCAAGTGGGTCACCTGTGTAGTTTTCACTATATATCATTATACAATTTATAAGCTTGTTATTTTCAATCCAAGTTTTAAAACAATGTTTGCACATATGTGAGAGCTGCCTTGTTGCAGTATACCAGATTTCGTGAATTTCTTAAATTTCCCATTTTCACTGCAAACGTATTTACTTCACATGCACTAGAATAAATACATAATTTTAGAGCATTGTTCGATACTTGATAGAAACATTTGGAGAATAACCCATACTAATTTATTGTGTTGTATATGCCTCAGACATGGAAGTCGGAGATTAACCTCACCAAGGAATTCATTGTGATCTATTTTCAGTTGCATGTTAACTGTGCTACAGATTATTCAGTGTATACTAAAGGCACTTTTAAAATCAACGGTAACTAGCAGACAATTTTAGCCATGATGGTCACAAGTTTGTTGTGAAAATCTCAATCAAATAAAGTATTTAGGGGTCACAATTACAAGTGATCTGAAATGGAACCTTCAAATTTAAATACCATATATACTCGCGTATAAGCCGATACCAACTGCAAACTGCATAGACCCAGATCTGCTGACACATAATGTGCCGGCAGATCTGGGTCTATGCAGTTTGTAAGGTCTAATCAGTAGAACAAACAACATAGACCCTGATCTGCCGATGTATTATGCGACGGCAGATCAGGGTCTATGTTGTTTGCATTTGGACCTAGTTTATAGGCGAGTATATACGGTATATGCGCCAAAGCAAATCAAGCTTTAGGCCTATTAAGATGTAACTTATCATCTTACCCACAAAATGTGAAAGAATTAGCATTTAGGGTGTAGTTTAAACCTATTTTAGAATATGCTTGTACAGTTAGGGATGCCCATTCTCAGCTTTTACAGGATGAAATTGAAAAAATCTAAAAGTGAACAGCCAGGTTTGTAATATCCAATTATGACTATACCCCAGGAAGTATGACTTCAGTATTGAATAAGTTGTCTTGGAAACCATTAAACCAACGTAGACTGGAAAATAGATTATTATTTTCCAAACAAAAGTTTAAAATACAAAGCAAAAATACCCAGCTACAGGTTGATCAAACCAAAATGAACCAGTAGAAATCAACATGATTTTATCTACCTGATACCCAACACACGAAGAACAGATCCACAGAAAACCAAAGAAAACACTGACAGAAAACCTACTTTCTGCTATTTTTATTAAGGACATTTTTATTATATTTTCCGGAAAGTCAATTATTTGTTGCAGTTTTCAAACACCAAGATTACTGTTAATACAAAGTATCATATGTCCTGGGTATGGCTACTGATAAGATCAAATAAAGCATGACTTCACCTTTTCACTTCTGTTATACAGTGACATACCTGAGGCCTTTGATCATGAAATTTTCACTATTAACTTAAAAGTTCTGTGTCAATCAGTTGAATATCTCTCCCTCCTCCCTCCCCCAAAACCCGGTGATTTTAATGAAATAATTATGTTCATGAATGGGTTGAGGATTATTCATCTATTCCAAGAGGTCTATTGTTCAGAAAGTAGTACTAATTACATTGACCATCATTAGAGATCATACTGTCAAGTCTCGTAAATTAAAATTGCAATTTACCAGTATTCAGCTTTTGCATTTTTACAGTGATGAGGAAAATTTAATGAAATCCATTCACAGTTGTATAATTTTAGCTGACATAATTGTTATTCCAAGAGGTCTATTGTTCAGAAAGTAGTACTAATTACATTGACCATCATTAGAGATCATACTGTCAAGTCTTGTAAATTAATATGGCAATTTACCAGTATTCAGCTTTTGCATTTTTACATTGATGAGGAAAATTTAATGAAATCCGTTCAAAGTTGTATAATTTTAGCTGACATAATTGTGTTCCAGACTTTAACAGAAATATCCAAGTACAAGTTAATGAATAAGTTGTTTACAACTGCTCATTATATTAAATATTTTCAGGAAATAATGATTGCCATATTTCATGTTATCCATCCATTCATATTATTATTATTATTATTATTATTATTATTATTATTATTATTGCTATATTTCATGTTTGATTCATATAACTTAGATACCATGTACATAGAAAATTTATAAATACGAACAGAATTTGTAACTGATTTATCATTCTTCACTGTAGTAGCGTCAATTCACAAAACTTCCACAAAAATAAACTTTTTGCAAGTTTAACAGTAAAAATTAAGCTTACATCATTATTATTTATATTATAAAATATAGTGCTACTGAGTCTACTAGTAAACATTCAGACTTCCATGATAAGCCCATGATTGGTGATAAGCCCATGATTGGTGATAAGCCCATGATTGGTGATAAGCCCATGATTGGTGATAAGCCCATGATTGGTGATAAGCCCATTCCACGCGTTTACAAAATGTTACTTTTCTCTTCTATTGACGAAATATTTTGCAATAATTACCCCATACGAGCCCTACTTTGCAAAAACTTTACAAAGTGGGTCACCTTGACATGTCACGGAAAAAATACGGTATTTAGTTGATCAATCACTTGTGAAACTTGATAATATTCTGAACATACAAGATTTTCTATATTAATAATTTATGATTTACAGTATATAAATTACATAGAACATAAATTACACTGAAACTTTATAGAATATAACAAAAAATGTACTCTTATAAACATTCATTAAATTAATGCTGGTACTTACAATTGTCATCTGTAAAGACTAATTTGGTTGTCCCCTTCAGACCTTAAGATGATGCAGAAATGATGAGTTTACAAGCTCTCTGATAGCAAAGCTATTCCAATATCAGGCTGCAGTGTGAATATTCACCCCCACTTCTATTGCTGCTGGCTGCTACTGCTGTTTTATCAGTTTGAATAATGACTATTACAGGACAACAGAACTGTAGAGCATGTTTTTATTGTTACTTTTGTAGGATACCCTTATCATTTTGAAAGTAGCCTTTTTCTATCAGGAGCCATTAGACATACATAATCAACCTGTGTAAATACTCTTTGATGATTGACCAACCTTACCTTAATAATTAAAATCCCTATAATAAATGTTCAATCATTTCTAATGAAATTGCAATCTTTTCTTAGTGTACTAAGTTTTTCTTCACTAGGTTTGTGTAAGTTTGCATCTTGTAAATAACCGTGCTTAGTTCCTTCAGTAGAATATCATCAGATGTCAGTAATTACTGGAGATAAACTTCTAAAGTATCTGATTTATTAAAATACTTATATGTATTATTAGTCAACATCTACAGGGTGGCCTCATCTGTGAATTTTTCAGCAAACTGCAAATTTTTCACAGACTTTACAGATTTCAATGGAGTTGGTAATATTGTGAATTTTATAGTCTTATATGAAATTCCCTTTAATTTTATTGATATTTCTCAGTGGTCTCTGCCAGTGAAATTGAAAATTTTAAATCTTAAAATAAATTTCAGCGACTATAATCGTGGGCAAATAGTAAACCATTTGTTGATAGTGTTATTTTGCATATAGAGATACATGTCTTTATGAAAGGAAGGAAGATACAAGTTTTAAAGCAATGTGTGCCAGGATTTTGAAAAATTGGAATTTGTAAATATTTTGTCAAGTTTGTTTTTGGTTACCCTGCAACTATTTCCAGATTTAGGTTAGTGCAATATTATTTAAATGCCTTAAAGAATTCAACTTGCCCTCTGATGATTTTATTTATACCATAAAAGGTTATGTAAAATCATTAGAAAATTAGTTGCAGATTATAAAATGCATCAGTGGTGGATCCAGAAATATCATATAGCAGGGGTGTAAACAAAGTTGGCAAGAAGGTCTTTGGGAAGGAACCCCTGGCGGGGGCCCAGTGGGTGAAGCCCCCAGAAGCTCCTGCATTTTAAGCTTTTTCAGGGCATAATTTTAACCATATAACTGTAAGAAAACTTTAGGAAATGTTCTGGTTTCATGCTCATTTTTTTTGGGGGGGGGGGCATACCGGTCCCCCGCCCCCCCCCCCCCCCCCGATCTGCCCCTGTGCATGGTCAAAAGCCTCATATGTTGACTTGATAATGTGTACATTCTACTTACAATTTTGAATGTTCAAAAAAAAAGGAAATATGAACTTTATTGTTTTTTGTGTTCAGTATGATAGTTTAATAGTGTATTGTATCTACCGTAGATACTAGCATATAAGCCGATACCAACTGCAAAGACCCAGATCTGCCATCCCATAATGTGCGGGCAGATCTGGGTCTATGGAGTTTATAAGGACTAATCAGTAGAACAAGAAACATAGACCCTTATCTGCCGGTGCATTATGCGACGGCAGATCAGGGTCTATATTGTTTGCATTTGGACCTGGATTATACTCGAGTATATATGGTAGTATGCACGTAGTATCATATGTTATGTATGATGTTTATATAATATAAATATTTTAGGAAATTTAAATGTTTCTTGACTTTAATATTTGCTTAAACCTTAATGTTAGGTATAATGTTGACATGTTTAACTATTGTCCTTGAATTAGGTCGTTTACTTAGTATTTGAGTTCAAGGACGGTTTTGGTAAACAAGTTGGTTATTCCATTTGGAGTCAGGGTTGATTTTGTTTACAGATAAAACCAGAATTTCCTTAAAGTTATGTGTTAAAAGTCACACACACCATATAATATTCTCGAATATTCTGTCATATGACTTGTCTTATATTTATACAACATTTGGTAAACAAGATTCCATTCCAATTTTAAAACATTCTTGTTTCTTTTATGATCAGTCTTTTGGAATCATCAGATTGTTTGGAATCATAGTTGTGCTGTAATCTTGTAATCCTGTAATCTCGTAATGCTGTAATGCCATAATGCTGTATTGCTGTATACATAATTCGAAAGGAATTGTTTATTGGAATATTCATTGGAGTTACCTAAAGTGCTTACATTAACATTTGGATGTAAATATATGGATTTCATTATTGGGGTACATCAGGACATTCCAGACTGCCCATTCATTCGGAACATTCACTCATTCGGAACATTCATTCACTCGGAACATTTTATAATTTTTATATTTAGGATTTGTGATTAGGACACTTAGGATTATTGGATTATTTGGATTTTAATTCGCGTTACTGTAAGTGTCTTTTGATTTTCACTTTAATTATCTAGAAATAAATTGTTTGTTGAATTTATATACATTGTTGGTTTCACTTTCTTTCTGTTACATTTTTCTTAGACCATAGAGTCGTAACACAAAAACAATGTTAGATACTGAAACAATAAATTACACACAATAGTTTTCAGGAACTTAGAGATCACTCAAGTGTAATTTATTCAACAGTGATAGTTGTTCAATCAGTTGGTTACCAACTTGGTTTTAAATGATAGATAACACAAAACGCAAGAAGAAACATATAACAGTGATAGCTATCTTTGATCCTGTCTGTTGTTCCTCGGGTTGCTACTCTATATATATATATATATATATATATATATATATATATATATATATATATATATATATATATATATATATATATATATATATATATATATATATATAGAGCAATGTTGTTTTCTCTGTCTTTTGTCACTCAGGTTGTTACACTATGTAGAGCAATGTTGTTTTCTCTGTCTTTTGTCACTCAGGTTGTTACACTATGTAGAGCAATGTTGTTTTCTGTCTTTTGTCACTCGGGTTGTTACACTATGTAGAGCAATGTTGTTTTCTGTGTCTTATGTCACTCAGGTTGTTACACTATGTAGAGCAATGTTGTTTTCTCTGTCTTTTGTCACTCAGGTTGTTACACTATATAGAGCAATGTTGTTGGGTTTTTTTCTCCATAAGATGTATTTATATGACATGCATATCTTCTTAAACCCAAAACAGAACAAATAACACATAGATTACTTTGTATACTTAAATAACACATACATTACTTTGTATACTCAAATAACACATACATTACTTTGTATACTCAAATAACACATACATTACTTTGTATACTCAAATAACACATACATTACTTTGTATACTCAAATAACACATACATTACTTTGTATACTCATGTATAAGTTGGATCCAGCTGCAAACTGCATAGACTCAGGTCTGCCGTTGCATCATGTGCTCACAGATCTGGGTCTATGCAGTTTGTTAGAAGTAATCAGTAGAACAAACAACATAGATCTTGATCTGCTGGTGCATTATGCAATGCCAGATCAGGGTCTATGTTGTTCACATTTGGATCTGACTTATAGGTGAGTGTATATGGTACAGGTAAATATACACTTGCATCTAATTGGCCAAGCTTGTTGATTCTCTACAGACAATATTTCTCATTCAGTTTGATACAACTTGGTAAATATTGAAGATAAGTTTGGTTATGAGTAAGATCTATGCATATTAATTATGCTTATATCTTTGGGAAGAATTTTTAATAGACTATAGTAAAATATTTAAAATTTACAGGATATAATGGTTGGGAGATAGTTTACATAGGCTTGTGTTCTTACAATACTACATATGCCTGCTTAGTGGAATGGCCAACTGTTAATTTATGTAAGCAGGTGAGCAATATCAGACCCACTTAGTCCTCTTGTTTAAGGTTTCTTTATGTGTAAAAAACTGATTTCAGAATAAAAAATATCATTAAAACCAATTCATTCTAGTAAAATATAATTGAACTCAGTTATTCTTTTTCTGCTTTGTTTTAAAAGTATGACTTAACAGCCAATTTTAAATGATCTATATCTGAAATGTTCTTGACAAAACTGGTAATAGGTTCCATTTTGTTTATGGTGTATAAAAGAAATTTGTTGAAGCTACTAACACATGGTGTAACAAAAAAATTAAATCTACTGCTCCTAGTGACAGAATTGTGATGATCACTTATTTTCTTAAATCTTTGGATCATGTTAGGTGCACATATCTGATAAAATATTTTATGAGCATGATTTAATCTTAATTGTTTCACTCTATCCTCCGCTTGTTTTAGCATTTCCACACTTTCAGGTTCATACTGTTTGAAGCTTGATCTGGGTTCAAGGTTGCATATAAATCTTAGAGTTTTTTTCTGAGTGCAGTTTATATGAAAATTTTTACTTTGTATTTTAAAGATTTTACCCTTTTTTGCCTTTATTTTGGATTTGTATGCCCTTTTGGGGATACATAAACTTAATTGGCTCTATACAGCCAGGATTGGGCTGATGGGCATTTAAATCCTATGCATACACACTTACATACAATTGAACAGATGTGGAGAACAGTAAACTTCCTTTTACTGCATTTGGTAATATTTCTGAGAATTATGTATGGGCTTGTCATTTTAGGACTCCATTTCCACTATTGCCATGACAACGGAGGTAATAGTCTTTTTATAGTCAGATATTTAGTTCTCCTGAACTACTATACCTTACCTAGCTCTCCTTGCACTTAGTGAAAATGCCAGTTTATAGCAGAATTATTCAATTCATCCTGGTCTTTGCCAAATTAATGATCAGTGTTCAGGAAACACTTGAACCTGTCGATACATTTTTTATATTAAAACTGAACATGACTATTGTAATTATGCAGACAAAACACTCAACAGCAAAAGGAATGCATCATTTTCTACAAGCCATTTTTTTCTTAAAGAAAACCCATTTTTTTGTTCAAAGGGCAGGGCTGCACTTATTGGGTATTTGTCCCCAAAGAGGCAGATTTTGAACCCAAAAAATTAATTGAGAAGACAAAATCTTTTGAGATATTTTGCATGAAATATTCCAGAATTTTTAAAATGGACCTAAGATTCTATCACAGATTTAAATAAAACTAAAGCATTAAATGAGTCATACTGTTAATTTGTATACACTGGTCTTAAGCTGGGTTACAGTATTATGTTACAGTATTTTTCATCCTTCAGTCCATCAGTTAACATTTGCTTGTCTCGTCCATAACTTAGTAATTTCATAAAGCTTTGCCCATGTATATGTCATGACTAGATGGTGTATCACATGCCATAGGCATTATGTCAAGACTTGATGGTGTATCACATGCCATAGGCATTATGTCATGACTAGATGGTGTATCACATGCCATAGGCATTATGTCATGACTAGATGGTGTATCACATGCCATAGGCATTATGTCATGACTAGATGGTGTATCACATGCCATAGGCATTATGTCATGACTAGATGGTGTATCACATGCCATAGGCATTATGTCATGACTAGATGGTGTATCACATGTCATAGGCATTATGTCATGACTAGATGGTGTATCACATGCCATAGGCATTATGTCATGACTAGATGGTGTATCACATGCCATAGGCATGCTTCCTGCCTAAAGGTCAAGGCCCTAGCAACATGTGATTTTGTGACTTGTATCCTTGTTTGGAATATCAATTTTGAACCAATGAAGATATTTTAATGAAACTTTGCCCAGGTATATATCATGAGTCGACAATGTTTCATGTACCATAGTCATGCCACCTGACTCAGGGTCAAAGTCATTTTAAAGGAAAATGTTATCATGTGACTTGTATCCTTGTCCAGAGTATAGCTTTTGAACCACTTAGATATTTTTATGAAACTTTGACCAAGCACATGTCTTCACTATGTGGTGTGTTGCATACCATAATCATACTCCCCTCCCTAAAGGTTAAGGTCATGGCAACGGAAAATGTAATTCTGTGATTGGTACCATTGTCCAGAGTATAACTTTTGAACCACTGAAGATATTTTAATGAAACTTTAACCAGTTATATATCATGACTAGACAGTGTGTTGTGTATCATATTCATGCCCCTGCCTCATGGTCAAGGTCATGGCAAGGGAAAAGGGTTTTCCCCAACTTTAAAGCAATAATTACCACAGAACACAATGGGAATACATTCACAATTTTGTCTCCAAAGAATTGTGTAATAAAAAACTTTCATTTAATAGCAGCAATTACTTAACCTGTAGCTGTTGCCTAGCTATCTTATTTTCGTGCTGAAAAACCACCATCTGTTCGATGTGAATACATCCTTCCACAGAGTGGAGAAAAGGTTAGTATGTCCTTTGCACTCCAGTCTGTACGTTGATGGTCATGTACAGAACTGTCATCTTTTTCACGGATGTTATACTGTCTAGATGTTTGTCTGAAATCATCACCAGAGAAATTTTGCATGTAGCAACTTATTGCATCAATTTAGCGGTCTCCATTCTGCAGTTCATAATTAAGTCTCAGTGCTACACTATCCGTTCTGTATTTTATTTCATATGGTAACCTTTCCCCCATTTTAGAATTTAGTTCTGTAAGGGGCCTCCTAGGCTACCTTGTGTATTCCACCCTTTAGGGGTGGGAACACTCCCCTACTTTACTGATATACAACTGAGGTAAGGGTAAGTCCCTGTGTTCTGAAAATAACAACAGGCCCTGCCTAACATAGAGGACAGCATTTTCCTCTCTCTTCTTCAGAAAGTGACAATTATCAATAAATTTTCACATTGTATATTATTAATGTCCGCACTACAAATCGCGTTGTCATTGCATTTGTGTCTGCATGTTTCTCTAATAAGGTCACAGTGTGAAATACATTTGTATATTACTTTTCTACAGGAAAAAAACAGGTTTATTTCTAAGAGGTCAAATCTATTATTTACCTCATGCGTACAATGTACTTAGTGCATACACAGTGGTAGACACTGTATGCATTGCATACAACCAGGTGAATTTAGCGTGACACAACCAAGTGAGTTTAGCTTGATATTTATTAAATATTGTCATTATTTCTTTTCTTCAGAATAATGTCAGGACAGTCTGGGGGGCAGTGTGGCCACAAGGAGGGTCCTTGGGACACTCACCCAGACTGCATAAAGTGCTCCAAGTGCACACGGAAAAATCTATCCGCACATTGCGATTTATGGTCTTCTGGCACCTGGAATCTAGTTGATTCCAGATGTACTTATCGAAGGCAGAGGAATCTTCCCTCCCCCTCATCTTCAGATTTTTCTGGATTCTCTCTTAGGTCTCAGCTTTTGGGACCAACTTCTTTGGTGGCCTGTGAGGCCTCTCCAGAAGGAGGGACTAGACGTTTGAGGAGTCGATCACCCCCCCCCACCACCACCACCACCCCTGAATGGAGGAGAAGACGAACACTTCTCATGTTCAAGACAGTGTGTACACCTCAAGTAGCGGGTTACTCCCACCCATTATGGAGGTGGAGCACTGCGACAGCGGTTGCTCCCTCCCAGCAGGGAAATAGAGCACCACAACCGGGTTGCGCCCTCCCATTGCAGTGGTGGAGCACTGTGCCAGCGGGTTGCTCCCTTCCCTTGAGAGAGGTAGATCACCACAACAGCGGGTTGCACTCTCCTGTTAGGGATGTAGAGCACCACGACAGCGAATTGCTCCCTCCCTTAGAGAGGTGGAGCAACGCAACATATCTCATGCTGACAGTAGTTTCTTGCTCCCTCCCACTCGGGAGGTCATGAACTGCCCTCCCGAGTGATATATCAGTTGATCAGTTGAAAATGAGGTCTTCTCCAATTATCACTCGTCGGCCTCATGGTATGCAGACAGGGTATGGACCGAGTTCCCCCTCTACCGTCCCATCCTGTGCAGGATTGCAGTCTGCCCACTGGGCTCAGACTAAGGTAGGGGAACAAATTGGCATCCTCCCCTTCCCTATTATCCCAATGAATCCTTACGGGATATGGAGCCCTTCACCTTAAGGCCCTTGGTCCATTATGCCCCCATGGGCTACTGGACCTTGCCCTCACAGTCAAGGTGATGCTACAGCTCATGTCCTGTTATCTCCTCCTCATCAACACGAAAGGCTAGAGGTGTCGCCGATAACGCAGAAAACCCATTCCCTATTATCCCAATGAATCCTTATGGGATGTGGAGAAAACCCAGTTACTCGTAACCATTGCTTTGCATTCTGACCTAATCTCAGCAACTGCATTTAGTATGCTAAGAGAGTCCTCATTGAATCCAGCTAAATATAACGTGTGCTGGAAGCTGTGGTCAAGACGTTCCGGCATGCGCTTTCTATTGCAATGGCATTATTGGCGGAATTTCTGCACTTCCGCCGTGATGTTGCATTGAACTTCTCGAAGGTCTTACTTAACCACAGTAAAGACCTTCTAAGGGCTGCTCCGCTAGAAGCCGAGACCCTCTTTGGGGGTCTCATACCTACCATGGCTTCTCTAGACTTGCTGGATCATCAACATCGATCCTTAACATCCACTCCTGGCCTATCACAATCGGCCAGGAAGCGTGTTAATGTGAATTGCCCTCAGGGGCTATCCGCCAAGTTCTTCAAGCAGACGCAACTCCAGTCCAATCCACAACATTAAACTAGACCTCCTCCTCGTCAGTCGGGTCCACGGCGCCAAGGTTGCCGCAGACCCCAGGAGAGGAAGTTCTACAATCCTCCTTCCTTTCCCACTCAATGAAAGGTCTTGACAGCCCTAGATATCCAACCCCTCTCCTGCCGTGCATGCCCCTCCTGAACATCCCCGTAGGTACTCACCTAGGCCTCTTTTCAGTTGCTTGGTCAAGCATCATGGAAGATGGGTGGGCCCTCTCCATCATGCATGTAGGTTATTGACTCCAGTCTTCCACCATCTACTCCCGAATATTCCTGGTCACCAAGAAAAGTGGGAAGTTTCGTATCATAATCGATCTCTCCCCACTCAACCTGTTTCTTCTGGAGGAACCTTTCAAGATGGAGGCAACCTCTTCAATCCGGAGTGCACTTCATCCGTCCGATTTTACAGTCTCCATCGACCTTCAGGATACCTATTACACATTATACTAATGTGACCAGTTATGCTAATACCTCTATATGTAATGAATCCTCATCAGCCTTGTTCTTTTTCATTAAATTTTACCGTCCAATCCTGAAAGATGTTTAAGAATATTTTGTTTGAAAGATGGTGACTGCATTATTCACATATTGATATTATATCTGTGAATTTTTGGCATTTCATTTGCTGTTGTCAGTATGTATAATAATGTACTTGTAATAATCCTGAATTTTTGGATAATTTAATTGGTATTCATGATTCATTTGATGATATGAAAGGGTTAACAATTCATTTAATTCATATTTTTTTAATTGGTCATTTATCAGATTGTGGTTTAATGGTCATTTGTAATTTGGTCTGTCTGTTTGTTTGTCTTTATCTATGTATTTTCTATTTTTTTACCCATCTGTCCATCCATCAATGGATTGGTATGTTATGAATTTTATGGCCATATTTATGGTATTCCTAATATGATGGTTTCTCTTATCCATATACTTTATTTGATTACCTTAATTGATCTCTAAGCCAATCACTGTGACTGTGAATCAACTATTGCATAACTGACATTTCAATGGCCTGCTGGGCAGTCTAATCCTTCATCTAGGTCTGAATATTTACCTAATTGCATTTTGGACTCCACATGTTTGGATTGGTCAGGTGGTTGGACAGGATAGTCAGTCAAATACAAGGATAGTCAGTCAAATACAAGGATAGTCAGTCAAATACAAGGTTTTTACAAGTGTAAATTATAATATTTTAGTACCTTTTCATTTGCACAAAATCAGTAAATGTGATTTACAATTTTAATCAGAAAAACAACAACCTAAATGCACCCTTTCTGGTATCACAGTCGTTGCCATGAACAATATTCTCGTGAATTTTGTTTCCTTGCTGAATTCATAAAATGTTTGTGCTTGTAGTAACATGTTTTGATTTACAATTTAATGTACCTGTAAAACATGTATATTTTCCAATCTGTATAACTTGAACACCTCTCATACATTTTGCATGTTATTTTCACCTCATAATGCTGAAAAAGTCATTTGTCAATTACAGTGATTTTTTTTTTGTCTAGGAGAAAAATGATGATTTATATGAAAGAATTTGATTATTTAGTGGAGAGAACATTCTTTATTTTTCCAAGAGGTCATTGTTGTATGATGCTGCTTATGCACCTTGTCTTCCAGTTCCCATCCAGAAAGATGTCATTTATGTAGTCAGTGGCATAGCGAGGGGGGGTGGGTGAAGGGGGCAGTAGTCCTGGGTGGCACTTTCTAGGGGGCCGCAATTTTATAAGAGTACCGTATATATCATAAATAATACGAATGGAGTGGGGGCTTAATTTTGGTAGTTGGCCCTGGGCGGCACTTTGCCTCGCTATACCACTGTATCTAGTCAATGAATGAACACTTATCTTCCAGTACCCATCCAGAAAGATGTAATTTATGTAGTTAATGAATGAACACTTATCCTGAGAAATACATGTATTGGTTTATATATTTGAAAAGCTCTCCTACTATGAATAAAACACTGACTTGGACTTCTCTGTTATAAATTAATATGGTAAACTAATAAAGAATTCTCCTTGAAATCCATTTGTCTGTGACATTAATTTGCCAAACTAAATATTTCACTGCAAAGTTAGTAAATGAAATACGCTCAATTTTATTCTTGATTAATCTTGTCTTTTTGTCAATATTTCCAAAAAGTAATGATTTCCAAATGACTAGCAATGACCGCTATTACCTGATCACTCCCAAACCACTCTCACACACACACACACACACACACACACAAGAGATTAAACAATGTCCTTTAAGAAGCTGATCCTTTTTTCATAATTACTATAAAATCCATACCAGTCTTACAGATGATCAATAAGTAGCCACTTGAACTGTGAATTAAACAATCTAAGATTTATTGAGCAGGAGATCTAATAATGTCATCAGTAAGAACTCTGCTGTCTTACTGAGACTGCATAATTGATTGATTAACATCAGGGTTAATTTGCTGTCTTACTGAGACTGCATAATTGATTGATTAACATCAGGGTTAATCTGCTGTCTTACTGAGACTGCATAATTGATTGATTAACATCAGGGTTAATTTGCTGTCTTACTGAGACTGCATAATTGATTGATTAACATCAGGGTTAATTTGCTGTCTTACTGAGACTGCATAATTGATTGATTAACATCAGGGTTAATTTGCTGTCTTACTGAGACTGCATAATTGATTGATTAACATCAGGGTTAATCTGCTGTCTTACTGAGACTGCATAATTGATTGATTAACATCAGGGTTAATTTGCTGTCTTACTGAGACGGCATAATTGATTGATTAACGTCAGGGTTAATTTGCTGTCTTACTGAGACGGCATAATTGATTGATTAACGTCAGGGTTAATTTGCTGTCTTACTGAGACGGCATAATTGATTGATTAACGTCAGGGTTACTTTGCTGTCTTACTGAGACGGCATAATTGATTGATTAACATCAGGGTTAATTTGCTGTCTTACTGAGACTGCATAATTGATTGATTAACATCAGGGTTAATTTGCTGTCTTACTGAGACTGAATAATTGATTGATTAACATCAGGGTTAATTTGCTGTCTTACTGAGACTGCATAATTGATTGATTAACATCAGGGTTAATCTGCTGTCTTACTGAGACTGCATAATTGATTGATTAACATCAGGGTTAATTTTTGTTGTAGTCTGGAACAAATGTGTTTTAAAAAATGAAGAATATAATAGGCACAATATTCCCAGAATTCATCAGTAATCAACTGTTGTTTCTATTTCAAAAAAATGGCTATAATCGTGTGTGGGATCAGTGAATAGTTCTGAGATTTTACACTATAGACATTTGGTAAGCCTCACATAGATCTTTAAAGATGTTAAAATATGTCAAATTTGGCCTAAAGTTTGTATTTTAAAAAATTTAAAACTTTTCCTTTTCATGGGATTTGAACATTGTCATCAATGTCACGATTAATTCTCTCCACAATTTAGTTAAATATATTTCTTGGAGGAAAAAGAAAAGGAAACAACTGAGCAAAAAATAAAAATATCAAGGTTGGACTGGTTGCTCGAGGCAGTAATCTTATCCTATAATCTAACATTCTGGAATATAATGAAGGAAAAAAACAAGATTCTAATAATATAGTGTATTAATCATTTGCTAATTTGAGAGGAAAATTGTGAGAAATATTTCTTCCAAGAGGTTTATCTAACATTGTTGCTGTATGCCTTGTAGGCTTACACAGTGCTGAAGTCATGTTTCCCAAATTATTGGAATTTTCTCAAGTATTGCTTAAGAAAGATTTATGATCTGTTGGATACACTCTTAACTAACAGAAAAGGCCTACCAGAAGCATGAATGAGATGATCTGTTTGATAATGTCTTGAAAGAACAGCCTAGTACATTCTTTATGTCTTGGAATCCATTTTGTACCATACACATCCAAAGGGGATTTAGTATTTTACAAATGAAAAATACATGTACGTTGAATTATTGCATTATGATCATGTGTGTGTGTGTGTGTGTGTGTGTGTGTGTGTGTGTGTGTGTGTGTGTGTAACATGTAGATCACAAAAGTGTCAGGTAGTGCTAATGGTTTACTCTAAATGTATGTTTTATTTGCCAGCTTGAAAGATTTTATTGTCCAGTAGCTTATTTGGACAGCTAGTAATATGGTTTAAATAGATAGATATCCAGGATTTCATGCAGTCTCCAAAACAAGAAAATTAATTTCTTGAATACCAGTTCTGTTCTAATTTTTGCAAACTTTATAATAAGGAAACATTTTTTTGTCATGCCTTGGAATAAAAATATATTGGTACATGAACAACTTTTTTGGTAGGGAAATTAATTGCATTTCTACACATAAATATATAAATTTGCATATATAAAGCCATTTTCAAGATTACATTTACACACTGTTAGGTTGAAACAAATTCTGTGTATTACTGGTCAAAAACTAGCTTGGATTAAATATAACTGGATGGTTTTATCAGCTTCATATTTCTTCAATACACTGTCACCATATTCTGCATGTTTTTATGGTCACATTGTGTACAGAATTGGCATAAGAGTGGAAGGTGGATATTTTTTAAAAACAAGAGCCAGGATGCAAAAAATGGTCCAATGAGGGGGCAAGTGGGCCAGGTTAGATATTAAGTTAGAAAAATAAAGAAAGAAAAAAAAAGCTTAGCATTGATATTATCAGGGAAAAAAGTTACTGATTTAAAGCCCATAATGTGCTCCAAGGTGAATATTGGATGTTTTTAAACTGTTTCCAGACAAGTGTCTGCATTGAGGGATGAAAATGGTGGCATAGAAATTTGCCAAGACCGCTCGTATGTAACAGTAGATAGTCTGCTTTCTATCTCATCTGGCCTTATGCACTGTATATACTAGCTAATTATAAGTGAAGTCCAACTGCAAACAACACATACCCTGATTTGCTGTTGCATAATGTGCCAGCAGATCAGGGTCTATGTTGTTTGTTTTACTGATTACTCTTAACAAACTGCATTGACCCAAATCTGCTTGCACATTATGCAACAGCAGATCTTGGTCTGTGGAGTTTGCGGTTGGATTCGACTATACAATCTACCAACCACCTGTGCTCTGTAAAACAAGATTCGCTTTGCTGAACCCTATTGCTTGATATTAAAAATTGTATAAGTATAGTAACGATGTTACCAACTTTACCATAAAAACAACAATTTACAAATACCTTTCGCTGTAGTGTCAACAAGTACAAGGTGATGATGCAGACTTCGTATGAATGCAGTAATGTCATGCCATGTGCAAATTATTTTGTACCAAATGTCAAGAACTGTCATCCTTCATCATATTTTAATGGTAAATAAAGTTGAAGTTTCCTTTCATACTTGTTAAAATTTTAATTATAAATATCAGCTGTATTAACTGATATTATAATGCACATCTAATTGCTAAAGGTATTCTAAAAAATATAAATTTTACCATTTTCATTTAATCACAGTATCAGTTGAGATCAGCTGGAAATGGTAAACATGTAAACATTATCAATGTCAACCCAAACCTGAAAAAATTCAAAAAACTTTCCAATACTTGTACGCAGTTGACTGGGATTCTTCCTTCACATGTAAAGTCAGCTGTAAAAATATCAAAGAATTGAAAAAACAGTTTGTAAAACATACATGTCTGTTGGAATTTAAATAAAATGTATATGCAGATGCTTATATTATGTACAAGTGTATGATACAAATTGAACTCCTTTGAAATACAATAAAAGATTTGCTGTGTAAACCATCCATTGTTTACTTGGATACATATTATATTCCTTTATGCTGAATTTTTAAAACCCATGTTTTAAATTCACGTTCTCTTTGTTTCTTTTTTTTTTCCACCAGAGTCATTATGCTAAGTAAGCTACCCTCAATAAATAAAGTATTATTAGTATTATTATGTTTCTTTTTTTTTTCCACCAGAGTCATTATGCTAAGTAAGCTACCCTCAATAAATAAAGTATTATTAGTATTATTATTAGTAGTATCAGAGTAGTAGTATAGACTTTGATCTGCCAGAGCATCATGTAGCAACAGATCTGTGCTAAGGTGTTGATACATGGATAAATGGATTAATCCATGGCAGAATACGTACTAATAGTGATAAATTCTTGTTAAGGCAACCCTTAACCCTTAAAGCAAAACCATGTTTATTAGTGCTGAAAAAATGGTGACCTTTCATAGGGATGACCTATGTAATGTTTATCCATATTCTAGGATTTTTATGTCAAGATATACCTAGCACACTCTCTTGCCTAATAATACCTTACATAGCACACTCGCTTGCCTAATAATATTGTGCCTAGCACACTCGATTGTCTAATAATACTGTACCTAGCACACTCTCTTGTCTGATAATACTGTACCAAGCACACTCTCTTGTCTGATAATACTGTACCTAGCACACTCTCTTGTCTGATAATACTGTACCTAGCACACTCTCTTGTCTGATAATACTGTACCTAGCACACTCTTTTGTCTGATAATACTGTACCTAGCACACTCTCTTGTCTGATAATACTGTACCTAGCACACTCTCTTGTCTAATAATACTGTACCTAGCACACTCTCTTGTCTGATAATACTGTACCTAGCACACTCTCTTGTCTAATAATACTGTACCTAGCACACTCTCTTGTCTAATAATACTGTACCTAGCACACTCTCTTGTCTGATAATACTGTACCTAGCACACTCTCTTGTCTAATAATACTGTACCTAGCACACTCTCTTGTCTAATAATACTGTACCTAGCAAACTCTCTTGTCAGATAATACTGTACCTAGCACACTCTCTTGTCTGATAATACTGTACCTAGCACACTCTCTTTTCTGATAATACTGTACCTAGCACACTCTCTTGTCTGATAATACTGTACCTAGCACACTCTCTTGTCTAATAATACTGTACCTAGCACACTCTCTTGTCTGATAATACTGGTCTAAAGTTCAACTTTTGCATGTCAGATACATTACGGGGTACATCAGGTCAGATACAGTATGGGGTACATCAGGTCAGATACAGTATGGGGTACATCAGGTCAGATACAGTATGAGGTACATCAGGTCAGATACAGTATGAGGTACATTATTGCTCAAGTTGTGGAAGAGACTGCAGTCTATTGAATCCTTGATAATATAACACCTCATTCCTAAACTTGTACCATAGTCTGATTTAGATTTTTTATTTTTCACCTTTATGGTATTTTTTGTTGTGTTCCTCCCCTTTTATCAGATTTGGTAAGATTCAATTGCTTGAAGAAAAAAATCTTGCTCCAATTTGTAGAAAAAATATCCATTGTATTAGTTTCAAAAAATTTTCTTTTATCTTGCAGTCAATGAAAACAAATATCATTACAAATATAATTGTTTGAAATTCCAGGCTCCCCCCCCCCCCCCCCATTAAATTGTCTGTCCATTTGAGATTAAAATGTAACATCTGCATTCAATCAGAAATTTGTGAAAAGCAACAATGTGATCTAAGAATGATATTTTCATGCTAAACAGCTACACAGTTTGCCAGGGAAAGCAAAGTTGTTCCAACACTATTTTTCAAGGATACTAGTAGTTGATGACTTCATGTTTTTGAAAGGAAATTTGCTACTTGCAAATGGCTAGAGCATACAGACATGACATACTCACAAATACACATACAGTACTTGCATGCAACATAAGTTGCATGCAACATAAGAAAGCAACTTAAATTTCCCATGTAGTGTAATTAACATGGTGAGTAAAATCTAACAAGACAGATGGTCTTTTTGCAAGTTCTTTTTGTTTTGTTTTTGTTGGTTTTAACAGCACTTTTAACACATTATTGTATATGTCATACTGAGGAAATGGGAGCTACGTGCCTCTCCCAAGGGCACACAGGCAGCTGGTCTGGGTGGGTATCAAACCCACGACCCTTGGAGTACAAGTATGATGCTCTACAATCTGAGTTACTGTGGCTTCCCTTCTTTTGTTTGAAATTTTTATTTTGAGATACAAAATAAGTGGATCTGGAAAAAGAAAAATCAGTTGTTTTAATGTTATACAGCCTCTCATTATAACACCATTCCTGTCTGAGACAGGTATGGTCATGGATTCTACTTCATTATGTAGTAGTGAAATTATATGCATATAATGTACTTCATTATAAGGTGGTCTCACTGTAAGGCATTATACTCTGTGCCTCCTATGGACAGCATTATAATGAGGGAGTGCTGTATGTATAACCACTGTAATGTACCAACAAGAGCTATGACCCAGAGGTGATATCCAGTAAACTGTCACATTATATAGTGTTTTTTTCTTTCATGTTGGTATACATGTGCTATATTTTTGATAAGACAGATTTAGAAAATGTTGTTTTATTCAAAATTTTCATAAAACTGATTGGTATGGGCTGAACTAAAAATGATGACCACCTTAAAATTTAGTATGTATCAAGTATGCCATCATGTTGGTGTAACATTTTACTAAATGGTGTAGGGGAAAATATGTGACAAAGAGAAGAACAGAGAGAAATGAAGGATATTATCCCCAGTACTCTGTAGAAACATTTTATGATATCTTGCAGTATAAGAGAATAAAGACCTATCTCAGTTAATAATTAAACCTGCCTAAAAACTAGGTAGAATACTGCATGTATGGATTGAGACTAGTTCCAAATGTGTGTTGTTTATGTGAAAATGTTTATTTTTGTACATCTCATAGTTGATGGCTATGAACTTTAAAACAGGGTTACAATATCTAGTTTGTTTTGTCTGAAGTAAATGATAGGTGTCATATGACTGCTTTTTCCTTTTTTTGTATTTTTGATGGAGAAATATAACAGCAGAATCTTTTTTTCTACTCTTTTCAGTGGATGTACATAGTGCCATTTGTGATAATTGTATTCATGATGCAGAACATGGATCAACAGGCTGGGCAAGAAGGTGCTGGAGGAGGAGGAGGAGGAAGATAGAACTACTGTTCATACATATCTAGTTAGCTGTTTTAATCAGCTATATTGCAGTATCGTAGAATCTTTCTGGACCCTGGTCAAGTTAAAACTTTCTGTCCACATAACTCAAGCTGAAAAACTGCCAAGTTAGATATAAAAAAATACGAGTTTTTTTACTGTGTTATTTAAATTCAGCATACTGGGAATATATTATATCAGTACATGTATTATTAGATCTTTATAAATTTATTAACTTTGGCAAACTGGTCATCAACTAAACATATATCAGTACTACTTTGCATGTTAGTTGTTTGTTACTGTGAAAATTATTTCTTGCAAATTTAGTTTCCTTGTTAAATCTGCAAAGGTTGCCCTGTTCCAAAATAGAAAGGTATCATGGGATACATAAATAACTCTTACTGTCGCTTGATGTGGAAATGGTTCATTTTGTATTCATGAATATTTTGGAATTACAGTAAATATATGCCCATGTCATTGAAATTCAGCTTGCGAAGAGAGAAACCAAAGTTTACAAAATTCTTCGAGTTCTGTAATTTTTACTCAACTCAGAATAAAGTTGCAGATGTCAATTATGAAAGCCTTTGAGTCTAAGTGTTCATATTCCGAAATTTTGCAAAATATGGAACCAGGCCTGCAATAATAATTGGTTGATTTTGCGTTTTCCAAAGGAAGTATTTCAGATTAAACAAGTTATAATCATTGTAATTCAGACTAAAACAAACAAGTCTGTTGGATACAACTGTTATATCCAACCCCAGCATTTTATGTCCATAATCAGAAAATACTGTACTGAAATGTTTTATTTAGTTTTTATTTATAACACAATGTTTTCCATACATCATTTTCTGCTCAAATAGTGTTAATTTTTATGACATAAATTAGCAAAAGATTCATTGTATTATTTCTATCAAAAATTATTCAATGTAATTTCTTCTGTATCTCAAAGTTAATTCACTAATTTATAATGCATGAATCAGTTTATAATGTAGAAATAGGTTTAATTTCCAGCTTCATTTCATCAAGGCAGTTAATAGTGAAATCCAAGAATAGGTCACAGTGTAGAGTGCAAAATAAAGCCAGATATCACTTATTGAGGATGCTTTTGATTTGCCAACACTTGTAGTGTAACTGCTTTAGCAAGAAAAATGACAAAAACAACAGCTGAGAACCTGATACGTCTACAATGGGTGCAGACTTTATGGTGTAGAGAGTGTATGCCATGTTAAGTGTTGTGTTTTTCACCAATAAATTATGTCCCAGTTGTTTTGTTATTCAGTTCCCATGTTCACCTACCAAACTCATCATGGACCTTCTGCCAAGCATAATCAATGTACAGACATCATTATAATAGTGGTATATGACCTCTATCACCCACCAAGATTATCGGCTTACCAATGGGATTCTTGCCATACAAGTTGGGCACAGTTTATTGGCAACTACTCTTATCACCTGAGGCACTGACTGGTGTGATCAGATGTAGCTTCATAATTGTCCATTGAGAAAAAACCCCCAGTAATTACTGCTAAACATTATTAATCCTGGTTGACTGAATAAACTTTCTGATACAACAATTTGTTAAAGCTGTGTGTATGTATGTATGTATATATATATATATATATATATATATATATATATATATATATATATATATATATATATATATATATATATATATATATATATATATAACGAGAGAGAGAGAGAGCTTTTCAGCTGGAATCTATATACCTGATTGAATGTCATTAATGTAGAGTTCCTTTTAATTTTGCTGTCAATTTTCCAAATTGTAACCATGTTATACCTTTGGGAGTTTGTTTAATGTGTTATTTTCTCCCATTTCATCACACACCTTAATGTTGAATTCGCACCCAAATTTTACGTCTTGCAGAATATTATATCTTATTATAGTACAGAATATTATATCTTATTATAGTACAGAATATTATATCTTATTATAGTACAAAATATTATATCTTATTATAGTACAGAATATTATATCTTATTATAGTACAGACAGGTTTCTTCAGATTGAGAAGAGTAGTATAAAGACCATGACAAATTGCTAGGTAGAGAAATTGAATTCAGCATTTTGTTAAGAATGAACCCTTTATATACTTTTCAGGAACCATTATTAGGTTTTAGTCTCATTAACTGTAAAAGCATAGAAGCTGATCATGTTATTACTAGTAATCACTTGTACCAGATGCTGTACTATCAGTGTATGCTTTATTAGCAGTGTAAATGGAGCAGCATTCTTAATGTCATCCTATTTTGGGGAGCAGCATGGACCTGAAGGAAAAAGTAATGTATTTCATCCAGTGGTAAAAAAAAAAAAAAAAAAAAAATTAACTGGCCCAAAGATTGGCAAAGTTCCACATTACAACATGCTTTCAGCATTTATTGCAACAGCCAAGAAACGATTTCTGAGTCCTTTGGATCATTTATAAGGCTTATCATGTTTTAAGACATAAATTTGACAAAATGTTTCATTTGTAGCTAAGGGCTCCCAGTTAGAAGCATAGCCTCGAGTTAAGTTGCTAATAATGTTATAGCTTATCATTGGGTCCCTGTTAAATTAATGAGGATCAAAATTTATCAGAATGACTTAACAGTAGATAGCTTTTGAAGTATGTGTGTTAACAAGATATCTGTACTACAATTTATAATATTGAATGATTTGTATGTGTAATGCCAGTTTTGTTGACGAGTTCTGGATAGTTTTATACATTGTGTTCACAAATGTGCAGTGCATACATTTACTAATAATTGTGTTGTACTTCTTTTTTAATCAACAAGTATTGAAGAGAATGTAAAAGATGTATGTCTCCAATATCAGTATGTGAAATTTTATTTAATTTGTAGTCGTAGGAAAATGGTAACTTTTTAAAAAAAGATGGTGTTGTTATGGTTACATGATTGATTCATTACTTGTATATTTAACCATCTCCATTAAATAGAAAATGCTAAATAAATCAAGTAAAATTTTGATGATTAGATTTTTGTAAACCTTGAAATTAATATTATTCATGTATTGTGTACATAACTAAATCAGGATGAGGGACAGATTTTCCAGAGATTTTGACTTTGATGTTGCGATTCCTATGGCATACATTTAAATTAAAATATTTTGTTTTAGAATATTTGCAAACTATAGTAAATTCAGCACATTACCAACAGGCAATTTTGCAAATAACCAATTATTAACATTATAATATATTCTTATTGTAAGTATTTTTTCGGATCTTGTTTCTTTGTGAAATGCTTGAAAGATTTGTTCTTGCAATTTTGCAGCAAACATTTTGTAATATACAATACTTCCAGAGGAAATTTAGTTCTTAATCTGTTTAGAACACAATTTATTTTTCATTCAGAGATAACAATTAGAAATCTATTGACCCCTGGGACCTGGAATCTTTTGAAATTTCAGTTTTATATATTTAGTTCCATAATTAAATTGTAGCTGGAAGATAAAATTTGTTGTCATAAGAAATGTTAAATGTGTCATTGTTTTTAACTTGTCTAGCTAGGCGTTAACAGCCAGTACTGACCCTGAAGACAAGATGGAAAAAAGTGTTAACAACGTAAAAGTGAAAACTTTCCCTGAATCATGTTCATATACTGGAAGATTCAAAGTGCTGCTGGCCTTAATGTTTTGTTCAACTTTGTTGAAGTTTTTGGTTTTTATATTCCTGAGGTTGCAGGCAAAGGAAAGTTTATTCCATGACTGGGTCATTTAATTGATGACCATGACCACGAGTGATTATGTTTGATGCATCAAAGTTTTAATATATACAGTGAAACCACTCAAGACTGAATTCCTTTGGGACCAAATATAAAGGATTAGGTTTGTTTTAGCTTCTAAATGGTCCTAAAATCTGGCAAAGTTACATTTTCATGGATAGACTTGTCTCTGTCATAAAATGTTACAGTACCGATAAGAGTTCATATTGGTACTCCTATGACATCATAGGCACATGCTATCGCATGACAAAATGATAGTGGACATTGAAAAATGCAATTTTAGCCAGAAATATACCCCATTGGACAATATTTAACATAGAGCACATGCATCGCCCACCAGGATATTTTGTCAAGTGATAGTAATCATGACATAATGCGAGAAAAACTAAGTTGGGCCTTTAAAGTACTCTATGTTATAAAAAACAACATATTTGTTCTCCATTGCTCTTCAAAAGATCATCCAAGACTCACAAAAACAACAGAAATTTCTAAATGTCTAAAACAAAACAAAACTAGAAAAAAAACTATGTCCATTTAATCATAATTACTGGTAGGATAAGAAATATGAATAAATAAGGTCAGCGTGTTTAATGCTATTTCATTCATAGCAGGGATTTACAAAGTTTAAATCAAACTTTCAAGAGTAATTTGAATTAATTTGTAAGGAAAGATCGATTCTGTTTAATAAATAAATAAGTAAATAAATATTTAGGCTGAAGTATTTCTGTTCCCTACTGGAAATGCAGATTTTACCATGGAAATCAATTGGAAAAGCTTTGTCTTCTGCTCTTGTAGTCATAGTATACTTGATATTAGTCTGCTTTTGTGAAGATGTGAGATGTACATTTAGTTACCGGTACTCCTTGCAAACAATTTTTTATTATCAAAATGATGTGAATTTGTTTAGTTGTCAACTTGTTGGAAATGCAAAATTCCTTCAGATAATTTTTAGACAGTGAATTAGAGCTGTACTGAGAAAAGTGGGGAGCAATTTTTCAAGAGAGATGGATGACACACACTTGACTGAAGCTCCCTGAATACATGACTATTATTGTGGACTAAAAATTTTAGTAAATGACTCAAAAATGAACTCATTATTCTAGAAAGACTTGCCTTTTTGGAGAAAAAAAAGACAGACTTTGTTTTTAAGCCTTAATTCAACAAATATGTATATATAACATACAAAAGTAATTGTGCTGGTAGTGTATGAGTTACACTTTGCAAATTTCATGCTTGGATACTAGGATTGACATTTTTTTTTTTTAAATGATGAAAAATTAAAAATATACATGCATATGTATAATTATATCTATAGAGAGTATAGTGAAAGCAATGTGTGTAAAATATGAACAGGTAACACTCTTAGAACAACTAAGAAATAATGTCTGGTATGAGTATGTAAGTCCAAACAGATAAACACCGCAACACTTAGGGACCAACCATTTAATTTTCAGTGGGCGGCGGGGTGGTGGCTGGAATTTTCTTTCTAATCAGAATATAATGTATCTTTTACCTGAAGATAATCTAAACTTACGAAAGCAAACACAAGGACATATATAACACAGAATATGAATGCAGCATTTATTCTGCACAGCTGTAACCTTAATAATGATGATGCCAATTACATGTATATTGAGTATTTTCTGCTTGTATTGATCGCTTTTGAAGAAAAAAAAGGGCATTAATACTGTAAATCTAGTCCAATGTTTATGCAAGATGTCTTGGGGGAGGGTTGGGGGAATGGGAAGAAAAGAGGCAACTAAAATGTGGATAGAAAGAACCTTTACAATTCATTGAAAAACCCAACTTTTTAAACATTCATTTGTTGGACATCATGATGTTTCTTCTATTCTGAACCGAATAAACGGGCTCAGAATTAGTTGCACTCTCTTCCTTCCATTTCGAGTTGTAAGGGTGCAAATTTCTGTTGATTTCGGTAGAGCACATTAGTTTGGCAGATAACAATTAATTTGATTTATGAGAAAAGGTACCGTATGAAATCGCTAATTTGCAATGGTTTTAATGTCTCTGTTTGGGGTGAGATTGATTCTTAATTAAGCCTTCATTATATCACCGTCGGAAAGGTTAATTGGAGGTCTAGGTATCGAAATGTCAAAGTTGAGAGGATGCAGAGACTAGTTGTAAAGCCAGTTGAAGTTGCTTTATCTTTTGAAATCTTCCAGAATCGGTTATTTAAATAGTTCGCGAAATAGAGGGTTACGCTAACCATGATGGGCATGTATATATAAAAGGCGGTAGATATGTTTAATCTGATTTTCTATGCTAAATAAGAGGTGTGTTTCCCAGACGAAATTTCATGTTTTAAATATTCCACATCGCAAAATTTAATCAGTCCATGTTCCTACGAAAGGCTGGTAAAATCTTGACTTCGAGCAGAATAAGGCGAAATTCTCTTCTATAAACAATTGTTCAAGGGACAGGTGTCTGGAAGTTGAAGGACACAATTCTGGCTGTAGAAGTGAGCGAGTGTCGAAAGCACAAGGTATTTGCATCAATCTCGTGTAATTCGTTGATATCAATATAATTATTTGTTTGAATTTGTTTAAATTCGTACATCAGTTTTCTTGATATGAGTATTACTGTTTGTTTGAGTTCATTTGTCTGAATTAGTACAATAATCTTATTTATACGAGTTTGATGAATTGTTTGAATTTGTTGTCTTGATTGTTATAGAAATCGTGTATTCTAAGAATTTCATGCATTACTTTATTTAATATTAGTTGTGAGAATCTTGTGTGAATTTTTCTGCCTTAGATAATATGAATAATGCATGCAAACCACTAATGTAGTTAAGCCATGAAGTGAATTTCATTGATTCATTTGTATAATTAATTTGTAAACTGAAACTGTTATGTCTCGTGTGATGTTAGAGTGAGTTAGTGATGAAATAGCTGTTAGAAAGTACATTAATCTTCTGAAACTAGGTTTGTTTATCATCTGTCAGGTTTGGCATGACCAGATGACCTTTGGTATCTGTTTGAATTTGAATAGGACGATATCTGACGTAACGAGAGTGGGGTAATATTCTACTCCCCAGAAGGAATATGACGCGATATTTAGGATGCTTCTTGTTTATTTTAAAGGGGAAAATAACTCCACCTGGATGAGCGAGAGAGAAAGAGAGAGGCAAAAAGGGGAGAACATCAACCTTGACCAGACAGCAAAATTGAATTTGGAGTGACCAGCAATAACAAGGTTATGCAGGCATGCTGGGCAATTGCTTCGCTTGATCACTCGATTCTATGATGAACTAAGTCTATCGTTTTTAACAGATCGGCTAATTACATAATTATATTTGTGTTGAAATTCGGTAAATGATTTTAAAAAGAAGTCCATCTTTCTAATGTTATGTATTATCTCAATTTGTTTATGTAATTGATTAAATTGCTATATTTCACATACGGGGGCTCGTGTTATTCTGTTCTATATACCTGCTTAGATCTCTATTTATCACATCTATACAATTTCATATTTTATTTCACTATTTACTCGATACGGGCAATAACACCGAGGTCAATCATCCTCTAGATAACAATAACCAACCAAATCATACACCTGTAACAAGAGGTGCATTACACGAGTGTTTGTTGTCTTTGCTCTCTTCTTTGCAAGAATACTATAGAATTATTGGAAAGTGCACCCATGCTTCCATCCAATTATTCATTGGATAACTGTGTTATCTGTCCAAAAATCTGTTCACTGTTCTGCATTTTTCTGTCCATTTATCTTCTCAATTCAGCCATCCATTCGTCCCTGAATGGGTCCATCCTTTTATCTATTCACCCATTTCTCTGTATGTCCTTCCATCCTTTTATTCCTCTATAAGTTTGTCTATCAGTTCCTTCATCTGTTTATTCACTCTTTGCCTGTTTTTCCACTTTTTCATCTCTCTGTCCATCTGTCCGTTCGTGTTTACAGCCACTGATTGATATTCAAGTTATCCATGTCAATTCATTTCTGTCCATCTGCCAATTCTACCTATTTTTATCTATCTGTTGTATTTTCTGCCAATCCAACAACCATCTGTCTCATCAAAAAGTTTACTGTGTACGTCTTCAAATATTTTTTTGTTCAAACAGAAGATCTATTAAAAATGTAATACACCATGTAAGTTTGCTTTCTTTTTATATTTGCACTTCATGTTTTGCACTTTAAAGGAGGATTGTTAAACTTTTATAAAGATTAAGAAAATTAAGAGGAAGCTATAGATTTGAAAAGGGATGCTGTTATTGTCCATCATATGTATACCTGTTCACTTGTATCACTACCTACCTACAAACACTGTACATATATATATATATATATATATACACACACACACACACACACCAAAATTTTGTTGGAGTTCCAAATTTTTCATTTTTTAATATTATTCATTTTTTCCCCAGTAAACCAAAACCCCTCAACTCCGAAAAACAAATTTCAATCCCAAATTTCAATTTTACGCTTAACCCCGCTCCCATAAAACCGAAAGTCTGTTAAAACTTGGAAATGTATTTTAACAGATTAATTACTGTTAGCAAGTACTGTAGTATGCTTATCTGTGAGACAAAGACCTGGAAAATGTCCCTTGGGCAAGTGCGGTTAAAACAATACTTGACGCGTGCCGACACAGATTAGGGCTGACAATAGGCTAATCTGAAGTCTTTGCACCATAAAAAAGAGCCAGCTTTCAAGGCAAATTATTACCGGTAATAACTAAATGCTTGTAGGTAAGTCTTTTAACAAAAATTATGTTTATCTGCTTAGTATCTAATTGTGATTGATGCTATTCATTTGTATACACGATCAATAGAATATTTTTTCTTAGTTTTTTTAATTAAATATCAGGGCTTTATTAACAAGGCATGTGGCCTTGCTTTTGATGCTTTGTCAACCAAGACAGACAGAGCAGTATTCTAAAAGTCAGATTCACTTGATTGGCTCTTGAATTGTGAACATTATGAATTACACTGAGTACTTAAACATTATGGAGTATCATTCATAATTCTAATGGACTTGTTGTAAAGTTATAAAAGTATCTCATTCTTCAAATGTTTCTTGTGATGAGGACTGTATTTCTATGTGGAACAACTGTATTTATTCATGTGACAAGATGTGATTTTTGTCAACAACGTATGTTGTTCAGCTAATTTTGCATTAAATACATGTATTAATAAAAAAAAACTAACGACTTTCTAAATTTTGTGCACTCATACACACACACAGACACTGATGTTCTCTCGTAATTATATTCTCTCTCCTTCTTTTGTCACATAAGCACTTAGAAAAAGACATTTTGTCAAATCTGTGAAAACCTCAGTAAACCGAAAACACCTCAGAACCGAAAAAAAAATGTTGGCCCCAAGGGTTTTGAGGGGTTTCACACACCAGTTGTATATTTGGCTAATAACTATGTATGCTTTTCGACTGCATGTTGTTAAAAAAACAAACTTTAAACACGCTTGCTTAATGTTGTACTGATTGCTTCCCATCTGGTCGAACATCCAAGCTTGGCACAAATAGGAAATAGCAGCTAGCCATGTACGTGATCAAAGAAAAGCAGCGAGGTGAGAAGAAGCAAAATTAGTTTGGTACATTATAAACACTGAAACAGCAAATGTGCAAATGGGTGTGTATGGATTTGTGTAGGTGTTCCACAGAGGGTGAGAGTGTGTGTGTATGTATATATGTATTTGTTAAGAGCACAATTGATTGTTCTGATGAAAACGAATATGATTGCATTGATGTGTAATGTGATCAGGTGTCCTTCCTATAATTTACTTCCATGAAATATATACCCATTCTAATCACCTTATCCTACCCGGAGAACCATAGTAAGAGGCAGCAACTCGCAAAGTGGCAAACGAATTAATAAAACAAATATGCTAAAGAAACTTACACCCATTCTCTCTCTCTCTCTCACACACACACATACAGACTAATAGGTAACTGTAGTTACATATTAGTATTTACCCATATTTTGCAATAATACAGTTCATGAAGATGAATTCGGGTATTTGATATTACCATTTCTGATATGAAGGTGGAGAAACATTACTGCTGTCTTTTTGATAATAGTAACTTTGATATCTTTAACTCTTAAAAATAGTAAAACTGACTCCACTACATTACTAAAATAAATCTTTGGTTTAACCTAAATAATTTCACCAAGAAAACGATTCTCAGTGATACAATTGAGAACTCTCAGTGATACAATTGAGAACTCTCAGTGATACAATTGAGAACTCTCAGGGATACAATTGAGAACTCTCAGTGATACAATTGAGAACTGTTGGCCCCTGATGCAAAAAGCCTTATGATGAACAAGAAAATGCTCACCATATTGAAGAAATTTTTTGAATAAAGTAACTAATAACAAACGTATCAGTTTTGATAAATATAAATGGAAAAGAGAATATGAACTTCTTTCTCTTGCACATCTATGTACATGTATACATTGTAGTACAAAAACAGAACACATCAGTCATATATATGGAACATTGATGCACATTATTTTTGATGTTTTCCATTGTATATGATTGACATCATCATCATTTTGCATTAAAAAATACAGTAAAGACTAATACCCATGTCGAAAACAAAACTGTTCTATGAAGTACCAATATAGTACATACATTCAGAAAAATATTAAAATCTGACGTATGGCCCATTTTAGTCAAAAGTGAATCTAGTCCTTTCGGTTTTGAAGAGTTTTTGGTGTACTGAGATTCACTATTTTCACTTAAAAATGAGATGCGGTCATGTGCCTCTTTCAAGCAAAATTTTTATGTGTAACAAAAATTCATGTTCAATCAATTTTTAGCACTACTGCTCAGACATCCAATATTGCCGCTACTCCTGAATGTATGGTCATTTATCAACATGGAGTTTTCACTACAAATTTTCTTGGTCCTAAATAAAAATGGTTCTGCTTGGACATCCAATTTGGCCACCACAGTGGCCATCTTGAAAATCTTGTCATTGATTCTTCTCCCGAGTGGATGGGGGGGGGGGGGGGGGGGGGGTTTCACAAAAAGACTTCTTATGATGTCTAGTTGAGCCTACATGAAAATTGTGCTGATTTGACATCCAATATGGCCACCATAGCAGCCATCATGAAAATCTTGTTATAGCTTCTGCCCCTGAACAGAAAGTCATATTGACATGGGGTTTTCACCAGAATATTTCTTCTGAATGTATTTCAAAGTCATTTCACTACACTATTCTGCAGTTTGGTTGAATAAAATCTGTGTTTTTTGTGTCATGCAATAAATAGAATCTTACAGTTGTGCTATGAAACTCATCAAATAATTTCAGAATAAATTATTTGACTTGCTTCATAAATTTCATTTCAAATGAGCACTCGGGTAAGATCCTCTATATATCACCAGAAAACTCCCGATACATTATGACAATGAAAAAATGGAATTGTTTTAAGAGAAATTTTCTAATATTGTTACTTTCTATCCTGATGCGTATTTAATTATGGCAGGTGACTTAACTAGCTGATGTGGAGGCATGATGCGCAGGACGCTGATGATTTCAGTCAGGAAAGAAAGTCTAAAGACATGGTCAATAACAATTTTGGGGTATCCCTGATTAAGATGAGTATGGCATATAATATACATATTGTCAATGAAAGACTGCATGGTGATAAAGAAGGAAATTATACATGTATAGTTAATGATGCAGTGAGTCAGGTAGACTCTATGATTACTTCAAGTGCTTACTTTCCCTGTTGTATATCACATGATAACTTTTCAAGTTTTGACTGGCTGACTATAGGGATCTATTTTAGAAGAGTATGCACTTCCCTTTGACTACAGGATGCTATACATACTATGGGAATTATATGTTCCAGCTGGCACTATTGTCATGCGCTAAACTTACGTCATGTGATATTCTGAATCTATTATTGCCTTCACCCATGGGAACTATTCTACTACTGTGTTGTTTGGTAGAGTATAGTGTTCTCGCTGACAGTTACTTAGGGAGAGGACAGTAATAAAATAATATTGACTCTAGTAGGTAATAGGTGTGAATCTGCCCATTTCCCACTGCACTGTAAGCTGGGTATCAGTGATTTGCATCGTTGAGACAGTGGGAATGTGAACACAAAAGTCTTTACAAAATATGTATGAAACGAAAATAAAAAGGATGAATTCATATAAGTTTTTCAGTCACAGTTTAACATTATCAAAAATACAGTCTATGAAATCTGTGCAAACCAGACATAAATGAAGCTGTGAGGCAATTAGAAAGGTATATTACAGTTTAGCAGGATATCAGGCATTTACATCATGATGAAAGCAGGAATGTGGACACAAGTCTTTCCAAAATATGTACAGGATGACAATAAAAAGGTTGAATTCCTAAGAATGGTTAGATCACAGTTTGACATTATAAAAAATACAGTCAATGAATGTGTGTAACTGATGTAAATAAAGCTGCGAGGCAATTAAAAAGTGTATATCACAGTTCTGCTTAAAACATGAAGGAGAGAGACGATGATGATGAAAGACCTCCTCAGCCAAGTTGGTTGGACTGGCACTGTGAGATTTAAACAAACAAAAAAATAGACAAAAGGCACTTTGACATTTCAGGCAATGCAGCTCCAGAGACATTTCAGAGAAATATGTAAGTCAGAATGTATGTAAAGAGAATAAATTTAGACCTTAAAAAAATTCAGAGTTAACTAATTTCAGCCAAGTGATCCTAAAAAATTGTGGAAAACCATAAAGTGAATGAAACAGAGAGAGAAAATTGTGAATAGTATTTCATGTGCAAAATGGTATAAACCATGTAGTAACCTTTCTCGAAAGTAGAACTGTCTGAGCCTTTAGCAGAGTAAGATTTGACTAATGGTGATGAAGTTGATGCAATTTTTAACTCGTATAGAATAGTCAGAAGCTGGTCTGAAGTATACGGAATATCTAATCAGGGACAACTGGGAGGCCTGAGTGGGATAGTTGTTGAAATGATTAAACATACTTTGACAGAGATAGCCCCAGTTCTTACTATTGTCTGTAATAACATTTTCCACTGGTATATTTCCTAAAGCACGGGGTGAAAGTGTAATATGCCCATTATTTAAGAAAGTTTTGCTAAAGATACAAATAATTAGAGAAGTATTTCTCTGATAAATGTGCTGAACAAAATTTTCACTGGAGTACATAAAGATAGATTGATAAATTGGGCAGAAGAGAAAGCAATTATAGTTTGTTTTTGTTTTTACTGGTTATAACGGCACTTTTAACACATTATTCGCAATATCATGCGAAGAAAATGGGAGCTAAGTGCCTTGCCCAAGGACACACAAAGGCAGCCACACTGGGCTGGCCTGAGTGGGTATTGAACTTGTGACCCTTCAATTTCTAGTCTGACGCCTTACCAAATTAGCTACAGTGGCTCCAATAGCAATGATACAGATGAAGCACAAATCCGGGTTTCGTAAGGATTATTTGACCGTCATCATGGTAAATAATATGTTTACACTTTAAAAGTATATTAGTAAACAAGGAGGTAGATTTTATTGTATGTTTGTAGATTTTGCCCAGACATTTATCGATTGATTACAACACACTTTTTACAAGTTTGTCAAAGTAAGGTTTGGGTGGAATATTTCTGCATATTTTCAATTCAGTGTAAAATAGTCTTTCTTCATTGGGCAAACAACAGATGCACATCAAACTTGTCCATGATAGTGCAGACATGCTGGTGGTCAGATCTGCACCATTTTTATTTAGGACTAATTATATATTGCCAGAGGTGTTTTAGTGAAAACCCCATGTCAATGTCATTATTCTTTCAAGAGGAGCAAGAGACATACTAATAACAAGATTTTTGAGATGGTCAATACGGATGCCATGTAGGAGGTCAGATCAGCACCACTTTCATTCAAGACTGGCTACATATTGTGTTTTTAGTGAATAGCCCATGTCAATACATGCATACATGCCATAACACGACGTCACGCGAAAAACACGATTTTGGACTCCGAATACTATCGTGTTTAGAAAAACACGATTTTTAGCAATCTTAGCAACAAAAAAAATTTCCCACAAAAAAAAAAAAAAAAGAAGTACATTTCTTGACCATCATGATATATTGCCCGTAATCTGTGGTATGTATAAACAGTAAACGGTCTTGCTCAGAGTTCACGTAAAACTATCCTCGCGGCAGTTTATACAGCTGTTTTAGAGACAATAAAAAAGTAAGGCTGTCAGAGATAAACAGACACCTTTCAGAGATTTACTGAATTGGCTCACAATAGCAAGGGTGATGTGTCGTGTCAAATCCTTTGAGCACTGCTGAGGGAGAATGCATTAGGCTAATTTGCACAGGTAAAGTACACTAAGTGGAACAACCCAATTTGTCTGAAGTTAAGTACATCAAACAGATGCGTGTTGAAAAACAAATGTTATTACACATCACTGACTGGATGAATGAGAATGTTGCAGCCATCTTTATTAAAGTTTGTGATCAGAGGCAATGTTTCTTTGAAGTTGGATTTTTACTCCATATATAAAATTCAAAACATGATTATTTCGCTAAGTTGAACAACAGCATCGTTCAATCTATAATGCAGTGTTGCACATAGGATCCAATGGTCAAGGGACACTGTGTCCCTCACCCTCCAGATTTGGGGGACACACATTTTAAAGGAACAAAGGAAAACTGTAGTACATAATGCACTAGAAGTGCTAAAAAAATGAGATAATCTTATTTGCTTCAACAGTTTTGCCACCTTAACTTTCTCATATTTTCCTTGGACATTTACACGATTGCAATAAACGTTTTATCATGTTATCAAGTAACTCATGAAAACATTTACATGTTTGTATATCTGGTTAACCTGAAATGAACTGCACCATGGAATTTTAATAATTTAAAAGTATTAAATCATTAATCAAATGACAAATTGTGTATTTGCATAAATTAGTACCTTTTTTCATTAATTCAGCCCGAGGATAAATTAAATCTTTACTGCCATAGGTGTGACTTTAACCTCGAAAATACGTTACAATAGTGGCGGTCAAAGACTTTAGCAAACTTGGCGGACTACCACAAACCCTGAATGTTTTCATTGCCAGATTCATTGTTTTGAAATGGATACTCATTGCCATCTTACAGGTTTTATCACTTTTAGCGACTTTGGCCATTGCTTGTGCCAACATAGATGTGGATGCGCATTCGCGAAGGAAAAGTGTAGGGATATTTGTGAACACAAATGACACTTGCATTACCATCAAACCAACTACTGAACTATTGAAAGCAGCAAAGACTGCATGTAATTAAAACTACATTCCACTGTCCAATGGATTTTAAAGATAGTAACTTGGTGTATTTTTGTATTTAATGCCTGTGAGGTTGTGACCATGTTTGTGGTGATGTTATCTGACAATGCTAAGTCTACTATTTTTTTTGTTTGTAAGTATATTAAATGCTTCAGAGAAAACATATGGTATTTTCTTTTATTCAGATTTGAATTTCCAGTCATTTGCTATTGGCTGATTTGAAAAGATAGCTTATTTTCATTTGGATAACGTCGCTTTTGAGGGGTCATGCGCACTAACCCCCCTTGGGACCTCAAAACACACCTTTTGAGTCTCAAAAACCTCCCAACACTGTCTGGGAATATGGCAAGTATGTACATCTACAACCATCCATTCAGGATAAATAAGAATAAAATTTTCAAGATGGTCACCAAGGCTGCCATTTCAGTGGTTAGTTCATTAGCATTTTAATACAGGACTAATTTGTTTAGTTTGGCTTTCTGTTTCATGGCACAGCAACACAAGTATGTTATTTAGTGCTGAGGCAACTGAAGTAAAGTGCCTTGCCCAAGGACACACCATGGTAACCGAATTGGGCTGATCCAATGGTAGGATTTGAACCTGCACCCTTTCCGTCACAAGCTCAGTACACTAACCACTGCGCCACCATGGTTCCTGTTCAAGAGGAGTAGTCTTAAAATGATTTTTAAGATAACCACTGTGGGAGGTCATATCCACACAAATTTTCTTTCAGAACTAATTACATACCATTTTCAAGATGGCCATGTTGGCTGTCTGTTACCATCTAAAAGTCATAAAAAGTCTTTTAGTGAAAACCCCTTCTTTATATGACAATTTGCAGCAATGAGAATGTTCCAGAATGCCTAATCAGGAACGTTTTTCCAAATTTTAAATTATGCCATGTTCTTAATTGTAAAGAAGACCAAACTCTACCTTTGATTTTCACTACTGAGCTACAGAACCTTGGTTTGGGTACTAATTTCATATACAATTTGCACTACAGCAATAGATTGAAAAAGGAGATAACTCTCACAGTACATACCTGTCAACCTCCAGAGACAAAAACCTGTACACCAGACCAAAAAAAAACTTACAAAGACCAGAAAAACCTTACGCCAAAGACAGGGTTGAGCAAATTTTTTGTCCATCCACTTGTCCAGAACAAGTGGTTTCAGAAAATTCACTTGTCCCACCGTACTTTTCACTTGTCCCAAAATGGTAATCACTTGCCGAGATTTGATGAGATGTATGTACTTAATCCATAGAAAGAACAAATGAAATAATATACAACATAATTATTTCTTACAAGAATTTAATTTTTCTAAAACAGTAGTTGATATACGTTTGGCTACTTCCGGTACATGTGTCGCGGAATTGTATCGGTTATATCAATATGTATATGTGGTCAAAAATGTATTCGGGTTTCGTTTCCGACTAGAGCGTTACTCGGGGGTTGTTTATTTTTTCGGCTCTAGTTATTTTGAAATACTGAGCGCGATTCACCCCGTGCTGCACGTGCAAATTGCCTGCAGTGAAAACTCACGTACCTAGCTGCTGCGCATATCTGTCACAGCTAGAGTACATATAGAGCGAATTCTCTATAAACAAATTACACTACGACGAGTCTTGTCAGAAAGCTTACCTCTTTACGGGAGCAAAACTTCAGCTGTAGAGGTATGTGAAATTTAAGATTGTATTCTTTATCACTATTCGTTTTATATGACATAATTGTTTCATATATTAGATGTTTTAGAATTTATTCTAAATTCTACAGAGAGTCAATACCTAGGTCATACAACGCCATGATATTAGAAATACTATAGGCTGGTTCAAGTTAGCTATTTGTTGTAACTGAACAGACGGGTATTATTTAATTATACACGGCATGCATTGAATGATTAATGTAATGTGTAACGAGACGTAATTCATGTGCGCGCATGCGCAACATATATCAATACAAAAGTACTAACCGTGTCATATGTACTACACGGTTTAGTTGTTATACTTTTAGCTGTCCTTATGTATGGTTTGGTGGTGTGAAGTCACAGAACTCTGTGTGGTTTCGTGTGACGTGTACGCTGTGTCTGGTGACGTTGTTTCGGAAGAGTGTACTGGTTTTCTCGATGTGAGGGACCAAGGCTTCTCGACCAACGGGTCTGTGTTAATGTGAAGGCTCTCGAGGGATCCTTCAACAGGCTGGGAGGGGTGGACCATGCTTGGTGGCTCCTTGACCATGGACTAGAGCGGGTGGAACCGTAGATACATCTTGGTCGTCAAACGGGCGCCACGATAGTTATATTTATTGCGTGTTCCATTTTTATTGTTATCTCAATATTGCTATCTGTGCAAAATTACATTCATTCCCATTTCAATATCGCTATATGTGTGATAGATTCATAATTTCATGCATTCCCATTTCATTTTCGTTATATGAACGATTTATTCATAAATTCATACATATTCCAATATCGCTTGATGAATTGATAAATTGATGAGTATCATATTGATAAGCGCATAAATCACATGCTTTGGTCACCCTCGGTACTTAATAAGACCTTGTTTATATTGGGGTGTAGATCATATACTCTTATTTGTTGATTGGTGATAGGATGCTATTCACATTTGTTTAAAATTCCATTCGTTAAATTCATCTTTGATTTTTCTCGTTGAGTTACTTGTTGTTGATAGTTCCATGTTAGGAACTTTAGAATTTTCAATATCTTTTTGTTATAATGGTGTCAGATTTGTTCATTTTTTAAATTGCGTTTATAAATAAACATCTTATTAACGCAGTTGCTTTCGGTGTCTTCACTAATCCAGTCCCAACCCGGCTTCATCCTGTGACAAATGGTGTCAGAAGTGGGATTATTGGATTAGTCGGAGCACGGACGTTAGTTTGCATAGGTCTTGACTCCGGTAAGATTTTTTCAGTTATTTATTTCAGATTGTGACCTTCCTGACAAGAACCAATTCAGGCGGGTGAGTGAATACCTCACTCATATTTTGTTTTATTTGCCATTTGTTTATCATATAGACATATTGCATATATTTGGAGAAGGGATATACGGTTGGTTCGTGTAGTCCTAAAAATTGTATGTGTTATATGATAGTGCACTTAGGATTGGTGACCTTATCAACAGTATTTATCATGTCGTCACTCGAAGATCTAGTGGAGTTGGGTAAACAGTTTGGGTATGAGGGGGAGGCCCTTAGAAAATTCGTTCAGGAGAAGCAGTCTCGGGAAAGGGATCAAAGGGTAAAGGAGAGGGATATGGAAAGGGAAAAGTTAGAATTAGGGAAGCATGATGAGAGGGAAAGAAGGGATTTTGAAAGGGAGAAAATGCTATTTGAGGAAAAGAAGATAGAACTAGAGAAGGAGAAGATAGAACTGGAGAAGCAGGCAGAGAAGGAGAAGATAGAGCTTGAGAAGCAGGCAGAGAAGGAAAGGATAGGGTGGGAAAGGGAAGCAGAAAGGGAAAGAATAGAGCAGGCAAGAGAACTTGAGGAAAGAAAGTTAGAGAGGGAGAAACAAGCAAAGTTAGAAGCCATTGAGTTAGAAGACAGGAATATGGAGAAAGAACATTGAAGGAAATTTGAATTATTAGAGGCTAAGAAAGATGGTCAACAAGAATCAAAGTTAAGAGGCCCTAAATTACCCCCTTTCGAAGATGACAAAGATAACTTAGATAGTTATTTACATAGGTTTGAGCGATATGCTACCATCCAAAAGTGGAAAAAGGATGATTGGTCGCTCCATCTCAGCGCGTTACTTAAAGGTAAAGCGCTAGATGTGTATTCGCGTCTACCCGTGAACGACGCATTAAACTATGATGCATTAAGAGAGGCACTCCTTAAGAGATACGAGTTGACAGAACAAGGGTTCCGCAAAAAGTTTAAATATAGTAAACCCGAGAAAGGCGAGACATTCACCCAGTTCGTCAGTAGGACGGGGGATTATTTCCAGCGTTGGGTTGAATGTGGTAAGATTCAAAAAACGTTTGAGGGTCTTACCGATTTTTTACTTAGGGACCAGCTGTTAAACACTTGTGGTAGGGAATTGTACTTGTTCCTGAGGGAAAAGTCCTTCAATAATATCTCTGATATGGCTACTCAGGCAGACTATTTCGCCGAAGCTCGGGGAGGTACCCAGAATGTGGTTTCAAGGGATAACAAGGGAGGTAATCAAGCTAAAGATCAGAGACCCAGAGAACCCGAGAAACTTGGTACACATAAAGGTGGAAACTTTCAATCTGGGAAGGGTACAAATCGTAGGGATAGACAATGTTTTACCTGTAAGGAATGGGGTCACATCACGCCCGATTGTCCGAAAAGGAAGGGGTTTGTCCAGAGAGTCGCGGTTGCTATTGAAAGCAGAGCATGGTCAGGAGGCGGTAAGCGCGATGATTTTCCGCGTGATAATTCGGCATCTAATAACGCGAATAAGGTATACGAGTCCGCAGCGTGTGCGCAGATCGGTCATGATGTTATCCAGTCGATCGGCACTTGTCTTTTTCCCGAGGCGAGGGTACCGACTGCTACTGGTACCGCCAACGGTCAAGAAGTCACTTTCTTACGCGACACCGGGTGCACGGGCGTCGTAGTAAAGCGGAGTCTCGTTAGGGATGACCAAATGCTTGGTTGGAAATCCCCGTGCATGTTATTAGATTAAACGATTGATCGCGTTCCCGTCGCGAGAATAGAAATCGAGACGCCTTTCCTGACCGGAACCGTAGAAGCTCTGTGTATGGAAAACCCCATATACGACCTAACTATCGGAAATGTCGAGGGATCCAGACTCCCAACTCTCTCTGATTTCCGGTTTCCCATTGTACAAGCGGTCGAAACTAGGGCACAGGCGCAGGCGGAGAAAACGCCACTACGTAAGTTGAAACTTCCGGAAGCCGTGACCGATATCTCGCGCGATGAATTTACGCGTGAGCAAGGCCATGACGCGTCCTTGAGCGCGACCGCGGAGAGGATCGTGTCCGGTACCGCGAAACATTGTAAAGGCGGGGCACGTTTGAAATTTGTACGTAGGGAAGGGTTAATGTACAGGCAATTTACCACGTTGGATGGTAGAAAGTATTTCCAACTGGTTGTCCCCCAGAAATTCAGGTCCCGTATACTTAGAGTAGCGCACGAGTCCGGTAGTGCAGGTCACTTGAGTAGGAAAAGGACGAATGACAAAGTATTAAGAGAATTTTATTGGCCAGGTGTAAATAGTGATATAGCACGATTCTGTCGTTCATGTGATGTATGCCATCAAACTGTTGAAAAGGGCGTTCTGAACGTCGTATGTATTGCGGTCATAGAAGACGAGCCGAGTGACTCCAACACAGAAATTCCCCTTGAGTACCCCATGGTTGTAGGAAATGAGGGAATAGATATGGTCAGCGTGTGCCCAGAATTACCTGAAGGTCAGCGTCAGCAAGTCAGGGAAATTGTGAGTAAGTACCCAGACGTATTTACAGATTGACCAGGTAATACTGGATTAATAACGCACGAGATAAACTTGAATACATCGGAGCCAATCAGAATAAAGGGATATCCAATACCCTTTAACGCACGGGAGACAATCGATGAGGAAGTAGGTAAAATGTTAGACCTGGGAGTGATTGAACCCTCAAACTCCCCCTATTCTTCCCCCGTGGTATTGGTCCGAAAGAAAGACGGAACGAATCGATTTTGTATAGACTTTCGACAACTAAATAAAGTCACCGTGTTTGATGCTGAACCGATGCCAGACATGGAGGGCTTGTTTTCAAAATTGGCGGGGCACCAGTACATTTCTAAATTAGATCTTACAAAAGGATATTGGCAGGTGCCCATCGCTGAAAATGCCCGCGTATTAATGGCATTCGCGACCCCTAAAGGTCTCTTCCAGTTTAAGGTTATGCCTTTCGGTCTGGTTAATGCCGGTGCGTCGTGCGTGCGTCTTATGCGAAAATTGTTGAAAGGCATGAACAACGTAGATAGTTTTGTCGACGATATTCTAGTATATACACATACCTGGGAAGAGCATGTTAGGGCATTAGTCGATCTGTTCTACAGACTCCGCAAAGCAAATCTCACAGCGAGACCCTCCAAATGTAGCATAGCATATTCTAACTTGGAATGCTTGGGCCATCTAGTAAGTGGGTCAGGGCAGTTAAAACCCCACCCTGATAAAATTGAAGCGATTAAAGACGCTCCTAGGCCAGAAACCAAGAAACAGATACGATCGTTTCTTGGATTGATAGGTTTTTATAGGAAGTTCGTTCCAAATTTCGCCGCTATAGCTAGTCCATTGACGGATTTAACTAGGAAAGGGCAGCCAAATAAAGTTTCTTGGGGTGTATGCCAAGAGAAAGCTTTTAACGCCCTTAAGGCAAGATTGATCAGTGCACCGATCCTAAAGTTGCCAGAATTAAATAAAACGTTCGTATTGAGAACTGATGCATCCGACACGGGCTTAGGAGCAGTTTTGCTACAGGAGCAAGATGGGGTAAAGTTACCCATAGCTTATGCTAGTAGGAAATTGCTGCCTAGGGAGCAAAACTACTCCGTGATCGAAAAGGAGTGCTTGGCACTGGTGTGGGGTATAGGTAAATTCCACACGTACCTTTTCGGAAGGGAATTTGTCCTTGAAACGGACCATCAGCCTCTCATATATTTGAACAAGGCAAAAGTTGCCAATGCAAGATTGATGCGTTGGGCATTGACTCTGCAGCCATATCGTTTCCGGATCGAAGCAATCAGAGGGTCGGAAAATGTAGGGGCCGATTATTTAAGCAGAGTGTGATTTGCAGTTTTTTTTTTCCTTACCATGATATTCTGGTAATGTAACTAATACGTTTCAGTTTGTATTTTTGCAAAGTTCCGTGAGTTTCTAAAAGTGCTTCCACTTTTTTTTAAGGGGGGAGGTATTGTCACGGGATTGTATCGGTTATATCAATATGTATATGTGGTCAAAAATGTATTCGGGTTTCGTTTCCGACTAGAGCGTTACTCGGGGGTTGTTTATTTTTTCGGCTCTAGTTATTTTGAAATACAGAGCGCGATTCACCCCGTGCTGCACGTGCAAATTGCCTGCAGTGAAAACTCACGTACCTAGCTGCTGCGCATATCTGTCACAGCTAGAGTACATATAGAGCGAATTCTCTATAAACAAATTACACTACGACGAGTCTTGTCAGAATGCTTACCTCTTTACAGAAGCAAAACTTCAGCTGTAGAGGTATGTGAAATTTAAGATTGTATTATTTATCACTATTCGTTTTATATGACATAATTGTTTCATATATTAGATGTTTTAGAATTTATTCTAAATTCTACAGAGAGTCAATACCTAGGTCATACAACGCCATGATATTAGAAATACTATAGGCTGGTTCAAGTTAGCTATTTGTTGTAACTGAACAGACGGGTATTATTTAATTATACGCGGCATGCATTGAATGATTAATGTAATGTGTAACGAGACGTAATTCATGTGCGCGCATGCGCAACATATATCAATACAAAAGTACTAACCGTGTCATATGTACTACACGGTTTAGTTGTTATACTTTTAGCTGTCCTTATGTATGGTTTGGTGGTGTGAAGTCACAGAACTCTGTGTGGTTTCGTGTGACGTGTACGCTGTGTCTGGTGACGTTGTTTCGAAAGAGTGTACTGGTTTTCTCGATGCGAGGGACCAAGGCTTCTCGACCAGCGGGTCTGTGTTAATGTGAAGGCTCTCGAGGGATCCTTCAACAGGCTGGGAGGGGTGGACCATGCGTGGTGGCTCCTTGACCATGGACTAGAGTGGGTGGAACCGTAGATACATCTTGGTCGTCAAACGGGCGCCACGATAGTTATATTTATTGCGTGTTCCATTTTTATTGTTATCTCAATATTGCTATCTGTGCAAAATTACATTAATTCCCATTTCAATATCGCTATATGTGTGATAGATTCATAATTTCATGCATTCCCATTTCATTTTCGTTATATGAACGATTTATTCATAAATTCATACATATTCCAATATCGCTTGATGAATTGATAAATTGATGAGTATCATATTGATAAGCGCATAAATCACATGCTTTGGTCACCCTCGGTACTTAATAAGACCTTGTTTATATTGGGGTGTAGATCATATACTCTTATTTGTTGATTGGTGATAGGATGCTATTCACATTTGTTTAAAATTCCATTCGTTAAATTCATCTTTGATTTTTCTCGTTGAGTTACTTGTTGTTGATAGTTCCATGTTAGGAACTTTAGAATTTTCCTTATCTTTTTGTTATAATGGTGTCAGATTTGTTCATTTTTTAAATTGCGTTTATAAATAAACATCTTATTAACGCAGTTGCTTTCGGTGTCTTCACTAATCCAGTCCCAACCCGGCTTCATCCTGTGACAACATGTATATATGTTTTAGCTGCTGGATTTTGAAAAAATGTCCATGTAAATGTCTGCCACCTGCACCAGCACTAAGCCAGCAGTTGATAGCTGTGTTTGAGTTAAAGTCCTCAAGCTCTGGTCCATTTGGTGAAATGTTCATTAGAATTTTTACAGTCTCTTGGTTTAAGGAATTCTTACACTCAGTAGCAGTCTTACGTTTTATCCCTCCACTTTCACAAGAATTTTACTTCTTCAAATTGTCCTTATTACCTTCCTTGTGAAAATAATTAGCAAAACTCGTTTTATCCACATAGTAAATATCGGCTTGTTTGACAACAACTTCTAAAGTGATCATAACAAAAAAATTCTCTTTTAAATACGAACAGAGCTCATTAATTAGGTTAATTGTTTCGCTTCAAACGCAATATCGCACATGAAAGTTGATCGTCTGTATAATCAATTAAAAATGAAAGAATTATTACTGTCATTTAATCAGTTCATAAAGGTAACCAACACTGATGTCAGTAAAGTAACTTTCATTAATTTAATTACGCTGACTTGCTGGATTAAAATCAAAGTGAGCCACTCATGAGGATCTGGTTTGAGTAAACACAGTGCAACAAAGCAGCTTAAAACACTGCTAATTAATCATACCGGCTTTGTTTTGTTTGAGGTGTTTTGATTTGCCGATAATTTGGTCGCTTAGCGCAATATGCAGTCAAGCGGCAACAGAACGTGCACATATGCGATAGTTATCACTGGCCACCTGTAGGTGTTATACAGTATGTAAATGCATACATGGAGAGTGGTAGAATCAAATATTCAGTATGCCCAGAGGGCATGAATGGCCAATAAAGATGTAGTGATTAAAGCACGAAAATAAGGACTTTTTTTTTAAAAAAATATAAAAAACTGTATAAAATGGTTGTATGGCCGTACACTGCAAAACCCCCACAAAAAAAGTACAAATTACGGGATTCCTGTACAAGTTGACAGTATATACTCTGGTTACTTTCATGCTCAAACCATACCCTCTGATACCGGATCTATCTGGAAAATGTCCATACCTGCATTTGGTCAGAAGTAGTAGTAATAACAAGATTTTCAAGATGACACCATGGCTGCCATATTGGATGTTCAAGGGGCATGATTTTCATACAAGACCAACTAGACCTCAGGATAAAACTATATGCCAAGTTTCGAGACTTGGCTCCAAGCAGATTATGAGGAGCAGCAATAACGCGCTTGTGCTAATGGATGGCCGGAAGCCAGGCAATCACATAATCTATTCTGGTCTTTGACCAGCAGAGCTAAAAATTGAAAAGAAACTTAACATATATAACGAGGATCTTACAGGAGTGCTCATTTCAAATGATATTTATGAAACCAGATAAATATTTTCTATCTTTTGTGCGCCTTGGAAATCAAAGAATTTAAATTACTTAAAAAGTTTCATAAATTTCTTCTGGAATGAAAACAAAAATAGAATTTTATTTATATGAAAAAAAATACTGATTTTATTTTATGAATAGCATAGTGAAATGACTTTGGAATACATTCGAATGCATTGGGTATTATTTCTTTGCCTTACATGACATCATTTGTGATGTTATGAGGTGTTATTATATGCATTACATATGGAAATATTATGATACCTGTAAATGAACCTAAATATAACACATTAGTCTTGTGATAAATGCTATTGATTATCAATATTTTGACCAAGTTTGATTTCTATCTATAAGGCGATGAGCAGGAACAAGCAAACAGGACAAACAGACATGAGAAGGACCATGTGACCCCTTCCATAAATGTGGTACGTGAAGAACACCCTGTAGCAATTACCATGAAAGGAAACAATTTTTTTGGATACACCCAGTTAAAATAGACATTTGACCCCAAATGAAAGTAAACAATTCCTTTGGATAAACCCAGTTAAAACAGACATTAGACCCCAAATGAAATCAAACAATTCCTTTGGATACACCCAGTTAAAATAGACATTAGAACCCAAATGAAGGTGCTGCTTCTATCCAAGCATATTTCATGTAAGTAGCTTGATGAAAAATGACTAGTAGAACTAGTCTAATTGTGCAGAAACTAATACCACATATTCAACTCCAGGAATCATGACCTTTGACTTTTTAAGTTCCAACTGTAATCACTATGGAGCTGTCCTGGAAGAAGAGCATCCAAGTTGAAATGGCTGAAGGAATCTGGAGTTATCAAGCCAAAACAAATAGCACAATTTTTACACATATTTATGTTACCTTTGACCCCCAAATTGAAAGGGAACTCTTCTTTACTCAAGTGTAGTTAACCTTGAAAGTTTGAGAAATAATTGTTGCAGTAAACGCGACTTGTCACACAGAAACCAAAACTCACAAGACCAATTCTCCAGTGAATTTGACCTTCGATTGTGAAATCAGTAGGGTCCTGCCTCTAAGTGCAGCCTACTGTATTAGTTTGAGAATAAACAGCTCAAGGAAACTTGCCTAATCATGCAGAAACCAGCATAACAATTTCAGATCCAGTAACCTTAACCTGTGATCTTTTGACTCTCCAATCAATATTGAGCTGTCTCCATCTTTCCAATCATTTTCCACATATGAAGTTTGATGAGAATCAGGGGATGGAGAGTAAATTTATCAGGCAGATAAAATTACAATTTGAGCTGCACCGAGTTTGGTTTCATGAATTGTATCATCTAATAATATGATACCTAAAGATAATTTGTCAGTGGTCAGAAAAATTATATTAATGAGTACATGCACCTAGTTAGACAAGGTATGTCCTGATAATAATAAATTTTAGATATTATGCCACCATACCAATCAGTCTAATTTTAATCCAACCTTAAGTACCCACAAAGTGGTAATGACATTGATAAAGCAAATTTCTGTTTTGTCAGGGTTAACCTTTAAGAATTAAAGTGGTTCTGAGCGAGTATTGTGAAATGTTATCTTTATGCAAAAGGTTTGTTTAGAGTACAAACAAGTCCTCATACATAGGCAGTTTTTCAGTTTTCAACATATTTGTCTACATATCTGTGCATCAGAATTATAACAATTTTTTTTCTTTTTTTACAACTAGCTCATCATCACAATTGGTAGTCAAAAATAATATGCTGCTGTATATGTAGCTTATCTCTTTATTCATTTCTAACTCCTTGTCCACAACCCTTCCTAAAATACCATAACCATGAAAGCTGATGGCAATGTAGTGAAAGGATGATGCTCGATTAAATCTGTTCAAGGGACGACAGCATAACCCAGAATGGTTTGGCTAACCACAAGAAATACAAATACAATTTCTTGCAATACAGTGAAATAATTTAATAGAATATTTCAACAAAATTGAATATAATTAAAAAACTTTATACACATATAACTGAGAAACTGATATACTGTTTATATGAGTACACAACATTACAATGAATCCATGATTCCTGTTTCACTTTACTTAAAGTGTAAGATGTCCTGGTTAGAACAACATGGTCTGCAGTGATTTCCTTACATTAGCCACCTCTTGCTGTTGCTGAAGAAGAAAAAGAAGAAGACCAAGAAGAAAATATAAAAAAATTTTTAATGAATGCCCTTACTGATTACTATATATATGAATTTCTTTAATGTTTCAAAGAAACCAATTACAGATACTATTATTAACTTTGTAATTTCGTGAAAATTAACCTAACATACAAACTGACTTTTAAAAAAGTCTGAAGTACAGTCAAATTCTGTTATAACATACATATACCTGCATATAAAGCAGCTGCACATATTAAGTAGATTTTTCCCATCCCTACCTAACCGATTTTATTATCATGTAATAAGGCTAATATACTGCGGTTTCATTTATTTTCATGAATATAAAATTTCATGGTTTTGTAAAAGAAGACTTTTTTGTGGGTACTTAAATTTGTGGATTTGCCTCTGTCAAAGTTGCATATTTATATGTATTTCAGTTGGTAGGTTAACCTTTACAGATACCCAAAATGATGAATACAAAAGAAGAAAACTATGCCGACAACAAAGGGTGGTTGCTTGAAAGGTTAAAATAATACTACCACCAATATGAGCACTAATGAAACACCTACCAAGATAAATTCCTTACACCGTGTTTTCGCTCAAATGCTCAACATCAAATGGAGCCGACACAGTCAACAACAAACTAAGCGGTTATTAAAGCACATCTATATGATCTATTCTTTAAAACCATCGTCCATAAAGTTGCAGCATCAGTATGTTCAAAGATGCTAACTCAACTGAAAGATTTTGAAATCACTCTTTTAATAGCAGCAATACATTTACCCATCACTATTATATAGCTTTATTCCTTTTTCGTGTCGAAAAACTCGTCCGTTCGATGTGAAAACATTCCCCCACTTAAAGTGGAGAATTTGTCAACAAGCCACGTCACGCCCGTGCATCTCTCTGCGCCTGCGCAAACATTCATCTTTTTCATGGACGCCATACCTGGTGGTTGTGTCGCAAAAACGTAACCTGAGGAAATTGTCTGCTGCGGTTTTTCAACTACATTTCGGACTTCCCTCCTTCTAAATTCATCTGTGTTACAGTTGTCCGTCTCGGCTATATGTGTTTTATGCCACTATTCGTCAGTGTTTAGTTCTAGGAAGAGTTTTTCTAGTTCTCCACGTGTACTCTACCCTTAGAGGGGTTAGGGTAAACAATATGTCTTGTTTCTTTTCAGGTACACGGTAAGTCGTCTATGTCATTACAACACGACATAGAACAACTGTTATAGCGCCGCAATTAACAGGCGCATAATTTTACAGAATTAATATTTCATTTATATATTATTCTCCTACTATTTCAATTGTTTCTTTATTATCTACGCGTGTCGCGTCGCATGCTTTTCTTGTACTTTCCTGAGACCAATAAAGCTTGTCAAGTGAACTAGCTTCTAATATCTCTTGGGAAGAACATATATATGTATATTGTTTACCTGTAGAACTAACCACTGTGGTGCAGATAGCCCGCAAAGTATATGGTGAACGGGTATGTATAGAGTACGCGACTTACCAAAAAAAGGTGAGTTTTCTACGTGTAGATTTTAAAGGTGAGTTTATACGTTGTTATTATTATTGATTGATACTTCAATAATAATTATTTCAGATAATATTTATTTAAGATAAAAGAAACAATGTCAGCAAATCAGTCTGTAGGTAAGTGTGGCCATAAGAAGGCCGCATGGGATACACACTCAGACTGTCTTACCTGTTCCAAGTGTAAGCGGAACAGTCGCTGCAATATTTGTACAAATTGGACCAATGAAACCTGGAATCTTGCTGATTCCAGGCGTACTTATAGAGGGCGGAAAAAAATAGTTAAATCCCCCTCATCGTCTGATTTCTCTGGATTTTCTTTTACAGGTACTCAGACTAAGGCAACATACAGCAAGAAGACCACTCTAGTTCACAAGAACATTCCGGGGCCCCAAGAGCCTGCACCAGCCTCCCCGGACATAGTTGAGGTCCCTCCTGTAGGGGCTTGTGAACGCTCCAAGAGTAAATCGCATCTCCCGGGAAGGGAGAAGACGAAAAAGAGCAGTAGTGTGTTACTTCCTTCCACCAGGAAGGAAGTGTACCACTCCAAACATTCCCAAAGTAGCGTGTCGCACCCTCTCGAGGAGGGGCTACACCGCACCTTGGGTAGTAATGAAGACAGACGGACATCTGAGATGTCGTCTGACCGGTCACTGACCGGTCACCGGTCAGTGTCGGGTGACCGGTCTTCCGGTCACCGGTCAATGTCTTCTGACCGGTCACTGACCGGTGACCGGTCCGGTCACCGGTCAGTGTCGGGTGACCGGTCCACCGGTCACTGTCTTGTGGCCGGTCACTGACCGGTGACCGGTCCAGTCACCGGTCGGTGTTGGGTGACCGGTCCGGTCACCGGTCAATGTCGGGTGACCGGTCGCCGGTCACCGGGTACCCGGTACCGGTCACCGGTCTTTGGTTGATCACCGGTCGCCGGTCACCGGTCACATCGTTCCGGTGACCGGTCATCCAATACCGGTCGCCGGTCACCGGTCATAGGCCACCGGTCTTCTCGTACCGGTCACCGACGTCACACTGATCAACAATCAGAGGCCTCGTCGTACGGAAGGTCGCAGACCAGGGAAGGGGATCGGATCGGTGTCCCCCCCTTCCCTATTATACCAATGAATCCATACGGGATGTGGGGACCAACATCTCATAATAATTGGCCCCTTATGCCCCCTTGGGCTACTGGACCCTGGACTCTGAGTAGAAACGATGTTGCGGCTCGTGTTCCGCCATCGCCTCCTCGCCAGGTAGCATCCACTAGTAGATCCCGACGCCTAGCATCATCCGCGAAAGGCAAGCGGTCTCGTCTTTCTCCTGAAAGATCTAGGACACCTAGAGCCCCTACTCAGCAAGTAAGGGAAATGGCGCATAGTGCGCCTCTGTTACCTTCTCCAAAGGACATTGTGTCGCCCGGCCACCCTCCTGCTCGGAGTGTTCTAGATGATGATGCTGTATCTATCATCGTCGATTCCAACGAGTACGAACTGGAACCGACTGATAGACCCAGCTTCCCTCAACCAGAGGAAGCGGAAGAGATATGGTCTTTTGAAGTTTACCGCCTACTACCTACGGATTTGTGCCCGAAACCGTCTGGTTCACAGTCCAAGAAGATCCTCTCCAGTTTGGAAAAGATCTCCGGGGCTCAACCACAATCAGATCTTCTGCTCCTTCCGCATTCCTCTACAATTGAGGAAATATCACAGAGGTTCTCCTCAGGCCAGGACATCGCTAGACGGCGCAAAGGGTGGGCTGTCCCAGCCTCTACTTTAAGACCTATGGTCTCTGCCTCTAGTTACCGGGTACATTCCCCGAAGTGGCCCGTTAAACCTCCTCAATTGGATGCAGATGCATCTCAAGTCGGCTTGACAACGGGAACCTGGGCACGCCTTCCTATTAAGACGATCGAAGCCATTGAGCAGAAGGTCCGTCTTCTGATCACCATAGCTTCTCATGCGGACCTCTTCTCAGCTACGTCGTTTAGTATGCTGAGGGAGGCCTCTCTGAATCCAGCCGCATTACAGCGTGTGCTGGAAGCTGTTGCCAAGACATCTCGGCATTCACTCGCTATTGCAATGGCCCTTTCAGCGGAACTCCTACACATCCGTCGTGATGTTGCACTGGACTCCTCGAGGGTCTTACTTAGCCACAGTAAAGACCTTCTAAGGGCTGCTCCCTTGGAAGCTGAGAGTCTCTTCGGAGGTCTCATTCCCACTGTGGCCTCACAAGATTTGAAGGACCATCAACATAGGTCCTTCACAACTGCACCTGGCCCATCGCAATCGGCCAGGAAGCGTTCTAATGTGCATCGACCTCAGGGGCCACCTGCTAAATTCTTTAAGCAGGTACAGCCCCAATATAGTGCACAACCTCAATATAGTGCACAACCTCAAGTGAGACTTCCTCGTCAGTCAGGTCCTAGGCGTGGACCTAGACGCCGAGGAGCCCCTAGGAAGAAGTTCTACAACCCACCTTCCTTTCCCAAGGAAGGAGGGGGGGGGGGGACGGCCCTAGGGACTCGCACCCTCTCCTGCCATCCATTCCTCTCCCAAACATCCCCGTAGGGGCTCGCCTAGGCCTCTTTTCAGAGGCTTGGGCAAGTATCACGGACGATGGGTGGGTCCTTTCTCTTGTAAGCGAGGGTTACCGTATTCAGTTTCAGGAACAACCTCCACTATCAAGGACCCCCGTATTCTTTCATCAGTCCAATCTGGTGAAACTAAGGGAAGAGGTAAATACCCTTTTACAAAAAGGGGCAGTCGAGAGGGTCCTGAACGATCAGTCCCCTGCATTCTACTCCTGAATCTTCCTGGTCACCAAGAAAAGTGGGAAATTTCGCCTTATTATCGATCTCTCCCCCTTAAACCGTTTTCTTTTGGAGGAACATTTCAAGATGGAGACCACCTCCTCAATCCGAAATGCGATGCGGCCATCGGATTGGGCGGTCTCCATCGACCTTCAAGATGCATATCTTCACATTCCGATTTTTCCACCTCATCGGAAATATCTCCGGTTTTGCTTGGACCAGGAAGTTTTTCAATTCCGGGTTCTACCGTTCGGAATAGCTTCCGCACCCAGAGTTTTCACCCGAGTTATGGGAGTAATAGCGTCTTATCTACGAGTACGGGGAACTCCGATCCTCCAATACTTCGACGACTGGTTAATCCACAACGTTCAGGTTCAGTCCCTCCATCAGGATCTGTTCCGTTGTTGGTCCACAGTAACTCGATTGGGTCTTTTACCCAACCTCGAGAAGTCAGAACTGATTCCATCCCAAGACTTCGTTTATGTAGGAATCAACTTCCTCACAAACCAGAACTTAGTCCGGGTTCCCCGAGAGCGTATAGATCAAATCCTGGCACTCTTAGAGACACTACGAGTAAAAACCGTGTTGTCTGCTCGCCTTTACCTATCCCTACTGGGAACCTTGAACGCCGCTGCAGATCTGCTTCCCTTAGGACGGCTCCATATGCGCCCTCTACAGTTTCTCCTACTCGCAAGGTGGAAACCACACAAGGATTCTCTATCAGCTCCGATTCCTCTAGGATCAGATTTCCATCATCATCTGCGATGGTGGATGAATCGAGACAGATTCCTAGCTGGGGTCCCCATGCACGCTCCGGATCCCCACTCCTACCTGTTCGCCGACGCGTCAGATTCCGGTTGGGGTGCTCATCTAGAGCCAGAGGGGATAACTCTTCAGGGCCTTTGGACCCTACACGAGTCGTCCCTCCACATAAACAACCTAGAAATGAAGGCTGTCTTTCTAGCATTACAAGGGTGCGTCGACAGGGTAAGGGGTCGTTGTGTCATGGTCTCCTCCGACAACACGTCCGTCGTAGCGTATCTCCGACGTCAAGGAGGCACACATGCCCCTTCTCTTTGCGTGGAGGTCTGGAACCTCCTCCGCTGGGCTACCTCGGAGAACATCTCCCTCCGAGTTTGCCACATTTCAGGGAAAAAGAACATCTTAGCGGACAGTCTGTCCAGGCCAGGCAAATCAGTTCTCACAGAATGGACTCTTCACCGCGAAGTGACAGAGTCCCTTTTCTCACTATGGGGAAGGCCCCTCGTGGACTTGTTTGCGACCAGGCTCAACAACAGACTCCCCTTTTACGTCTCCCCAGTCCCGGACCAGAGAGCGTGGGCAGTGGACGCGTTCAGCTTCCAGTGGGATCGTCTGTTCGCATACGCCTTCCCACCGTTCCAATTGCTTCCCCAAGTTCTGCAAAAAGTAAGAACTTCCACTGCCCGGATCATTCTCATAGCTCCGTTATGGCCCCAACGATCGTGGTTCAACGATCTTCTAGATCTATTGATAGATCAACCCAGATCTCTCGCTCAACGGAGGGATCTTCTGTCACAACACAGAGGCTCCCTCCTACACAACAGCCCACACATTCTCCACCTTCACGCTTGGTTCATCTCAAGCGATCTATCCGCCAGAACAAGTTTTCGGGCCGGGTTGCCAGTTGCATCATTCAGGCCAGGAGAGCTTCTACATCCAAGGTCTATGATGCCAGGTGGAGAATCTTTTGTGATTGGTGCAGTAGGAAACGTGTTGATCCCAGCTGTTCCTCTATAACTGCCATTGCTGATTTCCTTTGTTCCTTTTCGAGAACAAAAGATGTTCAGTATCTACTATCAAGGGCTATAGAGCCGCCATTTCTAACACACTTAAATTCTCTCAGGGCTCGGAGATTGGTTCAGATCCACACCTTGCCGATCTCATTAAGTATTTTGAGCTACAGAGACCTGTCACTCGCTCTCTGACGCCTAGATGGAATCTATCATGTGTTTTATGGTCCTTAACAAAAACCCCCTATGAACCATTGGGTGAGGCATCCTTTCAGGATCTCACACTCAAGACGGTATTTTTACTCGCTTTGGCGTCTGCGAGAAGACGTAGCGAGATTCATGCATTGTCGGTGGACACTGGCTGTCTCCGTTTTAATGGCAATTTTGAATCCGTTTCCCTCCTCTGTCAGCCAGGATTTTTAGCCAAAAATCAATTACCTGCGGTTGCTCCATCACCTATAGAGATCCCCAGTCTTAGTCGAATCTGTGCTGGGGATGATCAAGATAGGCTCTTATGCCCAGTTAGGGCACTGCGTTTCTATCTAAATGCTTCAAAAGTGAAAAGAAAGGGCAGGAAACGTCTTTTCCTTCCTCTTAAGGGCTCCGTTGATATTTCGGCCTCCACGATTTCAAGGTGGATTGTCACCACAATTAAAAGAGCTTACCAGTCCCTTACTGATAGAGACCTCTCCTTTATGAAACTAAAAGCCCATGAGGTTCGAGCCGTCGCTGCCTCATGGGCCTATCTAAATCACTCTTCTCTGGAGGACGTCATGAAGGCAGCATTTTGGCGATCCCATACTACCTTTTCATCCTTCTACCTCCGCTCATTAGCACATCAAAGCGCAGGCATATTTTCTCTGGGTCCCATAGTTGCGGCACAACATGTGGCCCAGAAGGACTCCAGCAAATAGTAAAGTGGACATCTCCCCTCAAATGGTGAGTAGTTTACATTTTTCCTCTGTTTTTGATCAGTTTAACATCAGCCGACCCACCTAACTGACAAATTCAGCTATATAATAGTGATGGGTAAATGTATTGCTGCTATTAAAATGTAGTTTTTTGGGGGGTAAAACTAATTTTAATTATGCAATACTTACCCATCACTATTATCAAATGCCCGCCTCCCACCCCGCTCTGATGCCCTGGCGTAATTTCGTCTATGAAAAAGATGAATGTTTGCGCAGGCGCAGAGAGATGCACGGGCGTGACGTGGCTTGTTGACAAATTCTCCACTTTAAGTGGGGGAATGTTTTCACATCGAACGGACGAGTTTTTCGACACGAAAAAGGAATAAAGCTATATAATAGTGATGGGTAAGTATTGCATAATTAAAATTAGTTTTACCCCCCAAAAAACTACATTTTTTTGTGTGTCTGCCTCATGGTGGACAAACTCCAACCATCAGACCAGGAAGTAAACAAACACCACAAAGAAGAACTGAAATTGCACTTCAACAACTTATATAGAAAACAGGTCATAGAGACCATGAGGGGAAAAGGAAGATGTCACTGGTAAAGATAAATGCACTTTATCAGTGGACCTTCAAACATTAACACCCAAGGGAATTCATGCTGAATGGAAAATCATAGCTTGTAAGAAAATGTCGGAGAGATCAGACCTAATTATGAATGACTTTAAGAAAGCTGGACTTATGTAATTCTGCAATTTTGGGATTATTTAGGTGACAAATGTTTGTGTGTATCAGGAGACTTGATTGACAATGTTTATTTGGTGGTTTTGTCCAAAACTCAGCTTTATTACTGTAATTAGTGTGTGTGCATCTATATATATATATATATATATATATATATATATATATATATATATATATATATATATATATATATATATAGTCTTTAATCAGTACTTGTGCTTCAAGCAATAGTTCTAGTACAGTGGTCCCCCTCTCATAAGGCCATCTTCTGCACTGAAAAGTTGGCCTTATAAAAGGGGGTGGCTTCACTTGGCGGGGGAGGTGAGGGGAAACAAAATGGCAAAAAAATATACTATTTGGGGCCTATGATCAGGAGGTGGCCACCCCCAAGAGAGGTCTCAATAAAGGGACCTCTATGAATTTTACAGTCTTGTTGTTCCTTAGGAATCAAAATGTGTGGATACAATGAAGTGTGCTTTTAGGAGGATTTAATTTTAACAGGAATGTTTGCTACATGTAATTAGAAGCATAAATGTTTGCATTTAGGAATGCTTTATGTGAATGATTAATTTTGATGGATCACGAGCGGTTAAATCTGAAATCATTAAGAATTGCAGAAAATAAAGTGCCATTATTTCACAAGTATTTTTGACAGTTTCACTTGAATAAAGGAGCGATGTCAATAAGCATTAAATCTAATTTTCAAAGATCCTATCATTATTCATTCTTTTATTTTCAATAATACTAGTACTTCAATACTTTATGCTCTCTCTCCATCTCTACTGACCAGTGCATACTGATTTAGGCAGTGAGGGGAACCAAGAGTTAGCAGATACTGTATACATACATGTGGATTGGAACAACATATAATCCTTTCTAATTCTTTTAAAATTCTTTATTTTTTCTTCTAAAAAGGTTAAAATAAAATAAAACAAAATATGTAAAAAATAATATTTTACTACAGTAATCAACTTGAATTAAGAGCTGAGCTTTTTTGATTGCTAGGAATGTATCAGTAACAAAATGGGGGCTTTCTGTATGGTATGTGGCTCATTTTTTGCTGAGTCTTTAAATTCATGGTTTGGAGCAACCATAAAATCCAAGAAAACTGGTACCCCATGAAAAAAGTGAAATACAGTATACCTCTCTTCCCATGAACTATTACCCCAAAATGGCTTAACATTCATTCACTATTGGACTAGCTTTTGACTTGTGTGTGTGAAGTTGATACCAATCATCAATCAGTTGGCTATCAATCAAAGTATATTTGCTAGTTCACATATTTTTGTTGATAATGGTACATTTTTGTTTTTCTACAGTTATTCAACAATATCCTGCCTAAAGATAGGCTGTTTCAATAAAAGGTTATATCTTATTGAATTCTAAAGAAGGAATACGTAATTCTAAAGTAGTCATGCAGCTGTTAAGAACATTATGTTATTTATTTGACACCAATGAAAGCTTTTAATTGTTTACAACATCATCAGGGAGTTTGGGATGAAAGATGAAACAGGAATTTAAGCTTTCTAGTACTGATTGCATTCTGGAAACATCACAAGCCTGTAGCTAAAAGTAGGAAGTAATAATACTGATTAATCTGACACATGAACCCTATTAGGATGATAACAAGGGAATGAATATGGAAAAAGATCCTGTCTGTCTGAATTTTAATGATAGATCTATGATGGTCGATGGACGTGATAACAAACTATTAGCTCAGGACAAACTGTTAGTATCATGTCACAACCATGATTCCTAATTTGAATTGATGTGATACTGGAAAATGATAGATGATCAATAATTGTTAGACATGTATTTCACATCCTTTATTGAAGAGATTCTTGGTTCCTTTGCTTTTAAATGTGTTTGGTTAACAGAATGATAATCTTTGTAAAAATCTTTGTAAAAGTATGTCTATTTCAGGTCAGAAAATATTCCATTTTTTACCTTATCTCTTGAACATATTTATCTCCCTCAGCAGAAGTGTTAAAAATATATGTTACCATTGATTTCTTCCACAGATGAAATATTACATGTATCAGTTTATGAATTAGTCTTAAAAAATCAAACAAAAGATTATGCAATCTTTATATCCCTGCATGGGAATTAAGAAATCAACTCAAAGGAAACTACAGAGAAGGTTGTTATATCTCTAAGTTTTGGAACATTTAACAACAGTACCATGAATGGCAGAGTATATGCCTGCCCCATGTTCAATAGTCCTTTATGTAGGAACTAGTAGGGCAGGGTTTACTCTCAAGATTATTGACCAATGGGTCTCAATGACCTGGACCTTTGGTAAAGGTATGCAATCTTGAACAAAACTTGCTGTGCAGAAACCAACATTTTCTTATTAGACTTACCATGACTGTGACCTCTAACCTTTAGACCCCAAAAATGTACACTGTGTATAGGTTTCTTGATTACCCTAAGTGCCAGCCATTCACATGTTTGGTCAAGGAAATTGGTATAAAACAAAAGTTATTCTGCAAAACCCATTTTTCTTTGAGCTATAATGATATGAACCTTTGATCTTTTGACACCAAACTCAACAGACCTCTTTTATGCCTTAAGTGCAAGCCCTCCACAAACTTCGGTCAAGATATGTGGTCAAAAACTAAATTTATTATTTTTCTTCCTTTATTCAAAGTGACCTGGAGGCTTCCTTATTACACAACGTGCAAGTCATCCAAAAATTCTGGTGAAGGTACATGGTCAAAAAGTGACATTTTTTGTGCAGAAACCAGTTTTTAGCTCTACTGGTCATATACCAGAAGAGCTTATGGGATGGTCTGTTGTCCATCATATCTCCGGCACCTGTCAGTAATCCATTAGCACAAGTTTGTTACTGCTACTCCTCTTAAAATTCTTGGAGGATTACCTCAAAACTTTACACATACATTCATTCCAAAGTCTAGTTGGTCCTAAATGAAAATGGTGCTACCTGAACATCCAATATGGCCACCAAAGTGGAAATCCTAATAATGTTATTGCTATTCTTCCTAAATGGATGGTCATATCAACATAGAGTTTTCAATAAAAGACTTCTTAAGATATCAAGTTGGTCCTAACTGCAAATGATGCTGATCTGACATCCAATATGGCCACCAAGGCAGCCATCTTGAAAATCTCGTTATTGCTACTCCTCCTGAACAGAAAGTCATATCAACATGAGGTTTTTACCAGAAGACATATTTTGTCAAGTTGGACCCAAATGAAAATGGTGCCAACCTACATCTAATATGGCAGCCATCTTAAAAATCTTGATATCACTATTTCTCCTAGATAGATGATCATATCAACATGGAGTTGTCACCAAAAGACTTCATATAATGTCTACTTGGTTCTAAATGAAAATGGTGCCAATCTGACAGCCAATATGGCCACCATAGCAGCAATCTTGAAAATCATGTTATCGCTACTGCTTCTAAAATTAAAGTCAAATCGATTTGGGGTTTTCACCAAAAGGCTTATGGTGTCTAGTTGGTCCTAAATGAAAATTGTGCTGATCTGACATCCAATATAGCTGCTATGGTAGCCATCTTGAAAATCTTGTTATTGATACTCCTCCTGAATGCACGCTTGTATCGACATAGGGTTTTCACCAACAGACTTCTCATCATATCTAGTTGGTCCAAAATGAAAATGGTTTCGATCTTAAAATCTTGATATTGCTCAAGAATATCAGAGAATTTATCAGTTACAAAGAAGCAACGGTCTAATCTGGGATTCCAGGAAATTCTTTTTGGCAAGTAGAACATCAGTCCCTTCCAGGGAATAATTTTTTTCAGTCAAAGTGACCTTGACCTTATGACCCACAAATTGATAGGCTTCTTCCTCACCCCAAGTGCAAGCCATCCACAAAGTTTGATCCAGATCTATGAGGTACAACTAATATTATTGTGTGGAAACAATTTCCTTCTTTCAGTCACAGTGGCCTTTGATCTTTTTGACCCCCAAATCAACAGTTTTCTTTGTTACTCCAAGAGCAAGCTATCCACAAAGTTTGGTCCATGTACATGATGCCAAACTAATGTCACTGTGCAGAAACCATTTTTCTTCTTTCAGTCACTGTGACCATGATGCTTTGCCCCCCCCCCAATCAATAGGCTTCTTCCTAATACCGTAAGTGAAAGCTATTCACAAAGTTTGGTAATGGTAACTGTAGATGATGGATAACTGAAATGATCATGCAGAAAAGGACAAGTTCAGGGACGGATGGACAGACAGGGTCACAGCATAATAACACTGTGTCAAAAGGAGGGTGTATACAAATTGGAATTACAATCACTATCATTTGCATTATATAACCAGTGTAATTGTAGAGATGTGAAATAATTTTAATTGCACTGTTTGGTGACAGAGACAACAATTTCTAAAAATGTCCTAATCTGAAGTATTATTCTTTGGATATCAAAAAGAGAGAATACCCTCCAATCTAAATACTCACAGGCACTAAGGCAACCCATGGAAAGGGAAGAGATGGCAGTTTTTGAGTTACAAAATTAGATTACAAGACCTTTCCCAAGGAGTAAAGTTGTACAAGGGATGATGCTATAAGAGACTGTTTAGTGATTAATATAAAGCCTGAAATCACAACCAAAGCTACAAATATGCAATGCAAACAATGAAAATAAAGAATAAATCAGAAGAAATTGAAAATAAAATTCAGGTACATTGTGTATTTCTTAAACCTCTCTTTGGTGATTTTATATAAATTAATAAAAAAATGAACCACTCCTTTCAATCTGCGTTAACAAAACTCATTGGTTGGTTGCTTGCTATGGACAATGGAGAATTGGTTGGAACTATATACATTGATTTTAAGAAGACTTTTGATTTAGTTGACCATAATATATTTGCATGGAAAACTTAAAAGTACAAATGTTCACACTCTCATGGTTCAAATCATACCTATCTGACAGAAGCCAACAAGTTGTTATTGGTAACATTAAATTGGAGCTGATGTCCATCAACAAAGGAGTTCCACAGGGATCTATTTAAGGGCCTGTATTACTCATATTGTTTATAAATGACTTGCTGCTGTATGTACAACACCAAAAACTTATCTATATGCTGATGAAATTACTTTGCAGAAGTCTGATGTTAAAATGCTAAACAAACACTTGGGTGAAGATTTATATCAAGTTGAATATTGGTGATCACTGAATAACATTTGTATCCATCCCCTAAAAACCAAGGCAATGTTGCTTGAACTAGACAAAGATTATCAGTGAACAGAAATCCAAATCCTCAGCTGTATATTGAAGATAATCTTACTGAAAATGAAAAACTTTTGGGAGTTCATGTTGATAAGAATCTAGACAGGTACAAGCAAATGAAACATGTTTGCTCTGTTGTAAGCTCAAGAATTTATCTGTTACAGAGGATAAAATGTTACCTACTACTCAACTATCGGAAATTATTCTACAATATAGTCATTCTTCCTTTTTTGGACTACTGCACAATTTGAGAAAATACAACTGAGCAATATTGACACAATCCACAAACTTCAAAAAAGGGCAGCAAGAATTATCATAGATTTACCATATGATACACCTTCCAAAATTCTATTCTCGAAATTGAAATGGCAGAAATTTAAATACAGATTAGCCTACCACAAGTCATTATTAATGTTCAAAGTTAAGAATAAACATTGCCTTCAAGATCTGCATGGCATGTTTCGTTTTAAGTCAGAAGAACAACACCAAGGACCTAAACTGATATCAATTACAAATGATCAGTGCAGAATACCATTTCCAAAAACAAATACTTTAAAAAAATCATTTGCTTACTCTGGTGCTATTTTATGGAATGAACTTCCTTTAACCATTAGATCAAAAACAAATCTAAATGCTTTCAAAACAAAATTGTATAACCATTATCTTTAAGGGCAGTTGTTATTTTAAATATTGAAATACATGCTCTACAGTTTGCTCTGTTAATGCCTATCCTGATGGCCTCAGGGGAGAATAGTATATTATACTAACTGAGATACCCTCATAAAATAAAGTGTTTATTATTATCATTATTATTATTATAACATTTGATATTTTCATCCCCAAAGAATCTTATGAGAAGGATGGCTGTTAAAAAAACAAAATCTATGTATCTGGAGGACAATAACATTTACCAAGTTTCATGCCGATCCATTAAAAAATGTGAGACTGGTTGCAGTCACAAAATTTTGTTACACACTGCATTAAGATACAAGTCAAAAAAGAGAGTAACTCGTATAAATATGGTGGGAGCAAAGTGATTTGTCGGCATGCATTTTTTCAGGTCATGACCATAATATTTACCAACTTTATGGCAATCCATCAAAAACTGTTTGACTAGTTGCGCTGATGAGATTGTGTTCTGGATGAAGGATGGACACTAGCATTCACATATATTCCCATAGTGGGTACAAAAAATCAGTGCATTTGAAAGATGACACCAATACCATTCAACCAGTGGACTGCTGCTCGGTATTAAAAGGATTGAAAGTTATTTGAACACTGCCATGTGAGATCAAAAGTATTGTCAAAACTTTACCGTGTCCATCAGAATTTTCTTTTGAAGAAGGAACATTTCTTTCTTCAGTTCATTCTGTGCATTCGATTGTTGATGCTGATGGCTTTTTTCTAGGTCTTCCATTCCCTAGAATAACAGACACCAGAGTGATCTTATCAAAATGTTACAGAAAAAAATATGGAAAAGGTAGAGAGAAAACTCAGTCTATACAATTCAGATTGTATAACACTTTAAAAAAAATTAAAATCTGAAAAATCTATGACTTGGTTTCTGGAAAAATTACTGAAGAGTGAGATTTTTACAATATAAACCTGCACTTTATCAAACACTTTCGAAGTCTGGACATAATAATTGAAACTGAAGTCAGACAAAACAGTGATTAGTAGAAACTGCTCATCAATTCACATCTTTCCAATGAATGCACAACTCTCTCGGAAAAAAAAGAAAACATGGCTTCATGTTTGTGTCTTTGCTGTGTGTACATCAAACAAAAAAAAGATAGAACAGAAATCACATTTCATTTGAAACATGTAGAAATGACCAAACCAGTTTTTTTATTCAGGTGGATATCTGTCAGAATTATTTGTAAAAAATACATTTCAGATTTGAGGCATAACCTCATTCCATTATATTATAAGAAGCAGATATATCTAACATCAAATATGTTAAGTAAAAATAGGATAACTACATAGACCATTAGACCTCACAGAGAAACAAAAAAGCAAATAAAGATCGGGTTGCATCCAGAGTGTATACATCTGCTTTATGTAAGGGTTTTGTTGTTTATCTTACCTTTGTGAATTGTTCATGCAACTGTTTGATAGTTTTCAGCCTTTGACTCTGCACAATTCTGGATTGCTGAAACAGCTTCTGCTGCTGCTTAAATAAAAGCTACAAAACAAAGCCACAAATATGTAACAATCTTGAACATTTACTACAAAACCTTAAATGCTCATTTTTGAATATTGTGGACATCATGCCGACAAAAGTTTGTGAACAAAAATGAGTCATTAGATGTTTAAAGCAAATATGAGTTATCTCTGAAAGACATGAGGTAATCGTTATATTTAAATGATTACAACATGTAAAATGATGTAAGATCATCGTCATTCCAAGCATAACATTCTAGATAACTGAAGCATTCACTCAATCATATAGGTGCAACTAGATTTGTGTTTGTAAAACACGTGCTCCCACTGCAGCTATAAACAATAAAGTTTGATTTAAAAACATTATAAATAATTGGAAAAACTGCTTAAATGGCATGAAAATAAAACTAGACCATTGAAATATGCATATACATGCCCTACATATTTCATTTTGTCTACAACAGCTGGTTTTGTGCAATCCTGCTAAAATGTTTTTCAGCCCAAAAGCCTATTTTCAGAATAAAAAAAAAAAAAAAATTCTTTAGTGCCTAAAAATCAAATTAGGTCATCTATATATGCTGATACATATACCTACAAAATTTTATTTGTCTATGTTAAGTGGTATTTGCATTATCCTGATAACAGGTTTTCACTAGAAGAGCTAGTTTAAGCAGTTCAAAAATGTGTAAAAATTACAAAATTACAGTAGTAGCTTGAAATCTAATTAGGTCATCTACATATAAATATAAATATGCCTACCAAATTTTATTTGTCCACCTCAAGTGGTTTTTGCTTAATTGTGCTAAGAAAGTTTTTGTCAAAAAAGTGTATATCCAAAACCTTCAAAAAGATGTAAACAAATTTGAAAAATTGCTGTAATGGTCTCAAAATCTAATAAGCTTATCAACTAATGACCATAATAATGTGTGAAATTTCATGGCTCTAACTTTATAGTTTTTGTGCTATTATACTAAAATGGATTCAAGACAGACATATGGACTTATAGACATATGGATCAACAATTGCAAAGCAATATACCCCCTTCTGCTCTTGCAGTGAGGGCATAAAATTGGGGTTACCAGATGATATTATGGACTATAATGACATGTATTTACTGCTAAAAACAATCGCAAGAAACAGTATTATTGTTTCAAACGTAAAAAATAATAATGTTCTATGAAGTGTTATGAAATACCCAAAAGATATAATTTTTGTTGAGCCTGCCTTGGCAGAAGCTCGACATAGTGATCACTTTGGCATCAGTGAGTGTATGTCCATCCATCTGTCTACACCTCAGATTAAGGTAAATGTTAAAGTTTTAGACCAAATTTGGCTAACCTTTTGCACATAAGATTCTCACGTGAGATCTAACTCATGTTTGTCTCATGTCCATTTTAACATGCAAATTAGGTAGAACTCACATGAGCAATAGAATCTAACAAAATCTGAAAATCACATGAGCAGGAATTGTTAATGAGCAAGATTTTGCTCACGTGAGCAAGCATTTCCTCACATGAGCAAGTATGCTCATGTGAAAATCACATGAGCAGGAATGGTTAATGTAAGCAAGAGCTTGCTCACGTGAGCAATAGGGAAAAAAAATGACTAGGATTTGATTTGTATTTGATAAATATTTCTGACAAGAATGAAAAAGAACCAAGTTCCTATAATAAAACTTATTTAGCAGCAATAAAGAGATTTTCAAAGTGATATTAAAATCTAGAAGATGAGCATATTCAAGTTCAATTATGCATGTTTTTGTGAGGTTTCTCACATGAGAAAAAAGACAACCCATATATAAATATGTGATAATAATGATTTTCAATTATTGTAATTATTATATCGCATGCATTCTGTAACAATAAATGCTCGCAGCACAAATGGGCAGGTGTAAAACACTCATTCACTCAACAAGCAAATTAGTGTTATTATTGTGAAAGCAATGGTCTTCACGCACATGAAACCAGCTAGGTGTACTACATCCAGGCACTGATTTCATTACTGATGATAACAAAAGGTATAGGGTCTCAGGCTAGCATTGGCCAATCAGAAAAGGTTGCTTTTATTGACTCAATGAATAATCTAAAATTATACCAAACAATGTTTTAATATTTATATTGTTGTTGATAAACATTCAGTGCATTATGCACTGACAATTGTAAACATGTAGAAGTATTTGCAAGTTGTGCAGCTGCCACTGAAATAGCAAAAATTAGATGACAAGGGAGCGTAATCATATATATGATGAATATAAGAGACTAAGAAAGTACCAGAAATGCTGGGAAAATGGACACTAATGGCTAAAGTGTGACACAGGAGAGACTGTGTTGTTGGTGAAATACAGTTATTGTTTTGAGTTGATGTTAATGAATAATAAATGTTGAATTAGAAACTGAACTGGCTTCTGTTTGATTTTAGCAAGATCAGTGAAATTTAGACACGATCAATGAAAATATTATTTTGGTGATCCTGTGGGTTAGTGAAAAAAATCCTAATTTTGAGCCATTTATCTTGTTTTACTTATTCAAACTTTCTAGACTCATTACATATACTCCAGCTTGTTTGCTGTTAATCATACAGTTTCACTGGGGACCCCTAAAATCTGAATAAATCAAAGAAAACGACGTGGGAAGGAATGAATACAAATTCATAATTGTTTGAAACAATATTTATTATAATTGCTTAAAACTGTATTTATCAAAGTTAAACATTATATCAAAGTTAAACATTATTTTGTACACTTGTGCAACATATCAGTAGTTTCTATCATAACATTTAAAAGTTTGTTAAAATGAAACCTCTCAACAGAGTACCATGATGTACTGATATTCTGTTCAATTTCCTTTGTAAAACACTGAATTACACTGAACCACCTCTTCTAAACAAATCCTCTCAGAATAAAATCCTAAATCCTTCCCTGCTTCTTGTACCATTCAGGTACACTGAAATAGATTACATGCAGCAACATGTACTATGTAACCTGGACAACAAATGTGACTATATACCTGTTTGGCAATGACATTTTTTTTCAAATTCAACATTCGAAAATCACTTCACGAGTCATAGAAACATCTGTAAGTGTTATTCATGACAATCCAGTTTGAAAGCTGTAACATCATATATGTCAAACGTTTGGTACTTTTCGTCTTTAAACAAACAAAAAAAGCAATATGAAATTACTCACTTTACACTTTAAAACCTTTGAAATAGATCCACTGCCATATTCTTTAAATTAAAAGTATAAAAATTAGAAGCATACCTACATGTATACGACTTCTGAAATTGCCTCAGTTAAAGTTCAAACTTCACTGCATGAAGACAATTGTAGAATTTGATATGGTTGAAGAAAAACAGTCCTTAACAAAAACAGAAATGAGATTAACAAGCTTGTATGTAATTTATTGTCAACCATCCTAACTTCATGCTTATCCTTGATTCGTGCGCTATGTTTCTCGTGACCTCACACGCTTGTTTTGAGATCCTGACGTAACCAACTGGGTCAATAGCATTCGTTGACAGTAACATTAAGTGCTGATTAAGACATATTTGAATACTTAATACAAATCAAATTGAAAAAAACACAATGAAAATGGGCAAATCTGACTCATGCCATACACTTTGCGGCCCTGGCGTGAGTGTTAGCCATTCAAGCCAGGGACGCTGTTCACATGTTATTTTTTTATCTTTTGATAGCGTGAAACCCAAGACAGAGATTTTTTAGACTGCAAAGGCAATGTAAAAATTTGGTCATTATAACATGCACTTCTTATATCATGTTAGAAAAAATAAATAAAATGAAAAACTATCTAGTATGAAATTTTTCATTGAAATATTTTAATATAAGGCCCAAAAAAAATATATGTTTGTTTCCTATTGCACTGGTTTTAAAATTAGGGTAGGCACGTAGGTTTTTTTTAATTTTTTTTATTATATTTAAAGCAAAAATATTTCAAGCACTTAAAAGTACTGGGCAAAACCGGCTCAATTAGATGCACAAATCAATTTCGACAATGTGATTTTTTTTTTAATAAAAAAAAAAATTGTGGGGGTGGGGAAAAAGTGCTAGGGTCGGCAATGAGAAACAGGGACGGTTGGCAGACCAAAAAACCCATTTTTTTTTTTTATTTTTTTTTTTTTTTGGGCCTAAGGGAAAAAAATATTTGCTATGAAATAGCATGAAATATTTTTTTAGATACGCTCGGAAAAATGGTAGCTCGCAAAGAATTTGGAGAGTTAATAACGATGAATAAATGAAGCAGATATAGTTGAACACTTTCTAAGGCGATTTCAATAGTTTCTCCCAATATTATAATATAAACGTTAAAATTAAAGTTGAGGGCACGAACCATAGCACTTCGAGGATTCTAATCTCGTCACCCTATTGTCAATAACTGACAACATTGCATTGAGAACTGCAGTTTGGCAGGCGTAGCAGTAAAAAAACATGATCTGAAAAATTAACGTCTCAATAATTATTAGGAGCAAGATTACAAGGTCATCTTATTTGACGTATTAAATTGTGGGGGCAAAACTGTGAAAGCTGCATGCAGCCAAACTGCTGTATCCATAAACAGGCAAAATGCAATACGGTCTTGATTTTACTCTCCAACATGATAATTCCATGATTTTAAATTATCTCCTGGTTTCTATGATCAGTTGCTGCACATGTATTGGGCTTGCAATGAAATTTCCCGAACTAACGAGCTAAATTGTGACAGTTCCAACTTCAATTTTTTTTTAAACGGCGTCTATTTGAAAGCGAGGCTACCATGGTAGTTGTTTGTTGTAGAACCTTCAAAGTTATGTGCATATTTTGCGGTCAGTAAACCAGTCTCCAGATTGTAAACAAGGGAAATAACCCACGTCATTGTCTCGATAACGATTATGTCTCAGTCGCGAAAAACCACATTTAATCTGATGTGATTTTATTTTATTATTTGATTTGGTTTTTGATAGCAAAATTCTTGAAGCATAATTCTTTATAGAATGATGGCAGAATGGGATGGGTCTCTAACTCACATGAGAAAAACCAACTTAGAACAAATCTAAAATGTGTCTGATCAGAATCGAAGTCCAAATTTCTCACGTGAGAATTTAAAACTCCGCCTTATTTTCAAACATAGTCAGAAGAAAGGGGAAAGAAATGTTTTCTAAGTTATACTTTCTCATGAGAAAAATCTGCACATGAGAAAATTGGTTAGTTTTTCAATGGCTCACAACATCTAACAAACTGCACACATGAGCTTGCAAAATCTACCCAATTTGCACACGTTTCTAACAAGGTGCAGCTTATGAGAAGCTCATGTGAATTGGTGAGATTTTTCTGTACGGGAGCTCAATGTTAAAGCATTGTCACTTTCTAGCAAAATAAACAGCAGGCTCGACAAGAAAGGGATTCTCATGCTATTTTTTTTTAGTTTAAAATGAAATTCATTAGCTTCCATTTTGCTCTATATCTGAATAATATCCTTTCAACTTCTACAAAATCTGAACAAAAGAAAACTACATGGTCACATCAATTTAAATGAAGAATAGTCTGTTCTGATGATGTGGAGCCAAGTAACCAGAATACTGCTTAATTTTACCTATAAGGCCTTTCCCTAGGGAATCTGACAGATATATGTTGGACAAAATAAAGTCTTTATTAATCCTGTTTGAAATTTATACCTAAGACTACTTTTGTACCTTGTCCTCATGCAAAAATGTAATGACAAAAAGTACTGTAGCTGCCATAACACGACATGTCACACAAAAAACACAATTTTCAGTTATCTGAGGGAGGAAAAAAAATAAACAGAGAGTTTTTTGAACACCACTATATATGTATATGTCCCTAGCAAGTAGTCTGTGTATGCATTACATTACCTTCACACACACACCCCCACTGAACTGTTAAGAGCAGCAAAGACTGGATCTAATTAAAAAAATATTCCACTGTCCAATGGAATTTAGAGACAGAAATTTAATTGGTATATTTTGTAATTATTTAATGTTTGTCTCGTTCTGATTATGTGAGTGTTGGCACATGTGTTAAATGCTCCAAAGAAAACATATGTTTTCTTCTTTCTTTTATCAAATTTGAATTTAAAGTAATTTTCTATAATCTTATATGAAAAGATAACTTATTCTCAATTGACGTCACTTTTTTTGGCCATGCGCACTGACCCCCCTTGGGACTTCAAAACCCTTTTTGAGTCTTGAAAACCCGCCAACACTGTCTGGGATTTATGGCAGGTATGTTTTATGGGTCTGTTTTCAACAAACGGACACAAAAAGTATTTCTTAAGGCTGATAAATGTGTAAAAGACAACAGATAATGCTGATATTGAGTACAAGAGTGACATTAACGTGAGTGAATAATTTAAAAGCTTTTGCCACAGGACATGTATGTGATGGAATTCAGCTTTAGTGGCACATTAATTGAGAAATATCTGAGGAAATATTAAAAGATGAATTACTGTATCTGATTTTACTTGTGCAGCAAAACCTATTTTAAAAGCCTTAGTATTATGGGTTTTTATCCATTTTATTTTGAAAACTTAGAGAACTTTATTGGAAACAAGGAAGAATTGCATGTATCATGTTGAATAAAAATTTCATTCTTGTTACATACATTCACTTGAGTGGAAATTATACACATTTATTAAAAGCATGCATCTTTGCTAAAAAATTTCAACTTGGAAACTCAAGCAATTCTATAAAATTAAAGCTACGGTGCAGTTACTCCAATGATCAACAAGTAAAAGCACCCAAAAGAAGTTGATTATGCACATAAGAGATTTACATCGAAGACATGATGGTCTAAATTGCTGATGTAGTTAAAAATTAACAAGACTTGAATTTTTTTCTCCATATTTTGTTGTGGTAGTAGAACTATGTATAGTGTAACAATGGAGACATTTCTTGGTGTTAACTGTGACTGTGATTGTAATATGTAAATAAAAACAAGAAATAAATAGACAAAAAAAATTGCTGTTTTCTTGAATACATGACTAGCAGGTTTGAGCCAAATTCAGAAAAACATTCTCCGTGGTCAATAGTGAGTGTCTTGAATGAACAAGGTTGCATTTGCCTGTGTTTAAAGTACAACCCTGATGTTATGAGAATTTTTCCTATGCTCACAATTACACAGATCTATCACTGACTGTTTCTAAAACTGCTCAGAGAATGTTTTTTTTTTTGAGCCAGGCCCACAAAATCAATAAGATATCATTGTGGTCTGAATGCATTGACCTTGATACCCTGACAAATATATTTCTGATGAATAGACAAGGCAACATTTCGTGGAAGAATCGACTTCAACAGAGCAAATCCCTTCTAAAAGAACAGAATGTTAGTGTTCTTGAATACATGACTAATATATCATGACCAAAATTCCAAGAGCTATTCTAAGTGGTCAATAACATGTGGTGAGCGGTCAAGTGGTTACAACCATAAATAACTTTAATCTGTCAAAATGTTTGTAGAAATATTTTTGCACATTATTAACAATATAATTTTTTTTATGCTACCAGCAGTACCAGTATTATCCGTTTGAGTTATTCGTTTATAGTGTTTTGAAACAATATCTGTATTGGAGTGTGATTGCTGTATGAAATTATAGTTATTGCCAAATGACAAAAGGGAATCATGCATACAAGTTTTTTGGGGTTTTTTTTCCTAGCAGATTTACAACAATGTTCATAATGAAGGTGTTGTAATTTGTTTCCTGTAGCTTTATGTTGGTCCCTAGATTTATGACAGAACACCTCATCAAAGCAAGACAAATTAGACCGAGCGATTATTCCTTTTTAATATGTTTTCTACTGTAACCGGAAGCCCACTTAAAAAAAAAAAAGGCTACAGATTTTCTTACAAGTGGTTTTGATAAACAAAAAAAAAATGTGTATACTGCCTTTGACAGAAATATGGGCTGCAATCACAAAATGGAGATATATGATAAGCCCGTGCTGGATATCATGATAAATCCATCCCGTACTTAAACTCTGCGCCGTATGTCTTTATAAAATTTGATTATGCTTGGCTTGGCTAAGTGAGTCAATAAAGATGCAAAGTTGGGATTGAAATATTCTTAATTTTTATATGATATACATATGACATAGCAAGGAGACATAATCATTAATAATGCTCATAGGACAGCCAATTGGATGTTTTAAATTTCCATTAAGTGTTTCTGAATACACACTGATGGAAGAGTTATGGTAAAACCTGTAGAATTTGAATCCTATACAAATTCAAACATTGAAAATATTTGGAAAAAATCATTTTATTTTTTCCACAGAAAGTTGAACTTTTGTTATTTCTCAAAGTCTGAATTTGTAAAAATTCCAACATTTGTTCCAGTACTTTGAATTTTTACTGTCTGGTGAAAAACCATCAAAGTTATAAATATTACATTTTACAAAACAGATGTCATATGTCAAATGTGGCTTTGAATGAAATGATGTCTAATGAAAGTAATAATTATTACATAACAAGTATAATTGGCACAGCTGGTAATAAAGTTATTTACATGTCAGAGAGAGAGAGAGGGTGTGACCAATCATTGCTAACTGCACTGCAGGTCACTGAGATGCATCGAAAATTGAATGTTCACCATATTAAATTAACCACAGTTGAAAAAAAAAGTAAAATGAAATACCTTAAATAAAGAAGGAACGTATAGCAAAGGTAAAGAAGTGCATGCACACAGTCTCAATATCACAAAAACAGACTATCAAGAACTCAATTTTAATATCAGCCTAAAGGCAAACAAGAGTACCCCAAAGGGACTGACTCTATACTGGCCAAAAAGAATTTCCAGGAATTCAAGCTAAGACCATTTCTTCCTTTTAAATGCTGAGTACTGAAACCATCTCTGATATTGTTCGACAATAAGATTTTCAAATTAGCTTCTATGGTGGACATATTGGATGTCAGATTGGCACCATTTTCATTTAGGATCAAGTAGACATCATTAGAAGTCTTTTGGTGAAAACCCCATATCAATATGACCATCCATTCAGGCAGAGTAGTAACAGTAAGTATTTTCAAGATAACTGTTGTGGCAGCCATATTGGATGATTGATTGGCACCATTTTCAATTAAGACCAACTAGGTATCATAAGAAGTCTACAGGTGTAAACCCCATGCTGATATAGCCATCAATTTGGGAGGAGTAGAGATAACAATATTTTCAAGCTGGCCACAATGTCAAAATGACTTTCCATTTAAGAGTAGCATTAACAAGATTTTCATGATGACCATCATTGTGACCATATTGGACATCAGATCAGCACCATTTTAATTTAGGATGAACTAGACATTATACGAAGTCTACTGGTGAAAACCCCATATTGATATAGCTTTCCATTTTGGAGGAGTAACAATAACAAGATTTTCAAGATGGCTACCACGGTGGCCATACTGCATATCAGATTTGTACCATTTCCATTTAGGACCAACTAGAAATCATAAGAAGTCTTTTGGTGAAAGCACAATGTCAATATGACCAGCCATCTAGAAGAAGTAGTGATCATAAGATTTTCCAGCTGGCCATTGTGGCAGCTAAACTGGAGGTCAGATTGGCACCCTTTTCATTTAGGACCAACAGGACATCATAAGAAGTCTTCTGGTGAAAACCATTGTCAATACAACTCTTCATTCAGGAAGAGTAGCAATAAAAAGATTTTCAAGATGGCTGCTGTGGTGGTCATATTGGGCCTCAGATTGACACCATTTTCATTTTGGGACAACTAGACCTCATAAGAAGCCTTCTGGTGAAAACTCCATGTCAATATGACTTTTTGTTCAGGAAGAGTAGCAATAACAAGATTTTCAATATGGCCACTGTTGTGGTCGTATTAGGCACCAGATTAGCACCATTTTAATTTAGGACCAACTAGACATACAACTAGAAATCTTCTGGTGAAAACCCCATGTCAATATGACTTTCTGTTCAGGAGGAGTTGCAATAACAATATTTTCCAGATGGCCATTGTGGCAGACATATTGGTCACCAGATCGGCACCATTTTCAGTTAGGACCAACAAGACATCATACAGTCTTTTAGTGGAAAGCCCATGTTGATATGACCGTCCTTTCAGGAGAAGTACAGTAGCCATAGCAAGATTTTCACGATGGCCACTGTGGCGGCAATATTAGATACAAGATTGGCACCATTTTCATTTAGGACCCAATGGACATCATAAGAATTTTTTTTAGTGAAAACCCCATGTGGATATGACTATCCATTCGGGAGGAGTAGTGATTTTAAGATTTTCAAGATGGCAATTTTGGTGGCCATACTGGATGTCTCAGCAGCACCATTTTCATTTAGGACCAACTAGACCATGGGATAAATGAGCGTGTAAAGTTTCATTGCAATCCTCTAAGTAGTTTAGGAGAAGCAGTGATAACAATCTTGTGCTAACGGATGGATGACAGATGACAGACCATTCCATAAGCTCTTCTGTCTATGACCAGCAGCCCTAATAAAAATACAAGCTATAAAATTATTGAATTCATGAGAGAGAGAGAGAGACAGAGAGAGAGAGTGAGAGAGTGAGAGAGAGAGAGAGAGATGAAAATCTGTACTTGCATATTCAAATTTATTTGTTTTCCCTCCCCAAAACTATACAAACAATACTGGTTACTGGATGAGGAAGTTTTTTATACAGCTGCCATTTAAAATATGACAAAAAGACATGTGATTAAATCTCCTGATAAGGTATAGTTTTCTTTGAAAGCATGTCAGTTTTATGCACAGGCATCGACAAATTAAAAAATCCCAATTTTTAAATGAAGATGTTTTTAGCTATGGCAATATATTTACATTGATCTTTTCTTATATGAACTGATCTTTTCTTATATGAACTGTAGGTTCAGTTCACAACATGAAAAGAATGTGAGAGCAAGCTACAATGTTTAGTAAAGAACAAAAGGATCTGAATTGTCATTCAAATAAATCTGTAATAATCTGTTGCTATAGTAACTGATTACTCCCACAGTTAGGAACAATTTATTTATTTATTCATTCATTCGTTAATTCATTTATTTATTAGAGAATTCCCAGGGACTGGGACTAACACACCCTTAGTACCGGTATGTTAGTCTCAGCTGCTGAGAGATAAAACCACAGACCCACCATTTTTCTATGATTGGATTTTAAACAACTTCGATCGTCACACTGTGGTAATTTCCAAACAATTAAAAAGTTTGAACATCAAAATTATAAAAAAATGGTCAATTTCTAAAAACTTAATGAACGAATAAAATTAATTACTTTTTAAGTGTTAGGATTTTTACAGGTTTTACCGTGACTTTTAAAACTGTGTTACGGAATTATATATCATTTTCCTTTTAATAATTGTATAGTTTATTAGTTTATGATCTCTGTTCTTAGTCTAACAGCTGTTGTCTTGCCATGAGTACACATACAGTAGGCTCGATTGATATTTCACTGAGTACATTGGACTTGGAATTGTCGAGTACATTGGACTTGGAATTTTCGCTTGTAGCATTAGTCATATCACGTGGTTTTAGCACGCGTGAAGATTTGAACTTCTGATCTAGATTCTATGATTCTTCAGTGTCAATACATTATTTACTGTTTATAAACGTTGGTACACTAGCAATTTGGAGATGTCACGCATAACCTAATTTCTGATTGGTTTGGAGAAGGTTGTTTCTAGAAGGATTAAATGGGTTTTTATTTCGATTAAGCATATTAAGAAGACTATACATATGGATTAATAGTAGTATTCTGGCATTCTTCACAGTTACATTGAATTGAGAGGTCATAAACGAATTTGGTTCATTTTGTGTGCGGGATATTCTGCTTTGGAGATCTATTTATTTAATCCAGTGCATTCTGGATTAGTACTGTTTCTTCAACTTAATAATTATACAGCTCCGTGGAATTATCGGAAACAGTTCTAGAACTTGTGATATTCCATATTCGCAAGGATTACATGGATATAACTTTTTCTTATTAACACATTGGTACAGTGAAGGTTACTAAATTCGGAACATACTACATTCTGAATATTTGGATTGACTTCCAGATCAGTGAACTTTAAAACAATTTAGGACTATTAAGGATATTCTATACTGTAAGTTATTTTAATTCTTTCACTTTGATTGTTTGTTGAAATATTTTAATATTTTAGGAAAATTAAAGATTTGTATTTTAAATCTTGAAAGCTTGTTTGTGTCTTTTCTTTTATTACATTACCCCTAGTCGTAACAACTGATCTAAGGATAATATCGTTTTCCTGTTATTCATTAGAAGTTATTTCTAATAAATTAGGGTTTTTATTAATCTCCATCTTTAGAAAAAGACTGATCATTTCAGTCTCAAAGTAATTATAACCATTTTAGTTATTATTGGAAATGAAAATTTACTTTAACGACTTTAATGAATAAATATCACCCCTGTCTCTTGATCTTGCATGTAATAATAGCTCCACTTGGCATATAAAAATGAATGAAAGTTATGCAATAACTTGGAATCAGACTGCCATAACAATATAGGCAATTTCCTCATCTCATATTGCCATGCTTCAATTGCATAGTATGTCAATAAGCGTCCCATTGATGTAGATGCTTTAACTATTGGTAACTGTACTGCTCAGAAATAAAGTTGAGAGGTGGTGCATTCAAGTAGAGAGAGTGAGTCACTTAAAGTTTTTATGTGCCACCCTGGCATAGCTGAATTTTTCTAAGGCACCAGTTACTTTTTTATTGTAGCAATGGCACAAAAATAGCGCCTTAAATTGAACACCATGTTTGGTCAAGGAATTTACTCTAGAACAAAAGTTATTCTGCAAAACCCAATTTTATTTGACCCACATTTAACCAATGACCTTGACCTTTTGACCTCAAAATCAATAGGCTTCTTCCATACCTTAAATGTAAGCTCTCCAAAAACTCGGTCATGGTATGTGGGCTAGAACTAAAATTATTATGCAAAACAAATTTCTTCTTTCAGTTACAGTGACACTGATCATTGATCTTTTGACCCCCAAATCGATAGGCTTCTTTCTTACCCAATGTGTAAGTCATTTGCAAACTTTGGTGAAGGTAAATGGTTGAGAACGGGATTTTTTTTAAAGCAGAAATTATCTTATTCTTTCAGTCATAATGTGAATGTCCTTTTGACCCCCAAATCAATAGGCTTTTCTTTACCCTAAATGCAAGCTATCCACAAAGTTTGGTTCAGCTCAGTGAAATAATGTTATTGTGCAGAAACCATTTTATTCTGTTCAGTTACAGTGACCTTTTGACCCCAAAATTGCCTTGTGGACTTGGGCATGTAGAATAGGCCGGATGCACCCTCCCGCATATTGTAAAAGGTTACTAATGGAGGCAGGAGCCATAGTGGCTCAGTGGTTAGTGTGCCAGACTCGTGACCAAAAGGTTGTGGTTTCAAATCCTACCATTGGATCAACCTGGGTAGGCTACTATGGTGTGTCCTTGGGCAAGGTACTTTACTCCAATTGCCACACCACTAAATAACCTACTTGTGTTGCTATGCTGTAAAACACCAAACCAAACCAACCAAAATTTTACAGGCTTCTTCATTACCCCAAGTGCAAGCTACATACCTGCCAACCCCAACAGAGGTATAAGCGTAACCTAAGTGACAAAAAGCGTAATCTGAGCATAAAAAGCGTAATCTATATATTAAATGCCATAATTACAATAAACTGTATGAAAAATGTATGTTTAGTTTTGCTACTAACCTGGATCTGCAGCTGGTTAAAGTTCTTGTCACAAATTGGCAAAATCCAGGTGAATTAGGATCAGAATACAAACCACAAAACATATTGGCAAATTATATATACACAACACTCACTTTAACTAGTCCACGTGTCTAACTTTCCCTGAGTGATCGTAAAGTCAACTCCATAAATTCTGCAACGATCATTACCATGTGCTCAATCTGAGTGTTGTATTACTCTCTTGTGTTAATCTTTCTAAATTTTTAAAGCACTACTGATTTGTCTTTTTTCTGATCCGACATGTTTTAAAGTTTAAAAAGATCAGTCTTCTCTAAAATGTTTCAGTCATATATAATATCCGAGAGTCACATCAATAAACCCTGTTTCACTTTACATCTGCTGCCATTTTTTTAAAAAGTATAGACTGGACTGCTACCAATTTCAGTATATTAATATAATGAATCTGTGAAACAATTTTATAATGAAAAAACCCGTCTGTTTTCTTGGAAATGGGTCACATACAGCTGCTATAAATAGAAAATAAGGAAAGTACACGAAGATCTATAACAAATGTATTCTTACGCTATTCTTAAGCATCAGTCTTCTTTTTTTTTTTTTATTCTCAGATTTATATGATGTTTGGGATTAAAGATATGATAATATTGCTTTATTAATATTTTTTTTTAATGTTCCAGAAAAGCGTAATCCATATACAGGCAAGCGTAAGGTGTAATTAGGTGAAAAAAAAGCGAATGATTATGCTAAAAGTGTAATGGTTGGCAGGTATGAAGCTATGCACAAAGTTTTGGTGAAGGCACATGCTGTACAACTTAAGTTATAGTGCATAAAATGAAAACTTAAAGGACAGATGGACAGACAGAGAGGGTCATAGCATAATAAGCTATGCCAAAAGATGAGCATATAAAAAAATCATCGTGCTCAGACAGAATCGATTCAAGATAAACAAATAGTATTTCTGACACAGGAAAATAAGGTTTAATTTAGAATAATCTCCTGTAGCCAAAAGAACTTTTAAAGCCTTGTCATTAAAAGCATTTGGAATTAATACAGTCACAATGTTGTTCTCTTAAACCTTTCTTCTTTATCTATGTAGAATAGACTACAGTTGATCCTTGTATAATTTGGAATGCCAACTATGACAGTCTATATTGATTAACAGGACACATGTTGATGTCTGGATTAGGAGATAGATCAGATACTATTGAAAAAGCAGAAGCTCTATACAAAATGTCATATAATACATGTGTTTTTTTAATTCAGATGATTCGGTTATTGTAAAACCTGTGCACATTTAGTAATTTTGCTAAGCATTGCAGCCTTAAAGCTGAGTCTTGCTAGTAAATCGTCTGAATTAAAAAAACACATGTATTATATGACATTTTGTATAGCGGTCCTCCTTTATTCAATAGTGTCTGTTCTATCTCCTAATCCAGACATAAATATGTGTCCTGTTAATCAATATAGACTGTCAGAGTCGGCATTCCAAATTATACAAGGATCAAATTTTAATTCAGATGATTTACTAGCAAGACTCGGCTCTAAGGCTGCAATGCTTAGCAAAATTTCTAAATGTGCACAGGGTTTACAATAACCAACAAGATGCCGCTTAATCAAAATTAATAGAAACTCAACCTTTCCCCCTATCTACCCGTTAGGTTTACTGAACAGCTGACAGTTAATATAATGCGCAAACTGTACCTTGCTCAAGTTGCAATTGTTTTTTTGCTGTATGTCTTTTACATCTTAATATGACAGGATTCAGTTTGTATGACATATCTTTGTTGAATATTTTTGACAATTTTAGTAAAACATCCCTAGGATCATTGTGATATCATTTCCTACTGATATATATATATATATATATATATATATATATATATATGCTTATGTAGGATCTACAATAACTAAGAACTATACGGTGGGTTACACACCTGAAATGGTGTTTCTTTATAAAAAAATATGTGACTAATACAAAATTATGTTACACACATACTGTAAAAGGTAAATAATGTAATTAAATATATTTTTTATCAGCATTATCATTAAATCAACCTGTGTAATGTGCACTAAACCAATTCTCATCAACTTCTGCATTTTCCAAGTTTTTAAAGTGTTAGCGAGTGTTTCACAGAATAAATTGTCTTTGTTTCATAATGAGATGTTCCAAGTACAGTAATCCCTCACCATCGGGCACCTCAGTACCGTCAGTCATAAAATATTTAGGACATTAAAAACTAATTACTTTTCGTGTCAGGTAATTTTTGTGCAAATAAAAATTATAATTTTTCCTGAATATCTTGTTGGTAAAATTAATATCTCTATTGTGTTCTGATGTGCTGGTATGTTCAATGTTGGTTGGATGTGGGTCAGGTAGATTGCATTTTATCCTTTGTTTCAAACAAAGAACACTGACATGACAATGTTTTGGTGTTTGTTTTTCTTTTTGTTCATGTAGATATACTGCCATTGGAAATAAGTGTACACAACGGTCTAGTTAAATTAAATGTGCATTTCCAACTAAGTTATCCTTTTCAGCAAGAGTGACATCCCCTTTTTGCACATATGCTTGAAGAGTCAAAACAATCACGATGGAAAATAGAACTGATGGGACTCAGTCCTGCAAATCTGATGGACTCTACATAGAAAAGGAAGTATAGTTTGATTCTTAATATAGTATGTATTAAAAGTAAAATTATTTTTACCTTCTCTGAATACTAGTTCACGACTAAATATTTTTTAGATAAGGTGACAGAGTGGCAAGAATATGATGATCCTCTGAAGAAATAAAAATCTTCAGATCTGCTGGTCTCTGGCCCTCTCAGCCAGTAGAATGATTTAAAAAAAAAAAGAACTGACAGGGCCAGAGGAAGCCGAGATATAAATTAGGGCACTCAAAGAGGTTTCAAGGTCTGATGGTCATCTATTCAATCAACTGTTTTTGAGCATGGGAGTAAAACATTCCTTAGATTCCATTCCAGCTTGAATGTTTTCTTCCATTGGCTTAAAAAATGCACTTGGTGTCTGCAAATTTATGTACTATTGAAAATTATTGCAAATTTTTAAAATATGGTGTCCGAAAAAATTAGAGGGTGCAGATATTTTTATCATCTCTTTACCTTCTTCTAACGCATAGATGGATTGCTAAAAATAGCCTCATTTCCCCACAGATGCCTATATGCATTGTTAGCAATACTCTCTCTGTTCTTGTTGACTGATACAAGCGTTTCCAGACAAGGGTTGGCCCCCCCCCCCTTCCAAGGCACATATATGTATTTCATATTCAAGCATTGCTTTGGATGAAATTGCAAACACCCAGGCTCTTTAAAAATATTTAGCCAATGAAAGTAGTCCTTACATAAAATTATAAAAGTCTTCTGTTAAAAGTTTTACATCCTATATGCAGGAATTACCATTGAAAACAAGGTCAAATGTGGAAAGTGAAACAAAATTATAACCTTCTTGGATTCCGATGATTCTGATGCAAGTTTGAAAGGATTTGGAAGTGATGACATTGCAAATGAGATTGATTTTGATCATCAGATTCAAGATGAAGGATTGGACATTAGTGTATATCCTGTTTCAACACCTGACATTTCAGATTTATATGACTGAGGATGAAATGCATGACAATCTTGTGTGGTTGGAACACGCAAGGCCAATACACGTGTGGATGACTTAACAGCTTATTCAGGGCCAACATTTCATTTAGATGAAAATGCTGCTTTAGTTTCTGTGCTTTTTGTACAATGTTCAGTGTATTCTATTGATAAGTAATAATTCGATAAGAAAGGTAGATAAAGTGATATTACTGTTAATTTTTCCTCTTGTTCTTTAATCTTCTCAACATCAACCTCCCATTGCTGGATTACAGAGCCCAACTGCTTAGTGTACTCCTCATATAAACGACTTCTGCGAAGAAAGGTAATACAAAATGTGAGTATTAATGTGATGGATTCTATTTCAACTTTAGTCATATCACAATTTTTTTAAAAAAAAATAGACAAATGAGGAAAATGATTATTAACTAAAATAAATAAATTGATTAATTCTATTTATGTTGGGAAAGGATACGCATGTATATATAGTGGCACATCAGCACAATACTGGGTATATGGTGCCAGTTGAAAGGTAAAATCTAAACATTTTAAATATAAAGAATAGCAAAAAACTTTAGGAAGATAAACCCTTCCAAAGAAACGTAAACATGCAGTACAAGAAGATAAAAGATAAACGATAAAGATGTCAAAAAAACTGCAGAAGCATATTGATTTGTTGATATGTGCATCTTCAGGTGATGATCATAATATTTACCAACTTTCATGACAATCCATCAAAAACTGCAAGACTAGTTGTGGTAATGAAATTGTGTCATACACTGCATTAAGCTAACAAGACAAAAAGGCAATAACTCAAAGAAAAATTGTAGGAGCAAAGTGATTTGTGGATATTTAATGTGATGACAATAATATTTACCTATTTTCATGTCAATCCATCAAAAACTGTGGGGCTAGTTGCATTAATGAGAGTGTATTATACAATGCATTAAGGTAGAAGACAAAAAGAGCAACAACTAAAAAATTCAGGAGCAAAGTGATTTGTCGATAGAGGCAGGGGTAGAATAAAAGATAGGCAAAAATGTATAAAATCCTTAAAATTTTCGGTAAATTATATATATATATATATATATATACCGCATTTTCTCAAACAGTCTAAGATTTTCTCTGTGGTACATCATCATAAAGTTTCTTAACTGAGTTCACAAAAAAAAAACTTCTGTCTCACAGAGTGGAAGTTGATAAACTCAACAAGTATGTGTTCTACTGTCAATGAACACTAAAGTTGGGAAAGGGAATTTATCACCTGTGACGCATGAAACACACAAGACCATTATAAAACCTATCTTAGTTTTTCTGATGTGTGAGATATTTAATATCAAATTAAAACAAGGAAAAAAATGTAAGGGACAAAATAGTCTAAATTTATAAATGGATGTCAAGGTTATTTCTCTCTTCCCATTTTCAGCCCTCTGTGGCCCGACCTAGAAGCCTTGATCTTTTCTCGTAACACAGCCAATTTTTAGAAAAAAACTTAGATTTCATAACCCTTAACTTATTGCAGTCTACCACCAAAGTATGATTATTAGGGCTGCCTTCAATTTTTTTTTTTTGTCATGAAAAGTTGACATTACTTCAGAAAAACCTGTCTTGAGTGACCTCTGCTATGAGTGACCACCTGTCACTGATGATCACAATCATCATGCACAGATCAATTTTATTACATAAATGCAGTCATGACAGAACACCTGCAGAACACGACCAGTGATCACTATCTTAAGGCAAATATGTGCTTTGACACTGCTATGAATGACTGCATCGCAAAAACAGAGATATTACCACTGACCTTTATTTAATCCTTTATAACCATGGGCACTTAGATCGGTCTGCAGACAAAATGCAGATTGTTCTAAACAACCCTGCTATAAATGACCAGCATGGTAAAAACAGATAAACACCAGTGACCTTTATTTAATCCTTTGTAAACAAGACCTCTTAGGAGAGTTTGTTCTAAACAAAAAAAAAGTTGAGTCTGGACACCAATTTGCTCAAATCTACAAGTCAAGCAGGTAGCATCGTATGCTACAGACCATAAACCAGACTAAAGTACTAAATGCTCTTGTAGCCTTTTCATTACAATGAAAGTGTAAATGCTCCTGAGATAAATTCTTGTATTTTACATGGTGTAAATACAAGTAGTAACTTTCATGGATCAGGAATTCAATGTAATGAAAGAAAAACTGTTTTATACAGTGCTAGAAATGATAACTGTAGCTATGATTATTGTGAACATAGTTTTAATATCGCTAATGTCTCCTTGAGTGCCTCTAATAATAACAATGATGTAAATCTCATGAATTTAGGAATTTCTGGTAAGGGTTTACAAATAAGTCATTTAAATATTCAGAGTATTCATGGAAAGATGGATCAAGTGAAGTTATTGCTAACCTCTCCGAATAATAACATACATTTATTTGAACTCTCAGAAACAATGTTGACAGAAAATCAGGGTGATAATTTACTGCATATCAATGGCTATGACAAACCTTTTTGTAGGGATAGGAAAGCAGGATGAGGTGAGCTCCTTGTGTATGTAAAATTTGGTACTGTTGCTAAAAGAAGGGCCGACCTAGAAATAGAATCCATTTGGCTACAGATCACTCCAGAAAAAGCTAAGCCCTACACAGCTGGTTTTGTGTACAGACCTCCATCATCACATACTGATTGGTGTGAATACTTTGAACTTCAAATAGATAACATTTGAAGTGAAGAAAATGAATTTTACATTCTAGGTGATATAAACAGAGACCTTCTCCATGACCAAATAAAAATTAATTAGATGGATTTTGTTGCTTCTTTTGGTATGAAGCAACTAGTAAATGAACCCACTAGAGTAACATCTACCTCTAAAACACTTATAGACCATATTTATACCAATTCAAAAGAAAATATTCTGGAAGTAAGGGTTTCTAAGATTGGTTTAAGTGACCACATTACAATTTTTCAAACACGTAAAGTCAATAGCAAATCAAAGAAAAATAATATCCATAAAGATATGATAGATCTTTTAAAAACTTTGATACTGTTAAATTCATGGATGATCTTAAACAGATTCCATGGAATACAGTCCAAGTCTTTGAAGATATTGATGATGTTTTAGGTACTTGGATGAATCTTTTCATGGAACAGTAAACAAACATGCCCCTTTAAAAATGCACAGGATAAAGAAAGACCACCAGCCCGGTTGGGTCTCCCCAGAAATTTTAGATGCAATAAAGCAAATAGACCATCTAAAATCTGTAGGAGATCAAGCTGAATATAAAAGTTGGAGGAATAAAGTTAATAAAATGATAAGTCAAGCCAAAAGAGCACACTACAAAAAAGTGCTGGATGAAAACAGAAATAACCCTAAAGCTATTTGAAGAGCTTTTACTAAGTTTGGTGGAAATGTAAAACTGAAATCTTATCCCTCAATCACGAGGGTATTTATACTGATAATCCAAGTGACATCTCAAATATTTTTAATGACTTTTTTGTTCAAATTGCTGAAAAACTTAAAGAACCTAAAATTTCCTCTGATCATATGGAACTCAGAAAGTTTTGTATTAAATAACTCCCTTAGAATATAAAGTTTGAAATTCCTGAAATGAGTCATGAATTTGTTTTGAAATATATTCAAAAAATGAATGACTGTAAAGCCACAGGACTTGATATGACTGGACCAAGGCTACTAATGGCTGCTGCACCAGCTATAGTAGAGAGCATAGCTTTTATTTGCAATAAAAGTATTAGGCCTAATAAATCTCCACAGACATAGAAAGCTGCCAAGATAACACCACTGAATAAAGCTGGAACACGAGATGATGTAAATAACTATAAACCCATCTCTATCCTTCCTTATCTTTCCAAATTACTAGAAAAACATGGCCGTGATTCTTTTATGAACTATTTGAACACTTATGATCTTATTCAGGACAATCAGTCTGACTTTTGACAGAATCACTCGTGTGAAACTGCACTTATATCTATGATTGATAAATGGTTGAAAGCATTAGATAAAGGAGAAATGGTTGGCACTATTATGATTGATTCTCGTAAAGCTTTTGATCTTGTAGACCATTAAATTTTGCTTGAAAAACTGAAAATCTATCAATGTAATGAAAACTATCTAAACTGGTTTAGCTCTTACTTAACTGATAGAGTGCAAAAAGTATCTCTAAATGATCACCTTTCTGAAAGTAAAAATATTAATTGTGGAGTACAGGGCTCTATTCTCGGACCTCTGTTATTCTATTCATTAACAACTTACCTATTCAATTTCTTCCACTGACCTTTACCCAGACAACACTATACTATCCGAGTCAGGTAAAACCAAAACTGTACTTGAAAATAATTTACAAGATGCTCTTAACAGACTTGAAGTATGGTGCAAGGAAAACAGTATGATTATAAATACAGAAAAAATAAAACCCTTACTAATTACAACAAAACAAAATCAAAAACAAGGCTTGATAAGAACAAACTCCAAGTTCTGTTTGACAATGTTAACCTAAATATGACCTCTCATGATAACATTCTTGGTGTATTTGTAGATAACAATCTATCTTGGTCTATTCAAAAAGATTAATTCTTATCTATGGCTACTTAGGAAAATCAGAACGTTCATTCCTTTTCAGTATAGGGTCATCTTTTATAAATGTTATATTCAGCCATATTTGGACTATTGTAATGTAATTTGGGGTAATGCCTCTAATTCAAACATAACAAAACTTTTAAGACTCCAAAAAGGGGCATGCCATTTAATTCTGGATGAATGTATAGACAATTTCCAGGACACAATGAATAAAATAAAATTTTTACCAATACATGAAAGAATATTTCTTAGAAAGGCCAAATTTATGTATAAAGTGTCCAGAAAAACCATTCCTATCTATCTAAGCAATATCTTTCACGAAAGAGATGCTGATGGTACTCCAAATTTAAGATCTGTTAGAAGTAAAAATTACATTATATCAAGGCCAAAGAAGGAATTGTATAAAAAGAATTTTCAATATACTGGTCCACTGGTATGGAACAACATTCCCAGTGACATAAGGCAGGCTCCTAGCATTTCTTCTTTTCAAAATCGATGTCACAAATGGATGAAATCTGAAGACAATCAAATAGTTCTAGTAATATAAACACCTGCTTTTCTCTGCTTATACATCTATTTCACTGATGAATTTTTGAATACAGTATGATATTTTATATATGTTTATGTGTTGACTGATGCTTGTGCATATGTTCTGGGCTTGAAATTTTGATTTTTAGAATAACCTAATTCTTTAGTGTCAAGCCAAATGTATCACAATGTGCTGTATATACTGTATATATTGTACATAACAGCTAGAAGGCCTGAAGGTAGATTAGTTCTGTAACTAACTGAGTTACCTTCTCTAAATAAAGTCATTATGATGATGATGATGATGATGATTATTATTATTATTATTATTATTATTATTATTATTACCCTCGTCCTTACAATAAGAATACATCCTCCCAGGAATGAACCTCCAAAGAGAGTTATGGAAAGAATCCGGAAGGTAACACAGACCCAGTCTACTGCCCCAGTCACTGGTGCATGCGTCGTGGTCCTCATCTTTTTTCAGAACCAGACAACTCATGGGACATCAGAGGAGGGTGGGAGGAGGGAATTTGGCCATACTAACAGTTAAGTATTACATCATTAAAATAAGTTTTACTCCCTCCACAAAACTACATTTTAATATCAGTAAATAATGTTACCTGTTGGTATTGCATAGCTGAATTTGCCAGTGTGGTGGGAAGCTGATGCCCTCAAGAACTGATATAAACAAGGATATACTCACCCTTACTGTAGGAAACTCTACTACTGTAAGTGAGAATCTGCATCAGCTACTTTTTGTGCCGCAACTATGGGCCCTAAAAAATACATGCCTTCACTCTGGTGCACCAAGGAATGAAGGTAGAAGGAGGAGAATGTTGTGTGTGATCACCAAAACACGGCCTTCATAACATCCTCCAATGATGAATGAGTTAGACAGGTCCATGAGGTAGCAATGGCTTGGACCTCATAGGCTTTTATCCTCATGAATGAAAGATTCCTGTTGGTCAGGGACTGATAAGCTCTCTTGATCATTTTGACAATCCATCATAAAGTAGTGGATACTGAAATGTCAGCAGAGCTCTGTAAGGGGAGGAAAAGACTTTTCCTACCCTTTCTTTTCCTTTTAGAAGCAGCCAAATTGAATCTTAATGCCCTAACTGGGCATGAAAGTCGATCTTGATCATCCCCAGCACAGATATGACTGAGACTGGAGAGCTCCATAGGAAGTGGCACTAGCAAAGGTAGCTGGTTTTGGCCTAAGAAACCTGGTTGGCAAAGAGATACTGACTCGTAATTGCCATTGAACCTTAGACAACCTTATTCCATAGACTGGGTATGAAGCTCACTCCTTCATCTCAAAGACTCTAAGGAGAGCAAGAAAACGAGAGTAAGATTCTTGAAGTAAGCTTCACCCAAAGGCTCACAGGAAGTTTTAGTTACTGACCGTAAGACACACGAGAGGTTCCATTTTGGCATAAGTGAGCGAGACACTGGTCTCTGCAGCTCAAAATACCTAATAAGGTTGGCAATGTAAGAATCTGAACCAATGGTCAGGCCTTTAGAAAACTTTAGTGTGTTTGATAGGGCTGCCCTTGATAGTAGAAACCAAGCATTGTTTCTCTTCAAAAAGGAAGAGAAGAAAATCAGCCACTGCACTCATAGAGAGACAGCTAATTTTAATGTGTTTCCTACTGCACCAACCACAAAAGATTTTCCACTTTGCATCATAGACCCTGGATGTGGAACGCCTCCTGGCCTTAACGATGCACTCATCAACTTTGCTTTAAAACTTGTCCTGGTGGATTGATCACTTGAGATGAGACAAGCAAGAAGGTGGAGAATCTGTGGAATGTTGTGTAGGAGGGAGCCCCAATGATGACACAGAAGGTCCCTCCTCTGAGGTGATGTCCTGGGCTGGTCTATCAACAGGTTGAGACGATCGTTGAACCACAATCGTTCGGGTCACAAAAGGGCTTTCAAGATGAGTTGAGCAATGGAGGTCCTGACTTTTTGGAGCACTTGCATCCACTACCCAGGCTCTCTGATCTGGAACTGGGGAAATGTAAAAGGGGAGCTTGTTGTTCAGTTTTGTCACAAACAAGTCCACTAAGGCCCCCCCCCCCCCCACACACACACACAGTCTTAACAGAGAGTCCACTACGGATTGGTGCAGTGTCCACCCTGTGTTACCTTACCTTTCCTGGGCAGACTGTCTGCCAGAATATTCTTCCTGCTGGGGATGTGACGAACTCAGATAGTAATTCCCTCAGAGGTTACCTAGTGCAGGAGGTTCCAAACCTCCACACAAAGAGTAGGGGCATGTGTGCCACCTTGTCACCTGAGATATGCTACAACCGACGTGTTGTGTCGTTGGAGACCAAACACTATGACTTTGTATTGTTTCAATGCACCCTTGTACGCTAGACATTCTGCTCTCATTTCGAGATTGTTTATGTGGTGGATAGATTTTTCTAGGGGCCACCTACCCTGAAAAACGATTCCTTCTGGCTCCAAGTGAATGCCTCACCCAGAATCTGACATGTCCGTAAATAGATAGGAGTCAGGTTTGGAAGCATGCGTGGGGACTCCAGTGTTTGAAACTTGTCCCAATTTTCCCACCAACTCAAGTAATGGTGAAAGTCTGGTCCTACAGAAATCTGAGCTGTTAGAGGGTCTTTGTGCGGTTTCCAGCTCCAAGAGGAGAAACCGGAGAGGGTGCAAGTGAAGTCGAAAAGGAGAGCGCTAAGTTGGAAGACCTCCCCGTCCAAGCAGAACCGTAGGTATTTCATGCAAGGACAAAACATAGGGATGTGAAGATATGCATCCTGGAGGTCAATGGAAACCACTCAGTTGCCAGGTCTTATGGCAAGTATGACTGAGGCTGTGGTTTCCATCTTGAAAGGTTTCTTTTGTAGAAACTTGTTTAAGGTGGCAAGGTCTATGATTAGCCAAAGCTTTCCTCCTGTTTTGGAAACCAGGAAGATCTAAGAGTAGGAGGCCAGAGACTAGTCATTTAATACCCTCTCTACTGTGCCCTTCCATAGAAGGGAGTGCACCTCTTCCTTGGAAGTATCTAGAGCTGTATCCCTGCAGAGGTGGAGCAGCTGAGAGTGTCATGGACATTGATAGTGCATGCCAAGATGTTTTGGTGACCGCTTTCAGCAAGCCCTGAAGCACAGCTGGGGACAGCAATTCCTCCTTCAGCAGGCTGAAGGAACTGCTGAAAAAAAAGTTGGAATGATAGGCTATGGTAACCAGTACTCAAAGCCTCCAGTGTCTTCACTGGGAGGTGAGTCCAGGTCCCTGAATAAATGCCCACTTGTGATGCCCCTGTGTCCAAGGCAGGAGATTCATACCTGCCAACTCCTAGAGAGGTATGAATGTAATCTAAGCATCAAAAAAGCACGATTTGAGCATAAAAAAAGTGTACTCTACATATAACAATTCATAATTACCATAAACTGTATGGAAAAGGTACATTTTGTTTTGCTACTAACCTGAATCTGCAGCTGGTTAAAGTTCTTGTCACAAATGGGCAAAATTTATATGGATTAGTACCAGAATAAAAACACAAAGCATACTGGCAAATTATATAAATATATATATATTTATATATATATAACACTTTAACTACCGTAATGACATTAAGTCTTAGGACACCCTTAATTATTTTCAAAAGTTATTTTTTTATGACCTATAAAAGTTGGGACACGAAGTATAGCAATTTTTTCATGTACTATAAGTCTTGGGACACCTAAAACATTTTTTTTCTTCTACTGATCGATTGGCGTATTTGATTGATCGTAACCTCATGTAAAATAAACATGACTTCGTGGTTGTTAAGGGACTCTTATTATGAATTATTACATGGTACTGTTATAAATTATTATAATTTGTCTAAGGAGTCAATAAATACACCGCTCCCTCGATAACTCGCGCCCGGATAACTCGCGAACCAGCTTATAACACGGGTCAGACGTGGATCCCATTTTTTAAAAACTAGAAAATAAAAAAAATAAAAATAAAAAGACAAAAAAAGGACCCTATTTGTTGAAGGTGACAAAAATCGCGATCAAAATTTGTAAATAAAACCTTGATATATCGCTCGTTTTATCGTCAAAACCAGTGGTTAGTACCCGGAAATTTGAATCAACATCATGAAATTTTCAACTTTTAATAAGAAGTCATATATTTTTTTCAATTTTCTTTCCAAACAACATTCTCAGTACACTATAAATAACAATATTCGACGAAATTTCGATCAATGAAAACGTCACTAAAACCTACTCGTGGCAACACTTTAAAAATAAATACAAATTAAATAAGTTTTGTCAAGTGAAATACGTGTTTTAGTTCTATCTTTTAATTCGGTTTCAGTGTAATCATCATAAATGCAATATGCCCTCTTGTATTCAAACGTGAAAAATATAGTTCAACCGACCTTGCTATCGCCGCAAGCGTTTCCGTGAGAATCTAATTAAGTGCCGACCGTTTTTTTTTTTTTTAAATCTCCGACTTGCGGAAGTATTTGTTGTGTTGTTACACTCAATTAATAGCAGACCCGCTTTGTATTATCACGTTAATTACGTCTTTTGTATCAAATCAAACCAAGGGGGTGGAATAACAGAAAAATTAAAAGGCGTGCAAATCCTGCTTGCGTAAGAGCTTGCGGTCACGGCCGTGTCAGGTCAACTCATTTCAATTGATCAGTCGAACACTGTTCTAAATATTATTATATCAGTAATATAATTATTCTACCTTAAATTAGCCTACTCATTCACAAATGTGATCAAAGATAGTAAGGCAACCAAGCCAAATGAGTACTTGGTGAATAAAAAGCTTTGTTTTACAGATACGGTTCATTATGGAGAAGCGAGTTCCAGAGTTTGTATTGAACATACAATTTCTAACTTGCTACTCAGGGATTTCCTCAAGGATGAGAAAATGTTTCACTGTTACTTGATATGAAATCACGGCATCCATATTTTGTTAATAGAACAATAAATAAATCGAGTTTCGACGTTGACGGTTGTTTCACGAAATAAATGTCCCTAGTTTTTGAAAAAAGGAATCTTGTTTAGTTGTGAATCGACAACAACAAAAAGCATTGACGTAATACACAATGTATTCGCGTACACGTGTTGTTGAAACCACTTGGACTAATGTTGTTAACGATCTTTCAGAGGTTCGTTATCTTGAAAATAATGGTAATTTATACAGAAAAGCAAACAACTACATTAGAAAAAGCTCTTTATTGATAATTATTCCCAATGTAATTATAAAACGAGTATTCAGCCATTTAACAGCCCCGTTACCCACCCCCACTGCGGTTTTATCGATGTCCAGCGGGGATGGCATCCCCTTCTTAATTTTTTTGTGGTCCCTCGGTAACTCGCGCCCTCGCTTATAGTGCGGTCTATGTTTTTGGACCCCGTTGTGCGCGAGTTATCGAGGGAGAGGTGTATATTGAATTTTTCTGTTTTCTTATTATTTCTACCAAATTAAAATATGTATAATTTAATCAGACGATGACATGAATTGAGCATTAGTGGTATGTTATACCCATTCAACAATAATTTCTCCCTTTTGTGCTCTAGTTTACTATTGTCAGTTTATGCATTATTGAATTAAAATTGTTGAAAGTCACCTGTAATTATTGGGGGTTTTTTTCGCTGAAAATGGAAATATCTAATTCATTAAAATATGATACCAGTATGAGAACAAGGAAAATAGTGTTTATTTCAACTCTCGCATTTATTGTGTGCATGTTTACATCATGGCGTCACCACGTGTACATTGAAGATTTTACATGTGATGAATGAAGTACATACATTGGATTCGAATCATAGGCACCACTGCACTAAACTTAAATAATATCTCTAAAATACGATAAAGATGTTTAAGAAATAATGCTTTTAAAAAAAAAACTCCGTGGTAGTTTGCTTTGATGTAAGCGACCTTAAATAAGTTCCTGTTCACTCAGTTACGTAAATTGTGCTAATATTGCTCAGTAGAAGCCAATCACACATGAAAGTACCGACATTGCCGCTGGACAAAATTCCTCTCTACCCAACCCAATTTCAGGGTTTTAATAATTAACTGGCCTAGATTGCTGTCGGAAAACAAAAGACAAATCTGCCAATTATAAACAAAGGAGACGCCAAAAAACCAGCTTGCCAAAATCAAAAGTGCAATGAATAATGTGTAGAAATTTACGATTTTGTGAAGCCGAAACACAAAACTAAAATGGATCAACGATGCTCTTAATCAATCTATATTCAGAATTTTAACATATGTTACAATCATTCTTTCATGAATATATGACAGTTATTTGAATTTATGCTGGTTATGTGCTTTATATAATTAAACATGCGTGCCTTTTCATATAGATTACATCACTTTGTAGGATACCACTGAAAAACAGTAACTGTTGAGTGCATGAATCCAAATAAATGAAACAGCAATGAACATGTAGCTGAAATGTAATCTGGAAGAATGCGATTTGGTAAAAATGATGAATAAAGCAAAATCTGCATCGAATATTTTTGGGAATAAACAAGGATATAAGTGACACCAAGTACGATTTGCACTGTGTAAGTACTGTACACTATAGTACAGGTCTTCCGTTATATGTAAGCGGCCTGTGAATTATTAAGTCTTTATTTACCTTTATTTTAAATCATGTTGGAGAAATCAGAAAATATGCACATGCATATTATAACATAAAACAATCATAGTAGTTTATAACAGTTTATTGACGTGGTAATTGAACGAGCTGGTCACTGCTGTGTGACATCTGGTGATGTTACCAATTTTGTCTTCACATTTTTTTTTTGTGTCTACAAGTTTTGGGACACCGAAAATTTTATATATTTTACATGCATAAAAGTCTTGGGACACAAAAAAAAAATATTTTTTTGTGTGACTCAAGACTTAATGTCATTACGGTAGTCTACATGTCCAACTTTCAGTGAGTGATTGTCAAGTCAACCCCACAAATTCTGAAATGAGCATAATGATGTTCTCAACCCAGTGCTGTCTTACATCACTCATATTTTTTTTTAAAAAATTGTAAAGCAATAATAGGTCTGGTTGGAAGGTAGCCCCAGAGAATCTGTTCAAACTGGAGAGAATTTTTATGTCTTCTGAGCCTGAGGGTTTGGGACACAAATTCCGGTGGACAAGATGATAAACCTTGTTTACCGCCTTGTCAAATGACCAGAACTCTTCTTCCTCCTCCTCCTCCTGCATGAATGGGTGTAGGAAAGGGGCAGGGGACGGCATGAGAGAAGGAGGTGCCACCTCAGCCTGCTCTGTGTCACACTCCTACGAGTCCACCAGGTCTGACAGGATGACTTCATCTTGCTCCACTGCACGGAGTCAGGACTTTGTTACCCCCTGTCTCTCTATGAAGGAGACCTGTCTCTTTGGTGTGAAGGACACCTGGGGGTAGAGGAAGCCTCATCCTGAGACTCCTCCTGTGGAGCAAGGGAACTGTCCATAGTAGCAGACTCAACAGGAGGATGGAGATATCTCTCATCTTTCTTGGGGTGCTTAGAGGAAGTAGGCCTGCCTCTCTCCTTCCTCTTTGACTCCACATCGCAAGAGAGTGACAACGGGCTTCAACTGGTAACATCAACCCTGTCTTTATGCCAGGGCCCTAAGTCCATAGTGGTATGAAAGGGAAGGATAAGTCACTTCCCTGAAAGGGATGACCCCACGGATTCAGAGGGATATGAGAAGAGGGGAGATGCCAATCCAATCGTCTTCCCTTTGTTAGGTGTCTGTATGCTGACTCCCAATCCCCAACAGGGTTTACCAGTAGCTTGACGGGGGTGTGGTGGGGTGCGTGGGGGGGGTGTGTGAGTTCTACCTGATCCTTGTCACCATACCGATGGGGTTTCTGTGACTGGTCATGCAACTCTGATCTGTAGGAGGATCCCTCTTCAGACACAATCGAGTGCAATCATAGCTCTCCCCTACCAGGTATGCTCGATCTGCCATTCGGCTCAGTGCTACCTGCTCTGTGATGGTGCTCCTTCTCAATCAAAGGGCTGGGGGAGAGGGCACATCTCACTCTCCTCCCTCTAGGTTTTGAAAGGGCGCTGATACTCCCTCACTGCCCAATGGGCTTGGAGATGGCACTGCACCCCCTTCCCCATGGGGAGTCCCTCAATCTCCACCCTGGTCATCCCTTTCTTGGGACAGCCTGGAACCCCACGGGTGCTCGGGCCTTATTCCATACAAGTTGGACTAGATTTTCCCTTCCAAGTCCCAAGGGACCCAGAAAGGGAGACTTAGTATTAAGATGTGGAGGAGGAAGGCCCTTTCCTCTTCTCCTTATATGTACGACGTCTCTCTGCGAGGTCCAACACCTCATCAGGCCAGAGACAGCAGAGCAGACATCCGTTTGTCCATCTGCAACCTGTGCAAGAATGGCAGGTGGTGTGGGAATCCCATGGGGCCTTCTTATGCTTGCATTTTCCCATGCTTTGTTGAAAACAAAGAATTAACAATACAATGAATATGAAAAGTGTGAGTACTTATGATGTCACACAATGTATTGTATGTATATAAATAATGATGAGTGGTGTTAGACCTGTAACTACACCACCCTAAGATTACAATACTAATGAAAAGCGTTGAGTACTTACAATGTCACATAATGTATTGCATGTGTACAAATCATGATGAGCGATGTGAGACCTGTAACTACACCACCTTAAAATTACAGTACTAAACCCGAGTATGGACAGACAACTCTGCCAATGAAGGATTTATAAAGAGATGAAGGAGTGGTGTGCAACCTTGGAGACACACCAATCTAGTATACTCTTAAATGAATCTAGTACTGCTCTTTACTGAATGGAAAAAAACGCACAAAAGGAATTATCCGAAAGTGTAAGACAAACCAGAGAGAGTGCAAGTAGACTCTCTTTCATGTAAAAATTGACAGTAGTGCTAATCCCTGTTGGGAAATATTAATGACACAGCAACACTAAATATAAAACCAGAAAGAAAAACAACTAAATAGAAAGGACAAGGATAAGTCTGTCTCTGAATAACAAGCCATGGAATACCGACTAGTAACTTATTACAGTGGGCCCCCTCTTATAAGGCCACCCCTTTTGCAGCAGGAATGTGGTTTTATAAGAGTAATGGCCCTTCTACATGAGGATCACCCATGTGGGTAACAACTACATATAACATATGGAAGGCATAACTAATTTTTAAATATTTCATTTTCATTTAAAAATCACAGGAATGTTGTGCAATCAATGTGAAAAAACTTAAAGCAATGTTATTTAAAATAATTATGAATAATCATCAATCGTAGTGAAAAACCACCTTGTCAATTAAATCAGGGTATAAACATCCGGCTCTAACTACCACTGTTGATTTCGTTTTCCCAATGCAGTAAAATGGGCCCCCATCCAAGCATACTTTAGATGTGATGGATGGGGGGTATTATTGGAGTAAGCCGGAGGCTGAGCATGTATAAATTAGCATTTTCACCTATCTGCTTGCTTGAGAGGCGCTTTTTAAAGAGAAACAAAATCAAGTGACATAGTCATATAAAACCAGCTCTTTTTCCCTCCACATCATATTTTAACCATGTTTTTGTTGGCTATAACACCTCATAATAGGGTGGGAACATATCACTGGGAGGGTTTATACATGCTCAGCCTCCGGCTTACTCCAATAATGCCCCCCATCCATCACATCTAAAGTATGCTTGGATGGGGGCCCATTATTGGAGTAAGCCGGAGGCTGAGCATGTATAAACTAGCATGTTTAAAGAAAGACAACAAAACAGTCAAATTCAACAGTTTCATTTCATTTTTAGAACTGCTTTTACAAAAGTCTTATTTGAATTTATATCACGTAAGTAGAATTTTTGAAAATTCTTGGTCGAGGACCAATCCACTGTTCTAAGAATTTCCTGATGGGAACAACCTCCCCTATAGGCTGCGGATGTTGAAGCTGAACGATATGAATGAGCTTTAAAATACTGGACATCAATGCCTGAAAGTTGTAGCACCGATTTCAACCACCTTGCTAATGTGCTACTTGTAATTGCTTTAAAAGTATGAAAAGACAAAATTAACTGATCACACTTCCTAAGAACACGAGTTCTATCAAGGTAATGTAAAACTGTGTGCATAGGACATACCCTTTCCTCAGGAAAATGAGGGATTTTTAAACAAAAACTCTTCCCTTGTCTGGAAGTTTTAAGTAGAGTAGAGAAATAAAACTGAATATCCTTGTTTGATATACACATATGAATATTCATGGCAATAATTGTTTGTGCCCTTGCTGCTGTGGAAAGTGCTAGAAGAGCCACAGTTTTAATTGACAGCAACTTAAAATCTACATCCTGCAGGGGAAACAACTTACTTAAATATTTGAACTCTTGTCCAACATCCCAAGTGAATGCATACTTTGCTTGAGGTGGATTCATAATGAAAATACCTCTCATAAATCTTGTAATTAAAATTGGCTTATAACACCAGTTCTGACCGAGTAATTGTAGAGTTTGTAACAGCATGGACTTGTGCATGTTTATGACACTATATGATTTACCAAGGGATACAAGATAACTCAAGTATGCCACATCTTCAGATGCATTATAGGGATTGTTTTTCCCCGACAGAACACCAAATGTTCCACTTCCTCCATGCAAGGTTATACTGCTTTTGTGTGCCTTTTCCCCAGGAATTGCAGATGAGTTCAATAGCTTTCTCTGGAAGTCTTCTACTCTGGAGGTTTGCCCTGATACAACCACACCTATGAACTTCAACTTTTCCTTTAGAGGATGAATCTGAGAGTATAAGCAGGTCCTTGTGTCGAGGCAGCCTGGCAGGAATATCAACAATACAAGCCATAAGTAAAGAAAACCAAGGCTGAGATGGCCAATATGGAATTATCATAAGTGCTTTGTCAACTTTGTCACTTGTGATCTTATTCATAATTTTTCCTATTAAGCGGAAAGGTGGAAAAATATAAGGTCGAAATTCATGCCAGGAAAAGGAAAAAGCATCAAACTTAAATGCTCCTGGTTCTGGATTCCATGAAACAAATTTATCAATTCGAAAATTTAACCTGGAAGCAAATAAATCAATGACTGGTTGAAAAAAGTGAGTGCAAAGCCTACTAAAAATGTCTCTTTTTAACATCAACTCAGTAGAGTCTGAAAAATTTCTAGAATAGAAATTGGCAGAAGTATTATCAACTCCTGGTAAGTAGATGGCTGAAATGTAAATGTCGCTTTTGAGGCACCATTCCCAAATAGATTTTGAAAGAACGTCCATTTCTTTAGATTGCATTCCACCCATATTATGAATGTATGACAATGCACATGTACTGTCTGTTTGAATACGAACATGTTTATTCATAACTAGGCTACAAAATGATCTCATGGCATGGAAGATAGCAAGAAATTCTAAATAATTGATGTGATAATTGGATTCTTCAACTGACCAATGGTCATCAACAGACTGATTGGATTCCGTGTGGATGCATCTGTCTGGAAAAAAAAATCAACTGGTTTGGATCTGATATTTTTATGTTTTCAGACCACCATTTTAGCTCGGCCTTGCTATTATCCGACAGGATTATATGTGCATCATAGTTTTGGCAATATTTAAGATCGAGAACTTTGTCTCTTTCCAAATAGTGATAATGTATTGGCCCTTCTAAAACTGCTTGAAAAGCATTAACAAGTAAACCAATAAATGATGCCAACTCTCTTATGTAAATGAATGTCTTGACCAACAACTGATTGGCGGTATTTACAATTTTCTGGACTTTAACCTCTGTAAGGAAGACTTTAAACTGTACTGAATCAATAAGAAATCCAAAAAAGATAATTTTCTGAGATGGAATAAGGTGAGATTTCTCATAATTAATAGTAAACCCTAGAGATACTATCTTTTCCAGCATTAAATTTGTATTTTGAAGACATAAAGTGGGGGATGTGTTCATGTTAATGGAGTCATCAATGTAGCATGAGCAACGAATACCTAGTTTTCTGAAGCAGAAATACAGTGGTTTCAAAATTTTTGTGAAGACCCTCAGTGCACTGGAAATCCCAAAGGGTAAACAAACAAATTTATAAAGTATTCCATTCCACTGAAATTTTAGATATCTTTGAAAATGTGTATGTATTGCAACACTGAAATATGCATCTTTTAGATCAATAGATGTGAAAAAATCATTTTCCTGTATTAGTTCCAAAACATAAGAAAAAGTTTCCTGTTTAAAATGTTTGTATGTGATAAATTCATTCAAAGCCTTCAGATTTATGACTGGTCTGAATTTCCCATCAGGTCTAGGTACAATGAACAAATTTGAAATAAACTCTCCCTTTTCATGAAAAGAAGGTATAATAGCTCTTTTCCTTAACATTTCATCTATTTCATTTTGTACCAGAGTCTTTTGTTCATCAGAAAAGTTGATGTCATGAGGTAATCTGTTGTGATATGGAATTTTGTCAAATTCAATCTTATAACCATCCACTGTTTGTAAAATCCACTTATCAGATGTCAACAACTTCCATGCTCCAAGACATTTACTTATTTTTGCTACCCTTTACCTGTCAGTTATGTTGAATATCTCCCTGTTGAGACATGTGCATCTTTCCCCTGCCTCGATTTGCATTCATGTGGCCATATTGTCTAGGGTTATTATATGGTTGGTATCTGTTGAATCCTCTCCCCCTATATGGTCTGGTGAGGCACCCTCTAGAGTAGCCCCTACCTCTAGCATTGAAATTAAAAGCATAATCATCTCGTCCAAGTCGAAGTCCAGTTTTGCATTTCTTTATTTCTTGGGCAACATCATCACCAAAGAGAAGAGAGGAGATGGTGGTGTTCAGATTACACAGACTGGAATACTTCTTTTTCAAGTGGGGCCTTAACATATATCGTCTGCATAGAGAAATGTTATACTGAACTTAGCCCATTAAAGTAATTGCATTTGAAATGCAGTCTTTAACTCAGGAGTAATGGACATTTGTGCCTTTACAAGAGCAGCAAGTTTAACTACGGGCGGAATGGTGGCTGCGAACAAAAGCCGTGTGTCTCGAAAATTCTTGTCAGCAGACTGTACCCTTTTGTTCAATTCTCCCCAGATCTCTGGGTTAATTTTGGGGCATCCCATTTTGTTGCAATTTTGAGGAATTTTGTATTTGTCCACAATCTGATCAGTTATACACTGTGATGTTGTAGCAGCGTTAATCAGCTGTGCCAGAGACTCTGAAATTATTTCCCCTAATTTGGGAACTTTAAGTTTAGGCAATTCCCATGCCTCATCTATTAAATTTTGATCATTCTCATGTATAGAAGAAGCAACTACATTTTCATCATACCCTGTATCAAAGAGGGCTTCATTCAGATTTCCTGCCATGGATACATTTGAAATAACTCCCAGTGGAGTTTGAGATTTTGGCAGCGAGTTCTCAGGGACAACAATTAACACATTGTGTTCCCTGTCCCAAATATCATTATCTGTGACAGCAGTATTATCACAAGTGTCTTCATGGTTAGGGTTAATACCCAATAATTCACGCAAAACTGTGATATTTTCTGGTGTCACCTTTTTCAAGTCGACTAAATTCTGCCCTGTCGACCTTTTTTCGGTCGCTATCCCCACCTTGCTAATGGACAGTCCGTCCACAACATTCTTGGAAGAATTATCTCCCTTAAAGCATGTTTTTGCCGGTTTGACAACAACGGACTTCATCTTAGATATGTGTATTGCCTTTTTTGGCATTAGTTTTTTCCCTTTCCCAATTTTGGCAGTTTTATTTCCTTTACTTTTCGAACATATTTCCACATTTGCTCCAATATCATTAATATCAAACCCCAAAAAGTCTGACATCTCGAAGTCAGACGGGGTAAGTGACAGGACATCGTCCATGTCGGCAGCCATAAACTAGTGCTAAATTTGCAAAGTTTGGGGAATTTGACCTGAACAGCGTTCGAGGTCAGCTGCTTAAATAATATATCCAAAGGATATATGTATATAAGAGCAGATATTAATTTTAATTTTTAAATACACTCGATAAAATACCGACCACGCGGCTGTTTCAATGTCAGTGTATATATACTTACTACCTCTCGTCTAGCACAAGTGAAAAGATGATGTGGAGGGATAAACAGCTGGTTATATATGACTATGTCATGTGATTTCGTTTCTCTTTAAAAAGCGCCTCTCAAGCAAGCGCCAAGGTGAAAATGCTAATTTATACATGTGAAGCCAAAGGCTTACGAAAAATAATGTATATTGATGATGTTTATTTAAATCTTTCTGACATCAAATTTCTCAGCAGTGATCAAAGGACTCTCCCTCTTTTTGTCTGATGACATTTTGCACCTTTAGCAACAGTTTATTAGTTCATTAACAATTTGTACTTATTACATGACATGCTCTGTGTTTACCTAGGAAGTGAGCTTGTCACATGTGTTACAACTAGGGGTTATGTAACAAAAGAAAAGACTCAAACAAGCTTTCAAGATTTAAGAATACAAATCTTTAATTTCCTAAAATATTAAAATATTTCAACAAACAATTAAAGTGAAAGAATTAAAAATAACTTACAGTATAGAATATCCTTAAAAGTCCTAAATTGTTTTAAAGTTCACTGTTCCAGAAGTTAATCCAACTATTCCGAATGTAGTATTCCGAATGAAATAGCCTTTACTGTGCTAATATGTTGATAAGATTAAGTTATATCCAAATAATCCTTGTGAATCTGGAATCTCACAAGTTTTTAGAAATGTTTCCGATAATTCCACGGAGCTGTATAATAATTCAGATTAAAGACAGTACTGAATCCTAAATGTACTGTATTAATAATAAATAAATCTCCAAATAAGAATATACCACACACAAACTGAACCAATTTCGTTATATCCTGTCTATTCAAAATGTAACTATGAAGAATGTGGAATACCTGCTATAATTCCTATATATTTAGCCTTAATGCGCAGAATCGAAACAAAAACCCATACTACGTCTGCAATAAACAACTGGGTGTTTCGAAATAATTTCCTTCTAGTAAACACAATTCATTCTTCGGATGTGACCTTAAACTATAATTCCTTGTCAACATAATGTTTACTCCTAAAAGTACGAGAACTAGGTCGAAAGTACATGTTGTAATCTACGAGAAGTTACAACAGTTAATATACTATTTTTACTTTCTGGTGACCAGATGTCATGCTGAGCTGATAATAATAGCCAGTAATTATCAAAGGGACAATACTCAACATCGAAGGAAAACGCAGCAGTAAGGATAATTCGATTACTGACCTCTCTGTATGGATTAAAGTTACTTTATTGGCATGTTGGAACAAATGTCAATGCATTGAATTTAGAAATCAACAAATATTCATGAGATTTCTATTTGCAAACCCCATTATTAGGCCAATTGCTAGGGGTAAATTTGAGTTTTTGCACTGATATGCTGGGAACTGGTGGCATTAGAGGGATGGCCATTTGCGAAGGGTACTTTTGAACACACACTTGGATTCTTACCATATAAAGTGGGTGGCTTCTGGTCAGGGGGACTGTTCAAGAGGGAGACCACTGTAATGGTATTCAAATTCTAATACATGCACACATGATCTTCAAATATAAATGGGACTGTGTTATGAAAGATGTATTTCTTTATTGCTATATAAAATTATTCTGGGATGAAATTAATGGAATATTTTAACAAGAACTATGAATAAAGAATAAAATGCATGTACAGTAATTGTGGGTATTTTTCGACCTTAAAAGCTTGTCATCTTACTCAAACCTGTTATGAGAGACCGCCTGTCTTGAGAAATTGCTTTTGTTGGCAGAAAGGGTAGTCTCTCAAGACACGTTTTACTGTACTAGTGGGTATAAAATTCTCATATGTCTTTGATGGAAACTCTAAAATAATTTGACACAGTGGTTCTCTCCTGTAAAAACTGTACTTTCTGGCGCTGTTACATATATACAAATCCTGACTCTGGACCCTCAAGAAAGGCACTTCCATGGGAATAGATCATCTTTATCTTACTAACACCTCTTTTTTACAAACAATCTGAATAGGTCAAAATTTTTCCCTTATGGTGTCTGCTGATTCAGTTCCAAGAGTAAATGTGAATTTATAATGCATACTGATACATTCTGAACATCAGCAAGTCATTACAAACATTTGCTTTTAATGTAATTAAAGTAATAAAATTAAAAATATATACCGTAATCACTGTAAGTCTTGGGACACGAAAAAATAATTATTTTTTTCCGTGGCCCAAGACTTATACACACTTAAAAAATATAGCATTTTCACTGTCCCAACAATTATAGACACAAAAAATGTCTGACGAAATTGGCAAAATTGGCAAGATCGCCACGTCAATAAACTGTTATAAACTACTATGATTGTTTTTATGTTATTATTTTGCATGTATATATTTTCCGATTTCTCCAACATGAAATAAAATAAAGGCAAATAAAGACTTCACAATTCACGGGTCGTTTCGGGTTTACCTTGAGACCTGTTTTATAGTGTACAGTACTTACACAGTGCAAATCGTATGCAGACTTTGCTTTATTCATAGTTTTTACCAAATCGCTTTCTTCAAGATCACAAATTGCTATTTTATATGGTATGATCCACACGCTAAAGAGTTACAGTTTGTCAGTGATATAAGCGATTTTACATAGTGATGTAATCTATATAAAAAGATACACACGTTTAATTATATAAGGTAAACCAGCATTTATTCACATAACTATTATATATACATTAAACAATGATCATAATATAGGTTAGAATTATCATGTACTGTATTAGTAGCCATCACTGGTGTAGTTCTTCGATGTGTGATTTATCTTTTACTCAAGAATTTTAGTACGATTACCGTAGCTGAGTATACAGGTACTTAAGGCCGCTTACATCAAAGCAAACTCCCGCCGAGTTTAAACGGTATTACAGTTATTTTCAAAGCATTATTTCTAAACTTCTTTATCGTATTTTAGAGATATTATAGAAGTTTAGTGCAGTGGTGCCTATGATTCGAAACCAAGGGATGTACTTCAAACGGCGCAAGTTAAAATCTTCAATGTACATGTGGTGACGCCATGATGTATAAACAAGCTCACTAAATGCGAGCGTTGAATCAAACGCTATTTTCGTTGTTGTCATACTGGTACCACATTTTAATGAGTTAGGTATTTACATTTTCAAGGCAAAACAAACTAATTACTGATGACTTTCAACTATTTTAATGCAATAATGCATAAACTGACAATAATTCATAATGATAGTCCCTTTAACAACAACGAAGTCTTTTTTTTTTTTTTAAATGTCGTTGAGTTCGATAAAATACATCGATCGATTAGTAGGAAAAATAAAATCTCTAAGGTGTCCCAAGACTTATAGTACATGAAAAAATTGCTATAATTTCGTGTCCCAACTTTTATAGGTCATAAAAAAATTACTTTTGAAAATAATTAAGGGTGTCTTAAGACTTACGGTGTCCCAAGACTTACAGTGATTACGGTAGCAGGAATTTGAGAAAACAAGTTGGATAGAATTACAAAAAAGCATACTGTGTACCATGTGCAACCAACTGTGGAGAGCATCTGCTGTAGCAAAATGGAACTGCCTACAGGACAGGGTCTATGCTCTAGCAAAATGGAACTGCCTACAGGACAGGGTCTATGCTGTTTGCATATTGGTATGGGTTACATATGAATAAATATGGTAGTATACTTGACTCTATCACTACATTGGTAGCAAGAGACTCTTTTCAAGTCTGTAAAGGACCAGGTTTACCAGGTCTATACCACAACTGAAAATGTAGAAAGGGAAATTACCCCTCCCTCCACCACCTTCCATTTGAAAAAAAAAAGGAATGTATTTTCTGAATATAGGAGGGATTGAATAAAGAAAAAATGTCGAGCTTGAAAATATGATGAGCAATTTTGTGTAATCTCGCATGCTGTTGATTTTTTGGCACGATAGTTTAGAAATTAGCATAAATCCTGCAATCACACATTCTAGAATAGACCCTATCCATTTTTGACTAAAATCTGCCCTATGTCAGATTTTAAGGATATTTTTCAAAAAGTATCTACTATATCAGTGCTTTATAGAACAGGTTTCTTTTCGACATGGGTATTAGTCTTTACTGTGTTATAATGCAAAATGATAATGACATTTACAGCAGAAAACCGCAAATGACGGGGGTTAATGTTCCATGTAGTAGTAATGTGTTTTTGTGTGCACTACAGTGTATACATAGACATGTAAGAGGATGAAGTTCATATTCCTATTTCTCTAAGTATCTATGTGTATTTCCAAACTGTTATGTGTGCATATTAGTTACATTCCAAAAATGTTTGTTCAGTATGACAAAGATTTTTCTATTTGTTATGAGGCTTTAAGCATCAAATGCAGGTAATTCTCAATTACATTGATATTAATGATTTTCTTGATGAAAGTATTGTAGCTGTTTAGATAGATGAGGTCACTTACTAACCAGCCTAGCTGGTCTGAACCTTTTACTATAGTGGTATGTGCGCCTGACTGTGAGACAGACAAACCGGGTTCAATTTCCGACTGTGACAGTTTAATTTTGTCTCCTTCCTGTTTCATTTGGGGGCTTGCCCGACTCTCAGTACCTGTTGGCCCAGTTGAGAATGGATTTAGACCGGTCTGATATGAACAGAGGTGACATTGTTTCGAAGGTGAATGTCAAAGTAATGGGGAGGAGTGAAGTGGTCTTGGTATACTAACCAGCCTAGCTGGTCCAGACCTTTTAGTATCATCGTGTGTGCCCCCAACTGCAAGACAGACAAACTAGGTTCAGTTCACAATTATGACATTTAGACTTTGCATCCCCTTCAAGTTACATTTATTAGCTCAGCAAAAGTAGGTTTTGACCGCTCTGAGAGATGAATCGGGGTTACATTCGAAGACAAGTGTCAAGCTAAGTGCATGGAGGAATATAGTGGTCTATATATAGAAGGCTGCTTATTAACCAGCCTAGCTGGTCCTGACTATTTAGTTTAGTGATTTGTGCACCTGACTGTGATACAAATGGTGACGGGAAGGGAGAGTAAGTGTAACAGTTGTGATCTGGAATCAAACCCGGTTTTTCTGTTCCTAGAGTGTAATAGTCTACATATACGAGGCCATTTACCAATCAGCTTTGCTAGTCTGGACCTTTTAGTCTAGTGGTATGTGCACCCAACTGCGAGACAGACAAATCTGGTTCAATTAACGACCTTGACAGTTTGACTTTGTTGCCCATCCCATAACATTTGATATACATAAACCGCTACCGTATTCAACTGATTCCAAAAATTTATCAGTAATGTATTGTACTACATTTTCTAAAGCATTGCTATTATTACATTAGTTAAGATATAGCTATTACTAGTATAAAACAAGGGGTCTCGATGAATTCTGTCTCGCTGTTTTGGAGTTCTAGGCCTCCCAAGAAACTTTACCACTGAAATGACACTGCTGCCACTGCCACTGCCTCCGACATCTGTATTGCAATGTCTCGATTTTTATATATATAAAGAAACTAAAAAAACAAGCTATCAATGGTAGTGAGTTGCCCTTCTTCTCCAGTTTGAATGTGGCTTTTGCTAAGAAAACATTCTCCTTATTGTGACCTGACTGGATGTATTATAAGGCATTGAAAACTACATGAAAGTGGTCAACATGTGAATCTTGACACTGAAATAACCACCCATCAATGGCAACTGGCTATAAAAGTAGGCTGACAAATCACCAGAACTGAGATAACCCTTCCTATTCATTAGCATAGTAATTCTATAAAACCCTCTAACTGAGGTTTTTCAGTTTATGATATTTTTTAAAACAAGAGACAAAGACTTGTGTAGACTTCAAACACTATTCCCACCATGTAAGTGTATCAGATGTGCATTAGTTTTTCGTATTTGCTTTTCTGTTTTCCCAAATGTATTGTTATCATGACTTGAAACACTGAACATTTTAAATGGAATAGTGACTAAAATGTTAGTTTGTTATATCTTCTTGGGTTAATATAACTAGCTTAAAGATTAAATGTCTGTGGATGCCTGTATACACTGTCATCTAACAAAAAATGGATATTTAATGCAGGTCTGGTATGTATTATTGACAACTACCCGTTAGTTTCATCTGTAAGTACAGTTCACAATGCATTCTTGCATATGGATTTTTGCAGACTGTTCCAATTATTGTAAAATTTTGGGAACTTTTGTATTTTTGCATTCTTTATCCATATACTTTAGATTATAGTGCTTCAATATAGAATGAAAACAATCAAACCGGGATATATTATTTATTTATTTAACAGGATGGATTTTTTTACACAAATCAAAGAAAATTACCCTCAAAAGTTTGATTTAACATTCGAAAATCACTGCTAGCGTAGCACATTAATGAAAAATGTTCCAAAATATGTAATTTATTAATATTGCTTAACCTTATAAAGGTCCAATATTCATACTTGTTTAATCTTTTTCAATTTAGTTTTAGAAACTTTTCCTATTTTTGTGATTCTAAGATCTTTTTTGGAACATCAGTGAAGAACAATTATCTCTATTTGAATACAAAGTGCATTTATGAATCAATTTTGTTTTTTCACATCATGTCAATATTAGCCTCTCAACTACCTTCTTACAAAATATTAGAGTGAGCAATGCATGCACTGTTAAATATCATCCATAATGGGTATATTTCTTGCTAAAATTGCATTTTTCAGCATTCAACTACCCTTTTGTCATGTGATGTCATGACGATGGCACATGCATATGATTTAATAGGGGTACAAGTTTGAACTCGTATTGGTTTTGTAACAATTTATGACTTAGATAAAACTATCCATTAAAATTTATTTTTTAAAATTTTTGGGTCATTTATAGGGTAAACTGAATCCAGTCTTTTAAACAATCCAGTAATGGCTTCTATATAGTCTAGCAGAAAATTACAAAAAAAAATGGCACATCTGTCAGAGATTCTATGAAAATTATTATAATTGTAAATCATGGTTACCGTTCACTTTGTTGTACTTTGAAGATGTCATCCACTTTTTTATTGCTTGACTTCAGGGAGTTTTGAGTCAACTGTTCCAGTCTCTTTCTCTTGACGGACAGAGTCTTAGTTATGTCAGCTGAAAATCAGAGCACTTTCATTTGAAAACTGCTAGCAGGGTAATCAATTACTAAAAGAACAAAAGATGTTCCACTAGCTAGAGTCTGTACTTTAAACTGGTGTAAGAACTATTTTGTAAAAACATTTCAGGACAGAGTTTAGTGATCTATTTAAAAGCTATACCATTTTAATTTAACAGGGAGCAGTAGTACACATGTAAAAAAGACATTTATAGGCAATAAAATAATTTATATTGCAATGGAGGTTAAAGAAACAAACGTTGAGCTACTTCCATGGAAAATCCCCATACTTTTCATTTTATCCTAATCCCCTCCCTGAACTGTGACCCATGTGTCAGAAATCCATTACATGTAAGTATCTTCCTACAACGACTGTAATGGATATTTTTTTAAAATTTAACTTTTGATGCCTCCCTTCCTGGGACACCAGGGGAGAGGGTCTGGGATAATACCACTCTTAATCATTGTTACCATATGGAAATAATATAACCACCCAAGTTTTGTGAATTCTAACCCAGCGGTTTAGAAGATTTGGTAATGGACAGACAAATGGACACAAAGAAGGTATCACAACATCCCTGATGCTTTTAAAAAAGATTGGGGATAAAATAAAGACAAGATTTCACCCATTTAACATCAGGGCTGAGCAAATCCCATAGCCCGATGTCCTGGAATATTCATTTTTGAAGTCGGGCAAGTACAATTTTCCAAGTCGCTAGTCCGGGACAAGTGCTTTATAAAAAAGTCGGGCAAGTCCTTACTTTCGTGCTTTAATCACTATATCTACCTTTATTTGGCCAATCATGCCCTCCGGGCATACTGAATACTTGATTCTACCCCTCTGCATGTATACATTTACATTCTGTATAACACATAAATGTGGTCAGTGAAAATTTTCGCATATGCGCACGTTATGTTACCGCTTGACTGCATATTGAGCTAAGCGACCAAATTATCGGCAAATCAAAACATGTCAAACAAAATAAAGCCAGTATGATCAATTAGCAGTGTTTTAAGCGACTTTGTTGCATTGTGTTTACTCAAGCCAGATCCTCACGAGCAGCTCACTATGATTTTAATCGAGTGAGTCAGTGTAATGAAATTAATGAAAGGTACTTTACCGACATCAGTGTTGGTTGCCTTTATGCACTGATTAAATGACAGCAATGATTCTTTAATTTTTAATTGATTATACAGATGATTAACTTCCACATGCGATATTGCATTTGAAGCGAAACAATTACGCTAATTAATGAGCTGTCTCTGTCATATTTAAAAGAGAAAATGTATGTTATAATCACTTTAGAAGTAGTTGTCAAGCAAGCTGATAGTTACTCTGTGGATAAAATTAGTTTGCTAAATTATTTTCGCAAGGAAGGTAATAAGGGCTATTCGGAGAAGGAAATTTGTTGTGAAAGTGGAGGATAAAACATAAGACTGCTACTGAATGTGCGGTAGCTATTTCTCCAAAGAGACATAAGCAGAACCTTTGAGATACTTTAGAGCATCTGACTACAGGCACTTTCCTCATGAGAGGGCAGCTCTGTTGAAATATGAGAGGGAAGACTTGCAGGTTCTTCTTAATCATCTTCAGGGCTGAGCAAATCCCATAGCCCGACGTCCTGGACTATTCATTTTTGAAGTCAGGCATGTAAAATTTTCCAAGTCGCTAGTCTGGGACTAGTGGATGAAAAAAAAATTTGCTCAGCCCTGAACATACATTTAAATTAAACAGCCTTAAATATCTACTAGTGCAATCATTCACTAAATAAAAAAAATGATAATTGGCATGGCAGACTATGAATGTATGCCTTACGATAAATTATACAGAAGTCCTGTAATAGCTTCTACTTGGACTCATTTAGAGACAGAGATTTTGCTCAGACAATTATGACATAATGGAAAATAAAAATAAAAGATCAATCAGAATATCCTTGGTCTTTCTAAAAAGAAATAGCCACAGATGTAATTTGCTGCATCAAAGAACTTCTTCTGATCACATTGCACAGTAGGGTGGCAAAAGGAGAAAGAGTGGCAATTATACATTTTAGGTCTTTTCCATTGCATCTATTGTGGTACACTGTGCCAGAGATGAATCACTCAAATCCATCAAATTTATGTGTATTCCTACAAATACTTCTGAGGCTTATTCTGACATTCATGGAAAAAGCTGAGTGATGTCCTAATTGATAAATATCATAGAGTTGATATACTGGGCATATTCAATTTGTCAAATGAGTTTAACCAATAAAATGTTGGTACAGTAAACGTGTGCTACAGCATACTTAGACAGCATCTCATTTTAGCATTGGTTTTAAAAAAACAATGTGCCTTTGCCATGTATCAATATGCGTCTTGACTAATACACAACCCCCAATATGATACATATTGATATGCATCTTAAATTAAAATAGGCGGCATTACCACAATACACATTTTAGTACATCTTTAATTTGTATTACTATCAATTCAATATTTCAAAGCCTAAAGATGATTTTAGAGTCAAACCATATAATAAATGATGCATTTTAAGTTTGTCTTCTGCAACAATGCAGTAATATTTCTATCTGAAAGTATCTTTTTATAATGATACTGGTTTATCTATACTGATATAGCAAAAACACACACACACAAATGTGAACAAACGATGCCAAGTGATCTCCTTTACTTAAATGCCAAGTTGCTGAGATACTGAAATTTCAGTGTATATATTTCTAGATAATCTTGACAGATGGTTTCGAAAGATTTGATGGTAGGTGGGTTGATTGGTTTTTAATGGCACTTTTAAAACATTACTGGTGATATCATGCTGAGGAGACAAGTGCCTTTCGATAGAACACACTGAGGCAACCGACCTGGGCTGGCCTGGATGCAATATTTGGAAATTCTTCAAAATGTTTTTTTTTTTAACAGTGGTTCTAATCTAAAATTGGAATATTTTGCTCTATTGGAGAATTTTGACCCTGCAAAACAATGCTAAGAACTCTTCAAGTTTGGATACAAGGCTGTTGCAGCTGGTACATGGCTAAGACTATACCAAATTTTACATAAAAGGCTTTGTCAAATTACAGACTGAAGGTTTTTTGCATTTCAAAATCAGCTGTGGTGTCTATATACTTAAATATACTGCACATAACTAATATGAATGTACATGTAAGTGTTTCCCCTTGCTTGATATTTGTAGAATGGCTGTTCCATGCAGAATTATTATACTTATTTGGCATTGATGATCCTGGAATACAATATTGACGATTACTGATTCAACATCAACTTAAACACTGATAACTGTCTTGTTAATTTGTTTTGGTTGCATTAACAAGCACTTTTGAAATAATAATAATAATGATAAAAAGTATAAACACAACTGTTGGGAAAATGCTGTTTGGCAAATGTTTAAATCAAAGCCTTGTTTATAAAGGACGTTTTAGCAAAGTTTTACCAATAATATTTTCAATCAAATAAATTTATACCATGTCACTGATGCATACAAAACTTATGACAATTTTTTTATCACCAATGAGAACGTTATTGGTGCATGTCAAGTTTAACTCCATATTCACTGTGTGAAAATAAAGACTGATACAGACATAACTGAAATGGTTTCCTACTACTGACCTATCAACAGAATGCCTCTGTATATTCATTTTTCAAATTCCATATAAAGTAATTATGCTGCTATGGCTGCAAGATTCATAGAATCCTTGATATATGTATTGCAGGATAGGAAAATTCCACCTGATGGTCAGAATTTTGTTTGATGCAAAATTTAAAGTTTACATTAAATTCTTACATTTAAACTTTAAATGACATTTCAACACATATCTGGGTTCAAATAACAGTGGTCAAGACCATCAAAGCAATGGCAACACACAGTGTCCAAATTGTGTACTGAAGATAACTTGTGCAATGATACAAATGTGAACAGGTAAATAAAAACCCATTCTTATTATTAAGACTAAACAAGACAGACAAAATAATAATGATATAGTCCTCATTCAACTTTGATCTAGAACTGACTTTCCTTTTGTAAACAACAAGATGAAGTTTAAAACAAAACAAAACAATTAAAACAACAAAACCAGACTACAGAATGTGTACCTGTAGCTAGGTCAATCAGTGCAAAATGTCTTGTTTGCAGGACACTAACTTCATCCCCTGCACATTTCAGACATAAATGTTTTGCAATTAATGTTTATTTGGATTATTGTGAAAGAATGTTTAAGTGATGATAGAAATCGGGGAGTTTTTGTATGCACTATGATCACAGCAGAAGGCCATGTGAAGAAAGACAGCAATCATTTTAAGAAAGACAAGTATATTCCCCATTGTTGTTCTACACTGTAAAACACGATCATACACACGTCGGAATGTGAGAAAATTCAATACTGTACTTTTATGTGGCATTTGAAACCTCTAGTTTCCTTAAATATGTAGAAATAGTCACAAGAAGGAAATTTATACTTGCCTCCAAAACATTCCAGCATCTTTTGCATCTCATTGCTGAAATGAAAAAGGAAGTAAACTGTAAAATCAAACTTTGTAAATGCAAAAGATATTTTCTGAACATTGTACTTAGCAACCAAGAACATCAGTCTGGATGATTTCAACAGAGACACTGATGGAATTTTAAAAATCAGGAACCCTATCTAGTACTAATATTAGTACCTGTACCTCCTTCATCAGTGATGTACTAACATGATCCTGTATCCACTTTTTTTCAATACTTTCTCTCACTTTTTTAACAATGCAGACATACTACTTCATAATAAAGTGACTTTAATTTATTCAAGCTAAAAAGAAAAGAGATATCTTACCAAAACAACTCTAAATGTCTTCTAAATTTTTGAAGAGTAGCATCCTAAAGAATAGACCACCATTTTGAATAGGGTAGTTGACTGAATGAGCACGACAAAGTGAGAGAAAAAAGTTGCATGTGATGTAGATCCTAATGTTTTGTAATAAGAGACAAACTGCTTGGTAGTTTAGACTTCACTTTGTTGCTCCTATGACAACTATGTAGGATTGATACGTGGCCTCAACCTACTATCATCTCACCTTAAAGTACATCATTGTGAGACCTTAATTAATCTCTACCTTTTTTTTAATGCACTGATCACTTAGGGCTTGCACACAATTTCTGTGGTTTATGTTTAATAACTAGCTGCACTAGCATTGAAAATTAAGTTTTAACCTTGCTAAGATTCAGTTGGACACAAATCTAACTCACTTAAACTCATTCTCATCTTGTTCTGCAGGTCTTTTCTTGGCACATTTAGCTACAATAGGAGTTTCATCTAAAATAAAAAAAGAAGTTGTTGACAACAAGATGCATAATATATTAATGTTAATTCTTTATTTAACAAGGGTAGCTAACTTAGAATACAAATGTATCTAGTCTCCCTCCAGTCCCTCAACTATTTTCTAAGAATCTATATGCATGTATACATCCACTAACAAAAACATGTAGGAAAAAGGAGGTTCACAATACTAAACAAAGGAACAATAATGTGTCAAGTCTTTTACATCACAATGAAAATATCAAACATGTTTAACATACTACAAACAAAAACCCCATAGATAAGCATGAACAATGACAAAACAGTCAACAAAGAAACAGAAATTAAAAAATATAATGACATGTAGAAATCATTTAAAATCAAGCTTTAAATATTCAAGATATTTTGATTTTAAACTTTAAACAAAAGTGGCTGAAGTGATATGGGAAAAGAATTCCATATCTGTGCTTTAGAATACTTAAAACTACATCTAAATTGTTCTAAATTGGGTTATAGCAGTTTCAATTAGCCATGTGAGGTTGACTGTAAAACACAGGACCCATAATTTTTATAAAATAGTTCTCTCATGTATTCTGGCATATTATAACTTATCCATTTGTACACAAGTACTGCCTTTTTAAAGTCTATTCTGTCATTTATTTGAAACCATTTCATTTCATGGAAAAGACTACTAGTTGGTGTGTGAAAAGGAGTACCCAGATTTAAAGGAGCTACTCTCTTTTGCATCTTGATTATTCTTTCTAACCGACTCCTGGGTCAGTTTCTCCAAATTGTCAAATAGTCAATAACTGGCAAAATTTTGGCATTGTAGTACAATATTCAAGTTTTGTATGAGTAAGTATTTCTTAATTTACTTAGCAAATTTATTTTACTTGTTACAGATTACAATTTCGTTACATAGAAATTTAAGCAATTTTGTTTTTGAAGCTCCTAAATTGATTCAGTATATCTTACCAAAAAAAACAAAAAAAAACCCATATATTACAAAACTTGTTAAACCTTATGATTTAGAAAAAAGAATTAAAAAGAAGCAATACCAAGGTCACGAAAATAAATGAAGGTGATGCTCATTATTAAGAGTATTAAAACTATTTACTCTGACCAGTTAATCACAAATCTAGTTTATAAGTGCAACTATTGTAGCAGATGCCTTAAGTTGGGTTTTGTGTGATGTAATTTGTCAGTTTTTTGTCTCCATCACAAGGACTACCTCATTCAATCACAATTAAATACACTTTTAACTCTTTTAAATAGTTGTTCCCTGAGAATTCTGTTTACATAAGATAAAAAATTTTGACCTTTTTTGAAGATGCACAATATTTTATAGCTCACTGCCATTTTTATTACAATGACTGTATGCTGTTTTTATTTGAAAATGATACACAAAATGTTCCTTACTTCAGTACTGGAGTTTAGCTATTGCAAATCTGTTCATTTTTGTAAATGTTAGTGACCTCTGAAACTGCATGAATTTAATGTAAGATATGTAGTTTTTTTTTTGGGGGGGGGGGGGTAAAACTAATTTGTATTATGCAATACTTACCCATCACTATTACTTTTTCATGTCAAAAAATCTTGTCTGTTCGATGTAAATACATCCTCCCAAAGAGCGGAGAATTGTCAATAAGACACAGTGCACTCATGCACCTCTCCACGTCTGCGAGGAACAGTCATCTTTTCCACAGATGACATTAAGCCAGGACATCAGAGTGGGTGGGAGGAGGCATACGGTAATAGTGATTGGTTAAGTATTCCATAACTGAAATTAGTTTTACCCCCCCCCCCAACACCACATTTTAATAGCAGCAATACGTTACCCATCACTATTACGCAACTGAATTTGTCAGTTAGGTGAGTAAGCTGATGTGTTAAACTGATTAAAAACAGAGAAAAATGGAAAGTACTCACAATTTGTGGGAGAGATCCACTTTACAATTTGTTGGAGTCCCTCTGGGCCACAAATTGTGCCGCAAGTATGGGTCCCAGAGAAAAAATGCCTGTGCTTTGTTGTGCTAATGAGTGGAGGTAGGAGAAGGTAGTATGGGATCGCCAAAATGCTGCCTTCATGATGCCCTCCAAGGAAGAGTGATTTAGACAGGCCCATGAGGCAGCGATGGGTTGAACCTCATGTGCTTTGAGTTTCATAAAAGAGAGGTCTCTATTGGTAAGGGACTGATAAGTTCTTTTGATTGTGGTAACAATCCACCATGAGAAAGTGGAGGCCAAAATATCAACAGAGCCCTTAAGAGGAAGGAAAAGATGTTTCCTATCCTTTCTATACCCTTTTGAAGCATTTAGATAGAAATGCAGTGCATTAACTGGGTATAAATGCCTATCTTTATCATCTCCAGCACAGGTTCAACTGAAACTGGGAATCTATTGGTGATAAAGCTACTGAAGGTAACTGATTTTTGGATAAAAATCCCGGCTGACAAAGGAGGGAAACAGATTCGTAATTGCCATTAAACTGGAGACAGCCAGTGCCAACTGACAATGCATGAATCTCGCTGTGTTTTCTCGCAGATGCCAAAGCGAGTAGAAACGCAGTCTTGAGTGTGAGGTCCTGAAAGGAAGCTTCACTCAATGGTTCATAGGGGGTTTTGGTTAAGGACCATAAAACACAAGATAGATTCAATCTGGGCATAAGAGAGTGGGAGACAGGTCTCTGCAGCTCAAAATACTTAATCAGATCACCAAGGTGCGAATTTGAACCAATTGCTTAGCCCTGAGAGAATTTAAGTGTGTTGGAAATGGCAGCTCTATAGCCCTTGACAGTTGATACTGAACATCTTTTGTTCTCGAAAAGGAACAAAAGGAAATAAACAACAGAAGTTACAGAAGGAGAGCTGGGATCAACGTGTAGAAGTTACGCTGATAAAGCCATTGCGACTGAAAGTGAATGCCGGGATGTCTTGAATACAGCTTCCAGCACGTGTTGTAATGTGGCTGGATTCAGAGCGGCCTCTTTCAGCATAGTAATGAAGTAGCTGAGAAGAGGTCCGCATGGGAAGCTATGCTGACCAGAAGCCAGACTTTCTGCTCAATGGCTATGATTGTTTTAATAGGAAGGCATGCCCAGGCTCCAGTTATAATACCCACTTGAGATGCATCTGCATCCAACTGGGGAGACTTAATGGTCCACTTCGGGGAATGCACCCGGTAACTAGAGGCAAAGATCATAGGTCTCAAAGTAGAGGGAGGAACAGACCACCCTCTACGCCATCTAGCACAGTCTTGGCCTGTTTAGAATCTCTGTGATATTTCCTCGATCGTTGAAGAATGTGGAATGAGCAGGAGAACTGGTTGAGGTTGGGTCCCAGAGATCTTTTCCAAACAGGAAAGGATCTTCTTGGGCTATGCGTCAGGCACAAGTCCATGGGTAGCAGGTGGTAAACTAAAAGACCAGATCTCCTCCTCTTCATCCAACTGAGAGGAGCTGGTGGGCCTGATAGGAGGCGTCAAATGAGCTGTTTCTACCTTGAACTCATTGGAGTCGACAATCATTAATAATTCAACATCATCTAGAACACTCCGAGCAGCAGAGTAGCTGGGCATCACTACGCCCTTTGGAGGCAGTGACATTGGTGCATACTTGTTCTTCATGGTGAGTAGGGGCTCTATGTATTCTAGACGTTCCAGAATAAAGACGAGACTGTTTGTCTTTTGTGGATGATGATATGCCGCCAGCCTTAACGGTGGATGCCACCTGACGAAGAGGTGATGGCGGGACATGAGCCATGACATCGCCTCTACTCTGGGTCCTGGGTTCAGTAGCCCAAGGGGGCACAAGGGACCAATTACCCTTAGGTGGAGGGCCCCATATACTGAAAGGATTCATTGGGATAATAGAAAAGGGGGAGATACCGATCCGATCCCCTTACCTAGTCTGGACCTCTGGGCAGACTCCCAATCCTGTACAGGGTACAATGGTAGAGTAGGGAGAGGGGGGATCTCAGTCTGATCCCTATTCCCATACCATGAGGCCTCTGAGTGATGACCTGTGTAAGGTCAGCAACCAGTATGAGATGACTGGTGGCCTGTGACCGGTACGAAGTGACTGGTGATCACACATTGACTGGTCACTTTGACAAACTGACCAGTGACAGGTGCCCGATCACCAGACATTGACCGGTGACCGGCCAATTACTGGTCACCACTCAGGCAACATAGATATGTCAGAACCTAGTTCATCTTCATCACTAATCAGTGTGCGGTGCTGCTCCTCCCATTTGGGATGGCACGACATGCTACTCCGGAAGTGTTGGGTGTGGTGCAGCTCCTCCCTTTTGGGAGGGTGCGACATGCTACCCTAAGACGAGCGGCGCACTTCCTTCATCGCAGAAGGCAGCAACACGCTACCCTGAGATGAGTGGTGCACATCCTTCCTGGTGGAAGGCAGCATCACGCTACTGTAAACATGAGGGTGTTTGACTTCTCCCTTTCGGGGGTAGGTGATATACTCCTCAAATGTTCACTCCCTTCTACAGGAGGGACCTTACATGTCTCTGGAGAGATTGGTCCCATAGGCTCCTGGGACCCCGGAGTGTTCTTTTGAGCTGTAGAACTAGTCTTCTTACAGTGTGTTCCTTCCTGAGGCTCTGTAAGAGAAAAACATGAAAATTCAAATGATGAGGGGGATTGACGTTTTTTCCACCCGCTATATGTATGTTTGGAATCAGCTTGATTTAAGATTTCATTAGTCTATTTTGTGCAATAGGTACAACGATTCTTACGTGTACACTTTGAACATGTGAGGCAGTCTGGGTGAGTGTTCAAGGGCCCTTCTTGTGGGCACACTTTCCTACCGACTGTCCCAACGTTGTTCTCTGAAATAAATTTTATCTGAAAGAGAACAATAATAATATCAATAATGTATTATTTTCACATGTAAAACTCACCCGTTTGTACGTACTGGGTGCTATATACACCCCAGTGTATTTGCACAAGGTAACCAATTGTACCCTGATTTAGGAAGTTATCTGAAGGAGCACAATAATAGTAATAACAATATTGTATTATTTCCGAAACTCACGTGTTGGTATATACCGCGTGCTATATACACACCAGTTCACCTGCTGCATGCACCCCAGTGTATGCACAAAGGTAAACAATGTTATATACATTTTAATAAGGATTAGATGTTCAGTTGTTTAAAACTTTATTGTTCTCTAGGAGCAATTTAGACACACACAATAACAATGTGACATGTCTCACAAAGTATTAAAATACAATGGTGAATTAAAAAAACACCAAATCGATGTTTGGTCAAGAGGGCAGGGGCTACCAGCATAAAACAGTAGACGAGATGGATGAATTTAACACTAGATGAAATAAAACTGAAAGGAAAACCAAACATGGTTTAAACTCGCAACTAGCCATTTTTCTCTGGTCACGTTACAAACAACACAACCATTAACATGGCATCCTTGAAAAAGATGACTGTTCTGCACAGGCAGAGGTGCACAGGTGCACTGTGCCTTGTTGGCAATTCTCCACTCTGTGGGAGGATGTATTCAATTCAAACGGACAAGATTTTTTGACACAAAAAGTAATAGCTACATAATAGTGATGGGTATTGTATTGCTGCTATTAAAACTGTGTTAGCCAGTATCAGCCTTCCATTTAGTTTTTATCTTTGTGTCTAATATTTCAAACAATATTTATTCACAATTAAGTGACCCCATACTGCAGATAATGATAAATGTTTAGCAGTGGCAGATTAGCAGGGGTTCCCATTTCCAGTCAAAACAGCGGGAACTAAAAGAGTGAAAATGGAAGAGCTATATTTTCAAAAAACATTACTAAAACACACAGAAAGATGGCAACACACCTTTAAGAAACATGAATCACAATTTTTCAAAATAAACTCCTAGGGAATTATTTTTATTTTTTATCCACCTATGGTTAAGGCAACTCATGTTCACAGACAGGATAATTATCTCTTGGCTTGACAGTTTAAGATTGAAATCAGACTACATTCTTACATTTTTTTATTCTTGACAGATGAAGATATCCCCAAAACCCAGGACCCAATTTAAAAGCTTAATTTCCTTAAAAACTGGAACTTCTGGCCCATGGGGGAACAAGACAACCATGAACTGCACATTATATGCCCACCACATGTTTCATGGTTGACTCTGGAGATTATTGACCAATGGGTCTCAGTGACCTCAACCTTTGGTCTCGGTTTGGTTTGGTTTTATGGGTTCAATGCCATTTTTCAGCACATGATAGGCTGTGCATGGCGGCCAGTATATCTGGTGGAGGAAGAACCCAGGAAAATCCCGGGAAGAACCACCGACCCATGGGAAGCTACTGGCAAGCTTTCTCGCATAACCACATTGGCCGAGCCCAAGAATCGAACCCACGCAGAGAGAGGTGAGATGGCAATGATCGGTAAAGGCGAGCCCCTTAGACCACTCGGCCACCCAGGGCCCCCTTTGGTCATGGTATGCAGTCTTGAACTAAACCTAATGTGACCTCTAACCTTTGCATATCAGAATCAATAGGTTTCGTTATTATCCTAAGCCCAACCTATCCACAAACTTTGGTCAAGGAACTTACTGTAGAACAAAAGTTTTTGAGCAAAACCCATTTTTCTGTGAGACACATTGACCTTGACCTTCTGATGCCAAAATCAACTAGACCTCTTCCATACCTTTTGTGCAAGGCCTCCACAAGCTTTGATCAAGTTATGTGATCTAGGGGAGAAAAAAAATATAATAAAAGACTTTATTTAATGAGGGTAGCTCAATTAGTTACATAACAGAACCCTCATTTCCCTCCAAGATATATGTACAGATATATACAGAGTGCAGTCAATCACTACCCATCTCACACATAGACACCCATATATATATATATATATATATATATATATATATATATATATATATACGCACATACATACACATAAAACTAAAGTTATTATGTAAAAACCATTTTCTTCTTTCAGTCAAACTGATTTTGACCTTTGACCTTTTGATCCCAAATTTCATAGGCTTCTTTTTCATCCATGTAAGTCATCCACTAACTTTAGTGAAAGTACATGGTCAAGAACTGAAATTTTGTGCAAATACCATTTTTCTTTTTTCAGTCAGTGACCATGACCATGAAATCAGCTGGCTTCTTCATTAACCAAAGTGCAAGCCATCCATAAAGTTTGGTCCAAGTCTATGATGCTGAACTATGATGTTCTTGTATGGAAACTATTTTTCTTCTTCCAGTCCAATTGACCTTGACCCTTAACATTTTGACACCCAAATCAATAGGTTTTTCCTTACCCCAAGTGCAAGCCACCTACAAAGTTTGGTCCAGGTATATGATGCAGAACTAATGTTATTCTGCAGAAACCATTTTTCTTCTTTCAGCCATAAGTGACTTTGGCCTTTGACATTTAAACCCCAAATCTACAGGCTTCTTCCTTACCCCAAGTACAAGCCATCTATAAAGTTTGGTAATTGTAGATGGTGGAGAACTCGGACTACCATTTTTCTTCTTGCTGTCACAGGGACCTTGACCTCTGACCCCAAATTGACAGGAGATTCTTCCTTACCCAAAGTGCAAGCTATCCTGAATGTTTGGAAACTGTAGATAGTGGATAACTCGAGTTATTCTGTGGACACCATTTTTCTTCTTGCAGTCAGTGAACTTAAGCTTTGACTCTTTGACTCCAAAATACATAGGGTTCTTTCTTATCCCATGTGCAAGTCATCCACAAAGTTTGGTAACTCTTGATGTAGACATCGCAAGATATTGTGCAGAAATGAAATTAATAACAGAAGAGCAGATGCACATCAAAACAATATGCGCAGCCTTGTGGCTGGCATATAAAATATACCCAGCCTAATTTGGCAATCAAAATCTCAGAGCTTGGACCTGTAGTTTTCTTCTTTTTTTGAAAAATCTTCATGTCAGGATACTTTCTGTCAAATATGGTCAAATTCTGTTGAGTGATTTTGTTATAAGTCGTTTTAAGGTTTTTCTTTTTAATACTGGTGGCCATATCCAATGATAGATGGGCATAAGTTACAAAAATTTAAAGGACTTCATGCCAGGATGCTATCTGTCAAATTTGGTCAAACTCTGTTTTGCGGTCTTTTAGAATTCGCTTTTTTTAAAAATATTCTTAGTAATGATGGTGATATGTGATGGCTGATAGGCATCATTTGTACAAACTTAAAAGACCTTCATGCTAGGATGCTCTCTGCCAAGTTTGGTTCAAATTGGTCCAGTGGTTTTTGGAGAAGTTGAAAATAGCAATTGTTGCAAATAAATCATCTCTCCAAATAAACAAATGAAGACTCCTGATTGGTTCATTCCTTGGATGACATAAAAACATAAAATTTAAAATCATTAGGAAGAGCCTGCTCACTATTAAGATATTAACACTGTAAAGAAAACGGAGTGTTATCTTCACATCATATAGATAGTTTATGAACAATTTAATATTGTATAGTATTACATGTATATATTTTAGTTAAGGCAGATTGTCATTGTGCTCATGATGTCATTAACAGATGTGTTCTCTCGAGAACTGGGAGCTTATAACACTTTGTCAAAACAAAGCGGCAAACCAGGAGACAGGATGATATATGCTTGTTTATCATTTTCTCGCAGGTTCTCTAATCTTGCAATATTGATTATTTCCATTTTAAACAGATACTTGTACCATCTGCCAGTTGTTTATAAAAGCAGTATTGTAAAATAGATGTGTTTGAACTTAATAATAAATTCTTTCAACAATGTTTCCTTTTCTGGAAATAAATATATAAAAAAATGAATCAATAGAAAAGGTATCAAAGATCTACTTTCCCTTTACCCCCTATCCAAATACAAGTCTCTTACATCTGATACCAAAATCAAATCGTCATTGACTTGATGATGGTTTACAATGATGCAAGCATGGTCACATGATTGACCTTGTTTACATATCGCTCATTGCCAAAAACATGGTAGACAATAAGGGTCGTTGTACTGAAACCTTAACATCATCCTGGAATATTGCAATCATGTATGACTCTATCTACTGATATAACTGATGATATGCCAGAATATATAAATGAAATTATATCAGAAATTCATATTAATAACTACATTATGAGAAATTCTGTAATTAATACGTATGAGGCAATTAATTCTTATGTTTAAAAAAGCGGGAACTAAAAGAGTGAAAATGGAAGAGCTATATTTTCAAAAAACATCACAGCTGCCTTTAGAAAGTATAGAATCTATTCTTTTGATACCAAGTCCTTAAAAAATGGGTAAGTAACACTGTGAACCATAAATGAAAATGAAGAGGAAGAAATTTTGCAAAGATATACATTATTTTAATCACTGAACAAAAAAAACAAAAATAACAACACAAAATCATCTACAGAACAGCAGCTGCTTTTGGACAAACACAATAGCAATGTGTATGAGAGCAGAAGTCTGAAAGAGTCAAAAGTCGCCTATCCCAAGGAGCTTATTAATTGCAAACAGCTTATGATTGTAAATTAAGGAAAATGTAGTGGACTGGCTATGCTTGCAATTCAAGTATTGAGGAGAGAACGTGTTTTCAGGTGTCAGCATTACCTTTTCAGAGAATAACTGGATATATATGTGTTTGATTGTAAATATTTAATATTTTAAAATGTATAATTTTAAGTTTTCTGCAACGCACGACAATGTGGTGTTATTACTGACATTGTGTTCCTTTCATACCCTGTTTGGGCCCCTGTACAGCAATTACATCATTTGCCATGAGAATACGAGAATCTAGTTTTCTATGGCGGTAGACACAGTATGTTCCATTGGACATTGTTTATCGGCATAATTTACACTATTTTCTGAATACATGATTGGAGATAAATGATAAATAAACAAGTTACCGGTAGGCAACTTTCATTAGCAGGTAAATGATTGTCTTTTATTTGTGATTCATTTCTTGTTTAGTACCGTGAGAATACAGTATGCCACTACAATATTTTATAGTCAAGGCATATTTTCTTAGATGAAGTTACAATGGTGCTTATAGTAGTATCTATGCTAGAAGGGTCACATAAGTTGTATAATATGAAGTGTTCTAGCTGCTGGTTCAAAGCATTCTATCCATTAGAAAATCCAGATTTACTGAGCATGCTATCTTGAATATTTGAGTATACCATACAACATAGCAGGAAATCTCTAGTTCGTTCCGCACAGCATTGCGAATCATATTAGCATCTGTAGCTCATTAATTTTCAAGTCAGCATCTTCAAATGTAGCTAAAATTACTAAACTTGTTTCGTGCACAGACTATTTCAACATCATTCGAATAGACATAAAGCGCAACACATCTCATTCAATACATGCTCAAACAGGGTGATCTGTTTGCATTTAGGCTGCATGTTAATTTGGGGTTTTTTTTCTGACCCTCACCCTCCTATGTATGTTATCGCTGAAAAATATTTTAGTTACATATTGTTAATCAAATTATGTTTAATTTTCTCAAAACTATTAATAAATTATATAATAAATATTTGTATTTAAAATAAATCACATGTATATTGTAGGAAATATGATGTAGTATTAATAAATTGTGTAATATATATATATATATATATATAGTTGCTTTCTAAATTTAAAATTGCGCATAAAATATATAATAAGATATATCTAATCATTGCTTGGTAAGCCTGGGAGCAAGCTATATTGAGCTATGATAAAAAAAATTCTTTTTATATTCAATTTTATTGAAATATAGCCCTAAGGCATGTACGATAGCAAGGCTTATGAACAGACAAATGAATGAATGGAGGTGAAATCAATATTCTCACACTATTTAATAAGTGTGTGGATAAAAAAAAATCACAATGGAATACAAAATAACTTATATAATGTAAATAAATAAAATATTATTTGGAATTAAATATTGCAAAATATGCTCATGTGAAATAATTGCAATTTCTTTTTGCCTTTATGTTCTTGGGATGTAGTTTATGCTGTAAACCAGTCTGAATTGCAACGTTTGAACATACTGCAGTTGCAGTTCATAATTTCCAGGTCTTATTTGTAGATTAAATGTAAAAAAAAATTGTTTAAAATGTTAAACCACTGAACCCTGAAACCTCTCTCTGGCAGTGGCAATCATTTTTACTTGGCAACAAAGTATTTTTAGTTTTTCCCCCCATCAAGACTACATTTTCCCACTACCTATAGCATGAAGTTTTGTCCATACCAGTGCCAAATTCATAATATTTATAGCTAGACTAACAAAAGTATGTTACCTTTAAAATGAAAACAATGTACAAATGGACAGAATTTTTATCAAATATCTAGGGGGGGGGGGGTGAGAGGGACATAATTCTCCAATTAACCAACAGGGCTATTCACAATTATAATAGGAAGCACAATTTGTATCTTTCATATATGTTAGAAAATTATGCTTTACCTTGCTTACAGAAAGAAATTGAATTTATTATTGGATTATAACTATATAAATAAAGGCAAACATTGACAACAATGGACTTGTTTAAAAAAAATAAAGGGGCTATATGACTGATGTAATGTTATTTTGGGCACTTAATAAATATGCGTGTTGAAAAAAAAATATATGGATTCAAATAAATAAATAAATTAGCTTTTAAAAAATCACAAATAATACATTGAAATCAAGCAATTTAGCAATCATTTTAAATAGCATTTAAGATAACATTTGGAACAAGTTAAATATCGTAGACTGTCCCAACTTCGTGCCCATCCTTGATTTTTGTGCCATGTTTCTTGTGACCTCATGCGCTTGTTTTGAGATCATGACATCATTAACTGGGTCACTAGTGTTCACTGACAGTGAAAATAAATAATGATTAAGAAAAATTTGATGCAATAAAATTTAAATACGTATTACAATTTATACTGAAATAACACAATGAAAAGGGCCAATTTTACTAATGCCATATTTGCTTCAAGTTTGTGGCCCTGGCATGAGTGTTAGCTGTTCAAGCCAGGGCCACTGTTCACATGTTGGTTTCTTTACCTTTTGATTATCGGGAAACTCATGACAAATATTTTTTTAGATGGCAAAGGCAATGTAAAAATTTGGTCACTATAACATGCACTTCTATATAGTATCAAATCTTTCACTGAAATATTTTAATATAAAAACAAAAATCTTTTTTATGAAATAGCATGAAAAAAAATCTTTTAAAAATGTACTGTATCTTGAATATGTTAATTTTATTTGACAGCTTGAAAAAAAAAAAAAATAACAAATGCACCATATTTTTTTTCTTTCATATTTTTGTCATCATTATTTATAAATGTTGTATTGCAGTTGATACGAGTTTGAAATAAAATATATTACATATGCAAATATTAGTAATACAGGGACATCATACACGATCAATTTCTACACACTGACCTAACTGTCATAATCCAATCACATGTCATGCGGCCTTTATTTCAGGGGCACGAACCATGGACGTACTTCCAGAAATAGACAAATTTTGACATGCTCGGAAAAAAGGTAGCTCGCAAAGAATATGGAGAGTTTATAAACATTTTTCAATGATAAATAAATTAAGCAGATATAGTTAAACACTTTCTATGGCGATTTCAATAGTTTCTAGCAATATTATAATATAATGTTTAAAATTAACGTTGAGGGCACAAACCATGGCAGGTTGAGGATAAATCAGTAGGAAAGTTTTCATTATTATTGTTATTATTATTATTATTATTATCCAAAGCTGTTTACTGTATATTTCTTTATATTCAAAGGTTGATTACATTCGTTTTTAGTCAGTTTTTTCTTTGGTTGTTTTTTGTTGTTGGCACTGACATTTTAAGAGAAAGTTTGAAGCTAATTAAAGAAAACTATAGACGAGGTTTGTTTATGTGTGGCACGAAACGGTTCCCATAAGGCTCAGTGCTGTATCAAAAATGGACTCTTCTACAACACCAAGATGAAGATGGCGGATTACATGTACACAGACTACTGTGTTTCAGCATGTATCGAATGAATGGTGTTGCTCTGTATGTCGATAAGAATTATGTTTAAGTCATTCGTGCACAAAGCGAATTTGATAATTTTAGCTACATTTCGAGACGATGACATGAAAATTAAATGAGAAATGAACTTTAAATGTCTTTAATCAAACATATCGTCTATCCTCCTAACTTCTTTCCTGTCCTTGAATCATGCGCCATGTTTCACATGACCTAACAAGCTTGTTTCAAGATAATGACGTCATCAACTGGGTCATCAGCATTCTTCAAGAGTGTCAGCAAGTATTTAACAAGTAAAATCAGACAAAATGTGATCTTAACAGGTAATTTCATGTAATTTAAAAAAAATCAGAATGAAAATCTATATTTTGATTGCGTTGTGTCAGATATTTTTGGCCTTGAATTTTGTATTATATGCTAAAGATAGGTCCACTGATCACATGTTGGCTTTGTTTACATTTTTTGAACAGGAAAACCCACTGGGAATTTACACAAGCCAATGTAAACATTTGTGGGGTTACACAACATAAGATAAATTTACACTGGAAATGTATATTTACTATGGACTTTTTCGTTTCAGTATTTTTTCATAATAAACATATTCTACATCAAAAAGACATTGAATCTATTATAATAAAATGTGTATCCCATTCACCAGTGTCTATTTTTAAATTTCTCTCTCTCTCTCTATCTTATCTCTCAGTCTATTGATTCATGTATTTATATGGTAAAGAACAAGCAAGCAGTAATGTAAGTGCACAAACTGCATATAGAATTAACGGATTTTTTTTTTTTCATTTTTAAATTGTATTATTTTTTCATTTCAAAAACACGGAGACTCTATAAACTAATAATATCCATACCTTGGACTAACTGGCAGATTCCGGTCATATGCCACATGACTTTTTAGTCAGTGGCACGAACCATGGATGCAACTCCGGAAATAAGTAAACTTAAGACAGGCTCGGAAAAACGGTAATTCTGAACTAATGTACATGAATGCCAAATTTTTTTAACGATGATTAAATGAAGTAGATATAGTTGAACACTTTCTATGGCCATTTCAATAGATTCTCACAATATTATAACGAACGCGTTAAAATTCACGTTAAGGGCACGAAATATGGTAGTTTAAGGATAATTTAGATTCTGAAGAATTTTCCATGCGTTTCAATTTTCTTTGAACAATGCTTCACATTTTTTTATTTCAGAAATCAGGTTTTCGACATCTTCAGAATTAATATGAACATCATATAATTTACCCAAATTGCGGATTGTATAATAAATTCAAAGAACCAACAAACGAAACAGCGCACACACCGACCCATTCAATTCCTCAAACTAGATTTGTTTCTATGAGACAGAACCTCGTAGTGGACTGCAATGCTGAGGACTGCCGTGTTGTGAATCTTGGAGATTATAATCATCATCTGATGCTTTTGATGGCACTGTCGGAACGCCGTCAACGTTTTTCTTTTGCTTCGGCATTCTGTCTTTCAATATTCAATCCGGTATTAGTAGCAGACGAACTCTTTTTTTCTTTAGACTGGTTTTACAATTTATACCTTTATGCGATCACAAATTAAACACGCATTCGAGACCCAGGCTAAAGTCTAGTGTAAGTGATAATAAGATTGCGTGTTCAATTCCCGCGTTTTCCAAAGTCAGATGTCACATTTCCAGTCCAAACCAGTGGCGCATTGAGAGGAGTTCAAAATCCCTATTTTTCGAAATAGTTCACTTTCCAATGAAACACACAGAAATATGGCAATTTGTTTTGAACTTAGTTTCAACCACGTATGCAACACATCCTAGATACGCTCTATAGAATATCCTAATGTTGACAAATATTCTAGTCTCGATCGAGATTAGATCTGCTCCAGCAAACAATTCAAACTGATGTAGAAGCAACACATCATTGATGAAAGATATTTGCCATAGACTCGCACTGATCTTTTTTTTTTTTCCTTCTTTTTTTTTTTTTTTTTTTTCTTTTACAAAATTAAGAATAATACTCGACATCTTTATGTTGATGCGAAATTGACATCCACCAGTACCATTGAAGCTTTCACCATTTTAAAGGACATTCTTATTTTCTTTTATGAAACCGAGTTTCTTTTTTGAATGCATTAAATTTGCTAAATATGTGATATATTCGGTACCAAATAATTTTGTAAGAAAAACGAGCTGGTCATGGTGATGAAGTTAAAAAAAACTGCGGCAGTTTAAGATTGCGTGTGCTACATTTATTTGGAAAAAGAGAAACAACTCCAATATTGTGGAAGATATTGGCATACTTTTGTGTACCGAAGTTGCCTCCCTTGCTCAAGAATTTGGTAGTAACTTTTAGAAATCAGGCAGTATCAAGACCTACAAAAATGCCAGAAACCTCGTAAAGTTTAAATATGGACTTTATCTGAAATGATGTTTAATATACATACATAGCACTAATCTTATATAACTCATTATGAAGTTGTGAAAACTATGGCAAGCTACCTTTTCAAATGGAAGACAATGCATTAAGAACTACATGCTACTCCATCAGTTATGATGTCTATAAATAGGGTAACTTAGAGGTCAGTTCTGATGTCTATAAATAGGGCACCTTAGAGGTCAGTTCTGATGTCTATAAATAAGGCACCTTAGAGGTTAGTTCTGATGTCTATAAATAGGGGTGAAACGATTCATCAATATATCGATGAATCTATACTTTTGCCATATCGATACACGTATCGATACAAGAGGTGAAGAATCGATACAAAACGATATCTACCCAATATAAGTTACTTTAATCTTCAGCAGTCATGAATAAATTAGTCGTTTACCTTCTTATTCTTTAAACTGAGAATCGATAATGTATCGTATCGTAGGCTGTGTATCGTGAATCGTATCGATACGCGGCACATGTGTATCGTTTCACGACTATCTATAAATAGGGTACTTTAGAGGTCAGTTCTGATGTCTATAAATAGGGTACCTTAGAGGTAAGTTCTTGGACCAGTACTCTTTATAGTATTCATCTACACACACACACCCGACAGTTTGTACCCCGCTACTGATTTTAAATACTTAAGGCATTAAGGATATAAAAAATGCACAAAACTTAGCCATTTCATTTATCAATTAATAATTTCAAACCAGACTGTTACCATGAGGTCTCTAATACTGTCATCTTGTTCGCATTTCAAACCAAACGAGTGTTTCTTTACTAATGCTTTATAGTTGCATGGGCAAGTCTATTTTTTCAGACAGGAAATGTGATGTAGTTTGCCGTCTTTGATAAGCTTCAAATAATTCCGTAAATTTCTGTAACTTTGGGAGTTACATCCCTTTGAACACATGTTTATAAGAGTTACACCTTTTTATTTTTTTCAGTTTTTTTAATAGAAATATTAAAACTCGACATTGTAAATATTGGAAGCAGAAAACACAGTTTTGACAGAAAATGGAATCTAGGAAAAGGATGGTGAGCAGTCTGATTGTTTACATCGATAGCTTCCATTTGGTTTGAAATGCAAACAAAATGACAGTATTTGGGGCCCCCTGGTGAGAGGTAAGAAATTATAAATTGATGAATGAAATGATGAAGTTTTGTGCACTTTTTATATCCTTGTTGTTTTGCATATTTAAAATCACTAGGGGGATACAAACTGCCAGGAGTGTAGGCAAATCGTATTTCTGTTAGTGACATTTGCTTTTTCCATAAATAAATCTGATCTTTAAAACAAACTATGCCGATGATAACATGTTATTGTATATGCCTACTATGACTTCAGTGTTGTGAAATGACAAGAAACTGATTCCATAAATCTGATCAAGCAGGGGTCATTTAGCTGCTGGACTGCCAGCCAGTTGATTTCTCTGTGTGCTGGCCAGTCAACAAATTTGTGTTAAGTCTACCTCTGTCAAGTGGTTCTCAGTCAAATGAAACCTGGATAAGTTTCAGGCTACTGCTCTTGGTAAGAAAACACATGCGGATTCAAATGCATGAATTCCATACATTTTTAAAGCAGAAATGCATGTTGTAAAAAAAATAGCAATAGATACCAATGAAATGTTGATTTGTTTGAACAAATTCAACTTTAGGTTTTCATGTTGAACTTGCAAAGGTACAAAATGGGTAATTTTATTATCAGGTCAACAGGTTTCACTTTCAGGGCAATAAGTTCACTGTAAGGAGGGTTGGGTGCATCTCCATGCCATTTCTTACAATGGACAATGCTGTATTATTGATAAAGCCTCCCCCCAAAAAAATTGTGTGTTTCCTATTACACTGGTTTTAAAATTAGGGTAGGCAGGTATTTTTTTATTTTTTTAAACATTATATATAAATCAAATAATATTTAAAGCACTTCAAAGTACTGTGCAAAACCGGCTCAATTACGGTAGTTGCACAAATCAATATCAGCAATATGATTTTTTTTTATAAAAAAAAATTTTGTTGTTGGGGGTGGGGGGGAGTGCTAGGGTCAGCAATGAGAAACAGGGATGATCAGCCGACCGGAAACACATATTTTTTTTGGCCCAAAGGTATAGTTCATGTGCTGTTCTCAAAATCTGAAGGCAGTGTCCTAATGGTTCTTTTAAGTTTTACACAACTTCCTGTATCAGCTCTTAAAATAAAAAATAACTTGAGTGGAGTTGCAACAGTAAACCTGATTAAATTGTTCACAGGGTTTGATCATTATGCTATATTTTGCCTAAGCAGCTTTAGGGTTCCTAGTACTTTTGAATGTAATTACCTATTTATTCTGATCAGGCTCACAGATGAGGCTATTGTATCAACTTTGTAATTGACTGATATGATCTTTAGGTAACATGCACAGTGATTAAAAGCAAACTGTTGTACATGAATATTTACCATATATCTCCCACTATTCCAAAACTGGAAAGATTTTATATGAAGATCTTGTCCGGTGATAAGCCCACTCCCCCCCCCCTTTTTTTTTTTTTTTAAATTACATGGCTGGTCCCCAGGTCTTATCATGGGAGATATACTGTACTTGTATATAAAGCGCATACAACATTCTGCAAGCATTCTAGACCCAGATCTGCTGTCGCATAATGGATTTTCCTAGGCCTTTTGAAAGGGGCTAAATTTTGGTCCCATTCCCAATCCAAAAATGTGTATATTCCCTATTTACTAGGTTGGAGATTCAGATAGCAAATAAAATTGAAAAAACATTTGTTCCCTTTTTAAATTTCTACGCAGAAAAATTATAGTTAATAAAAAAGAAATATATGTATTTATTACAGTCATTTTGTGAGAAAGTAGTACATTTTTCCTGAGCTGGATTGTACAACATTGCTCAATAACTCCTTTACAACAATCCAGCCCGCTTTACAGCAATGCTTACTGACCACTTTACAGCATTAAAACACCTAGCTTGCTATAACACATACAGTCTTGTTTTTATTTTAATTCCAAAAATTTCCAATTTAGCTCATTTACATGTAGATTTTTCCAATTCCAAGGGCCCCACTTTGGAAATGGTGTGAAAATCCTTGCATAATTCTCCTGTAGATCAGGATTTATGCTGTCTGATGGAAATAAGTGGCGGAGGGACCTGCATAGACCATTATCTGCTGACCCATCATGTGGCAAACAATCTTGATCAGTGATGTTTACAGATGGGCTTATGTTACACATGAGCAAATATCTATGTTGTAACACCACATTCCTACAGATATATCTGAAATGACAACCTTTCTCATTTTAACCATAAACATAGACTTATAGACTATGTTCATGTTTAGTTGACTTATTTTTATTGAATATCTGCGTGCTTATTTTCAAAGTAGAAATATATTCTCGACAAGATTTAAATCTAAGGTATATATATATATATATATATATAGATATATATATATATATATATATATATATATATATATATATATGAAACAAGCTCTCTTTTATCAGATTTTCAGTATTGCTTTATTTTATTCACAAGATGCAATGTTGCGTTTATATTCAAATATATTTTAGCTGATTATTTAATCATTTGTATCAAATATTGTCTTAAAATAATGATAAGCTTTAATTTTCTTATTCACAGTTTTAATGTTGTAATGTGTACTAAAGATGACATTTCATATAGAGGGAAAGAGAATTGTTTATTATGCTAAAGAAATGATGGTGCTATTGGTGCTGACTTGTACCCAGTCAGGTTGATATTTACATGTTGTCAGTAAACAAGATCTGATTATCATGAGTTTAAATGGCATATTAATATCTGCACCATTTAATAAATATTGTTAGGTAGTGTGCATTTTACCTACCGGTAATACTTTTCTTTAGTTTATAAAAAGATTTGGTCCAAAATGAAGGTAGTTTATTGCATTATGGATGATAGAAGCAGTATCAATCCTTATATATAATGACATTATGCAGTGGCAGATATCAGTCTTTTATTTAACTTTATTTTTTTTAAAATCTTGCTTGTACAATAAATTCTAACTCCTCCTATATCAGTTTGTACTCCCAATGGGTATTGTGTGTTTTTTTAGGTTGTAGAAAGCAGAGAATCAACAGGGAAATGCCTTTGAGCCTTAAAAGCTTTGATGGGTGGTCACACGTACCTTTGCTTAAACCTGGAAACACACCCAGGACTTCAGAGGTGCAAAGTAAGAATGTTGCCACTGAAACATCTTGGCATGTCAGAGTACCAGGGTATCATTCCCATGAAGTTTGAAGAAAATGTGAGGACTGGATGATCTTTCCTAACTGATTATGTACTTGTGTTTGTGTTTTGCATGTTTGCAGCTTTAGAGTGCATGCCAGTGGAGGAAAAGTTCACTGTCCAGAAGCCCAGGACAAGCTGAATATCTTACTGGGCAAGTGAAAATTTCTGTACCATGTAGGGTATTTTATATAAAAATCTTGGTTTCACAAAAGTTGGTAATTTTAGAATTTTTTCCATCCCTGCATGTGTGCATACATAATGATAGATAACTCATCCTATGCTTTACATGTGTGTATAGATACTGATAGATAACTCATCCAATGCTGTACATGTGTACATACATACTGATATATAACTCATCCTATGCTTTACATATGTGCATTCATACTGATTTATAACTCATCCTATGCTTTACCTGTGTGCATACATACTGATAGATAACTCATACTATCTTTACATGCAGCATACATAATGAGAGATAACTCATCTAATGCTTTTACATACAGCATACATAATGATAGATAACTCAAACTATCTTTACATACAGCATACATAATGATAGATAACTCAAACTATCTTTACATGCAGCATACATAATGATAGATGACTCATACTATCTTTACATACAGCATACATACTGATAGATAACTCATCCTATCTTTACATGTGTGCATACATAATGACATAACTCATCCTATGCTTTACATGTGTACATACATACTGATAGATAACTTGGCCTATGCTTTACATGTGTGCATACATAATGACATAACTCATCCTATGCTTTACATGTGTACATACATACTGATAGATAACTCATCCTATGCTTTACATGTGTACATACATACTGATAGATAACTTAGCCTATGCTTTACATGTGTACATACATACTGATAGATAACTCATCCTATGCTTTACATGTGTACATACATACTGATAGATAACTTATCCTATGCTTTACATGTGTGCACACATACTGATAGATAACTCATCCTATGCTTTACATGTGTACATACATACTGATAGATAACTCATCCTATGCTTTACATGTGTACATACATACTGATAGATAACTTAGCCTATGCTTTACATATGTGCATACATAATGACATAACTCATCCTATGCTTTACATGTGTGCATATATACTGATATGCTTTACATGTGTACATACATACTGATAGATAACTTAGCCTATGCTTTACATTCAGAGACTTTAAAATTTGATATATGATTAGTGGTTGGTTTTAGATGTTGTTTAAAGAGGTCTTAGAAATTTTGATCCACCTTGTGGGCAGGTGGGGGGGGGGGGGCTAGGTAGGTTGCATTAATAGGACTGAAAGTGAGAATGAGCTAATGTGAAATGCATGGAAACAATGCTGCTTTGATTTCCAGTTACAAATTTAATCCTTTCTTAAAGATGTACCAGTAGTTTCTTTCATTACATACAGTGGTGGAACTAGAGGAGGTTCATAGGATTTGTAAAAAAAAAAAAAAACTTTTTCTGTTAAAATAGAACCCTTTTCATAGCAAAATAAAAACCTGCAGTTGTCTCCGATATAGCTTTAATAAATTGTATATCCATAAATACATGTATAAATCTTTTCACGAGACTTGCAAATAACATTATATCCAAGCAGTTATATAACATGCCTGTAAAAAATGAACCATAACATTTTTTAATTCTATGTAATTTTTACAACTCTAGGACATACATGTGAACCTCTTGCATGGAAGGGTTTTTCTCCCAAGTTTAGGGCTGTCTCCGGTCACTCCTGTCACTCACTGAAATCTCTCATGTACGCAAAATTATTATTGAAAATGTTCTTTTTCTTTTTGTTTTTTCACATTTTGGCTCCAGTGTAGTATATTTATGGTAATTACTATATCACGTGACTGTGCTTGATTAAGAAGGACAAGTCAGTGTACTTGCTAATTTCATCCTTACATCCTGTCAGCATGGAAGATGAAATTCAGGACTACATTCTGACTCCCAGAGAAGAACTTCCCAAATTCAGCAAAGACAGTACCAGTCTTGAGCAGTTTTGGCAGACAGTTGGCAATCTGACTCTACCCACAGGCAGGAAACAATTTAAACTTCTTGGTGAACTCAATAGAGTTGTATTGACATTGCCACATTTCAATGCAGACACTGAAAGGACATTTTCCATTCTGAGGAAAATTCAGGCTGACTCTAGAGGAAACCTGGATCCAGTGACGGTACATAATCTTTTAAGTGTTAAGATGAACAAGGATAAGGACGGCCACCAATATAATCCAGGCAATGATCTTGTAAGAAATGCTAAAAATGCTTGTGTTACAAATATGGAGAGTGTGAACGACAACAAGTTAACGTGAAAGAACTGAATTGCATATTTTAATATTAAAAATATGGAAAAAAATTAAATAGTGGTAGTAATTTTTGCCCATTTACACGCTAATAAATAGTGTCGATGAAAAACCTCTCTTTTGAGGTCAAAACTCCTGACCAAATTTTGCAAACCTCCCTCTTTATTCCAAGCTGACCCCTCATTTTTATCACATGTATGATAGGATCAGATAGAGATTGCATACAGTATTCAATTTTCTATTTACATATATAACCTTGTTCTCTTCAACATAGCAATAAAGAATGTCTTGACACGGATTCAATCTAAAATTGGACTTTACCTATTGTGATGAGGTTGACCTTGAGTAATGTATGGAAAACTTGTATTTCTATGAGGTTGACCTTGGGTAGTGTGTGGAAAACTCATTGCAATGAGGTTGACCATGGGTAACGTGTGGAAAACTCAGAGTCAGATTTATACATTTTCTGTTGACCTCACCCTTGGTGCATTGTAATTGGTCATACCATTTAGGTTTTATACTCCTACCATAAGGTGGAGCATATTATTATTAAGATGCTGCCTATATGTTACCAATTTCATTTCCACACAGTAACTCAATGCCAAACTTTGTGGATGGCCTGCACTTGGGATAAGGAAGAAGCCTATTGATTTTGGGGTGAAAAGTTCAAGGTCATTGTGACTGAAAGAAGAAAAATGATTTCCACGCAATAACATTTGTTTTATTACCTGGATCAAACTTTGTGGATGGCTTAGCAAGAAGCCAAAATATTTAAGTTCTCATCCATGTACCATTGGGTGAGAATGAATCCTATTGATTTTGGGTCAAAAGGTAAAAAATGAAGGTCACTGTAATTGAAAGAAGAAAAATAATTGTTGTGTAATAACCAGGTCATTGAGACCCATAATCACTAGACAGCCATGCCCTACTAGTGCCTACATCAAGAACTGTAAATATGGAGCGGGCATATAATGTGTTGCTTGTGGTACTCTTAAGTTTTCTTTACTTCATTGACAATACTTTTGTTTGTTGAAACGGCTTTGCAGAAGCTCAACATAGCAATTGCTTTGGTGTGTGTGTCCATCAGCACATACATCCATATCCTAAATTAAAGGTAAATGTTTTTAGATTAAGCTCAATATAAATTTTTTGTACCTTCTAGCTATATAAAAGGCATAATTGGCCAAAGTTGACGGGTGCCTGCCCAAGTGAAATTTGATTTATGCAATTGTCATTGAATACATTTTTGTTAAGTGATTTACAAAGTGATTCTGACATATTTCCACATCTCTGCTTAAGACAACCGTTTAGTAAGATTTTTCTGTTAAATATTTTATTAAAGTATGGATGATTTTCATATCAAATGTGACATCACTTGGAAAAAGCCAAAGTTGGTGAGAATTGGTTGTACCACACATTACAAAATGTTACACTTCAGGTTGATTTACTGATCTTGCTGATTAACAAATCTTTAAACTACATTATTTAACTTTGAAAAACATGTTCGTTAACAGAATCTTTCATGAGTAACATTTTCCAATTGGAAATGGGTCGTTCCTGCATCACTAATAGCCACATACGTATTTAAACAATTACTGATTTTGTAAACATTTACAGGCAGTAAACTAAACTAAGCCATTTACACATGTAAATGTTACAGTTTTAATTAAGATAGTATGCATTTGAAATGACCATATGAATAAAATTTTATATATAAGATAGTATGCATTTGAAATGACCATATGATGGAATACAATTTTATATATAAGATAGTATGCATTTGAAATGACCATATGATGGAATACAATTTTATATATAAGATAGTATGCATTTGAAATGACCATATGATGGAATACAATTTTATATATAAGATAGTATGCATTTGAAATGACCATATGATGGAATACAATTTTATATATAAGATAGTATGCATTTGAAATGACCATATGATGGAATACAATTTTATATATAAGATAGTATGCATTTGAAATGACCATATGATGGAATACAATTTTATATATAAGATAGTATGCATTTGAAATGACCATATGATGGAATACAATTTTATATATAAGATAGTATGCATTTGAAATGACCATATGATGGAATACAATTTTATATATAAGATAGTATGCATTTGAAATGACCATATGATGGAATACAATTTTATATATAAGATAGTATGCATTTGAAATGACCATATGATAGAATACAATTTTATATATAAGATAGTATGCATTTGAAATGACCATATGACAGAATACAATTTTATATATAAGATAGTATGCATTTGAAATGACCATATGACAGAATACAATTTTATATATAAGATAGTATGCATTTGAAATGACCATATGACAGAATACAATTTTATATATAAGATAATATGCATTTGAAATGACCATATGACAGAATACAATTTTATATATAAGATAGTATGCATTTGAAATGACCATATGACAGAATACAATTTTATATATAAGATAGTATGCATTTGAAATGACCATATGATGGAATACAATTTTATATATAAGATAGTATGCATTTTAAATGACCATATGATAGAATAAAATTTTATATAAAAATTCTAGCAGTTTTTGCTGGGCGAGTCAATAATACATAACTGTTACTAAATTGTTTGAAATGAAAAGATCATTTGAATTTAATGACATTAAAAATTACACTATATCCAGGATTATGACAAACTTGTGACTAAATGTTAAACTCAGTATTCAGTAAGAAATTGGCCTTGAGAATGGTAACAGATATGTATATGTAGATGACCCTGATTTAATTTAGACTGCTTCAGTCAATTACATTATTATTCTTCATCACTGAATGAAACTTTATTTTTTAATCTTTTAGGTCCCCATCTTGGGTGACATTTGTACAAACAACTCACAATAAAAAATACTTTATTCAGCTTTCAATAACAATACTTCATTTATATTTTAAAATTTCATTGGAAACAAGTGCACTATGTGACTTTCACAACTGATCTAAGAGTTAAGAGTACTATTGCCTGGTTAACGTCAGGACAGCAAAATTGGGAACCTGGGAGGTCTGGTCTAGCTGTACTAATATCTGATAATGACATGTTAAATGTAAATGGTTTTTTTCTGTATCTTGGGTTGATGAGTTGTTACAGCTTGTTGCATTTGACAAAATAATGAGTCCACCCAAGTTTTCAGCTGCAAAATATGCATTAACCTATTGCTTACTTTGTTTGGACCCCGCTGCACTCTGTGGATAGAACATATATGGTATTCCTCATTCATATATCTATCCTTATTTCCAATGGTCTATCCATAGGTACATCCTTTAAAATAACTTTTATTCATGTGGGTAGCATATGTACTTGCTTAAAAGTCGGGTCCAACTGCAAACAATATAGACTTGTGATCTGCCATTCCATAATGCGCCAGCTGATCAGCGTCTATGTTGTTTGCTGTACTGATTACTCCTAACAAACTGCATAGACCCGGATCTGACACTGAATGATGTTCCAGCAGATCTGGGCCTCTGCAGTTTGTAGTTGGACCCAATTTATAAGTGAGTATAGAAGGTACCAATTTTTGTGGATTTGTGGTTGCTACAGATCACAAATTAAAAAACCCAGTGAGCAAGGATTGACCTGTGAAGAAAATAGGTATTGTCCCACAATGACATAGCCAAAATCTTGGGTACTGATGAAAATGTTATTTACTGCAGAACCACAAAAAAATAAAACCCACAAAAATAAATGTATGAATTCACAGTATGAAACTGCATGTCATTAGGTTTTGGACAGTGTGGCACTTGCTTCACTCATTTGAATTCATGTGTTTTAGTTCCTTGTTGAGACAATTGGAAGTGTTGATAGTTACCCATGCTATACACTGAACATGAGATTATATCAGCAGTTTTTCTATTTTTATCAAAAACCATAACAGTGCTCCAGATTGTGACTAAAATGGTCCAAATTTGTGACCAAATATTTAGAATTGGCAAGTGGAAATGGTGAACTGGTTGCAAGAGGGTGCCCTTCATAATCATAATGCGGCAGCTGGAAAATGAGATAAAAACTCTCTAATTACAAGTTTATACCCCGTTTCCAACATTACAGAGATCTGATGGGCACCAATATTAGGTCATGTACTGTTGATCTTTAGAATCATCAAACAAATTACAGCTTTGATATTTCTGAAAGTGAAACTTTGACTAGGAACATATACTAATATAAACATAAACTATATTAATGATAACTCTCCCTAAGAGGAAATGCATTGCTTTATCTGATAGGCTACTTAAAACTAAATGGGCTGGAAATTCCAAAGGTCACCAGAACATGAACTTTTATTACTGCCTGTCTGATCTAATTATTATGATTAGGTCTCAATTTTAATCAGATAGGTGTGCTATCTGTCATACCCTGATACATCATTTCATTTTCCTAGTAAATCTCCATCAGTTGGCATGGAGAGATCCTTGGCTATATCCTACTTCCAGACTTAAGTTACTTATTGCCAGAGTCGAAATAAATATGGCTTAACTATTACCATACCTCATCATATAAAATCAAAGTTTTTCTTGTGATAGTTACGTTACCACCATATTTAGTTAGCAATGGTAGTTATAACCATTTTAAAGTTGTATAAGATATATGGTGGCAGTCATCTGGGTGTCGAATTATCAAATTTGATTGCTCATTGTCAACCTTTTAGTGTTAGTGATTACATAATGCTTCACACCTTGCCAGTTAGAGTATTGGTAGGTTGTCCATAAGTATTGGCATATGTTACCATTTGACTGATGTTATAATGGTGATAGGTCAATTTTCATGATTCTTAAAAACCATAGTCAGTGCCATCTAATATTATGATTGTTTATTATCTACTGTAATTTCAGAGCTGAAACCGTACAATTAGGATGGCAATTTTATAACCTCTTGGGGTGGGTGGGTTTGTAAATATTTGCAAAATAATTACTAAGAATAGAAAGGTTTTTGTACTAGAAATTAAAGGAAAAAATTAGTTATTTTTCTGTCACCTATGTAAGCAAGGTGAGATATAGTAGCTTTTCCACTGTTGTTTTTGAAAAATTGTCCTTTGAGTTCAAAGATGACCATGGCATCACTAATTGGTTTGGTTTCTTTGAGCATGTGAGTAGTTGATCAGGCCAATTTGTGCTTCTGAACTGTCCGTAGCACACTGGATAGGAGATTCCATTTGGAGTTACTTGATCAACAGAGGATGTGCTGCAGTTCTGATGATGGCAATGGCTTTGGCATTGTCAACAATGTTAAATTTTTGCATGAAAGTTTTTGAAAGTCAGAAACAGTTGTTATACTAACAAGCACATGGATGCATGTAAGAGGGCAGGTTAAGTGGAACTTGTTATTGATTAATGGTGTACAAAACGTAAGAGTGTACAAAATTACAGACAGTATAGTGCATCTCCAAGTGACTACTGTCTATACTTGCATATAAGCGGATACCAACTGCAAATTGCATAGAGCCAGATCTGCCGACGCATAATGTGCCACCAGATGTGGGTTTATGCAGTTTGTAAGGACTAATCAGTAGAACAAACAACATAGACCCTGATCTGCCGGCACATTATGTGACGGCAGATCAGGATCTATGTTGTTTGTATTTGGGCCCGGCTTATACACCAGAATATACAGTAACTTGGCATAGATTTATTATTTAAAGAGTATTTTTGTTAGTGAGAATGTCTAGAAGAGTGTTGAATTGTATTATTTGATGTAATTTATATTGTTTCTGTATGACCTCCTGCTAGGATCTGATATTGATTTGTTTGGCCACTTGGAGGCAGATTATATTCAGTGTTGTTTGATCTTGGTATAGAAGTTGACAGTCTTTAGTGTGATCATATTGATGTCCTGTCATCTCGGTTATTACAGTGGCACTTGAACTGTAAATGATTTGTATTTGATCTGTCAAAAAGAATTTATTAACCATCCTGTCTGTATGCAAGATAGTCTTCCCATTCATTGCAACCTCAATAAGAATAGTAATATTTCACTGTTATCTTGTGTAATGTTACCATCTATACTCGCGTATAAGCCGATACCAACTGCAAACTGCATAGACCCAGATCTGCTGTCGCATAATGCGCCGGCAGATCTGGGTCTATGCAGTTTGTTAGGACTAATCAGTAGAACAAACAATATAGACCCTGATCTGCTGGCACATTATGTGACGGCAGATCAGAGTCTATGTTGTTTGCATTTGGACTCGGTTTATACACGAGTATATACGGTATGTACAGCGTTTCTCTTATAATAAATCGAGGAGGCCCTCTGCACATTTTTTTAAATGACAGAATACAATTTTTTCTTTTAGGGCCCACCTTGTAAACTTTGTTGAATAGACTGAATACCTTTTTTTTTTGTTGAGGGCCCACCTTGTAAACTTTGTTGAATAGACTGAATACCTAATTTTTTGTTGAGGGCCCACCTTGTAAACTTTGTTGAATAGACTGAATACCATTTTTTTTGAGGGCCCACCTTGTAAACTTTGTTGAATGGCTGAATACCATTTTTTTAGAGGGCCCACCTTGTAAACTTTGTTGAATGACTGAATACAGTTTTTTTTTTGTTGAGGGCCCACTTTGTAAACTTTGTTGAATGACTGAATACAGTTTTTTTTTTTGAGGTCCCACCTTGTAAACTTTGTTGAATGACTGAATACAGTTTTTTTTTTGTTGAGGGCCCACTTTGTAAACTTTGTTGAATGACTGAATACAGTTTTTTTTTTTTGAGGTCCCACCTTGTAAACTTTGTTGAATGACTGAATACAGTTTTTTTGAGGACCCACCTTGTAAACTTTGTTGAATAGATGGAATACAGGTTTTAATTTTTGATGGCCCACCTTGTAAACTTTTTTGAATGACAGAATACAGTTGGGTTTTTTTAGGGCCCACCTTGTAAACTTTGTTGAGTGACTGAATACAGTTTTATTTTAGAGCTCACCTTGTAAACTTTGTTGAATGACTGAATACCATTTTTTTGAGGGCCCACCTTGTAAACTTTGTTGAATAGACTGAATACAGTTTTTTCTTGAGGGCCCACCTTGTAAACTTTGTTGAATAGACTGAATATAGGTTTTTTTTGAGGACCCACCTTGTAAACTTTGTTGAGTGACTGAATACAGTTTTTTTTGAGGGGCCCATCTTGTAAACTTTGTTGAGTAGACTGAATACAGATTTTTTTTATGGCCCACCTTGTAAAATTTGTTGAATGAATGAATACAGTTTTTTTTTGTATGGCCCACCTTGTAAACTTTGTTGAAATAGACTGAATACAGATTTTGTTTTGAGGGCCCACCTTGTAAACTTTGTTGAATCGATTGAATACAGTTTTTTTCTTGAGGGCCCACTTTGTTGAATAGACTGAATACAGTTTTTTTTGTGGGCCCACCTTGTAAACTTTGTTGAATGACTGAATACAGTTTTTTCTTGAGGGCCCACCTTGTAAACTTTGTTGAATAGACTGAATACAGTTTTTTTTAGGGACCCCCTTGTAAACTTTGTTGAATAGACTGAAAAATCATTCCTTAAAAAATCAAATTGACAAATATTTTGTAAAGAAGGGCAAGCATATAAGCATGGGGTTAAAGGAGGACAACAGTAAATACTTGATGACACTATCAAGAAAAACTTGAATGCTGGATAAATTTGGTATGAAAAATATTACAAGCTAAAGCAACTGCATGGCTTGCCATTACAAATCCACATGCATTTCAGAGCATATTTAAATAACAACTCCCATCTCCCAGTGCTCATCCCAGACCGTTGCTGCTGTGGCTGCATATGTGAAGTTTGATTGGGAAATATTTGAAAATGTAAATGTAATTGAAATGTTTGTACACTGTACCTTTGATCCTTCCCAGGGACCCCAAGGGAAGGAGTCAAAAATGACACCCCTTTTTTCAGATGGTCACCATAGTAGCAAAATAACTACAAAGTTTTGTGAATTTAAACGCAGTGGTTTAGAAGGAGATGTGGTAACAGACAGATGGATTGGCAGATAGATGGAGGGTGTCACAATATCCCCAATGACTTTATAGGAAAGCATTTGGTTAAAATGAGTTTTTCTGTATTGTATCTTCATTGCTTAAAGCTAAATCTGAAGCAGTTAGCTTTCTTGCATAGTTATGAACTTAAACAATTCTAGAGAAGTGTCCATAGAACACAGGTCATATATATATATATATATAAATATATATATATATATATATATATATATATATATATATATATATATATATATATATATATATATATATATATATATACACACACCATTTTGGTCTCACCTGCAACAGATGCTGTAGAAAGTGAGAGACAGCAGTCACAATATATGTCCATCAGTGTCAACGTTTGATTAATATTGTTTTAAAGGCCAGTATCTTCTGTCTGTTTTCGTTGATTATCAAAACTGTATCAGGGGTCAAGAAATGCCCCTATGAGATGTAAGATCAATATGATCAAAGGTTAAGGTCATTGGGGTAATTAGGGTGCTTAATAGTTTTGGGATCTGGCTGTACCTATTGTTGCCATATATGAATTATTTTCAGATTTTGCAGAGAAGTTTACCATGGAATAGAAAATATCTCTAGGAGTTGGGAGGTCATAAAGTCAAAGGTTAGGGTCACAATGGTCAGTTGCTTAAAGTTTTATGCCCTACCATGGGTAGTAGGGCATATAGTATTAACCTTGTCTGTCCAGTCAGCCATCTGAGAGTGTCAGGTCTGTGTCAGGTACTGTTGTGGGGCATCCATATTCTATGAATACATTTCTTTTTTTGTTCTTTTTTTTTCTTTTTTTTCTGTTTTAAAAAAAAAATATGTATGTGTTTGTGAATAGACATAAGACTTGACTTCACCAGAGTGCATCAAGCATCTTTGGGTATGACACATCAGAATGTCAAAGTCACAGTGAACTGTTTTCAGCTTCGAGGTAAATTGTTGAAAATTTTATCAAGTGGGTACATATATATCTTCAGCTTTTTTAAATGTATTTCCATATTTCAGATTTGATGCATATGTTTAATAGAAAAGATGAAACTTTCTTAATAAACAGTGCTTAAAAGGTGAAAGGTTAAGGTCATAGGGGATGTTTGATAATGTTACTAAGACCACAGTAAGATCATTGCAGCCAAAACAATAAATTTATTATTATTATTATTATTATTATTATTATTATTATTATTATTATTATTATTATTATTATCATATTGTTTCTTAACAATCTTATACATTACCAACATTGTTTGCCCTAAGCCAGTGAACTTGCTCCAGATGAACTTGAATCCAAGTGAACATTAACTACACTATTCCCATCATGAACTCAGTTACAAACTTAATAAATAATTACCTAATTAATATTTTCATGCTAGTTGTAATTAATTTACAATTTACAAAGGGTTGATCTGGCTGATTGCCAAACATTTAACCAAACAAAAAGAAATACCCAGTTTGAAGCAAACTAACAAAATATGTTAAAAGCTGTCATTTCACATTTTAAATAATGACCCAATAATTGAAATGTTTCTCAGTTTGGACATTATTTACTCAAGTATTCTATTGGAGTTTTCAAATAGGAGGAAGTCTTGACATTTTAAAGCAGAAATTATCTTGTAATTTCTTTGGTATTAGTTAAATGCAAGTAAATATGTTGTGATTTTGCTTACATTCCATATATACTCTGGTATAAGTCATATTCAGCTAGAAATATCACAGACCCAGATCTGCCATTGCATAATGCACTAACAGATCAGGGTCTGTGTTGTTTATTCTACTGATTATTCCTAGCGAACTGCATTGACATAAGGTAGATCTGCAGGTTTGTTATGTGATGTTAGATCTAGGTCTGTGCTGTTTGAAGTTGGATCTGATTTATATGCATGTATATATGGTACTCCAATTTAATGAAAGTAACATAAATATTTGCTTTTCCTTGCATAAGAAAACTGCATTTTTATTTATTAGAATAGGCATTTGATATATTATGTTGTAATTTGCTGATATGGCTTCACTTTTAAATTTAAATAAATGTTATTTATTTAGATTTTACTAGTTCAGACAACTAAAACTAAAACTGAAGACCTTGATCTACAAATGCTTTGTCACAATATGTTCTAAGTTGTGTGCAGGTAAATTAAACAAAGGATATTTTCTTTTCCTACATTAATACCGGATATATTTCATCGTGTGGTACACAAAACATGATATTTTAACGAGTGGTGAAGCCATGAGTTAAAATATATCGTTTTTGGTACCACAAGATGAAATATATCTGGTATTTATGCAGGAAAAGAGAATTGTCTTTTTATTATATACCAAACGTGCACCAAAATCGAAGCTTAGAAGAATAAACTCACTCTTCAGCACAACACCCCACCGCCCTTTTCATAAATTCACCTCACTTTCATTGGTTGATTATATAAATATCTGTGACTTAGGAGAGCTATAGGATTGGAATGACCTAATCTGTCACAGTAAATTACATTTTTGACATTTTGTAAACTATCTTAGGCTATCTGACCACAAAGCAAGTCTTATTTAGCACTGCATCAAAGCGGGTTTATCATTGTTGTCAAGGAAGTAAGAGAAATAACTTCATAGAGATGCGAACAGCGTAGAGTCAAATTTCTTCAGCAATAATTAATTTCCATGTCTGAAATGTAATGCAGTTTCTATTTATTTGTTCTAGCTCACAAAGTGCTCATTTTTGTTGCTGCAGGTATAACTTCTGTAGGCACACACAATCAGGCATCACATGGCATGATGGGAAATCTTAAATTTTCACATGTGAAAATATAAGGATATATTTATCACATATGAAAATATAGGAATGAAAAAAATATGAAAATTATTTCGCCAATAAGTTTCTATATTTCACGCTTAAGTATATAATAAAAGACATGTATTTAAGTCTAGACATTTTTCTTTGCAAGAAAAATTGTAGTTTACTGAAAACAGCATCAGTTCAAGTTTCTTAGTTGAGAACACATTAAAGGAGGGTGACATTAAATTCTTTAATATTATTAAGGTAGAAGTATACTTAGTTAGAAACAACTACTTTATATCAAGTTTTGAAACATCAGATAAATGGACGAAATTTGACTGGAAAGAAAAAATAGCATACAGTAAAAAGATTGTAAAAATTAAATACAGTGAAAACTATTAATAATAAGACTATATAGACTGTAATTGTTTTTCCTTTATGGACATAGTTCCTTTATATAGGGGTTGAAAATGATAATGAAATAAAGAAAAAGGGATTTGTAAAAGTTATCCATTCACAACAGGTGTCCTTCATATGGTATGCTAGGTAGGTTTTACTGTACTTTATATAATCAGGATTCTTTGTGATGTTAATGATATTACAACATATGTGAAAAATAGTCTATGGTGTTCAGACAGATATGTCTTCTAGAAATGAAAATTGTTGCTTTGTTACAGATTTTGTTTTATGCCCCTATGATATCTATTGGTCAACATATAGTGTTACCTATGTCCAGGCCCGCTGACAGAAATTCTGGTCCCCTGGGCAGAGCAGTCATGCCTGTCTATGTCCTTCTGTCACATGATATCTTATTGCATCTGTCACAAATTTCATTTCCACTCGGTAACTTTTGAAGGACTTCACAGATTGAAACCAAATATGAGGCCTTACATTAAGTATAACAAGGTCAAGTTTGATTTTTAGCTCTACTGGTCAGAGACCTGAAGAGCTTGTGGGATAGTCTGTCATCCATCGTCCATCCATCCATTAGCACAAGTTTGTTATTGCTACTCCTCCTGAACTACTTGGAGGATTGCCATGAAACTTTTTTACACACACATTTATCACATGGTCTGTTTTGATACTAAATGAAAATGGGGACATCTAGTATGAACACTGCATTGGCCATCTTGAAAATCTTGTTATTGCTGCTTCTGAATGGATGGTCATATCAACATGGGGTCTAGTTGGTTCTAAATGAAAATGATGCCAATCTGACATCCAATATGGCAGCCATCTTGAAAATCTTGATATCAATATTTCTTATGAACCAAAAGTCATATTGACATAGGGTTTACACCGGAAGACTTTTTATGATGTCAACTTGGTTGTAAATGAAAATGGTGCAGATCTGATGTCTAATATGGCCACCACAGCCTGGATGGTCATATCAACATAGGGTTTTCACTAAAAGACTATAAGATCCTAAATGAAAATGGTGCTGATATGAGGTCTAATAAAATTAACCACCAAAGCAGCCATCTTGAAAATCATGTTATCACTAATTCTGAATGAAAATCATATTGACACAGGGTTTTCAACAGAAGACTTCTTATGATGATCTAGTCAATCTTAAATGAAAATTGTGCTGATCTGGCCTCCAAAATGGCCACCACAATGGCCATCTTAACAATTGTATTATTGTCTCTTCTCCTAGATGGCTGGTCATATCAACATTGTGCTTACACCAAAAGACTTCATATGATGTCTAGTTTGTCCTAAATGAAAATGTTGCAAATCTGATATCCAATATGGCCACCATGGCAGCCAGCTTGAAAATCTTGTTATTGCTACTCTAAGAAAAAGGGAAAGTCATATCAAAATGGGGTTTTCACCAGAAGACTTCTTAAAATGTCTTCTTGGTCTTAATTAACATGGTGCTGATCTGATGTCCAATATAGCCACCATGGTGGCCATCTTAAAAATCTTGTTATTGATACTCTTCTTAAATGGAAGGTCATTTTGAAATGGGGTTTTCATCAGAAGACTTCATATGGTGTCAAGTTGGTTCTAAATTAAAATGATGCAAACTGACCCTCCATGTCACCACTATGGTGGCCATCTTGAAAATATTGTTATCTCTACTCCTCCCAAATTGATGGCTATATCAACATGGGGTTTTCACCAGTAGACTTCTTATGATACGTAGTTGGTCCTATATAAAAATGGTGCCAGTCATACATCTAATGTGGCTGTCATGACGGCTGTCTTGAAAATCTTGCTGTCACTACTCTGCCAGAATGGATGGCCATATTGACATCAGGGTTTTCACCAGAAGACTTATAATGATTTCTACTTTAGATACAAACAGTTCAGTATGCAAGGACAACTGTACCTATTGATGATGATGACATAAGAATAAAAATGATTTTAAGACTGAACTTTATAATTGAAATGTCCCAGTGACCTAATTATATGCTTGAACTCATTGTCTGAGGTCTTTGGACTTTTGATAAGTAAAGTTTCGTCTTACCTATCTGTACTCTTTGTTAAGAAAGAAGTATACAAAAATCTGCCTTACAGAAGAAACATACAAATACTATACAATAATAAAATGTTGACAGTTGGAGTAAAGTGTCTGCACAAAGATACACAATGGTAACCAACCCAGGTTAATCCATTGGTAGGATTTTAACCCGCACCTTTTTAGTCGCATTAGTCGCAAGTCTGGCTAACCTTTTTAGTCGCATTAGTCGCAAGTCTGGCTAACCTTTTTAGTCGCATTAGTCGCAAGTCTGGCATGCTAACCACTCAGCCACTACAGCTCCTCTCATATAATAGGCAACTGCATTTTAATTTGAAAATTACATTTAGTGGAAAAGTTCCCATCTGTTGTCTATAATTTCCAGTGATTATACCATAAGAAGGGCAATTGCCTCTTACTACATGCTAACATTTACTGAAGGTTCCAATGACTGAATGATTATAATTTTTGTTATATACAAAACACACAAGATTTTGGCTCACTGGATATTCCAGAATATTTAATATCATTTTGGACTTTTTATAGCTCTACTGGTCATAGACAAGAAGAGCTTAAAGGATGGTCTTTCTTCCATCATATGTCCATCCATTAAAACAAGTTTGTTATCACTACTTCTCCTAAACTACTTGGAGGATTGCCATGAAACTTTACACACACTTTCATCCCATGGTATAATTGGTCCTAAATGAAAATGGTGCTGCTCGGACGTCTAATATTGCTGCCAAAGCAGGCATCTTGAAAATCTTGTTATTGCTACTCCTCCTGAATGGATGGTCATATCAACATGGGGTTTTCACTAAAAGACATTTTATGATGTCTAGTTGGTTCTAAATGAAAATTATGCCAATCTGATGTTCAATATGGTTGCCATGGCAGCCATCTTGAAAATATTGTTATCACAACTCCTTCTACATGGATTGTCATATCAGCATGAGGTTTTCACTAAAAGACTTCTTATGATGTCTAGCTGGTCCTAAATGAAAATGGTGCCAATCTGACATCCAATTTGGCCATCATGGCAGCCAGCTTGAAAATCTTGTTATCACAACTCCACCTGAACATAAAGTCATATTGATGTGGGTTTTTTCACCTAAAGACTTCTTATGGTGTCCAGTTGGTCTTAGATGAAAATGGTGCCGATCTGACAGTCAATATGGCTGCCACACAGTGGCCATCTTGAAAATATTGTTATGGCTACTCCTCCTGAATGGATGGTCATATTGACATGGGGTTTTCACCAAAAGACTTCTTATGATGTCTAGTTGGTCCTAAATGAAATGGTGCCATGTGAGGTCCAATATAGCTGCCACAGTAGCCATCTTGAAATCCTTGTTATCACTACTACTCCTGAATGGTAAGTCATATTGACATGGTGTTTTCACCAGAAGACATTTATGCTGTCTAGTTAGTTCTATATGAAAATGTTGCTGATCTGATGTCTAATATGGCTGCCACAGTGGCCAGCAGGAAAATCTTGTTATCACTACTTCTCCTGAATGAATGCTCATATCAGCATGGGGTTTTCACTTAAAGACTTCTTGTCATGTTTTGTTGATCCTAAATTAAAATGGTGCTGAACTGATGTCGAATATGTGACCATCTTGAAAATATCGTTTTTGATACTTCTCTTAAATGAAAAATCATTTTGACATTGGCATACCTGTGACAGAACCAGGATTTCAAACCAGTAGATTTACAAATTTTGATCAGTAGTTTGGCTTCTAATAAGGTAGATTTTTTATTGGCATAAATTTTACATGTTTTAAGGGGATTTAAAACAAAACAAGTTAATTTTGTCACATAATATGTATTCTCTTCATATTATAATAAAACACAAATTTTGAACACGATTCAGATTCAGAATCTGATGGAAAATGTTACAATAATAGTTAGTTAATATGAGCCAGTATATTGTTAATTAAATGAAAAAGGAAGAGTTGTACATCTCACAGTTCACTGCAAAGATTTTTTATAAAGTCCACAGGCATTTTTAGTTTCCTTCAGAAGATCACTGTCTAGTGACCACTGTTGACATTCACTGTGATTGTTAACCTTCACACTTAGCAGGCTCTCAATAGTTCTCTGGTCCAGACTTCCCCTTGAATCACTCTGGATTTTCCGAAGAATGGAGAATGTCCTCTCTGTGTCAGCATTGGAATGTGGCAATGATAGGACAACTACACTCAGTCTGGAAAGAAGTTCTAACTTAAGTTTTCCTGTTGCTGGGTTTCTGAGGCTGCTGACTGATCTCCAATACTGCTCCAAGCTCATTTCAAATATTTTTATATTTAAAGAAAATAATTTAGTATGCTATCTTAAAATCCAATTTGCATGAAAACCCCAATGCAAAGTCGGGACCTTTGCTACTCGATTGCACACACTGTCAAGATCATTTTTGGTTGGTCTCTACGTTTTATCTTCCTTCCACGACAGATCGGCCGAGTTTTACTCAAAGACTCATTGTCATCAAGGATTACCTTTGATCCTTTTATTACTTATAACACATCAAACAACATCCCGCATTTGGCCTTAAACTCTCCAAATTACAACAACAAGGAAATCAATTAGCCGCTTCTGTGTACACACGCTAACCACGCATCGTCGCACCGGTCATATCATAGGTTAAACATTTCCGGCTCCCAGTAGACTGGTTCTGGCTGGTTTATCTAATGTGTTGATACAACGCGTAAAAAAACCAGGGTTATTTTGTGAAAAAAAAAAAAAAAGTTTTCCATGAAATTTTCAAAACTGGTAGATTTCGACTACTAAACAGTATGTGCAGTAGACGGTCTATAAGACGGTATTTTTGGCCTACCACCGGTAGAATCACAGGTATGCATTGGGTTTTCATCAGAAGAGTTCTTATGGTGTTGAGTTGGTTCCTAATGAAATGACTAACCGTCAATGTGGCCATCATGGTGGGTATCTTGAAAATATTGTTATCTCTACGTACTCCTTTCAAATGGATGGCTATATCAACAAGGTGTTTTCACCAATTGACTTCTTATGATAAATAGTTACTCTTAAATGAAAATGGTGCCAGTCATACATCCAATATGGCTCCCACAACGACTGTCTTAAAAATCTTGTCACTACACCCCCTGAATGGATGATCATTATGACATGGGGGTTTTCAACAAAAGACTTCTAATGATGTCTACTTGGTCCTAAATTAAAATGGTGCCAATCTTGCATCCCATATGTGCACCACAGCTGCTAATTTGAAAATCTTGTTATTGCTGAAGAATACTGGAGATGATTTTAACACCCAGCAGTTAAAAGGAAGAAATGGTCTTATCTTGAATTCCTGGAAATTCTTTTTGCCCAGTCGACTGTCAGTCCCTTCAAGGACTTGTGTTTAAGTTTCCAATGTGTAAAGTTGAAAGTGTGCCCAGTAATATTAGTTCATCATTTTGACTGATATTGCAAATAGGCAAAAGTTTTCTCCTAATGAATGTACAGTATATAATATTGCTACTTTTCATATACCGTATATACTCGCATATAATCCAGGTCCAAATGCAAACAACATAGTCCCATAATGCGCTGGCAGATCAGGGTCTATGTTGTTTGTTCTACTGATTAGTCCTTACAAACTGCATAGACCCAGATCTGCCGGCACATTATGTGATGGCAGATCTGGGTCTATGCAGTTTGCAATTGGTATTGACTTATACACGAGTATATACTGTAGGTAAGTACTACTATACACGTGTCCCCTAAGCTTGTTTCAGAAATTTGAGCAAAGAATCTGGTTTCAAAATATGAAATTTCACAAGATTAGATATAAGAGGCCATTTAAATCATTAGTTCACAAGCCTGTCCCTTGTTAATAGTATATTACTATATTTGCAGTAACTTGATTAATTATAAAGGTGTGAAAACTAATATCTTTGTATGTAAAAAATTTGGCTAGTCTGCTATGTGAATTTACTTGAATCACTTAGGTAATTATATTAATCATTTTTCAGTCAACTTTTATGTTTTCACCTCTTTTTCTTGAAGAAGTTATTATCTCCTGCTTTGGAGAGTGTTATCAGTTAGATTAATTTGAATTAAATCTATGTGAACCAATCTGAACATAGCTTTATCTAGGAGACCAAAATATTACCCAGTGTCAGAGGTGACTGCATTAGGCAAGGATTTACTCAAACAATATAATCAAAATTGATTTACAATGTTTGCAGCTGTTATAAATTGCTTTTAAGTTGGCAATACAAATTTTCTGATGTTAATAAAAGCCTATTGAGCAGTAGTTTGATGCGGTTTGCAGCAATCAGTTGAGCACAATTCTGAATGCAGGTGTGGATCTGGGATTTGTTCAAGGAGAATTTGATTTTGGGAAGTGGGGAGTTAAATGGGCAACTTTATTTGGGTTTTCTGAGTTTTTTTTCATTGAAGGTACATGTGTACTATTTGCATTAGGGTGGTGCGGTTCATTGACTAAACCCCCTAAAAATCCACTATTGTGATTGTTTGTTGTAAAGTATTCACTTACCAGTACACTTCAGGGATTTCACTTCCCTGATTATAGGTACCGTATATACTCACGTATAAACCAATACCAACTGCAAACTGCAAGGAACCAGATCTGCCGTCGCATAATGCGATGGCAGATCTGGGTCTATGCAGTTTGTAATGACTAATCAGTAGAACAAACAACATAGACCCTGATCTGCCGGCACATTATGCAATGGCAGATCAGGGTCTATGTTGTTTACATTTGGGCTGAGATTATATGCGAGTATATATGGTATTTGAAATTATATTTCCTGCAGAAGCCAATACATTTATTAAACTGAAATGGTGGCCTTGTTGTATTTCATTCCTGTTTAGTGTACATGATGTGCATGTCTCAATATGCAGGCTATGGCCTTCTTGTTTGCAGAACTTTTGATCTGAAAATGTTTCATACGGAGAGCCACAGACTGATTTGAAGACCTCAATGACATTATTTTCCTTAAAGAAATTGAGGTATCTTTAAAACAAAATATGCTGCCAATTCATTCCATGATCATATTAGCCAAAGTTAAGGAGGCTTCTTGTAAGTCTAGCTGGTCTAGATCCTTTTGTCTCATGGCATGTACTGTACCTCACTTGGAAGCAGATGTAATGGGTTTGACCCTCAACAGGTGCTCTACTTTGTGCTGGTTCCTGTTACAATTGTTACATTGGTCCTGTGAACAACCATCAGCTGTCGGTAGAGCTGGGAATGTGTGAGACCATTGTAACCACTTTGAGGGATAGAACTGAATTGTATGAGATTCAAATGCTAATTTCAAGGTAAAGGGGGAAGGAGATTAGCTATTGAGCATATTATTATGAAGCTACGTAAATAATCAGCTTGGCTGGTCCAGATCATTTAGTCTTATGGTATCTGTGCCTCACTGAAGCTTTAGCAGTGAGTCAAGTCTTCGACGGTGGCTAATACTTAATGGTGCATTTGTGAAGGTCATTGGGTCAAAACAGACTATCTACTATCCGATCAGTCTAGATAAACTTCATACATGTTATAAAGGACAGCAAAAGAAAATATCTAGCTGTCAACTAATAGGGAAAATTGTTTTAAAATATAATGCAATAATAATAGACTGTTTTCTGTTTTCTAGAGAGTAGAGTTCTGTCTTTTAACACTCTTGAGCTACACGTTACAAGGAAGAATTTGGTCTTGCTTGAAAAAAAATACCCAGGTATCACTCAGTCAACATTGGCAGCATAGCACCTATTTAAGTTTTGTGTGCCTTGGTGCAGTAATAATAATAACAGCAACCTTATTGCTTGGTGGGTTGGTTGTTTGTTTTGTACAGCACTTTCAACGCTTTACTGGCTTTATCATGCAGATGAAATGGTAGCTAAGTGCCTTTCCCAAGGACAGACTGGCCTGGACAAATAACAAACCTGCGACCCATGGATTACAAGTCTGATACTCTACCAGCTGTGCTATAGTGGCTTCACAACTTATGTAATAAGTTTGACACAGTTAGAAAGAGGGTGACACAATGAGTTAGATGGTTGTGACTCACTATTATTTACATATTACATAGTTACAGAAAAGCAAAGCTCTTCGTTCCCAATCAAGAGTAAATTTGTAGGCATTTCCTTTTTTTATAAAAAATAATTATATACAATAGATTCAACAGTTGTAAAGTAATGCATTGCAGAATTATGTTGTATTGTATCTTTGTGGTTTAAAAAACAACAACTATAAATTATGGGATACATCTGAGGGCCAACAAAACAAGAAATCACACAGATATGAACATTGTAGTTATTGTTCTGTAAAACAACATGAACAACATTTCCTGTAGTCATAAAAAGTAAAATACCACCACAGAGTGGAATGCCTTGATCACTATGCATTAGAGTATTTGACATGTCGGGAGTTGCCACTTCAATTTTTCCAAGGCATACACAAGAGACAGAGAATATGATAATAAATCATTTTGAAAGCTCTTCACTGTCTGAAAGTGGCAAGCATTTCCATACTTTTGAAAGAGAAAGTAAACTGGACCATTTATATTGACTAGATTGTAGGATTATCAATGCACTTGTTACCCCAGATAATGGCCCATTTTTAGAGCCTTTAATATAGTAAATGTACCTGCTTCCAGAAATATATCTATCTAGACCTGGACCCTTTATTAACTTTAACACACTGGGTCTTCTTTCCTACATGCTGGGTTTACTTTTTAGATCACGTCTTCGAAGTAGCTAGAGGTAAACTACAAGTACTACCTCCTGTGTTGGCATCAGTGTCTACTCAGATAAAAAGCACATACACATGTACACCCTCAATGAACATAAAAAGCACATACACATGTACACCCTCAATGAATATCAACCATTCTTTCTTCCTAGGTCCTTAGACACCTTCCTCCTGCAGAGGTAGCTGAGGGGGTAAAATTTGTACATGTACATTTGTTGTACTTTCTTGGTTAAGGTTTTGTGTTTAGCTCAGGTTTTTTGCACACTGTTTAAATACTGTTACACCAGCATCATGAAATTTGGTGAGTGGATGCAGCTTGATGACTCTCATCACAACTATAGCTCAGTCTGATCTATATTTCATACTTCACTAATTTGGGGTAAATTTTGTGATTTCAGTTTATGTCTCAATCTCTATTCATGATAGAATCATCAAACTACATGATTGTATAAATCTCTATTAGTACCACACCCTTACCATAATGGAAGGTCACTGTTACCTACATTTCACATTTTACTAGCTTAGCTCAAGTTTTTATGTTTAGCTCTTGACCAAAGTTGTTTTAGCATCCTGTATATATACTGCTATACCTAGATTCATAAAACTTGGCAAGAGAATGCATCTTGATGAGTGCTACACTCACATAACAAAAATAGGTCACTGTGACCAATATTTCATGCTGCACTGACTTTGATTAAATTGTGTGTTTTAAGTTTATTTCTCTAACTAGCACCACACCATTACACAAAAGAATGTCACTGTTACCTACATTTCACATTTTACTAGCTTAGCTTAAGTTTTTGTGTTTTGCTCATGACCAGATAGGTTTAGATTGGTGTGTGTGTGTATATATATATATATATATATATATATATATATATATATATATATATATATATATATATATATATATATATATATATATATATATATATATATATATATATATATATATTGTTACACCTAGATTGGGAAGGAAAATCATCTTGAGGAGTATTACACTCTCATCACAGTAGTAGGTGACTGACCTATATTTCATGCTTCAATGCTTGTGTTTTTTGTCTATTTCTCAAGCTCTGTGTATGCTAGAATCTGCAAAAGGCATGTCACTGTGATCTACATTTCACATTTTACTGGCTTAGGTTAAGTTTTGGGTTTAGCTCAAAACCAAATAGGTCTTTTTTTTGCAGCCTGTATACATACTGTTATACCAAGATCCATGAAATTTGGTGAGGGGATGTATCTTGACCACTATTACACCCTCATCACTAAAGTAGATCACTGTGACCCATATTTCATGCTTCACTGCCTTGGTTGCAGCCTTAAGCATTATTTATGCCAGAATCATCAAACTAGGTGATTGTATGCATGCCTATTAGTACCACACCCTTACAACTAAAGAAGGTCATTGTGACCTACATTTAACATTTTACTGGCTTATGTTCATTTTGTGCATTTTGCTCATGACCACATTAGTGTTTTATGTCCTGTATAATGCTGCTAAACCAGGAATCATGAAACATGGCAAGAGAATGTATCTTGATGAGTTCTATACTCTTATCTTAAAAGTAAATCACTGTCACCCATGTTTAACATTTCACTGACTTGGGTTAAATTTTATGTTTTTACTGCTCATGCTATAATCATTAAACTTGGTGATTGTGTACAGCTCTCCTAGTACCACACCCATACCAAAAAAGGTCAATGTGACCTTTATTTCACATTTTAATGGATTAGTTGAAGTTTAAGGATTTAGCTCATGACCACAAAGGACTTTGGCATGCCCTGTGCATAATATCCTGTATAGAATCATGAAACTTGGGGATACATCTTTATGAGCACTACTCCCTCATTTAATTAGTAAGTCAATATCAACCATATTTTACACTTGACTGACTTCTGTTACATTTTGTGTTTGATGGTTCATTTCCCAGTCACTGTTTATGATAAACTTGTGAAATTGATGATATGTGTCTCCATTACTTACACACTATGTTAACAAGTGATGCCCTATCAATGAAATAAAACGCAATAGTCGTGCCATTTCACGCTGCACAGGAAATGTTGATTTTACAATATCAGACATCCCTAAAGTCACTATTCCACAGACAATTCCATCCTTATCTAACTGGTTCTCTTATCCAATTACCAGTCATTGTAAATGTATTTTACTTCGAAAAAATTTTGCACTTTTGAATCATTTTACCTTCTATAAGTTTCCATCTGCAATTTAATATAGTTTATACTGAAAAATGTATGGGCCCGTCCAAACTCATATTTGTTGCTTAGCTGTTACTAAATCAAGAAATAATTTTTTTTTTATGGATATACCGGTAGTTAAACTTGATTTAAAGATCACCTCTTTGGAGAAAACACTTGCCTAAATGGCCACTTTTGCCAGATCCCTAACTCAAAAATAATGTGGAAATAAACCTCTATTAGGCAGTCACCTGTCTTAATGGGCAATATTTCTAACACTGCCCAAAGCTGGCTGCCTAAGATATGTTTGACTGCAATGTATGTATAGCATCAGAAATTATCCAAGTCAGCAAAGAACTTTGTTCTTTTGATATGAACCATAAGTAAGGATTGAAACAATATGACTGATTAGTGCTTTTGCCATTTCTTTAATGGTGACACATCTATACGAATGCACAAGGTATGAGCAGAAATGATTAGAAACTATATCTGGGTACATACTTTTCTGTCTACCTTAAACTGTCGGTCAGCATATTGATTAGGCTAAGTAGATAGGTGTGATTTGTTTGAACAGTTTTACAGACAGATAGTGATAGTAAACTTTCTTAGTAAACTATCATAAACTTATAGAATTGTGTATCTTTGGAGTGAACCTGCAATGAAAGTTTATGGATATTTAACCTCCATTTTGGACTGTGACTAAAGCAACTCTACTGCTGCATACAAATTGGATTTATTGGTAAGAAAAGTTCATTCATGTGGTTTTCTGAATGTATTAAGTTTTTTCATCAAGAAAACATATAAATCATGATTATAATATATAAATATTAATAGATAAATTATGTTGTGTTTTGACATCTGCTCACATGAATACATATCAGAAAAGTTGGCATAAAAATATATTGCATGATGTTCATTACTGTATTTACTCGCATATAAGCCTAGCCCAAATGCAAACATAGACCCTGATCTGCCGTCGCATAATGCGCCAGCAGATCAGGGTCTATGTTGTTTGTTCTACTGATTAGTCCTTACAAACTGCATAGACCCAGATCTGCCATCGTATTATGCAATGGCAGATCTGGATCTGTGCAGTTTGCAATTGGTATAGGACTATACGCGAGTATAGACGTTAATAGTTTCACAAGCATTTACATAGATCTGCATCATTTTGTTGAGTCTGCCTTGACATAAGCTTGACATGGTGATTACTTTGGCATCTGTGTGTGCAGCCATCCTTACATCCATCCACACCCTAGATTAACTTCACTGTTCAAGTTTTTTATGTATGTCTTTTATAGCTAAATAAAAGGTTCAGTCAGATTAAAGTGCTATCTTGTTGACCAATTTTTGACCAATCAAAAGCAGTCTTGCAAGGAAAAACATATATCCCCAGAATTTTATACATGATGTAGGAGAGAATATTCTGAAAAAGACTTAACATGCCCCAAGACAATTTCTTTACTTTTCTGTTCATGTACCATAAGTATATCATATAAAGTTGTCCATCCATACATACATCCATACATACATCCATTCGTCTGTTCCCTATTTAGCTTCCAGGCATTAACTTGAGTTCTCCACCATCTACTGTTACAAGCCTTGTAAGTAGTTCGCATTTGGGGCAAGGAAGAAATCTATTGATTTTTGGGCTCAAAGGGTCAAAGATCAAGGTCAGATGAACTGAAAGAAGGAAAACTGTTTCCACACAATAAGCAGACTCGTGTACCAGATGCCTTGACCAAGATTTGTAAATGACATTTGAGATAAGAAAGACATCTATTTATTTAGTGGTCAAAGGTCAAGGTCACAGTGAAAATTTCACAATATCTTAAGTTTTTTATCACCTACTCTGTCCAGATGTTGTTGATAGCTAGCATTTGACACAAGGAAGACACCTCTTTTATGTTGGGGTCGAAATGTCAAAGTTCAAGGTCATTGAATGAAGGAAAAACTTTGAGTACACTTATGGTCAAGACTTTGTCATCAGTTCTCCTAGGAACACTGAATGCAACTGCAGATCTAATTCCCCCAAAGAGACTTCTCTTGCAGCCTCTCCAGTTCCTGCTTCTAGCACACCGGAAATTCACAAGGACTCACTGTTGGCTTGGATTCCTCTGGGAGCCAATTTTTGTCACCACCTGAATTGATAGCTAGATTGAGATCAGTTCCTGACTGGAGTCATGATTCACATCCCTGAATCGTACTCCTCTATGTACACAGATACATCAGATTCGTGATTGTGCTCACTTGGAGCCAGAAGGAGTAGTTTTTCAATGACAGTGATCTCAGGAAGAATCGACCCTTAACCTCAACAACCTAGAAATGCTGGCAGTGTTTCTAGCCCAACAGAGGTGTGTCAGCCTCAAGTCATTGTGTTATGATCACCTTGGACAACACGTCAGTGGCAGCATACCTCGGGCATCAAGGAGGTACACATGCCCCTTCACTTTGCATGGAAGTTTTCAACATCCTCCAATGGGCAGTCTCAAAGGAGATTACTTTCAGAGTCTGCCATATTCTGGGCAAAAGGAATATCCTGGAAGAGAGCCATGTGGTCCTCTCAGAATGGTCTCAGCACCAGTTGGTAGCGAAGTCACTTTTTCATTTGTGGGGGAGGTCACTAGTGACTTGTTTGATATGAGACTGAAGAAAAAGCTCCCTCATTATGTCTTTCCAGTACCAGATCAGAAGGCCTGGGTGGTGGATGCCTTCAGTCTGAAGTAGGATCATCTGTAAGCTTATGCCTTCCCTTCCTTCAAAATAATTCAGCACATTCTCCACCAAGTCAGGATCTACATGTCTCAACTCCTTGTGATAGCTCCCCTTTGGCACCAGCAGTTGTGGTTCAATGATCTACTTGACCATTTGGTAGACAAGCTCAGGAGATTACCCCCAAAGGAGGGACCTGCTGTCTTAGCACAGAGGGGTCCTTCTTACACTACAATCCTCAGATTCTCCATCTAAAACGATTGATCCACCAAGACCAGTTTATGAGCAAGGTTGCCAACTGCATTGCCCAGGCTGGGAGGCAATCCACTTCAGAACTTTATGATGAAAAGTGGAGAATCTTTTGTAACTGGTGCAGTAGGAAATGTGCTGATCCTAGCTGTCCCTCTTTAACTGCAGTTGCGGACTTTCTTCTCTTCCTTTTCAAGGAAAGAGAATGTTCTATATCTGTCATTAATGACCATAGGGTTGATCTTTCTAACACCCAAGTTTTTTTGTAGTTTCGACATTTGTTCGGATCGTCTTTTTTTTTACCTCATTAGGTATTTTGAGTGTCATAGACCAGTATCTAACTCGTTAATACTCAGATGGAACCTTTCATGTGTCCTTTGGGCGTTATCAGTACTGCCTTATGAACCTTTAAGTGAAGCTTCCTTTGACAACCTTACCCTTAAAACTGCTTTCCTGCTCTGCATAGTATCAGTTAGGAGAAGGAGTAAAATTCATGCATTGTCAATGGAAAAGCTTTGTTTACAGTTCAGTGGTAGCTATGATTCAGTTTCTCTCCTTTGCCAACCCAGGTTTCTAGCTAAGGATCAGCCACCTTTAATAGCCTCTGTTCCTACATCACAGTTGTATCTGTGCTGGGTATCATCAGATCAAGATAAGCTCCTTTGCCAAGTTAGTTTTATTAAAGGAGAAATAAAAGCTGGAATCATCTCTTTCTACTTATCAAGGGTTTGCCTGATATTTTGGCAGCTATAGGGCAGCCCTTTCTAGTACTTTCAAGTTCTCTAGGGGTTGTGCCATTGGTTTGGATCCTCATCTTTCTGATCTCATCAAACATTTTGAGTTTCATAGACTGCTATCTCACTCAGTAATGCCTAGATGGAACCTTTCATGTGTTATTTGGGCATTATTAGTACCCCCTTATGAACCTTGGAGTGAAGCTTCCTTCAAGAACCTTACCCTTAAGACAGTTTGTCTGCTTTCCTTAGTATCAGTGGTAACTATGATTTGGTTTCTCTAAAAGGAGAAGGAAATCCATGCTTTGTCGGTGAAAAAGGGTTGTTTACAGTTTGGTGATTATACAATGATCAGTTTCTCCACTTTGCCAGACCAGGTTTCTGACTAAGAATCAGCCCCTGTTCCTACCAAGATTCCCAGTCTCAGTTGTGTATGTGCTGGGATTGATCAAGGTATGTTAGGTCATTATGGTTTTGTTTGGCTTCCTCTAAAAGGAGAAGGAAAGGTCAGAATCTTGTCTTTCTCACTTTCGAAGGTTCCGCTGATATTTTGGTGGCTACCATTTCCAGGTGGATTGTCCTCACCATAAGAAGAGCTTATCAGTCCTTCACCAGGAGGGATCTTTCTTTTATGAGAATGAAAGCCCATGAGGTTATGGCTATTGCAGCATCTTGGGGCTACTCAAATCACTCCTCTTTGAATGATATCATGCGAGCCACCTTCTGCAATATCACTCTACATTTTCATCCTTTAACCTTCGATCGTTGGTGCACCAGAGTGAAAGCATTTGTTTGTTGGGGCCAGTTGTGACAGCACACCATGTGGCCAAGCCATCTACAAGCCTGCAGTAGGAAACACTCCAACAGTAAGGGTAAGTGCATTTTTCTGATACCAGTTTTTGTTTTTGAGATGATCAGCCTCCCTCCTAAACTGGTAAATTCAGCAATGCAATAGTGACAGGTTTTGTATTACATGTACTGCTATTAAAATGTAGTTTTTTAAGAGATAAAACTGATTTTAATTATGTAATACTTACCTGCTACTGTTGCAATGATTCCCTCCTCCCTCCACTTTCTGATGCCCTGTAGTCTCTGTCCAAGACAAAAGAGGACGATATTACATATGTTGGCTGTGACTAAGGAATCAGACTGGGATCATGTTCTTTTTAATTATGGACATTCAATTACTAATTATAGAAGGGAATATTTAGCTTGGACTGGGGACTTGGGGTCCCAGAAAAGGAAGCAGTGTAATAGTAAGTACCAGGTGAGTATTACATTATTAAAGTTTTTTTTTCCCCCCCCCCCCCCCAAAAAAAAAAAAAAAAAAAAAAAAAAATACATGTTCATTGTTGTTGGAGTGTATAATTTGTTTCTTTTTTTTTTTTTTGAAGCAACATTGGCAAAAAATTCATTTTAAGTGTTTATAATTTCCTTATCTTCATGATTTGTCTGACAGACCTTCATAAAATAGTTGTTGAACTTTTGATGGTTTCTTAATACTTTTGCCTGCTCATTGTTCATTTAAAATTTTCCAGCTAGAATTAGTCTTATTACTGCTTTCTAGAGTTAATTGATAGTGTGTTTTCTTGGCAGTTTAAATCATTTAATGACTTTGTTTCACCAGATTTTGTAGTGTGTTTGTTGACCTATCAATTTAAAATAATCCTGTGTTGCCATAGCATCAGGAATGTAAGGGGTTATACAGACAGGTTGGATGTCCTTTTTCACCCAATGTGTTTTCAGTGGTACATGTTTATCCACAACCTGCATAAAAAGTTGAGGCCATATATCAAAAGCATCATCAAACATTTGTACAATACTACATTATTCCATGGAAGATTATCAGAATCCTCCTAGAGTTTGATCTCATCAGAATGCTGAAATGATTAATATGTAATGGTTTTATGAGTATATGATTTCTCATCTTTCAAGCCATATTACCATGTAAGGAAAAGAGGGAAGTGATCACTTAAACATGCTCTGCCTTTCAAAGTCTTCATTCCAGACTATTTTTACAGATGGGGGTCTATAAACCACACCAACCAGGAAAGGCTTTGCATTTGACTGGTTGACCTGAATCCATATTGCTTCAATTTCCTCAAATTCAAGATTAGTTCTCCTTTGAACTGATATACATCTTTAAAATAAATCCGGACACTTCGACCCCTTAGGCCTCTACATGTTCTAATAGGTTGTCATAACCATTAGTTATCACTTTATCACTTTTATATGAGTGAGGCAGAGTGTATCAAATTATTTTATTTTTTATTTGCTCAGGTAAACAACATTTCATGCATCACTGAGAATAAGACTACGAAATGCACCGTATATACTCGTGTATAATCCGATACCAACTGCAAATTGCATAGACCCAGATCTGCCATCACATAATGCGCCGGCAGATCTGGGTCTATGCAATTTGTAAGGACTAATCAGTAGAACAAACAACATAGACCCTGATCTGCTGGCGCATTATGTTGTCTATGTTGTTTGCATTTTGACCCAGCTTATACGCGAGTATATACGGTATGTACTGTATGGTAAGATATTCACACAAATACTAGGATACATATATACCATCATACAAGATTTAGAGTATTTTATTTTTTTTTAAAATCATTTTTCATGAATTTTTTAGGCTAATACAGCACCAGCTAATGAAGGAATACATTTTTTTTATTTACAGACATATACAGCCATCTTGTAACTATTAAACAAAAATATTATTCAGTTCTATGACATATTTTGAAGCAACAAAACTGAGTGTGATTTCCTCATCTTTGATTAGGATGTTGTATTGTCTTTGTATAATATTTTCTATTCATCTCCAAATTATCTGTACATATTGACATTGCCACAGAAGATGTGTAATTGACTCTAAATTTACTTTACGAAAACTGCAAGATTTTGTTGGTTGTTAAAATATAATGGACAATTTTTATTGAAATTCTCTAATTTGGTATCATATATAACAGATTTCAACCAGATATATATATCTGAATACCTTTTTTAAAATTACAATTTAGGACAGATTCCCATTTATGTTGCGATGTAGTAAGTTTAGTTGTGGTCTGTTTAAAAAATTGATTGGATAATAGTTTGCATGTCTTTTTTTACACTGTCACTAAAGATAGTACCATAGTGCTGTTCCAGTAAAACATACTTGGGACCCAGTGAAGGTACTCTCAATGTGGGTTAGTCACCCATAGATGCAATTTAGAATTTTGTATCATTTTCATATGAACTCCATGACAGCTGTTCAATTTAAACATACTTGGGACCCAGCAAAGGCACTTTCAATGTAGGTTAGTCACCCATAGATGCAATTTAGAATTTTGTATCATTTTCATATGAACTTCATGAGAGCTGTTCCATTTAAACATATATGTTACCCAGGGAAGGCACTTTTTAAAAAATATATGCCGGGATACTCTGATTACTCAAAGAGTATGTATGAAAACGATACAAAATTCTAAATTACATTAAAAGTGACTTCCCTGGCTACTTAGTATATTTTACTGGAACAACCCCGAGTAACCAGAGTACCCTGGCACATATTTTTAAAAGAGTGCATTCCGTGGATTCCATGGATGTTTAAATGGAACAACCATTATTTTCAAGTAATATAGGTTTTCCCTGTTCTTTAAATACACACTTCCATCTCATTTTTAGTTGATTATTTTATTATGAACCTTAATTTGTTTCATTGAACCACAGGGCTAGAACAGAAATATTGTAGTTTTAGGGTTGCTTGCCACCAAAGAAGGCCATGCTGTAAAGGCATCTGTAAAAAAGGATTAAATTTATTTGCTATGTGACAAAGTCCATATCGAGAATAGAATAGTATATATGTTCCACCTATCTCATATAACTTATCAAAAAAATCATATTGTTATGATGTTGCCCATCTGTCTCCTACCAGTTCTGTAACTTGAATCGTGAACCATCTACAGTTATCAAACTTTGTGGATGGCTTGCACTTGGGGTAAAGAAAGAACTCTATTGATTTTGAGGTCAAAAGCTCAAATGTGAAGGTCACTTTGACTGAAAGAACAAAATGGTTTCTGCACAATAATGGAAATCTCCACCATCTACAGTTGGCAAACTTTGTGAATGGTTTACACTTGGGGTAAGGAAAAACCCTATCAATTTTGGGGTTAAAGGTTAAAGGTCAAGGTCACTGACTGAAAGAATAATTTTTTTTCTCCATGCAGTAGCTTGAGTTTTCCATTACCTTTGGTTATCAAACTTTGTGGATGGCTTGCACATGGGGTAAGGAAGGAGATTATTGATTTTGGGTTGGAGGTTAAGGTCACTGTGAGTGACAGAACAAAAATGGCTTCTGCACAATAACAATAATTCTACATCACATGTACCTGGATCAAATTGGATGTCTTACACTTGGATTAAAGACAAAACCTGTTGATTTTCAGGTAAAAAGGTCACAGGCCAAGGTCACTGTGACTGAAATAAGAAAAATGGTTTGTGCACAATAATATTACAGACCTGAACCAAACTTTGTGGATGGTTTGCACTTCGGGTAAGGAAGAAGTTGGTCAATTTTGGGATGATAAGGTCCAAAGTGAAGGTTACTGTGACCGAAAGAGAAAAAAGTGGTTCTGTAAAGCAATTTAAGTTACATAGAAGACTCTTAAACCAAGGGTGGTGTATAATGTGGCATTCACTGTACTCTTGTTATGACTTTCATTTAGTCTTGTTTCTATTGAACCAAGAATGTTTACATCATTATCATTTGATGACAGCATTAATTTCAATTGGTCTAGCTTATTATTGATACATGCTGACATGTCCAGTATGATGACCTTACCCCAAATGCATTGAGCTACTATGCTATTTGTGTAAACCTGACGAAAGTACAAGTCATACAGGTCATGTAGACATTCAGTACCAACTTTTTCAGTAATGGGTGTAATTTTTTAGAATTTGATTACACATACCTTTAAACGGTGATTATTCTCTTTATTTGAATCCTCATACATCCATATTCCTTTAGAAGGTCATTATTTACATGCCCCGAGAAATACACATAGTGAAAATCAATTAAAAAGTACATGGACATTTTTCAACGAGGTCAGCCTAAAGGTGTTATCCAGTACAAACCGGATTGAATGTTGCACACTGTGATGTCACAATGAAAGCTGCATATGTTGAAAAAAAATGTGTATTACCCTGTTATTAGTTATGATATACCTGACGTCCTCTTTTCTTGACCCATTTTAGTACCTGGCCACCATTGTACAAGTCCTTAGCAATCGATAATTTTTGTCAGGAAGTTTTTTTATGACATTTACGATGCAGAGCATTCAGCAATCAGGATTGAATAGACTTTGGTTAAAATATATTAGTATTAAATTTTAGAACAGCAATAAATATTTAATTTAATTTGAGTAAATGCGCCAACAAGACCATGTTGACCTACACTTTAAGTGGGCACACGAGAAGATTAATTCATCTGACAAATTTATACAGTTACTTGAAGCATGCAGATATTCACATTGTGTTTGTCTCGAGTAGTTTGAGTATCATTGTAATCTCAAATACAAAAGTTTGATTGTGTTGAAAAGTCGGCAGTACTTGAACATGTACAAGCAATTTAATAAATTACCACATTCAGAGTAACCATCACCTAGGGAATCAAAGTGATTCTTGCAAAGAATTCACATAAATGTGACAGTACTTGATGGGTCTAATCCACCTTGCAGATAGATAGACACACTCTAAAAATTAATGACTAACAGGTGTAAGGGTCCTTTTAATGATAAAAAGCTATTGTTTTTTTGTACTAAGCATTAATCTGGTAGTTTCTAGGATAGGGAATAATACCGTCTATACTCGCATATAATCTAGGTCCAAATGCAAACAACATAGTCCCTGATCTGCCATCACATAATGCACGGTAGATCAGGGTCTCTGTTTGTTCTGCTGATTAGTCCTTACAAACTGCATAGACCCAGATCTGCCAGTGCATTATGTGATGGCAGATCTGGGTCTATGCAGTTTGCAGTTGGTATTGACTTATACGCGAGTATATACAGTATTTCTTTCCAACCAAGATGTACTTGTTTTTCTTTTATCTCAAGATTTTTTTTTCAACTAAAATGATGGACATCTTATTAGAGTAAGAGTATTTTTTGTTTCAAGCTATTTGGGAATCAGAATTTTTTTAAAACAAATATCCTAGCCCCCCCCCCCTTGAAAATTTAATGGTCAGTCCCTAACATGAATGCATATGTAGGTTCTGCGATATTAACATCAAACACTATATCAGCTTGTACTAGACTCAAGTAACACCATATACCACATACAGAATCATGTTACACTTCATTTGTGAACTACACATTTTATTGGACATTCTTTCCAAAAAAGGATATGAGCCATGAATAAGAAGGTGTAAAATTCTGAACCATTCATGAGTGAACTTGAAAATTAGTCCGTTTTAATGGGTCTCTGCCTTATTTCATTATGTTGATAGAATGAACTTCAATAGATTTTTTTATCGGTCCACAAGAGCTCATAAAAGTATCAATTCATACAGGACATTAGAGTAGAAATGACAAAATTATTTTACACTGTGTAAAAGCACCATTCTGTTCTTTTAACTTATTTTATGCTTTATTTTTAATTGGATCACCTTTTTGGGGGCATATTTTCTTGTTTTGTAAATTTTAAAGAAAGAATTTGGTACCTGTATCTAGATGTGCTGTAGTTAATTGGTTTAACACTTGCTCTGTGATTGTACATGGACATTGCAGCTGTAGTTAATTGGTTCAACACTTGCACTGTGATTGTACATGGACATTACAGCTGTAGTTAATTGGTTCAACACTTGCTCTGTGATTGTACATGGACATTACAGCTGTAGTTAATTGGTTCAACACTTGCTCTGTGATTGTACATGGACATTACAGCTGTAATTAATTGGTTCAACACTTGCTCTGTGATTGTACATGGACATTACAGCTGTAGTTAATTGGTTCAACACTTGCTCTGTGATTGTACATGGACATTGCAGCTGTAGTTAATTGGTTCAACATGTGCTCTGTGATTGTACATGGACATTGCAGCTGTAGTTAATTGGTTCAACACTTGCACTGTGATTGTACATGGACATTACAGCTGTAGTTAATTGGTTCAACACTTGCTCTGTGATTGTACATGGACATTACAGCTGTAGTTAATTGGTTCAACATTTGCTCTGTGATTGTGCATTTACATTGCAGCTGTAGTTAATTGGTTCAACACTTGCTCTGTGATTGTACATGGACATTGCAGCTGTAGTTAACTGGTTCATCACTTGCTCTGTGATTGTACATTGCAGCTGAATTCCTGGTGCTCTCATTTGTGATTGTTGGACCCATTTTTATGAGTACTTGCACCTCTTAGTATTGGTTTTCTTTGGACATGTTTTACTCACCTCAAATACCATTTTATATGATTCTCTATCTGTACTTTCCAGAATATATAGTTTGTTTTTACAGATGTATATTTGAAGTTAATAATAATAAAAAGTTTGAATGTCCTTTTTTAATACCAATTTCGTTTACTTTTATCAGTTGCAAGCTGTAAATGAAAGTCTAACTTTTTAGTCTTTGAATTTTTTTACTTTAAAGCATCCCCTCAAAATGAGGTAATGCTGTCAATTCCCTTTAATTTATCTGGTTTGATACTAAAAACATGAGGGAGCTATGGTTGCTCAGTTGGTAGAGTGTCGAACTCATAAAATCCAATGGTCGTGGGTTCATTACTCCCAGGCCAGCCTGGGTTGACTGCCTCAGTGTGTCCTTGGGGGAAAGGCACTTAGCTCCCATTTCCTTGGCATGATATAGCCAATAAAAGTGTTAAAAAGTGCTTTCAAAACCAGCAAAAACAAAACACATAAAAAATGAATGAATCATTCGAAAGAAAAAGCTCCTGGCACAAATACCAAGTCAAGGGCAGGTTAGGGATAACTTACAGTACACACATTTCCCCAAAATGTTAATTTCTTTCCATTGAAAGGAGGTTAGTATAATTGTGGGTTTCAGTTTTCATTCTGACCTTGATCTTCATTGTGTGCCTGTTCACCAACAATATATGTAAAATATCGTAAGGCAAAGGTCTTAAGTTTTATATCATAATAGCTAGTTGATCTATTTATGGTACATTCACTTGTTTTAATGTTTTTATTTAATCAATTCTATGCATATATGTAAAAATGTATCCACAAGACCATTATGGCTTAAAATTGTATTCTTGAAAAAAGGTTACAAATGTACTTATAAAATTCAGAGGGATGTCATTACAAGGTGGAAATAGGAATTTCGCCCATTTATATATCTTTGTCTCCAATGATATACCCCCTTATTCTTATTGTTGACAGGAAACTTAAAATTTCTTTTATATTTCTTCACAACCTTAATATCAGAGATAACCCAGGAAGCTGACACTTCATAACTCACAATACAGTCCATCATTTGTTTAAATGGAAGTTGGCTTGAGTTCTAAAAAAGGATTATTTGTGCAAAAGGAAGTCAAATGCTTTTAAAGAGAAAACTGTTCTTGATTATAGAGTACTGCATGTGTAGACAGCCTAACATTAGTGTGATAGTGATGACAAATTGTGACAGTTTTAAAGTTCTGTATACAGTAGAACCTGTTTTGAAAGACCACCACTTCTGCCAAAAAATAATGGTCTCTCAAGACAGGTTGTCTCCCATAACGGGTCATAACAGTATATAATCAATAAATCTGTGCAGTGAGAGTCTGGTCTCTCAAGACAGGTGGTCTCTCATAGCAGTGGTCTTTCAAGACAGGTTTTACTGTATCATAGTTCTAATCCAGCACCAATGAATTTCATATATATTATTTCTACTGTTTAATGGATAAGGTCAATATTTTTTGGACATCCATACAATTAATTTCTATCTGTACATGTACTAAAACTTGCCCTTATGACCTTGGGGTCAAGGTCACAGTTGCAGAAATTTCATTTGCTTATATTTCCTAAACCCCTTGATGATTTTCTTCATGCTTGGGATGAGTCATAATGAAACTAAGACAATTCATTATGTGACATACATGCTTGTCCCTTGACCTTGGGGTCAAGGTCACAGTCATAGAAAACTTGCATTCAGGTTTTGGTTCAATTTTTTTTAGCTTGCTTATGTTAAGTAAACCTCTTGATTGCTTTTCTTCATACTTGGCATGAATCATTATAAAACCAAGACAGTTCATTTGTGTTAGGTAGCATAAAGCAAGCTCAAACACTTTACTGCATGCCTATGGATTTTAAAAGATTGATATTTTTACTTGAAGTTTCAGATTTGTTCATTTGTGGATATTTATGGATTGATATGACACCCTGCTTGCAGAGGAGACATCCTGATTTGTTCCTGTCTGGCCATATGTCTGTCCATCTGTCCCAAGAAGTTTGTTAGTATGATTGACAAAAAACACTTGTCATGTGCAAATTAAATTTGTCTGGCATGTTGGTATTTATATGTAGATCACTTGATTAGAGTTTTAGGCTATTACACAATTATTTAATTTTTACACATTTTTGAACTCTTTTGGACCTCACATTTTTTGGACTTTGTTAGCATTATGAAATAAAAACCAACTAAGATAGACAAATTAAACATGGTATGCATATTTGTATTTATATGTAAATGATCTGATTAGACTTTCAGGTCATTACATCAATTTTTCAATTGTTATATGTCCACCATGTGTCTTTCTAAATGTTTGGACTTTTTGGTCAGCATTGGGGTCACACATGTTTTACAAAAACAAATTTAGTTAAAATAGATTTCTTTTATATTTTTGTCAAGTTCATGTGATCACCCAGCATTTGCTTTTTTTTGTGTCACAGTAATTGTTATGGATGACTTGTAAAAGAAAAATAAGTGTCAGAAAGATATATGAGCCATTAATAAAGATTTAGCCTATTTTTGTCACATCTCTGCAGTAGATAAAAGATTATACACCTGAATTAATTTTTCACCTGCTAGCTGTCCCAACTGGCACAGTGGGTATCCTAGTTGTTAAGTCGGGTCACTGGATAATCTTGTTTATTTTTAGTAGTATCTAGTTCAAAAGGGTAACTTTTTAACTCAAAAGCTCTGAAAAAGAAAACAACAACTGAGTTTGGGTTTATTTTCATTTTTAGCTCTTCTGGTTCAAAACCAGAAGAGCTTACGTGAGGGGCCTGCATCCATTCTCCATTATTAGTTGTTTGTTATTGCTACTCCTAAACTACTTGGAAGGAAAGTCAAAACTTGTCATATGGTTTTATTCTTAGGTCCAGTTGTTCCCTAAATGAAAATGATGGTCCATTAACATCTAATATGGTTGCAAGCCATCATAAAAATCATGCTGTGGTTATTCTTTATGAAAGGATGGTCATATCTACATGGGGTTTTCACTGAGAGACTTTTTATGACTTGAAGATGGTCCTAAATAAAAATGGTGCTGATCTGACATCCAAAATGACTGCCATGATAGCCATATTGAAACTCTTATTGACACAACTCTTTCTAAATAGATGGTCATAGCAACAGGTGGTTTTCGTTAAGAGACTTTTCATTAGTCCAAAGTAAAAATGATACAAATCTGACATCCAGGTTAGCCGCCATATCTTTAAAATCTTTTCTCTACTTCTCCAGAACAGATATAATGACTTCTAATGATATTTAATTGGTCCTAAATGAAAATGGTTCTGATCAAACCTGCAACTTGGCTGCCATGGTGGCCATCTTAAAGCTCTTATTATTGTTGCTTGTCCTGAATGGATGGCCATATTGACATGTAATTCTCACTAAAAGACTAATTATGACACGTAATGATGTAACAATCTTTTATAAAAATGGAGCAGATCTGAAATCCAAGCTGGTTGCCATGGTGGCTGTATTGAAAATCTTGTTGTTACTACTCCAGTACAGATCAAGAAATCAGCATGATTTCACTAAAAGACTTCTTATGACATGCAGGTAGTCTTAAATTGCTGCCGTGGTGACCATATTGAAAGTATTGTTATTGCTACTCCTCCTGGACAGGTCATAAGATCAACATGAGGTTTTCGCTCAAAGACTTCTCATGACATGTAGATGGTCCAAATGGCCATCAGGGTGGCCATCTTGAAAATCTTGTTGCTGCTTATGAACAGATTGTCTTCATGGGTTTTTCACGAAAAGATTTCTTATGATATATACTGTAATCACGGTAAGTCTTGGGACACCCTTAATTATTTTCAAAAGTAATTTTTTTATGATCTGTAAAAGTTGGGACACGAAGTTAAAGCAATTTTTTCATGTACTATAAGTCTTGGGACACCTAAAAAAAAAAAAAATTCTACTGATCGATCGGCATATTTTATCGATCGTAACCTCATGTAAAATAAACAGGCCTTCGTGGTTGTTAAGGGACTCTCACTATGAATTATTACATGGAAATATTATAAGTTATTACAATTTGTTTGAAGAGTCAATAAACATATCGAATTTTCTCTATTTTCTTATTATTTCTATGAAATTAAAATATGTATAATTTAATCAGATGATGACAAGAACTGAGCATTAGCGGTATGTTATACCCATTCAACAATAACTTCTCCCTATTGTGCTCTAGTTTACTATTGTCAGTTTGTGCATTATTGCATTAAAATTGTCGAAAGTCACCTGTAATTATTGGTGAGGTTTTTAGGGTTAGGGTTAGGGTTACAACCCTAACCCTAACCCTAACCCTGGGGAGTTTTTTTACCCTGAAAATGAAAATACCAAATTCATTACAATGTGATACCAGGATGAGAACAATGAAATGGTGTTTATTTCAACTCTAGCATTTATTGTACGCATGTTTACATCATGGCGTCACCACGTGCACATTGAAGATTTTACTTGTGATGAATGAAGTGCATGTTTATCTAGTACTAAGTTGAGTGTTGATCTTTTTTAATCAAGTTTTGATATTTTATATTCCTTACACTTGAAAGTTCAAGGTTGAAATGTTTAGAGTTAAGTAGTAGTATTTTGAATTGTTTTATTTAAAGGCTTGTGATTTTTTTTTTTGTAAATAGATTTAAATTGAGCACACAGACACTTTTTTAATAATTGAAATTGAGCACACAAACACTTTTTTAATAGACTGAAATTGAGAATACAAAATGGTTTTAAATTTTATCTATTGATGTGAAAATTAAATTGGTTTTATAGGCTAGTGTGTGCTTTCCATATTTGCCACCACAACGGCCATGTACAAAATCTTATTATTACTACTTCTCTTTGATGGCTGGTCATATCAACATTGTGTTTTCACCAAAAGGCTTTTTATGATGTCTACTTGGTCCTAAATGGAAATAGTGTGCATATGATATCCAGTATGTCCACAATGGCATCCATCTTGAAAATCTTGTTATTGTTACTCCTCCAAAACAGAAAGTCATATCAACATGGGGTTTTCCCCAGAAGACTTCTTATATTGTCCTGTTTTTCCTAAATTAAAATGGTGCTTATCTGAAATCCAAGATGGCCACCATGGTGGCCATCTTTAAAATTTTGTTATGGTTACTCCTCTTAAACAAAAAGTGATTTTGACATGGGATTTTCATCAGAAGAGTTCTTATGGTGTCTAGTTGGTCTTAAATGAAAATGATACAAATTGAGTCTCAATATGGCCACAATGGTGGCCATCTTGAAAATATTGTTATCTCAGCTCCTCCCAAATGGATGGCTATCAACATGGGGTTTTCACCAGTAGACTTCTTATAATGCCTAGTTGGTCCTAAATGAAATTGGTGTCAATTGTGCATTCAATATGGCTGTCTTGAAAATCTTGCTGTCACTACTGCCCCTGAATGGATAGTCATATTGGCATGGGGTTTTCACCAGAAGACTCTTAATAATGTCTGCTTGGTCCTAAGTGAAAATGATGCCAATCTGATGTCCAGTATGTCCATTACAGCAGCTAATTTGAAAATCTTGTTATTGCTGAAGAATATCAGAGATGGTTTCAACACTCAGCAGTTAAAAGAAACAAGTGGTCATATCTTAAATTTCTGGAAATTCCTTTCATCCAGTAGAGCATTAGTTCCTTCAAGGGACTCTTTTTTGTAGATTGCTATGAAATTTGGTTCCTTTTATAGTCATCATCTAAAGGTTCACATATTAACAAATCTTTGTGCTTCTCTGATTTTTGTAAGAGTTATTGCCCTTTAAGACTTAGTTGGCCACAGTACCAGCATTTTGTGTATGCAGCTTAGTACATATTAATTATGCTCATCTTCAGAAGATATGCATGTTGACAAGTCATTTTACTCACACTATTTTAAGAAGAGTTATGCACTTTTTTAAACTATATACTATAGTGGTAGGAGGCAGGGGGTTATATTCATATGAGCAAGTTGCTCACGATTCCCATTTTTTTCAGTTTTTCAAGTTGGAGTTTTGATCTTATATATTGCTTACACTTTTCAGGTTGGAGTTTTGATCTTATATATTGCTTACACTTTTCAGGTTGGAGTTTTGATCTTATATATTGCTTACACTTTTCAGGTTGGAGTTTTGATCTTATATATTGCTTACACTTTTCAGGTTGGAGTTTTGATCTTATATATTGCTTACACTTTTCAGGTTGGAGTTTTGATCTTATATATTGCTTACACTTTTCAAGTTGGAGTTTTGATCTTATATATTGCTTACACTTTTCAAGTTGGAGTTTTGATCTTATATATTGCTTACACTTTTCAAGTTGGAGTTTTGATCTTATATATTGCTTACACTTTTCAGGTTGGAGTTTTGATCTTATATATTGCTTACACTTTTCAGGTTGGAGTTTTGATCTTATATATTGCTTACACTTTTCAGGTTGGAGTTTTGATCTTATATATTGCTTACACTTTTCAGGTTGGAGTTTTGATCTTATATATTGCTTACACTTTTCAGGTTGGAGTTTTGATCTTATATATTGCTTACACTTTTCAGGTTGGAGTTTTGATCTTATATATTGCTTACACTTTTCAAGTTGGAGTTTTGATCTTATATATTGCTTACACTTTTCAAGTTGGAGTTTTGATCTTATATATTGCTTACACTTTTCAAGTTGGAGTTTTGATCTTATATATTGCTTACACTTTTCAGGTTGGAGTTTTGATCTTATATATTGCTTACACTTTTCAGGTTGGAGTTTTGATCTTATATATTGCTTACACTTTTCAGGTTGGAGTTTTGATCTTATATATTGCTTACACTTTTCAGGTTGGAGTTTTGATCTTATATATTGCTTACACTTTTCAGGTTGGAGTTTTGATCTTATATATTGCTTACACTTTTCAGGTTGGAGTTTTGATCTTATATATTGCTTACACTTTTCAAGTTGGAGTTTTGATCTTATATATTGCTTACACTTTTTAGGTTGGAGTTTTGATCTTATATATTGCTTACACTTTTCAGGTTGGAGTTTTGATCTTATATATTGCTTACACTTTTCAGGTTGGAGTTTTGATCTTATATATTGCTTACACTTTTCAAGTTGGAGTTTTGATCTTATATATTGCTTACACTTTTCAAGTTGGAGTTTTGATCTTATATATTGCTTACACTTTTCAAGTTGGAGTTTTGATCTTATATATTGCTTACACTTTTCAGGTTGGAGTTTTGATCTTATATATTGCTTACACTTTTCAGGTTGGAGTTTTGATCTTATATATTGCTTACACTTTTCAGGTTGGAGTTTTGATCTTATATATTGCTTACACTTTTCAGGTTGGAGTTTTGATCTTATATATTGCTTACACTTTTCAGGTTGGAGTTTTGATCTTATATATTGCTTACACTTTTCAGGTTGGAGTTTTGATCTTATATATTGCTTACACTTTTCAAGTTGGAGTTTTGATCTTATATATTGCTTACACTTTTTAGGTTGGAGTTTTGATCTTATATATTGCTTACACTTTTCAGGTTGGAGTTTTGATCTTATATATTGCTTACACTTTTCAGGTTGGAGTTTTGATCTTATATATTGCTTACACTTTTCAAGTTGGAGTTTTGATCTTATATATTGCTTACACTTTTCAGGTTCATTTTTCCTTCTCAGGTTGAAAGTAGTATTCTGCATTAACAAAGACTTGAGCAAAAATCTTTTTAATAGATTGCAGATAGAACACACAAATGCTTTTACCTTTCATCTTTGGATGCAAAGATTAATTGGTCTTACAAAAGAGTGTGTGCATCCATGCTTTTACCTTTCATCTTTGGATGCAAAGATTAATTGGTCTTACAGGAGAGTGTGTGCATGCATGCTTTTACCTTTCATCTTTGGATGCAAAGATTAATTGGTCTTACAGGAGAGTGTGTGCATGCATGCTTTTACCTTTCATCTTTGGATGCAAAGATTAATTGGTCTTACAGGAGAGTGTGTGCATGCATGCTTTTACCTTTCATCTTTGGATGCAAAGATTAATTGGTCTTACAGGAGAGTGTGTGCATGCATGCTTTTACCTTTCATCTTTGGATGCAAAGATTAATTGGTCTTACAGGAGAGTGTGTGCATGCATGCTTTTACCTTTCATCTTTGGATGCAAAGATTAATTGGTCTTACAGGAGAGTGTGTGCATGCATGCTTTTACCTTTCATCTTTGGATGCAAAGATTAATTGGTCTTACAGGAGAGTGTGTGCATGCATGCTTTTACCTTTCATCTTTGGATGCAAAGATTAATTGGTCTTACAGGAGAGTGTGTGCATCCATGCTTTTACCTTTCATCTTTGGATGCAAAGATTAATTGGTCTTACAGGAGAGTGTGTGCATGCATGCTTTTACCTTTCATCTTTGGATGCAAAGATTAATTGGTCTTACAGGAGAGTGTGTGCATCCATGCTTTTACCTTTCATCTTTGGATGCAAAGATTAATTGGTCTTACAGGAGAGTGTGTGCATGCATGCTTTTACCTTTCATCTTTGGATGCAAAGATTAATTGGTCTTACAGGAGAGTGTGTGCATCCATGCTTTTACCTTTCATCTTTGGATGCAAAGATTAATTGGTCTTACAGGAGAGTGTGTGCATGCATGCTTTTACCTTTCATCTTTGGATGCAAAGATTAATTGGTCTTACAGGAGAGTGTGTGCATGCATGCTTTTACCTTTCATCTTTGGATGCAAAGATTAATTGGTCTTACAGGAGAGTGTGTGCATCCATGCTTTTACCTTTCATCTTTGGATGCAAAGATTAATTGGTCTTACAGGAGAGTGTGTGCATGCATGCTTTTACCTTTCATCTTTGGATGCAAAGATTAATTGGTCTTACAGGAGAGTGTGTGCATGCATGCTTTTACCTTTCATCTTTGGATGCAAAGATTAATTGGTCTTACAGAAGAGTGTGTGCATCCATGCTTTTATCACCATTAGGATATCTCAGCAGGAGTCACTTATAACATCAAATGGAAGAGAAAATCTATCTATCAGTGTGCCACATACTTCTTTCTCTTTCTCTCTCTCTTGCTATCTCTCCATCCATATGCCAAAAATGTGCAGTTGTCCCTCACTATAAAGACCCTCAGTATACTGTTGCAGTGCTTGTAACAAAAGTATGATCATGGATCCCGTTAAATTGTGTTAATTTTATTTTATCTTTGCTACTTGAATTATTTCACCTAAGTTTAGTTCTTGGCGAATGATAACCAATTATAATGTAATTACACATCATTATGTACCCTTTTTTTGCGTTCTTATGTTCTATTATAACAGCATTGTTGGAACATCACTCAGTACAATGCTCCCTCATTTATAATACAGGTCACTTTTATGGCTCCTGTGTACTGCAGTATAAAGAGAGAGCACTGTGCATGGATTTATCTGTTTAAAGATTTGTTATTTTATTTCTAATCATATCCCATTCTTAGGAGATTTGTGTTTTAAATTATAAAATCTTTCTTTGATGACTCTAAATGTAATTGTCAGACATTTTGATAATATAAAAAAAGTAATTTAAACATGAAGACAATTAACATATCACCTGTATGTCATCAGACCCTAACTTGTGCCAATACTTATGGACCATGGACCAATACTATTGCTGGCAAAGCTGTGAGTATGACATGATTTACAGGCGCATTGGTAGCTTGACAGACTTTTAGACCTAATGCCTGTTACCTATCAGACTGCCACTATATATCATATACAAATTCAAATTGTCATAACTTTAACATTTTTCAACCATTTTTCATGCAATTTTCAATATGCACTAAAAGGTTAACACTAATTCACACTGGGTAAGTGTCAACATAAAAGATTTTGATTTTATACGATATACTATGCTAATGAGTATGGCATGGTTATTTCTGCTTTGGCAAAAGGTGAATTAAGGTCACAAATACAAATAAAAATGATCAGCTATTTGTGAATATGATGGATTTTTATCAAACTTTGTGGATATATCTAAAGAATGCCTTGAATAATGCCAGTTAAACTTGGGAATTTGTTTCAAAAATTTACAACATAATTTAACCAAACTTAGCATGTGGGTATATTTTGACATTGTCTGGGACAATTAAGTTCAGTGACTTTTATCCATGATATCAGATTCAAGATCAAAAGCAGATTTTTTTCCTGAACTTATGGGTATCTTGTGAACATGTTAACTCAAACATGTAAGAAAATATTTTCATGACCAAATGTGGTATATTGGAGTTTCTCAAGAATATGAGAGATGGTTTAAATACTCACCAGTTAAAAATAAATAGGGACAGAAAAAATGGACTTATAATGTACTCCTGGAAATTCTTTTTGAACAGTAGAGTATCAGTTCCTTCGAGGGACTCTTGTTCAGTATTTCAAGTTCAGATTGAGGTATTCTTGGTTTGGAAGTGGTTTATATCATTATAAAACTTGCTGAGGAAAATTATTGTTTAGTACATAATTGATGGTGAACGCAAACATGCTTTTAATTTGACTTCCACATGCAAATATTATTTTGTCCTAAAGGAGCTACATGCATACAGTCTTTCAATACTTCTTGTGTCTTGGCAAGGGACCAGTTATTAAACAGCAGAGATCAGTCTTATCTAACTAAATTGTATCTATCTAAGGGCAATTGTATAATTATATATGGTAGTCCTTTATGTTCTATCTACTACTGAGTTGAATCTTCATCTTTTTTTAATTGAGTTTGATATTTTATATTACTTACATTTGCAAGTTATTATTTGAAATTTTTTCAGTTAAGTAATAATATTTTGATTGTTAAATTTAAGGGCTTGAGGAAAAATATTTTTTTAAATAGATTTAAATTGTGCAAGAATATAATTGGTCTTACAAGGGAGTGTGTGCATGCATTCCTTTTATATCCCTCCATGTATGTGGAAAGGACATATAGTGTTACACTGGTTTGTTCATCTTTATGTCCAGTTTTGCATTTATGTCACTAGAAGGGCATTTGTTTTGCATTTATGTCACTAGAGGGGCATTTGTTTTGCATTTATGTCACTAGAGGGGCATTTGTTTTGCATTTATGTCACTAGAGGTGCATTTGTTTTGCATTTATGTCACTAGAGGGGCATTTGTTTTGCATTTATATCACTAGAGGGGCATTTGTTTTGCATGAAAACATTTCATTAAGTTTTAACTCTTGAAATATGTATGTATGTTCATGTTTGATACTAACTCATTGAAATATGTATGTATGTTCATGTTTGATACTAACTCATTGAAATATGTATGTATGTTCATGTTTGATACTAACTCATTGAAATATGTATGTTCATGTTTGATACTAACTCATTGAAATATGTATGTATGTTCATGAGCTTAGTTAAAGTCATTATATACACCTGTCTCTATAGGTGGTGGGTTATATAGTAATCTTTGTGTCCATCCATCCATCCATCTGTCCATCCTTCATTTCATTTGTCACTCACTTTCATTAGTGCAACTAGTCCCACAGTTTTTTGATGGATTGCCATGAAACTTGACAAAAGAATGGTTTTCACCTGAAGATGTGCATATTGACAGAACACTTTGTGCCCTCAATGTTTTTTTTTTTACATATTTTTTGCCCATTTTGTCTCTAGCACTTTAAGACAATCTTGTTAATGCAACTAGTCCTGCATTTTTTTATGGATTTTCATGCAATGGGGTAAATTTTATGGTCATCACCTAAAGATGTGCATATAGTATCAATAAATCACTTTGTTCTGACATTTTTTTAGTTATGCCCTTTTTGTCTTGTAGCTTAATGCAGTGTATAACCCAATCTTGTTAGTGCAACTAATCTTGCAGTTTTTGATGGATTGCCATGAAACTTGGTAAATATTATGGTTATCACCCAAAGATGCACATGTTGACAAATCACTGTACATTGGTAATTTTTTTTAGAGTTATTGCCCTTTTTGTCTTATAGCTTAATACAGTGTATGACATAATCTTGTTAGCACAATAGGTTCTGCAGTTTTTGTTGAATTGGTATGAAACTTGGTAGATTTTATGGTCATCTCCTGAAGATTCGCATATCATTAAATCACTTTGTGCGATTTTATGAGTTGTTGCCAAGTACTTCTTTCTCTGTCTCTCTGTCTCTGTCTCTCTCTCTCTCCACATTCATATACCAAAAATGTACAGTTGTCCCTCACTATAAAGACCCTCAGTATACTGTTGCCCCTCTTATAATAAGGGTATGATCATGTATCCCATTAAGTTGTTTTAATTTTACTTTATCGTTGCTACTTGAATTATTTCACGTAAGTTTAGTTCATGGCTAAGGAGGACCAATTTTAATGATATTTCACATCATTGATTACCCTTAGTTTGTATTTTTATGTTCTATCAGGACACAGCCTTGTTGGAACATCAATCAGTACGAGGCTCCCTCACTTATAATGTGGGTCAATTTTATGACTCCATGAATAGCAATATGATGAGGGAGCACTGTGCATGGATTTATCTGTTTAAAGATTTGTTATTTTATTTTTCATCTTACTCGTTTCTTAGGAGATTTGCATTGTACATTATAAAAGCTTTCTTTGTTGCTTATAAATGTAATCGTCAGACATTTAGAAAATAGGGAGAGAAGTTATTTAAAGATGAAGACGATTAAGATGATAATTATTAATTATTAGATCAGCTGTTTGTGAAATCTAGAAATCTTCTAGAGGTCATTTATATATTTTCTGTTGGGAAGGCTATCTAAAAAAACTATTACATTTTTTAAAATTTATGTAAATAAGTCGCAGTTAATTTAACCTTCAGATTCTAGAACTTGGTAACCACGTTTGTGATATGTGGATGTAATGTAAATTATGGACAAGAACAAAAGGCGAGAAAAAATACAACAAAAACTTGATAAAATATTCAAGCATGATTTTAAAATAAAAAATATTTGACTTTTGCCTACATTTTTTACCTGCTGGGCACAAGAGATATGCAATTTGACTTAATCAAATCAAGGTACCAGTGGTCTCCTCAACTGAATTTGGAATTTTGCCATCAGAGTTTTCCATTTTTAAGCATTTATTTAGACTTATAGGGTTTACGTAAATTGCTAGAAACTGGTATAAATTAAATCCACATAAATATTCATACACTTAATTTAAACTGGTATAAATAAATTAAATCCACATAAATATTCATGCACTTAATTTAAACTGGTATAAATTAAATGCACATAAATATTAGAAACTGGTATAAATTAAATCCACATAAATATTAGAAACTGGTATAAATTAAATCCACATAAATATTCATACACTTAATTTAAACTGGTATAAATTAAATCCACATAAATATTCATACACTTAATTTAAACTGGTATAAATAAATTAAATCCACATAAATATTCATACACTTAATTTAAACTGGTATAAATTAAATCCACATAAATATTCATACACTTAATTTAAACTGGTATAAATAAATTAAATCCACATAAATATTCATACACTTAATTTAAACTGGTATAAATAAATTAAATCCACATAAATATTCATACACTTAATTTAAACTGGTATAAATTAAATGCACGTAAATATTAGAAACTGGTATAAATTAAATGCACATAAATATTAGAAACTGGTATAAATTAAATCCACATAAATATTCATACACTTAATTTAAACTGGTATAAATAAATTAAATCCACATAAATATTCATACGCTTAATTTAAACTGGTATAAATAAATAAAATCCACATAAATATTCATACGCTTAATTTAAACTGGTATAAATAAATAAAATCCACATAAATATTCATACACTTAATTTAAACTGGTATAAATTAAATCCACATAAATATTCATACGCTTAATTTAAACTGGTATAAATAAATTAAATCCACATAAATATTCATACGCTTAATTTAAACTGGTATAAATAAATAAAATCCACATAAATATTCATACACTTAATTTAAACTGGTATAAATAAATTAAATCCACATAAATATTCATACACTTAATTTAAACTGGTATAAATAAATTAAATCCACATAAATATTCATACGCTTAATTTAAACTGGTATAAATAAATAAAATCCACATAAATATTCATACGCTTAATTTAAACTGGCATAAATAAATAAATCCACATAAATATTCATACACTTAATTTAAACTGGTATAAATAAATAAAATCCACATAAATATTCATACGCTTAATTTAAACTGGTATAAATAAATTAAATCCACATAAATATTCATACACTTAATTTAAACTGGTATAAATAAATAAAATCCACATAAATAGTCATACACTTAATTTAAACAAAAAAATTAAGACCTACATACTTAGACACCTGTGAACAAAATATATGGCTTATGTTGTGTATGTACTGTCAATACTGTTCAGGGGTGTAAATGATGAAGGAAGAAAAATTTTAGAAGACAAAAAAACTTGGACATTAATTATGCCTTTTTGAATCCTTTAAATGGCTTTGTGATGAAGACTAATTCAGGGTGTGTTCATTTATATGGAGCTCTGGATTAAATCAATTATTGTAAATACGCAAATATGCTGCTGATCTAGACATTTGGATTAAATTGAATATTGTAAATATGCAGGTGCACTGCTTATTTAGAGTTCTGGATTAAATTGATATTGCAAATATGCTGCTTATCTGGAGCTGGATTAAATCGATTATTGTAAAGACACAAATATGCTGCTTATCTGAAGCTCTGGATTAAATTGATTATTGTGAAAAATGCTGCTTATCTAGAGATCTGTATTATATTGATAATAATTGTACATATACAAATATGCTGCTTATCTAGAATTAGGATTAAATTGATTTTAATATCAGTAGTACATAACCTGTTGCTGTTGTGTAGCTTACTCATTTCCAGACAGAAAATACCCTCGACCATATGATGAGAAGTCATCCTCCCATAGGGTGACTTCTGGAAAGATCCAACATCTAACCTGTGACCCTGGTCCATGCACAACAGCCCTTGTTCTTTTTCAGTCGCCGCCATTATTATATATATTTTAATTACTCTTTGAAGAAAATTGCCTTCATGTCGAGTCGTACGTCATGAATCGAGCATTTTCATTACGTGCATCGTTTTTACAGTGTGAATTAACCCTCAGATCAAGTATTATTCCTGTTTGGAATTAACATTCTCGATGGCTATTGGCATTTTTTGGCTATATTTTTTTTTTCATAACCTTGCATTTAGGCTATGCCATTCTACCCTCACCCCCACCCCATGGGGTGTCCAGGTAACATTTATTGTGATTGATCATTATTTTACTCCTTTTTCTAGCTAAGGTAGGTATTTAGTTATCCCTATCCTTGCCTATTTGGTCTGTGGACTCATCTTGATTCTGTCTTGTTGTTTTAATACAGTAACAAATCATTGGAATTCATATTCCATTTAATCAGACCAGCAACACCAGACTGCTGCATCCGCTCCTGGCCCGTTGAAACGGCCAAGAAGCAGAATCATCCTGACCGCCTACAGGGTCTGTCAGCAAAGTTCTTCAAAGCCATGCAGCCCGGCTCCACCCCGGCAGTCAGGCCCTAGAAGGGCATGCTGCAAAGGCCCAGAAAGGAAATCTGCAGGCCCTTAGCAAGGGGGGGGGGGGGTAGCCCTAGGGACCTGCTTCCTCTCCTGCAATGTGTCCCTCTTCCATCAGTTCCTGTAGGTGCCAGGCTAAACCTTATTTCAGAGGTTTGGTCATGTATCATGGATGATGGGTGGGTTCTTTCTATCATACAAGAAGGATACTTCGGTTTCAAGATCTTCCTACCCCATGTGCTTCCACCAGTTGAATCTCTGGCCTTCTACTCCCAGATTTCCCTGGTACCAAAAGAAAGTGGGAACATTTCAACTAATTATCAACCTTTCCTCCTTAAACAGGTTTCTGCAGGAGAAACCTTTGAATATGAAGACAACAGCCTTGGTCAGGAATGCCTTAAGTCCCCTCGATTGGGCAGTCTCCATCAACCTTCAGGATGTGTACCTTCACATCCTCCACCTTTGTTTGCTGCTAAGAGAAACCTCATATGATAAATAGAACCCAACTAATGCACGACATCCAAGCAAACCTAACATCTTTGTTATGTCCCACAGCTGAATAAATTGATATTTGTTTGCATTCATTGCTCAACAAGCATGCTTTAGCAACCCAGTGTAGAGTATCCATTCTAAAGTGTTCTCCATGGTATAGCATTGTTCGGGACCAGCTTCGCACTGCTAAAAAAGATCACCGTAAGGCTGAGAGGCTTTGACTTTTATCCGGTCTTACTATTCACAAGCAAATCTAAGAAGCTGCTAAGAAGGATGTCACAAACATAGTTCATGCAGCAAAATCCATCTACATCAGTAATAAGATCACTGAAAAGTTCCAACTGCAAAAAGAGTTCTTCGGTATTACTAACAAATTAATGTCATGGAACAAATGCACACCACTTCCAACAACCTTCTCTCCATTCGACTTTCCAGACCTGTTTGCAAATTTCTTCTATGATAAAGTGTGAACCATTAGAAATCAACTTGACAACACAATTTCAATTGACTCATCCTGACCATGTAGTTGTGATACAGAATTTCAAAGACTTCCTTTAACAGCATTTGAGCATGTCTCTATGTATTTCTTACATACAATCCTAATGAAGAGTGCCCCAAAGTCATGTGAACTTGATCCGATTCCTACATCATTGCTTCTTGAGTGCTTAGATTCTATATTGCCTTCACTAACTGATATTATTAATACTTCTCTCTCATCCAGGTTATTCCTATCATTTTTCAAAACTGCCATCGTGAAGCCTCTGTTGAAGAGACCCTAACAATTAAAAAAATTACTGCTCTGTTTCTAACCTCACATTTATGTGAAAATCTTAGAAAAAGTTGTTCTGTCCCAACTTGTATCTCATCTGAATTTAAATAGTCTTTTTAGCATTTTTCAGTCTGCATACCAACCTTGTCACAGCACCGAAATTGCCCTTCTGAAAGTAGTTAATGACCTTCTCTCTGCTTGAATGGTGGAAAGAGTTCAGTTCTCACCCTTCTTGACTTACCTTCAGCATTTCACACAATAGACCATGATATATTACTTCACCGTCTCCAGCATGTATTTCATTATTTTAGGGGCAGTTAGTGACAAGGTACTTTTTCCGATACTTTTCTGTGTGATTACCTTCAGGATAGATATTCACATATGAATAGCACAAGAAAATGCACACCAGTCTAAACAATTGTTTGTGATTTTGGATTGCTTTGATCCTTAAATCTGTTACAACATCCATTATTTAACAAGTTTAATACTCCAGCATTTCCCAAGCGATCGTCCTGAAATAGTAATCTTTATTGTGCAAACAACTATATGTATGGCAGGTTAAACTTCCATCATGTTCTTCTTTATTGTGCAAACAACTATATGTATAGCAGGTTGAACTTCCATCATGTTCTTCTTTATTGTGCAAACAACTATATGTATGGCAGGTTAAACTTCCATCATGTTCTTCTTTATTGTGCAAACAACTATATGTATGGCAGGTTAAACTTCCATCATGTTCTTCTTTATTATGCAAACAACTATATGTATGGCAGGTTAAACTTCCAGCATGTTCTTCTTTATTGTGCAAACAACTATATGTATGGCAGGTTAAACTTCCATCATGTTCTTCTTTATTGTGCAAACAACTATATGTATGGCAGGTTAAACTTCCATCATGTTCTTCTTTATTGTGCAAACAACTATATGTATGGCAGGTTAAACTTCCATCATGTTCTTCTTTATTGTGCAAACAACTATATGTATGGCAGGTTAAACTTCCATCATGTTCTTCTTTATTGTGCAAACAACTATATGTATGGCAGGTTAAACTTCCATCATGTTCTACTTTATTGTGCAAACAACTATATGTATGGCAGGTTAAACTTCCATCATGTTCTTCTTTATTGTGCAAACAACTATATGTATAGCAGGTTGAACTTCCATCATGTTCTACTTTATTGTGCAAACAACTATATGTATGGCAGGTTGAACTTCCATCATGTTCTACTTTATTGTGCAAACAACTACCGGTATATGTATAGCAGGTTGAACTTCCATCATGTTCTTTTTGATAAGGTTGTTGTATCAGGCCGGACGCTTTTGATGTCTTTACTGCTAAAAATGCTGTGGCAGGTTGGATAATAATAAATAATAATATTAATAATAAATACTTTATTTTCAGAGGGTGATTCCATTACAAATAGAACTAATCTACCTTGAGGCCCTCTATTATGTACATATATTACGAGCTAATTGTAATATGTTCACACACACACACACTACATTAATAACTATTCACATAAATGCTACATTGCTGCTGTAGTGAAAAACAGGAGGTGAGTGATTTAAATATCAGTTGAGACTGCATCTCCTCTTTTCATGCGTAGGTCATATATGAACAGAGCTAATAACAAGGGCCCTGAGAGAGAACCTTGTGGTATTTCGCAACATTTGGGTTTTTTTCCGATTGGTGTCTTTTTAATATTACATGTTGAGATATATTGCTCAAGTAGGATGTGGACCACTTAAAAGTATCTTCACTATATTGATAGATTTTTAAATTTTCAAGAAGAATTTCATGATTTACTTGGTTGGAAACCTTTTGAAAATCAATTAGTACAGTGCCTACTAACTCTCCTTTATCTAAGGCTTTCAGCATTTTTCATTCATGGAGATCAGTGCAGTTTCACAAGAATGCTCTTTTTTAAATCCAGATCGATTTTCATGAAGTAGACTGTGAATGTTGAGATAGTTCATAAAAGAATTGTGTTCATGTTTTTATGGTAATTTGGAAAAGGGAAGAATTGATCAGATCTTAAAGTTGTTTACATCCACTGTTGATCCAGCTTTGTGTAGTGTTGTAACTTTGGCAGTTTTCCAAGATTGGGGAAATTGACTTGTTCTCAAACTATATCACATAGAGAGGTAATACTATCAGAAATAGCAGATGCAGCCACCTTAAGAAGTCTAATGACCCTGTCAAGTCAAATCCTGTAGATCTAGCAATGTCCATATTTTTTACGCAAACAAAAACCAACTTTTCACTTGTTTCTGGAATTTCAGATTGTGTACAATTTGGAACTTTTGTGAAACTAAAGAGCCTTTTAGTTCTGAATGATCAGAGTGCAGCTTATGTTCTTTATTTAAGAGGCAATGTTTACAAAGACTTAATTGAAAATATTTGCATCTGGATCATAAACATGGTACTACATTGATCCAAAAATGTATGAAAATAACACTCTGTAGTGATATATATATATATATATGAATAAAGTGAACAAGTTCATGTGTTGGTCTATATTCAACAGGAAATTTTTTTAATTTATTTTTTGCTTTTGTTGGTTTTAAGGGCACTTGTAACACATTATTGGCCATATCATGCAGAGAAAAAGAAAGCTAAGTGCCTTTCCCAATGACACACCAAGGCAGCCAGCCAGAGCTGGCCTGGGTGGGTATCAAACCCGCAACCCTTGGATTACGAGTCTGACACTCTACTGTCTGAGCTACTGCAGTTCCTAGGGAATCTGTAATATACACATATTTTATTAGGTAATAAATACTTTAATAAAGTATGGATATATTATTGATTTCCTCTTTGAATGAATATATACATATTTTATTAGGTAATAAATACTTTAATAAAATATGGATATATTTTATTAGGTAATAAATACTTTAATAAAATATGGATATATTTTATTAGGTAATAAATACTTTAATAAAGTATGGATATATTATTAAGTAATAAATACTTTAATAAAATATGGATATATTTTATTTGGTAATAAATACTTTAATAAAGTATGGATATATTATTGATTTTCCTCTTTGAATGAATATATATTATTTCTATACACTAAGAGAAAATTAAATAACTGTAATATGTACAAAAAATAAATATAGGTAGATGGAAAAACTATTTTTGGCTTGATCTAGAAATGATAAAATACATCATGTAATTTGTCAAACATATAAACTTTAATTAATATTGGTTAGTTCATCCTGACTTGTAATAGAATTCTGATGAGGTTCTTTACAAATATTAAATCCATTTCCAGATACATCAATCAGATAGCAAGAAGGCAATAATAGGAATATTTCTCAATAAAATGTTTATTTTCGCTGAATTGAACAGACATGTAAATTTACTCTACACAAATATTGATACACTATTAAACATATTGTCTGTGTATTTCAGCATCTCTTCAAAGCCAGAGATATACATTGGTAAAGCCACACCAAATTCATCATTAGATTAAAGGGACTGCGTCTGGTATGTTGTGATCACAACTGAAACTTTCTTTTATCAATACTTTCTGCTTAATGTTCAGCTCACACCAACTGACTTTCGATCTTGTGTGAAAATACATATTTTTTTTTTAATTGTAGTCTACATTATTTATCTGTGATCACATAAGATGGGTGAAAATCATATGTAGAATGTATGGCATAGACACTGATCCGCTGGCTCATGTGCAACAGTAGATGTGGATCATCACTCTTTCAGTATGGTTTACATCAAGCACAGGTAAATATGGTACATGCTGCTGAGGTCTGAGCTACACAAAATCATCTCATCAAAAGTGGAAGCCAATTTTTAACATTCCATGTCTGTGTATTAATCCTTTAGTATTAAGAACTCTAATTTGCTTTTGAATCAAATAGCTGAATGTAACTGACGTCAGCCAGTAAGGTAGAAAAGCTTTGCTTTGATGACAGTCTTGGCAAATATCAGTGATCAAGATAGACTAAAGTGAGTTAAATTGGATGTATGGTAATGGCATCTTCAATGTTCAGCAAATCAATACATCTGTCAAATAAAAACTTATCACAATCAACAATTATTAGCAGTCTTTAAAGCATATTTAAAACAAAATGAGAATCAAAATGGATGAAGATTCATGTGTAAGAAAACTATATTTAATGTTACATTATATAAATGTGATCAAAAAGATGATCATTGAACAAATTTGGTAAATACAATAATTAATCAAACTAAATATTAATTTGACTGTAATGCCAAATAACGTTTCAGTTTTTTTGTTATAAAATTACAGAATTTTGGAAAAAGGATTCCAGATTATTTTTTTTAAAAGTCATAACATGTATGCAAATAACATGGTCTGGTAGCCTCAGTATCTAATACCTATTTCAGGCACATTAGATCCATTGTAAGTGTATCTAACACCTATCTCAGGCACATTAGATCCATTGTAAGTGTATCTAATACCTATCTAAGGCATATTAGGTCCATTGTAAGTGTATCTAATACCTATCTAAGGCACATTAGGTCCATTGTAAGTGTATCTAACACCTATCTCAGGCACATTAGGTCCATTGTAAGTGTATCTAATACCTATCTAAGGCACATTAGGTCCATTGTAAGTGTATCTAACACCTATCTCAGGCACATTAGGTCCATTGTAAGTGTATCTAACACCTATCTCAGGCACATTAAGTCCATTGTAAGTGTATCTAACACCTATCTCAGGCACATTAAGTCCATTGTAAGTGTATCTAATACCTATCTAAAGCACATTAGGTCCATTGTAAGTGTATCTAATACCTATCTCAAGCACATTAGGTCCATTGTAAGTGTATCTAACACCTATCTCAGGCACATTAAGTCCATTGTAAGTGTATCTAACACCTATCTCAGGCACATTAAGTCCATTGTAAGTGTATCTAATACCTATCTCAAGCACATTAGGTCCATTGTAAGTGTATCTAATACCTATCTCAAGCACATTAGGTCCATTGTAAGTGGATCTAATACCTATCTCAGGCACATTAGATCCATTGTAAGTGTATCTAATACCTAACCCAGCCCCATTAGATCCATTGTAAGTGTATCTAATACCTAACCCAGCCACATTAGGTCCATTGTAAGTGTATCTAATACCTAACTCAGCCCCATTAGATCCATTGTAAGTGTATCTAATACCTATCTCAGCCACATTAGGTCCATTGTAAGTGTATCTAATACCTATCTCAGCCACATTAGGTCCATTGTAAGTGTATCATTTACATTTAAAATATATAGTCCATTGAACCAATATAGTTACCAATTTTACAAAAAAAATAAAAATGGAAGAAGCTTTCATTGTGAAACTTGACCCCACTAGATTAGGTCAAAGTTATGGTATTGTGATCTCAGTTATGAATCTATGCACACATATTTTTTTTTTTGCACTTTTGTAACTGTAGAAGTGATATTTCTATATGTATCTTAACAATTAAATTGTTTGATCACCTTTAAATTGTAATGTCCTCAGAGTAATAGCTTAGTGTACTTGAAAATAACATTGTCAATAAAATGCACAATTGCCTCTCCTATTTTACAGTGGCACAGGTTATGTTAAATAGAAGGCAGTGACCTAATTAAGACCATTAAAGTTATTGAAAAAGGATACATGGCTATTTTTTTTCTTCCTGTTATTTGGACATTTAATGAGAGTTTGGTGAGAACAATGCAGTTATCTTTCCTGTTTGAATTTTGCTTGCACTTTATTGAGCAGACTGTAGGGTAGCACTTCACAAGTTTTTTGGACAGGTCTGTAGGAATACTTCACAATCTTCTGTTACCCATGAACCTATTACACCCAACCATTCATCAAAATCGGTATGTGAATGCATCTCAATAAGAGTAACTCAGCCATACCAAAAGTAGGTCACAGTGACCAATTTTGTATGCTTGAGTGCTATTTGTTGTGTGGGATGTTTTGTTCTTTCCAGCAGACATATTTTGGACCTCATTACATCTAGACTCGTCACAATTGGTCAGTAAATGCATTTAAAATGTAGTAACTCAACTGCAACAGTCATTTACTATAGTGAACTATTTTTCATGCTTGAGTAACCTTACCAAAAGCATTATGCCCTATATCCTTTACAATAGAAGAACTACATCTAACAAATTTTATGAACTCACCTTTATAAGCACTACACACTCATACAAAAATAGGTGACTGTGACCTACTTTCTGTGGTTGAGTGACTTTATTACAAAAATTTAATTTGTATCCTGTATAACTGACAATGTTTCTCCAACTCTAAAGAAACTTTATATGTAAATAAATCTTATGCAATACTACACTATCAATCCAGAATCACTGTGACCTTGTTTTTAGGCTTGATTGACATCCTTTCTGTATTGCATTTTACCTGACATCTTCAACACTGTCAACCATACACTTGGGAAACTTTAAGATTTGATGCATCTTAATGATTTGTACATAAATGCAGTAGCAAAATTAGTTCAGTGTGACTGACTTTTGATCATGAGGAGGCTTTCTTTCCAACCCACATTAGTGGAAAATGAGACATGACAGTCATTTTTCTGTCTGCAATATCAGTGTTGTCAACATTTGAGGTTTCGGTTAAAGTTTTTCATTTGCATGTTTCATAAACCCCATGATAGATTCTCATCATACTTGGTATGGATCATTATGAAGCTAAGATGATTCATTCTACAACATTTTAACTTGCCACTTTTACTTTGGAGTCAAGTTTGTCTTAGAGAAAATTTATAGTTCGGTTTTAGTTAAAGCTTTTTCATTTGATTATATCTCCTAAACTTGATAGATTCTCATCACAGTTTAAGGCATTATTCATTATGAAACTAAGACAGTTCATTCTGTGTCACACTTACTCATCCCTATGATCTTGAAATCAAGGTCACAGTCATAGAAAATGTGTTCAGAGTTTGGTTTAAAAAATTTCATTTGCTTATGTTTCCTAAACTCTGTGATGTGTTTTCTTCATACTTGAGATGAATCATTATGACACTAAGATAATTCATTATGTGACACATGCACCTGTCCCTTTGACCTATGTGTCAAGGTCACAGTCATAGAAAATTTGCAATATGGTTTTGATTAAAGTTTTTCATTTGCTTATGTTTTCTTTAACCCTTGATGGATTTTCTTTATATATGGGATGAAGCATTATGAAACTAATACAATTCATTCTGTGACATGCTTTCTAGCTCCTTTGACTTTTGGGCAAGGTAACACTGATAGAAAATTTGTGTTCAGGTTTTAATTAAAGTTTTTTCATTTGTTAATATTTCCTAAACTCTTTAATGGATTTTCTTCATGCTTTGAATGAATCATTATGAAGCTAAGATGATTCATTGTATGACATGCTTGCTCAACCTTTTGACCTTGGTGTCAAGTCACATATTTTACATCAGTTCTTTAATTGTGGTCCCAACATGCAGACCCTGGCCTTCTTTAACTGGTATATATTTTCAGCTGATAATGTTTGATACTTAATGCCCTACATTGATCACAATCCAACATGACCAATTACACCATGTAACCTACAGTTAATTGCACCGCTGAATTTACAAAGAAAAGTACAGTTGGCAAGGGAGTTTGTATTTTGAGAAACACCTTGTTTGTAGCTTTTAACTTTCATCATTTTCTAAGGAGTTACCTGGACGTGCAACACACAGTTGTGCAATACACAAACAGCCCAGCTATGACCTGTCCAAGTGAAAGATGTTTCACTGGATATATATAAAAAAATTATCTATTAAATATCTCATTTTTTCGAGATATTCACAAATGTTTTCTTATTGAGCAAAACTGTTCATCATGATTTGAAGTAAAATAAATTACCATTTAGAACTGGGAAAAGTGATCACTAAATTGACCTTTCCCTCTCTATACACATGGGATTTCCTTGGGATCATATTTTGTACCTAGACAAACAGGAATTAAACTTTACTGAAAATTTATCAAGTGAATCTGCCAGAATATTTGCTACTAATTTAGCTTTTATTGAGTCATATGACAAAGATAAAAATGAAATATTATGGTAGTTCAGACTTGACTATAAATTGATTAATCTTAAACCATACATGTGACAGAACAGGAACATTAGTAGATTTCAACATTTTGATCAGTAGATTGGCTTCTAAATCAGTAGGATTTCTTATTGACATAAATTTTACACATTTAAAGGCGATTTAAATCAAAACAATTGCATTTTTTGCCATAATATATACTCTCTTCATATTGTAGTAAAAAAGCAAAGTTTTGAACATGAATCAGATTCTGATGGCAATGTTAGAATAATAATTAAGTCAGGGTATTGTCAGTTAATGAAAAGGAAGAGTTGTATATCTCATAGTTCACTGCAGAGATTTTTTTATAAAAAATCCACAAGCATTTTTAGTTTCCTTTGCAAGTTTACTGCCTGTTGTCCACTGATGACATTCATTGTGATTATTGATGATTATCAATAGTTTTCTGATCCAGATTTCCCCTATGTGATGGTGTCTGCATACGTTTAGTGATCTCATTTCTTTTCCCATATACTGTCCTAAAATCCACTTTGCATGAACACACAAATCAAACTCAGGACCATTGCTACATGTACTTGCCTGCACTGACTTAAAGTCAGATATGCAAGCATTGTTTTTAGTATTGGGAGAAAGTGCACATTTTGGCATTTTGACATGAATTGACCGAAAAAAGATAAGACTTTGCTTTAAATATTCCTCTTTAAACATCTTGAAAAACACAATAACAATTAAGCAAGACAAAAAATCAAAATGTTTTTGCATGTGTTTCTGCCAAAATCACTTTTTGGTTGATTTCTCCTTTTTATCTCACCTCCGCCAAAGGTAGGCCAATTTTTTATCAAAGACTGACAAGCCATGATGGACCACCTTTGATTCCTTTATCACTTATAACTTCTCAATAAATATCCTGCCTCTGGCCTTAAATTCTCCACATTACAACATTAAGATAATCATTTTACAGCTTGTTGTATAAATATGTCAGCCGTTGTGTAACAATTAATCGGATTAGTTATAACTCAGCACACATCATTGCACCAGGTCTTGCACAGGTGGAACAGTTCTGGTCCCCAGTAGACTGGTTATGACTGGTTTCTGTAATGTGTGAATAGGATGCGTAAAATACTTTTTTTTTTTCTTCAATTTTTTAAAAATAAATCATCTGATTTTCAAAAGCAGTAGATTTATGCTACAAAATGGTACATATGGTAGATGGCCTTTAAAACAATATTTTGTCCTACCGCCAGTAGAATCACATGTATACTTAAACCTAAGTGCTTTTTGCAAGTCACAGAATAACTCGTAAGTTAAGAAATCTTAATCTATTAACTAACAATATGTAAGTCATAGGTAAATGAATCTACTTGTATTTACTAACAAGGTTCTGAGGAGCACTGTATTGCCTTTTTCATCATCAGCCTAATGCCTTTCTGAATTCCCCATTTTATGACGAGTAAGTGTATGTGTATATATATATATATATATATATATATATATATATATATATATATATATATATGTGTGTGTGTGTGTGCTCATATTTTAGCCTTTTAATTTGGCACCAGCTCATAAAAGACTTCCTGTTCCACATCTGCCTTTTTGGATTGGTGCTATGCAACAAGCAGGATATTATGTGCAGTTCCACAAATTTCTTGGTGGACACATCTTTCAGAAATCTTTTTTGATTTTTGAACAACAGACATTGAAAGAAACAAAACAAATCAAACAAAACAAATGGAGACTAAAGTATAAATTTTAATCGTATGCTATTTATAGAAATACTGCAAAATCTGGTTCATCAGCAATGTACTGGAAAATTCAGCAATGCAGTAATAGTAGGTATTGTATTCACCATATATACTTGCATGTTAGCTGAATAATTTTGGACAAAATAAAATCCTGGAAGAAGAGGGGTTGAAAATTTTTAAGTTTTCTTGTTGACTACCAGTATATATTGGAGGAGACTGGATGGATAGATAGTTAGGTGCATTAAAGACAAAACCAGTGTGCAATACAATTAGATATATTACTGAGTGGAATATATCACAAATACATTGACAACTTACATTTTGTTCATTTTCATGTCATAAAATCCATACAGATCTATAATGATTGACATTTTAAATCCACTGATATGATAAATCCACGAATTCTATTATAGGTCACATACCAGCATAAAAATAGTAGCCCAGAATGATCCGACTCACAATATCCGGTAATATGTTAATTCCACGTCTTATAAATAAACAATGAAAGTCAAGTCCACACTTTTGTGATTCACAGTATCCTATAAAGATCACCATCAAAATGCATCTGGTACATAGATCAAGAATTCATCTACATTGTCCAAGTGACCAATATAGTGATGAAATCCTCCACCGTCATCTAGTCATCATAAATATCATCCAACTCTGATTCCTTGTTTTTACTGTCATATGTAGGTGCTTATGTGGAGACTGAACTTGTGCTCTGTAAGTGACACTGATCATACAGTCTGTGAAATTGATTAAAGGATGCAACTGAACAGATGTCAATTGTGCAGTAAGATCACAAGGAGTTCAAATAACCACCTCTGGTCCTTGGCGCTGAACAATTAAGTATCAAATATGCAGCTTGATCAAAGGGTTATCACGTTGGAAAACAAAGAGGGTGCTAAGGGATTAAGGTGAAACATGTACAGGGGAGTTGTAGGGCTCTACTTGGCACTGAACAAGTATCAAATTCTCAGCTTGATCAAAAGGATTATCATCATGAAAACAAAGTCAGGCAGTGCTGCCTTTACAAGCCACAGGCTTATCAGCCCACATGCACTGGCAGATAACATGGGAAATATCACTTAGGAATTAAATCTGGCTGATGGAAAAAGAAAATATTAATCAAATCAGAACTTTTATTGCATCAAACACAGTGTTAATACAGCAAAACACAAAATATAATACAAATACAAATTGTTCGGACTTGCACGAAAATGGAAGCAATATACTTACTAGTAAACACCCACGGTAAACAGCATTGATGGACACTTCACTTTGTGGTGGATATTTAATTTACCAGTAATATTTTCATGGGTCGGCTTATATGCAGGTCATGTTTTTACCTATTCAGTTTGGGTGGTTGGCTTATACGCGAACGGGCTTATATGCGAGTATATATGGTAATGTATTACTGATATTGAAATATATGGGGGTGGGATAGAACTAATTTAATTATGTAATTCTTACCTTGCTATTATTGCACAGTTCCCTCCTACCTCCCTGTTCTGATGTCTGTCAGTCATTGCAAGTCAAAGAAGGATGATATTCCAGTTGTTGGAAGTGGACTAAGGTTTCAGACTGGGATCATGTTGTTTTGTATTCTAGACCTCCAATTACTAATTGGAGGTGGGAATAATCCTTGTACAAGTGACTACTGCCAGGAAAAATATAGCAATGCAATAATAGCAGGTAAGTACAGTGATCTCCCCAGAAAATGTATGATAGCCTCTGGGTATTAGCATGCATTAGCATCATAAAATGTTTCAAGAAAAATGCATTACCATCATAAAAGTGAAAAAATTAATATCAATAAAATATGAAAAGAAGTACATATATTTACATTGTATTATTTTTTCCCTAAGTTATAACATGATTTAATGTCAAACTCATTTTTTCTTGGAATTTAAATAAATGATATCCTTCTTTTCTTCACTTTCAAATACATTTTGATTGCCACATTAAAATTCAAGTCTTTTAGTCTTTCTATGCTAATTGTCATAAGATAATTCAGCATCCTCTGCATCAACCCATTCCTTAACACACTCTATAATCTGTTCATGGTAGAGAATAATCTTTCAAAGTCTGAAAAAAATGGAACCTAAAATTTGTTAATGGATGTACAAATAGATGCAAAACTATTTGAATCCTAATTAAGTGAGTTATCAAGGACAGATTCTTAAAGTCTCAAGACAGTGGTGTGTTTTCAAATAATCATGACAGAATAACTAAGATAAGACATATTCCTTTCCATTAAGAACAATATATCACTTTACACAGCATACCTGCAAAATATATATGTAATTACATAATCTTATTTTCATGAATTTACTAAACATGTGATATAGATCAGGTTGATTGAACTTTTGAAGTAATGACCTTACTAAATAATGAGTAAGCATGGATGAAACTATCCAAGTTATATTTATTCCAGATTACATATACATAATGTGGTTGTAAGTTCATCTGTGGCCATTATGAAGCTTGTAGAAATTGCAGTAACTCACTAATTGAGGTTACAGTCAAACTTGTCCTAATGGTCACCTGGTCACAGTGGTCATTCTAATTCCCCCCCCCCCCCCGGCAAATTTCTTATATAAATGCCCTGTATTTAATGGTCACCTGCTTTATGCGGTCAGTGGCCAAGTGTTTCCTAACCAAAAACTGGTTTCACCCTGCCTTAAGCGGTCGATGGAGCATATCATTGGTGACCGCTCCGAGCATTTCATATCTTGATTGTACTTACCATAGTCCAGTCACACTGTCAGTCAAACTCAAAAGAGTCAACATTTTGGCTTCGAAAGCAAGGCAGGTTTTGTTCTTACATGAGAGAATCAAAGCAATTCATTTGCTTGATAGTGGACAAAGTAGTCGTGTAGTTGCAGCAGAAATGGGAGTCTGGCAAACTCAGATCCAAGGGATTATTAAGCGTAAGCTAGATTTTATGGCCGATTTTGAGAACAGTAATTAATCCGGAGTGTAAGAGATTACATACAATCACACCAAATGAGTAGAGATACATATACACTGCACTTATGATATCCCTTACAGTTTATATGCTACTAACAATAGGCACAGGAAGCTTCTTTTTATTCCCTAATCATCAAAGGTCTCTGACAAAAGCCAACTGTCTTTTGATCTCGGTGAGTTTGAGCAACTGCTTAATCCATCAGTTGTTTGAAGTGTGAACACCTGTTTTCAGGCCTAATTATACCAGCTGGCCTAAAAAAAAGTCACTCCTGTGTTTGACAATCACAGGTAAGCTGTCAATTAGTAATTTTATTTAGATGCCATTTCTACTGGTAAGTGATGATTTAATGTACATGATAGATTAAAGTGGAACTTTTTATTTTATTTTTTTGTTATTTTTCTTTTTACTAAATAGCTAAACTAAATATATGTATCTTGATAGCATACTACTGCTACTAATAATAATGCTAATGCTATCAGTGCATAGTACATGTATTTGTCATGAACCAAGTTTGAGAGCTGAACCTGCCTTCAGAGGTCACCTGTCTACAAAGGCCACTTTGGCCTTTTCCCATGGGTGGCCGCTTGGGACAGGTTTGACTATTTTGTTTTTATCAGCAATTCTGACAAGTAAAAAGATGATGTATATTAATTAATTAATTAATTGCAATTAATTGCAAACTATCTGTTTATTGTTGGAGAAATATTTCAAATAATAAATGAAGGAATAATCCAACACTTTTTATTTGCATGTTTTCAAAACGGGTAAAATTGGAAGATAAAAGTTGCTCCTTTACTTAATTGGATAGACAGAAAAGAGAAATGAGAAATTATTAGGGCAGCGCTCACCTGAGTTAAGGTTTACTGATTAAACTGTTTTTCTCTTGCTTTGAATATACTAAGTAAATATAAGACCAACTTGTGTGTAAAATGCAACTTTAATATCAGTAATAGCATACATGCAGCTATTGCATATCTGGTACTTTTCCAGTAGGAAAATACTCTGACCGTATGACAAAATATTGTCCTCCCATTAGGGTGAACCAGAAGATTCCAGAACATTGGATCACCCCTGTGGGACACACTGCACATATTGCCATATTGCGTACTACCACTCCTCCATTCTTTTCTCAGTCAACACGTAATGTCCAACATCATTTGCGTCAAGAAGGATTAGCCGCTGGGTCAACAAGTGAATTACTATTTGTTTTGTGTGCTATATTCTTCTTGAATGTTAGGTTTATACCCTGATTGAGTTTTATCACTATTTAATTAAGCTCTTTTGAGAGTTTGTTAGCATTTGTTCCATACATGTGGTGTATAGCTTGGCGTTTTATTTTATTCTTTTTACCCCTTCACAGGGCGTTAGTGTTTCAAATTTGGTTGTGCTTTTTCTAGCTAAGAGTAGGCAATATTGTTTAAATTTCCCTATCCTTGCATAATTGCAGTCAACAGACTCGCCTTTATTCATTTTATTGTTCCTTACAACTCATTTAATTCACCTTGCCTATATCGTGAATTGTGCTAATTTTATACGTGTTAAGCAGGTCACACACCACTTTTTACCTTCATATCTCATGCTTGGTTATCGAACACAGGTTCTTTTTCAATTTTAGTTTCAGATAGCCTTCCTTAATTTTTTTTTCCTTATTATTAGCAATCATAACCTACTGGTGTTTTGTTAATTTAGTAGTGCCTAGATTTCTTTAGGCCTGGTTAACTTGTTTATATTGCATTTTTCTGTTCTGAGCTTAGCATTGCTTCCGTTTTAACATTTAATCTTTTGTAAACACCGAATGAAGGTGTCTTCTTGCTGAAATAATTATATTAGTGTAAACTAAGTCCATGCATTACACTGTGTGTACTGTTTATTGCATAGAAGTTTTTGTATAAAGAAATCTTTTCAGCTCGCTTTTACAGGAACATTGTCTAAGCAAGGCGTGGGTAGGTGTGGTCACGTGAAATCCCCCTGTGACACACACCCCATTTGCATATCTTGAACATGCTGCGAGAGGACAGATGGTTGTCCATTCTGTAGCCTATGGTCAGACAAGTTCTGGGATCTCGCCGAGAGTAGATGCACCTACAAAACAAGGAAGAAGGTATCCTCATCTTCTTCAGAGTTGTTTCGGGTTCTGTTACTCTAAGTTTCTCGGGTCTCAGAAAAGGATAAACCAAATCTTTCAGGAGACTCTTAGGGTTAGTGGGCCCCCTCCCAAGGTAGTTTATAAATGGGTGGATAGTGAGTCGCACCATCCCATTTGGGGGAGCAGCACCCTCCCAATTCCGTGAGGGCAGAGAGAGTCATCCCCTCCCAAGAGGGAGGAGCAGCAACTCTCTTTTTTACTAGGACAGAGAGTGAGTCACACCCTCCCCTTGGGAGGAGCAGCACCCTCTGTTGTCCAGAAGGGCAGAGAGGAGTCGCCCAACCCACGAGAGGGGAGCAGCACCCTCTACTGACCTACAGCTTGGTACAGGCTGAAAGTTAGTTGCACCCCCCCCACCCCACCCCCTGTAAGGTGGAAGCAGAACCCTATCAGTCTCAGAGGCCCATTGGTCGGTGATGGGATCAAGCCCCCCAGTAAGGGGAGAGCTCAGATCTAAGTCTATCAGGTCCCTGAGGAAGGGTCTTCCTACAGATCTGAGTTCCCTGACGAGTCTTTGCTTGGTGACCAGGCATCATTGCACGGGTACCGGTCTTTGGAACCCCTACAGTACAGGGATAGGGAACGGCCAAGCCCCCCCCCCCCCCACTCCAGACTGCCATCTCATCCCATGGGGGACTGGGAATTGGCTTACAGATGCCAGATTAGGGAAGGAGATCGGATCAGCATCCCCTTCCCTATTATCCCTCTAAATCCCTATGGGATGAGGGGCATTCCATTGAAGGAAAGCAATTGGGCCTTTCCGTACATGCAGCCTTTGGCCGCATGGTAGTGAGGTCATGGCTGCGGGCCATGGACCTACATCGTCTAACGAGGTTGGGTCAGAAAAGAGGGAGGGGGATAGACCTTCTTCCCCCAAATGATCTAGGCAGATGGAGAGTCACCCTAACCCACCTGCTGAGTCCACTGCTAAGAACAGTCTCTTAGTTCCACAGGAGGAGTTACCAGTTCAAGTTCCTTCCCCCCCAAGTCTCCCCCGCAACAGAGAGACATTGGGTGACGTAGTCCTGCCTCCCAGGAGAGAGAGCAGGATGAAGATTTCCTTTCTATCCTCGTCGATGTGCATGAGGTGCTTTTTTTAATCGATCAATACATGCAGAAAATACTCCAAATGTTACATTGTTTATCTGTATGGACTTTTGTACCCAAGCATGAAAAATGCTAATCTTTACCTTTACACGTCTGAATACAGACTTCTTATATTATATATACATATTTGTTGAATTGAGGTCTAAAAAGAAAAAGTTTTTATGTTTTTGGTTTCCAATGGCAAAGCTTCTAGAATGATGAGTCCAACTCAGATCATATTCAGTTTGAGTTGTTTACAACAATTGTTACTCCACTGTATCTAATAGTCACATATTCAGTGCACTTCAGTCAAGTACATGTATATATCATTCACCTCTCTCGATAGATTGCTCTCTACTGTGGATCTACTCAGTAGAACTACATTTCTATTTCAGTGTCTTTAAATTCTCTACAGGAATTTTGCAATTTATTTTCAACAAGTTGACAACTCAACAAATTCACATCATTTTGATTTTTACAAAATAGTTTACACGGAGTACTTACATGTATATCTCACATCTTTGCACACACAGATAGATATAAAGTATAATGGGACTACAGGAGCAGAATACAAAGCAGATCTGATCGATTTATGTGGTACAATCAGAGTTTCCAGTAGGGAACATAAATACTTAAAGCTAAATATTTATTTATTTACTTATTTATTTATTAAATAGATTGATCTTTAAATTTCACATAAATTAATAAAAATTATTCTCAATAGTTTGATTTAAACTTCACAAGTCTCCACTGACATAGTGTATGAATGAAATAGCGTAAAACGCATAGTGCTAATTATATTAATATTTCTTAACCTAATTATGATTTGTTATGGAATTATGTATTATTTCGTTTTTAAATAATGGTATAGGTTTATGATCTCTGCATAATAGTCTAACAGCTGTCATCTTGCAGAAAGTACATATACGGTATTTCAGTCAATCTTTCAAAATGTCTGTGACATTGGGGTTGGTGGAGTGTTGTTACAAGAAGACAACAATAGTTTGGATCATCCTGTGTGCTATTTTTCAAGGAAATTGAATAAGCACCAGAAAACTTATTCCACGATAGAGAAGGAGTGTTTGGCATTGATAATGGCCTTGCAACACTTCGAGGTGTATGTTAGTGCAGCTCCTTCTCCCATTGTTGTCTTCAGTGATCACAACCCCCTCACTTTCATTAATAAGATGAAGAATAAGAATCAAAGATTGTTACGATGGAGTCTGATGTTACAACCATATAACATCGAAGTCAGGCACATCAAGGGCAAGGAAAATTTAATTGCTGATGCACTTTCACATGCCCAATACTACAGTTACACTGTTTTGTATACATAACTGTATCATGTATTAAATTTCTTTTATGCAATCAATTACATGAATGTTAGAAGTATTTACTAAAAGAAAGTTTTATTGTATAAAAACTTTCTTTTTCCAAAAGGGGGAAGGTGTTATGGAATTATGTATTATTTCATTTTTAAATAATTGTATAGGTTTATGATCTCTGCATAATAGTCTAACAGCTGTCATCTTACAGAAATTACATATACGGTATTTCAATGTGACTTAGTACATTAGGTCGTGGGAAGAATTGTCGCTTGTAACATTAGTATATCACATGATTTAGCGTGTGAGGGTATGAACTTCTGACCTAGATTCTATGATTCTTCAGAGTCAATATGTTATTGACTGTTAATAACGTTAGTGTAAAAGCACTTTGGCGATGTCACGCATGTTAAATATTGCCCAAAAAGGTATATTTCTGGCTGAAGTTACATTTGTCAGTGTTCCACTACCATTTCGTCACATGACTTCATGACGTTGTCACATGCCTGTGACATCACAGAGGTACCAATCTGAACTCTTATCGATATTGTAACATTTTATGATAGGGATAAGTCTATCAATGAAAATGCATTTTTTACTAAACTTTAGGGCCGTTAGAAGGTGTAGTAAACCTAGTCTTTTGGCATGCAGCTTGATATTGATGAGACTTTGAATGATTGTAATTTCCAGACTTCCACATTATCACTTCAAAGAGTTATGGTCCCTGATTGCCCAGACTCCTGACTTTTTTTTCTGCAGCATTACTTTACCAAGGATTGTTGGATTTCAACTAAATTTGGCATGCCACTTCATATTGATGAGACTTTAAATGATTTTGTTGCTAGTTTCCACATTATCATGTAGAAGAGTTATGAGCCTTGATTGCCCATCTGCCTTACTTTGGGTTACACAGTATAACTTTATCTGGAAATGATAGATTTCAAGCAAATTTCCAGCATTCCATGTCATCATTTAGAGGAGTTATGACCTCTAAAGGTCCATTCTTTTGACTTTAGTTTCTCAACACGAGTTTTTCTGTTTAAAGCCCAGCCAAGCAAAATGAATGAATGTGGCTTTGTGATGCCCCCATCACTAATAGCACTAGTTGATACTCAGTTTATAATGATCAGAATTATGTAGTCACATCAGGCCTGGGATTGAAAGCATTCTGATGTTTGATAGTTCAGTGCTGATACATTAACCAATCTGAAATCATAATTTTTAGTTGAGATTGAGTTTGTGCAGGAATAATGTGTTTAAACCACCAGGCAATATGTGTTTTATAGTTTGTTTTGGAAAAGTTAAATAATCATGTTTGTTTAAGAAGAAAAAGAATTAGAAAAGTACAGTATTGGTGGGAGGGGACATTTTTCATTTTTCAGGTTAAATTATAGATGGAAGAAAGTTTAATTAATTGGATTTTGCTAGAATGAATATAGAGGAATGTGGGTTTGTGGGTTGAGTCATTTACCACTGGTAATATTATTTGAGTACAGCTGCAGAAATAAGGCATTGTTCACTGCAGTATTACCTCTGAGTTAAAATGGACTAAATAACTAAGACCAATGCAGATGTTTTGTTTTTTCTTCTCCAAAGAAGTAATTAAAAATGAATCAAAAGTACTTTTTATAACAATTGGTATAATTGTTTGGCCTAAGTTGCCTCAAGTGTTGTTGCAAGTTTCTATACAATAAAACCTGAGTGAACAAAGATGGAAATGTTAACCTCTTACAGAGATCATTGACATCTTGGAAAAAAAATCAACAAGGGCTCAAATATTTCACATGAGACTGGTAAATATGTATTTTAATTTATTTAATAATATTAAAGTTTTTTTAACTTTTCTATACCATTAAACACAAGCATACTGTGGAAGGTTGATTGGTAATGAACTACTGGTAATTCATATATTTTCATGGACATCAGTGTTCATGGATGTACACAAAATTACATTTTTTCTCAGTACCAGTATTTAAATTTGTCAGTTAGGGAAGGAGTCCTATTATTTCTTTGGAAAGATCTAATTTAGCTCTACTGGTCTTGGAGTAGAAGAGCTTATGGGATGGCCTGTAGTCCATCATCCAATATCCGACCTCTGTCTGTCCATTAGCACAAGTTTGTTATCACTACTCCTCCTAAACTACTTGCAGGGTTGCCAGGAAACTTTACACACACTCACACACACACATTTATCCCAAGGTCCAGTTGGTCCTAAATGAAAATGATTATGCCCAGACATACAATATGGCTGCCACAGTAGCCATCTTGAAAATCTTGTTATCAGTACTCCTCCTGAATGGATGGACATACCAATATGGAGTTTTGACTAAAAGACTTCTTATGATGTCTAGTTGATCCTAAATCAAATGGTGCCAATCTAACTTCTAATATGGCTGTCATAGTAGCCATCTTGAAAATCTTGTTATTGCTACAAATGAAATGGAAAGTCATATCAACATGGGGTTTTCACCAGAAGACCGCCTATGATATCTGGTTGGTTCTAAATCAGAATGGTTCTGATTGGACATCCAATATGGCCACTACACCACCATTTTGAAAATCTCATTATGGCTACTCCTTCTGAATGGATGGTTATATCAACATGGGGTTGCCACTAAAAGACTTCTTATGATGTCTGGTTGGTCCTAAATGAAAATGCTGCTGATCTGATGTCCTGTATGGTTGCCACAGCAGCCATCTTGTAAAGCTTGTTATTGCTCCTCCTCCTGAACAAAATGTCATATCAGCATGGGATTTTCGCCAGAAGACTTTTAATGATGTCTATCTAGTTGGTCCTAAATGAAAATGGCGCTGCCCGGACATCCAATATGGCCACTACAATGGCCATCTTGAAAATCTTGTTATCGCTACTTCACCTGAATGGATGGTCATATCCACATGAGGTTTTCATGAAAAGATTTTCTATGATGTCTAGCTAGTCCTAAATGAAAATGGTGCTGATCTGATATCTAATATGGCCACAACAGTAGCCATTTAGAAAATCTTGTTAATGCTACTCCTCTAAAACAGAAAGTCATAAAAGCATGGGGTTTTCACCAGAAGACTTTTTCTGGTGTCTAGTTTATCTTAAATAAAAATTGTGCCAATCTAATACCCAATATGAGCGCCATAGTTGCCATCATGAAAATCACTATTCCTTCTAGATGGAAAGACATAACGACATTGGGTTTTCACCAGAAGACTTCTTATGATGTATAGCTGGTACTAAATTAAAATGGTGCTATCTGACATCCAGTATGACCACCATGGCAGCCATGTTGAAAATCTTGTTATTGCTACTCCTAAATGGAAAGTCATATCTACATGGGGTTTTCACCAAAAGACTAATTATGATGTCTAATTGGTCCTGAATGAAAATGTTGTTGATCTGACCTCAAATAAGGCTGCCAAGGCAGCAAATCTTGAAAATCTATTTTGCTACTCCTAAGTGGAAAGTCATATTGACATGGGGTTTTCACCAGAAGACTTCTTAGTGTACCTAGTTGATCCTTGATGAAAATGATGATGATCTGAAATCCAAGATGTCCACCATGGTAGCCATCTTGAAAATATTGTTATCGCTACTCCTCCAAAATTGATGGAAAGTCATATCAACATAGGGTTTGCACCAAAAGATTTCATATGATATCCAGTTGGTTCTGAATGAAAATGGTGCCCTGCAGCCATCCAATATGGCTGCCACAATGAACATAATGACAATCTTGTCACTAATTCTCCTGCATGGATGGTTATATTGGCATTGGATTTTCACCAAAAGACTTCTAAGGATGTCTGGTTTGTCCTAAATGAAAATTGTGCCAATTATACATCCAATATGGCCACCACAGTGGTTAATTTTAAAATCATATTGCTGAAGAATATCAGAGATGATTTCAATAGCACTCAAAGAGAATAAATGGTCTTATTGTGAATTCCTGGAAATTCTTTTTGTACAGTAGTGCATCAGTCCCTTCAAGTGATTCTTGCTTTATTTAGTGTAAAATGACAAATGTGGATGGGTTTACTTTTTTTAGCTGTACTGGTCATACACCATAAGAGCTTATTGGATGGTCTGTCGTCCGTTGTCTGGTGTCATCATCCATTAGCACAAATTTTTTATTGCCACATCTTCTAAACTACTTAGAGGATTGCCATGAAACTTTACACACACATTCATCCCGTAGTCTAGTTGGTCCTAAATGAAAATGGTACTGTTTGAAAATTCAATATGGGCACCACAGAGGCCATCCTGAAAATCATGTTATAGCTACTCCTCCTGAATGGAAAGATATATGGGGTTTCACCAAAGGTCTTCTTATATTTGGTCCTAAATGAAAATGGTGCCAATCTGATGTCTAATATGGCCATCACAGTGGCCATCTTGAAAATCTTGTTATCATTACATCTCCTGAATGGATGGTTATATCAAAGTGGGGTTTTCACTAAAAGGCTTCTTATGATGTCTACTTGGTCCTAAGTGAAAATGGTGTGAATCTGATATACAAAATGTCACCATATCAACATGGGGTTTTCACCAGAAGACTTCTTATAATGTCTTGTTGGTCCTAAATTAAAATGGTGCTGATCTGATATTCAATATGGATGCCATAGTGGCTATCATGAAGTCTTGTTATTGCTACTCTTAAATGGCAAAGTCATTTTCGCAAGAGGTTTTCATCAGAAGAGTTCTTATGGTGTATTGTTGGTCTGAAACTGACCCTCAATATGGAAACCATGGTAGCCATCTTGAAAATATTGTTTTCTCTACTTGTCCTAAATGGATGGCTATATAAACAAAGTGTTTTCACCAATAGACTTCTTCTGATAAGTAATTGGTCCTAACTGAAAATGGTGTCAATCATACATCTAGTATGGCTGCCATGACAGCTATCTTGAAAATCTTGCTGTCACTACTCATCCTGAATGGATGATCATACTGACATATGGTTTTCACCATTTTAATGATGTCTACTTGTCCTAAATGAAAATGGTGCCAATCTGACATCTAATATGTCCACCACAGCAGCTAATTTGAAAATCTTGTTATCACTGAAGAATATCAGAGGTGGTATCAACACTCGGAAGTTAAAAGGAAGAAATAGTCTTATTTGTAATTCCTGGAAATACTTTTTGTCCAGTAGAATGTCAGTCCCTTTATGGGACTTTTGTGTTATTGTACAGCACAGAAACACAAGTAGATTATTTAGTGCCAAGGCAATTGCAGTAAAGTGCCTTGCCCAAGGACATACCATGGTAGCCAATCTGGGCTAATCCAGTGTGTAGGGTTCGAACCTGCATCTTTTCAGTTATGAGTCTGGCATGTTTAACCACTGAGCCACTGCAGCTCCAGTGTGATGCATGTACATCTGTATGTTGGGGGGGGGGGGGTATTGTTGATTTTATCGGGACTTTTAACACATTGGCTATATCATGCTGAGGAAATGGGAGCTAAGTTTCATTCCCAAGTACAAGCTGATGTAGCCAATCCAGACTGGCCTGGGCAGGCATTGAACTCATAACCCTTGGATTATAAGTCCAGTGCTCTACCAACCGAGCTACCGCAGCTCCTGCAGATATAAGTTAAGTTTTTTAGCTGGTCAATTTCTTGAAAAATGTTGGCAAGAGTCATGTAACTTTGTATGTGGGTTTGTCTTGGTTAGCACCACTGTACCAAATTAAGTCAGAATGACATATAATTCACTCTTCAGTGACTTTGGTTACATGATGTACTTGGGTCACTTTTTCAGGCTGTGATAGGCTGCAGAGTCAAACAAGTATGTGTGAGGATGCAGTTTGGTAGTGCAACACCATCCTATCAAAAGTAGGTCACTGTCACTGGGCATTTGTAGTCCATGAACATGTTTCTACTTTCTATTCTTAGTTTTGCTTCTTTTTATGGCTTAGAATACATTTTTTAAGAAGATAGAGACATAAAATTAATAAAGATCTTACCATATATACTCGCATATAATCCGGGTCCAAATGCAAACAACATAGACCCTGATCTGCCATCACATAATGTGCTGGCAGATCAGGGTCTGTGTTGTTTGTTCTACTGATTAGTCCTTACAAACTGCATAGACCCAGATCTGCCGGTGCATTATGCGATGGTAGATCTGGGTCTATGCAGTTGGTGTGGTATTATACATGAGTATAGGAAACCCAAGAGTGATCATTTTCCTAATTTTTCCTCTCAGCCTTTTTAGTCATCAGTACATTAAAAATTGTTATATACATCCTTGTGCATGAACCTGTATAATGTATCACATGAGTCATGCTCAAAATAAACTCAAACAGGTGTATATACTGGTAAATATTGATCTGTCATAGGTATGTATAATATACTGGTAAATATTGATCTGTCACCAACATAGAGAAAAGTCAATGCATTAGGTCAGTGGAATTTTCCATCATTTTTATAAGGGATAAATTTGTCTAACTTGAAAATAACAAGATTTGTACTCACTGACCCTGGGGTTGTTAGAAGTTAGAGAGTTGTAACATTTTTCCATTGTGTGGAGGGAATGTATCAAGCTATTCATCACATCTGAAGAGGGTTGTATTTGCAACTTATTTAGGAAGTTTGGTCATAGAATATTAACTACTACTGGCATCCTACTAAGTTCTTGCCAATAAAGCAAACATTATTTCACTCTTCAAAATCAGTTTTCATTATATTTTCAATTATACCTTAACACTAAAATTAGTTTGCTTCTTTCCGTAAAAAAAAAAACTTCTGTAGGCTGTCTCTAAAAATATCCTGTAAGAGCAAAGGTTCCTCACCCTGCTGAACCAGTTCTTGTCATCCACCTTTAAGGCACTGTAATATATTTACTTAAGTGATTTGTTTTATTTCAGTAAATACATTTCCTTTTACATTTGTATACCTAATATCTAGGTAGTTATAATCATTTCAAGATACAACATTGATCTAGAAATGGCATCACAACTTTGAGCTGTTGCAATCCAAATTTTTCCAAACAGGGAGAATACATGCAATTGCTGACCATAATTTATTGCTCACATAAATCTTAAATGCATGTATTTATTTAGCCATCCACTATACATGTATGTACATGTAATAAAATATTATGGTACATGATTTTTTGGCCTTACTGGTCTCTAATTGCGCATGTGCGAACTCAGTGCGTGCTTTCCTCTGCAAAGTAATGTAAACAAGATGGATTCAATTACGATTCAGGTCCATTTTTTAATGAACATGTTTGCAAGTCAATGCTGATTGTTGCTCTTAAATTCACTATGAAAGTGACTAATGGCTGAGAAAGCGCATAATTAATACAAATTCATAATTATGCTGTTTGAGAGCCATGATGAGAATTGGTTACTGACAAGAGCTGGTAGGATGTCAGTACACACATTTAAAATTACCATATGTTCCTGAATGGAACTCCCTAGGAGTATGAAGTCTGTGTATATATATATATAGTACACGTATTTTTTATTGAATGAGGCAGTTGTACAGGGCACAGACTGAAAACCAGGCCAAACCTCAATACAAATAATAATAGATCAATAATAAGATTACTGGCTTTACATTCATTATCCCTCCTATATTTACACCAGGGCTCCCTCAAATAGTTTAGTGTGAAGTTAATTTTGTGCAGTAGTATGCCAATACCGTATTTACCCATTTATGATACAGACCCAAATGTGAACAACATAGACCCAGCTCAGCCATCCCATAATACATCTGCAGATCAGGGTCTATGCTGTTTGCTTGAAAACAATCATGAGTAGAATATACAGTCTCAACCCTAGTCTGCCATTACATGATGCAACAGCAGATTGTAGTCTACATTGTTTTAGGATTTCTCTTTGACCCCATAAGGAGAGTCCATGACTCTAAAAAATTTTGAAAACCAGTTTGGGATTCCCTAGTTTGTAAAAAATGTTGTCTAATTAGCATTAGGACACTTGTGAAACTGTCGGCATTGAAATTCCCAAGAAAAATACTGCTGTTCACTTTAAATTTTAAGTGACATAGACCCTTACTTACTAACACATTATACTATAACCGATCGGCCTTTGTGTTTTGAAATGCAGTTAGCTGCATGTTATTATTGTACATGAAAAAGTAATTATGGCAACTAGTAGGTTCTATTGAGTCTAAGGCTGACGATATTATGTTTAAATATAGGTTTATAAACAAAATTAGCATTTTAATGCCACTTTTCATTTGCAAGAAGGTATTTTAAACCTGTTTAGTGCCCTAACATATGTTAGCTATTATGACCATAGAAGAACTACATTAATACTGTGATGATAGCATCAACACTTATCTCAGTTTCTACATCCCTCTACCTCTTTAAACCACCTGTTTCCAAGGGGGCTGTGGCAAAAAGATAGGAAATTCCAAGACAATTGTGCACATCTCTGGACCATTTCATTATTTAACTCTGTACTGTAGTTTTGCTCTTTCTTATACCATTCACTTACCATATATACATGCGTATAAACTGGGTCCAAATGCAAACAACATAGACCCTGATCTGCCGTCACGTAATGCACTAGCAGATCAGGGTATATGTTGTTTGTTCTACTGATTAGTCCTTACAAACTGCATAGACCCAGATCTGCAGGCACATTATGCAACAGCAGATCTGGGTCTATGCAGTTTGCAGTTGGTATTAGCTTATACATGAGTATATATGGTAATTCCAATGCATTTTATAATTTCTTTTTAAAATTTGCTTGTGTCAAATTGAAGACAAAATTTACAGCAATTTAGGGACTTGCTTATGCTTAGGCATGGATGGTATACAAATTATAGGACTTACAATTTTACTATTACTGGGATATATATAGACTTTCTCTTTTCTGCATGTAAAGAGTTGAAAGTTAAAGAAATATAAATTTCCACCAATCTTTATTTGTGTCTTTTTTACATTTTGCACATAATTTAACAAAACTGGACAGAAACCATCCTGGCATCAGGTTCTTTCAAATTCTTTCCAGTAGCAGATTATGGCTGATTAAAATAAAAACAACTTTATATAGCTTTATTCTGAAATATTGCTACAATGAATTTTTCAAATTTGACAGACAAAGTCCTGTCATTAAGATCTTTAAAGTTAGTAAAAATTATGTTTATTAACCATTATACTGGTCTCCATTACAAAAACAAAAAAAAACTTTCAAGACCTTCAAGTCAAATACTGCTACACATAATAGAACCAAATTTGACAGAAAGCATTCTGGCATCAAGGTCTTTCCAAATTTTACAAATGATCCTGATCTGTTTAAGATATGTCCACCATTATGATGTAACTGGAACACATACCAGACTTGGAAAACATTAAAATGTACCTAAAGAAATTAGACAACTTAAGCAGTATCTACAGCAGTAAGAACAGTAAGTATTACTTAGACACAAAAAAAAATTTAAAAGACTTCTGTTCATAAACTGCAGTAGAAATATATGACCAAAGAGTGACCTGAAGTCAAGGCCTTTCAGGTTTATACAAATTATGCAATTCTGTCATCAAATACACGTATTGCTGCTGTTTCTAAAAATAGAAAGGAAAAATGACTTTTATCAACCTTGTCTCAAAACCATTGAACAGAGTTTGACCAGATTTGACAGAAAGCATCCCACCATCTACATATACCAGGATAGGCCTTGAAACATTTGTAAAATTATGAGGATCCACCATGGCAACTGTTAATAAAATATAAAAACATTTAAATCACTTTTTCAGTAAAAAAAAAAATACTCAACATACTTGGACCAGATTTGACAGAAATCATACTACTAACCTAGATAATACTTGGTCAGCAGTTATTGCATTCATCTGATAGGCTAATGTCATCTGGTCAGCAGTTATTGAATTCATCTGCTAGGCTAATGTCATCTGGTCAGCAGTTATGGAATTCATCTGCTAGACTAATGTGGTATAGGTGAGCAATGTCAGGCCCATTTGAGATTTGTGTGATATCTAGATATTAAATCCCATCTTTATTATCACCACTGACTACTAGAATTTGATTTATAGAACTGTACTAGAATTTGATTTATAGAACTGAGTACACATTCTTACTGTAAGTATCCCTTTTTATGAACTGCATTCTATCTGATGTAGCTGTTTATAGAAAATTAATCATGAAATATAATGTATTTTCTTTTACCTGAGGGGAGACAAGTTGACTATAAAAGTCATAAAATCCTGTGTCAAAGTGTATATTCAGTTTGATAAGTGGCCAGGAAAAGACTCCATGGTTTGGTTACCTTCAGACTCTGAACTCACCTATTGAAGAAAATTGAGGATAGTGGGTCAATTAAGTGATCATGTTGTATATCTATAGATCTGGCCTGGGGCAGTTGTAGAATTTATGATTAGCATCTTTTACCCTTCATCACTAAAACTGTCATATTGCATATAGCCAGCTTTAAACAGCATATACCCAGATCTACCATCACAAAAGTTGCTATAAGATCAGGGTTTGCTTTGTTTAATTGAAACCATAAGTAGAACAAATGCTTTAGTAGACCCTGATCTGCTGGTACATTAGGAGACAAGAGACATACATGTGATTATTCCCAATTTCCAGGAAATTTCTGGGTTTTAATCATGATTCCCAATGTGATGTTTATTTTCCATAAATTTCTTTTTTTTTTTTTATTGGAATTCAGACCAATTGGGCGTGACATCTAAAATTTTCAACCAATATTTCCATTAGACATGGTTATATAATGTCTTGTAAATTATACGCTTTCTTTTGTGTTATTGTTTGTCATGCATGTCACTGTTTTGCAGTTGCCATAGACAAAGACTTAGTGAGAGTTTAAAGTGCCTGGGCTAATTAAAAACTAGTTTAGCACTGTTAGTTGTGAATTTGTGGCATTTATCTTAATCCCTGACACACATGATACCTTGCTGGATCTAGTATACTTGTAAGGACTGTTCTTCATATGATTTGAATTCTTTATATATACACAGATACACACACACATACATTGGGTTAACTCCTCTCAGCAGGCATACACTGGAATATTTGTAAAAAATTAAAAACTGACTGACATAGCCTTGAAAGTATCAAAAATAAACATTGAAATATTATTTTTAGTTTTAAAACTATTAAATAAGGGAAGCAGGTTGGAGTACATACAAATATACCCATAACTTAATATTCAGAACTCTCTCCTAATAAAATTGGTACTTTGTGAAGTTAAATGTTGGGAAGTATTTTCCTTGTATCAAATGGTTATTTGACATGGTGAAATTCTGACTCACAGAATAAAAAACAAAGTTTACACTGTATCAGCGGGAAGCAGGATTTTATGTATTCATAAATGTCATAACACATACATGCCAATCCAAGCAATTAATTATATGCATGAAATATGGAAATGACGATTGTATTTGCTAATAAATGCAGTGTTATTAAAAACAGATCAACATTAAAAATATGATATTCAACAAAAACAAATTAGAAAAACCTATGTGCAGATAAAAAGTACAGATTTGTTTACAAAGTATTCCAGATTTTCTGTTTGCAGTTGTATGCAAGTTATACATAGGTATGTATCATAAAAGCATGCTGTCCTTTTGCCAATTGATAACCATGCATGCATGCATTTTCCATAGAATCAGGGTTTATCTTTTCAAAATAATATCACATTAGAAAACAGAAATGTAAGGTCTACTGTAACTAAAGATGATAATCTAGTTTTGACAATTTGAGTTCTTATATTCTGCACTATATATGCATGATTGTCTAAACATGCTGACTCTAGGTCAGGCAAACTTTAATGTCCAGGTGTGATAATGTTATTATTTACATATCTCTCTCCATAAGATTGGTCAATCACCCAACGGAATTTCAACTGTCCAATGAGTGACTTTCAGTTGGTGGCAGAAGAGTGTTGGATTAAATACCTTCATGTAATTCTCATAGGTCCATCAGTCTTATTTCAGGTCATGCTTAGGTTATTTCATCTCACCCAATTATAGAGGTTTGCTAATATTCATTTCTGCAATTTAAAGCTGCCAACTTGTCTCATATTAAAGTAATCTTGACCATGTAATTGATTTGTATATTTTTTTTGGTTCCATTAGCTGGAGAGTTGCAGTGACTCATTGGTTTGTGTGCCAGACTTGTGACCAGCGGGGTGCAGGTTCAAATCCTGCCATGGGTTCAGCCCAGACCAGCTACCCTGGTGTGTCCATGGGCAAAGCACTTTAGTTCAATTGGCTTGGCACTAAGTAACCTACTTGTATTGCTGTGCCTTAAACCTCAAAACTTAACTAATGCAGTTATACTGCCTCATTACCATCATTCACACATCTGTCATATTTATCAGCATTTCACATGCACCAACAGCATATACCCATACTGTCACACAATACACCAGCAGATCTAGGTCTATGCAATTCTATATATGCTTTCATATGAACAGCATAGACTCTGATCTGACAGCACATTATAGGATGGCAGATCTAGGTTTATGCAACTAGTTCTGTTTTCATATGAATAGCATAGATTCTGATCTGATAACAAATTATAGGATGGCAGATCTAGGTTTATGCAACTAGTTCTGTTTTCATATGAATAGCATAGATTCTGATCTGAGAACAAATTATAGGATGGCAGATCTAGGTCTATGCAATTAGTTCTACTTTCAAATGAACAGTATAGACTCTGATCTGATAACAAATTATAGGATGGCAGATCTAGGTCTATGCAACTAGTTCTGCTTGTACTTTCATATGAACAGCACAGGCTTAGATCTGATAGCACATGATAAGATGGCAGATCTAGGTCTGTGTTGTTACCAGTATTTGTGCGGATGTTTTCATATGAACAGCATAGATTGATCTGACAGCACATTATAGGATGGCAGATGTAGGTCTACGCTTTTACTTCTGCATATTTTTTCATATAAACAGCACAGACTCGGATCTGATGGCACATTTTAGGATGGGAGATATAGGTTACGGTGTTCACATTTGAGCATGTTGTATAAATGCAGGAGTAGAAACAATACAAATAGAATGGAGTTGTGTTGAAAATTGTGTATGAAGAATTTTCATTGAACAAGAAGAAGTTTCATTTAGCATGAGAAATTTAAAAATGAGCATACATTAGAGGCAGTGTTTGATTTGAAAAAGAAAGTCTCCCAAAATGTAATTTAGTATCCTGAAATCAAGAATGGGGATAAATGAATGTAAATATACCTTTAACCATCCTAATCACAGATGACCCCTGGTAGCTGAGTGGTCTAAGCTGCTTGCCTTTGCAGATCACTCACATCTCACCTCTATCCATCTGGGCTTGAGTATTTGCTCGACCAATGTGGGTATGTGAGAAAGCTTGCCAGTAGCTTCCAGTGGGTCGGTTCTTCTTCCCAGATTCTTCTTCCACCAAATATACTGACCCCCATAAATGGTCTATCATGTGCTAAAAATGGTGCTAAAGCTCCAAAATCTCAAAATCCTAATCACAGATGTAGTATTAAATACAAGTTAATTCAATTAATGGGATACTGTGTCCTTTTTCAGTTGGTTATCATCATCCATATGTAAACTTTAAAAGGGCATCACATTCATATTTCAGTATGGTTTAACATGCAGAGAACTGCATGCCAAGAGAGCCCATGGTTGCCCATTAAAGACCAAGCTTCAAAACCAATGAGTTGATTGAAAGGAGTGGGTAACATATATTACTCATTGACTGTGGTTGGTCAAGCAGGTGAAAAAAAGTTACCGTTTCAAACAAGATGTGAATAATGAAAATGTTTGGTCACTTATGTAGTGTAATGAATAGTAGGCCAATTAACCTCCCTCTACAGCCAATTAACCTCCCTCTACAGCCAATTAACCTCCCTCTACAGCCAATTAAACTCCCTCTACAGCCAGTTAACAGTGACAGGTGATCTATCAGGTGGTAAACTTCACATTTCAATCACTGTCTAAGTAGCTTAATGTCTAACAATTAGATCTTGATGTAGCTGACCAAAGAATCTCATAAAGGCTGAGGCTGTACTATAAAATGAGCGGGTAGACCCTTTTCTTGATTCTGAATTTAGCTGTTGTCAAAGAAAGTTGCTCCACGTCAAGATCGATTATTAGTCACTGCAAATCACAAGTGAAATCAGTGATAGGCCAAACTGCAAACAACATGGAGCCAAATCTGCCATCCCATAATATGCCAGCAGATTAGGATCTGTGCTGTTTGCTGGAAATCATTAGTTAACCCTGATCTTCTGGCACATTTTTTGGTGAGAGATCTGCATCTGTGTTGTTCACAGTTGAGCATGGGTTATATGTACACCAACAGATGCAGTACATATTTGTTCACAGGAAAAATAAAAGCTCATAAAGTCTTCCTGTTTGAGTATGATTTCTGATCTTAATAGGAATCTTCAGTATTTCTAAGTCAATAGCTGACAGCATTTAAGCACATGTTGAATATCAATTATATACCTGCTGGATTATGATGGATTCAATTGGCTACAAGACATTGGACTGCATGATCAACTGGGTTTTGGTGGAATCATACCATAGGCTCTTCTAAGCCCTAAGTCTAGAGTGACAATACAGTAGTATCAATAGACAGCTTATCATACCAGGTTCAATGTGGATACTATTTGGAACAAACATTATATAGACAGAAAGTGTACTTATTTTGTGCCCACACCAGCATTTTTTAGTTCTACACTGTACTAGTCAGTGGCCAGAGTTTCTGTGATAGACTTGCATCTAACATCTGTTATCGCTTGATTGTTATCTATGCATCTCCTAAACTACTTGGAGGAATGTATGTAACTTGGCACACAGTTTCATCCTAAGGTCTGGTTGGTCCTTAATAAAAATAAACTTCCAATATGGCCAGTCTTGCTGTTGCTACTCCTCCTGAACAGATGGTCATATCAAACTGTGGGGTTTTAACTAAAGTGCTTTTTATGACATGTAGATGGTCCTAAATGAAATGGTGCCAATCTGACATATAACATGATCATCATGGTGACTATCTTGAAATCATGTTATCACTACTGAACACATGGTCATATCGACATCATGGGGTTTTCACTTAAACATAGTTTGTACACTCTTTGAAAAATCCTTGAATTTGAGGGGTAAACTTGAAAACTTTTTGAATTTAAAAAAAAAATGTATCCTTGCAAAGTTGTTGAATTTGTTGATAAACTCCTCGAAGTTTAAAAAAAATGTATTTGAGGGTATACAGAACCTTAAAACTTAAGCAAATATTTCACCTTGGGGTCAAGTCAAAGGTCCATGCTTGCAATTTTGTACATTATTATAACATTGAGCTTATGAAAATTGACTTGTAGATACAAAAACATATTTTGACCAGCTTTGTATTTAGTTGCATTTTGCATTTCAATAAAGAAGTTAATAGTCCACATTCTAACATCAGATTTCGAAGTCAAATGGCTAACGAGTCAGGTTTCTATCTGTTATGGCTTGTGAGCTTGATAATACAGACTAGCATGAATGGATTTTGATCAAAACCTTGTTTGTGAATATGTATGATGAATACCTTGAATGATGCCACTTAAATAACTTTGTTTTGTTTTTTTCCACCAAGATATATTAATCACAGATTTAGCCAAACTTAGCATGTGGATAGATCTTGACATTGAGATAAGTTTGTTGGTTTTCTATCCATATCAGGTTCAAGGTCAAAGGTCATGACATAATTTTCTGCTGCACTTACAGGTGTCTTATGAACATGTCGACTAAGACGGTTAACAAAATACTTTTGTTACCAAATTTGGTATGTTGAATTGGGTTTGGTTTTATGTTTTACTGCACAGTTGCTCAAGAATATCAGAGATAGTTTTAATACTGAGCAGTTAAAAAGAATAAAACAACAGAAGAAACAGTCTTATCTTGCATTCCTTGAAACTCTTTTCAGTCAGTAGAGCATCAATCCCTTTGAGGGACTCCTGTTTAAATCAATATGATTTTTAAATTATCCATAGAAAGTGAATTAAATAACATCCATTTCAACAAAATAAAACAGTAGAGTTCATTTTGGAATAAGCCAAATCAGATTATGGTCAGTTATGCCACTTAGAAATCTATCTGGCAGTGATATTTTTATATCAAATTTGCCAAAAAAAATTAACTATTTGTGATGAAAAAAGAAGCACCCTAACAGTATGTAAAGTCTGGAAAAATGTATGACCTAAATTTTTTATCCCTGCAACCATTAGGTCTATGAAAAATCTTTGGCCTAGATGATTTACCCCTGCAACCATAAGGTCTATGAAAAATCTATGGCCAGGATGATTTACCCCTGCAACCATAAGGTCTACAAAAACCAAGGGTTGTTGTTATGAAAATAACAACACTCCATTATGGGTTTGAATCGATGACTGCTGTTTCAGATCTCTATCCTATAGAACTCACAGCTATGGGTACTCACACTTCACCAAATACAGAATCTCAGTCTATCCTATAGAACTCGCAGCTATGGGTACTCACACTTCACCAAATGCAGAATCTCAGTCTATCCTATAGAACTCACAGCTATGGGTACTCACACTTCACCAAATGCAGAATCTCAGTCTATCCTATAGAACTCACAGCTATGGGTACTCACACTTCACCAAATACAGAATCTCAGTCTATCCTATAGAACTCACAGCTATGGGTACTCACACTTCACCAAATACAGAATCTCAGTCTATCCTCTAGAACTCACAGCTATGGGTACTCACACTTCACCAAATGCAGAATCTCAGTCTATCCTATAGAACTCACAGCTATGGGTACTCACACTTCACCAAATACAGAATCTCAGTCTATCCTCTAGAATTCACAGCTATGGGTACTCACACTTCACCAAATACAGAATCTCAGTCTATCCTATAGAACTCACAGCTATGGGTACTCACACTTCACCAAATGCATAATCTCAGTCTATCCTCTAGAACTCACAGCTATGGGTACTCACACTTCACCAAATGCAGAATCTCAGTCTATCCTATAGAACTCACAGCTATGGGTACTCACACTTCACCAAATGCATAATCTCAGTCTATCCTATAGAAATCACAGCTATGGGTACTCACACTTCACCAAATGCAGAATCTCAGTCTATCCTATAGAAATCACAGCTATGGGTACTCACACTTCACCAAATGCAGAATCTCGTTACTATTAAAGTGTCTGCAGGTGTTGCACAGGGTGAATCCATTTTATAATTGTTAACTGCAGTGCTGTCTCCAAAAACTAAACAGGGCATTTTAAGCATGGCAGAGTTTTTTTCTGAGGGCACCTTCTCTATGAGAGAGGACATTTTTATGTACTCCATTGGTGCATTTAGGACAATTTTTGCACTTCAGTGAAAAATTTAGGTAAATGATGGCAAGTTGATGCCCAAAATGCAAATGTTTAATGTTGCCATATGCCAATTGTATGACACCTCATGTTGGAGATTTAGGATAGGGCATCCCCCAAGGAGGGCAGGGTGTACCACCCTCTTAAAACAGGTTAGGGTCAATACTATGCTAAGGAGGAAGCTTAGCTGCTTATTTTGTAATATTTGCAGTATCAGGCTGGTAATTTTGCTGTAGTATATTCCCTTATAATCAATGGACTTTGCTATTTGTGTCAACAAAATTTAAAACTGGTAAAACTGACATTTTTTTTCACTCTAGCAGATTAAGATTTAGCACCCAGTATAACAAATCATAGATCAGTTTGTTCTTATAATTGGTTACTGTATATGCATGTGTACATGTCCATCAAATTGTAAACTGCATAGACCCAGATCTGCCATCATATAATGCACTGGCAGATCTGGGTCTATGCAGTTTATCGGGATTAATTAGTAGAACAAATAGCATAGACGCAGATCATCTGGTGCATTATGTGATGGCAGATCTGTGTCTATGCAGTTTACAGTTGGACCCGACTTATAAGCGAGTATATATGGTATCTGAGATGTAACATGCTGTGCGATATCTGCATGCTGAAGTAAGTTATAATTGTCATAGTATAGAAAATACTTTTAAATCTGGATAATAGTACAAATTACCCCCACCCCCCAGCATACCATCTATATAAAAAAATAAGCACACATGAAGCTTATAATTGCTTAATTGTCTGTAGCAAAATTAAGGGCATATGCTGCAAAAAACAATGTCATATCAAAGAAGATTGATGTCTTGTCTCTGCAGTATTTCTCAATAACAGTAAACTAAGCTTTATACTAAAGCAAGCATAGTTGGGATTATCGTTGCAAACCACGGCAATAAAATCCACTACATTCCTTTATCATCCAAGGCTGCCTGTGTTGAGATTTTCTCATTTTTCAAAAATACATCATCAACAACACAATGTAACAATCTCTTACACATCAATGTTTGTGCCATTTTATCAAGTGGTAAGTGGCAGTGCTTGCAAGAGAAACTTTGATTTGCTCATTCAGATAGCGTGAAAGGTCATGTTGGGTCACAATGGCAAGTAAAAGTTACTTGCACTCGCAGTGATTGGTTAAGCAGGTTTATGCATATTCATGAGAAATGAGGAAATATCCATACAGGTGGCCATGGGTGAGAAAAGTGCTTAGCAGATTATCGACCATGGTTTGCAATGATGAGTTAGGATAAGAACATCAGTTATGACTTATAACGATGTATACTGGATAGTACTGATTGAAAGGTACATCTGAGGTTATGTGGGTTTAACGAGTGTCTTTATAACATCTCCCATGAGGCATCAGCTAATGATAAATGATTTTACATTAAGGTTTTTTTCCCCATCGGCCATATGACTCGAAACAAACACAGTAGAAACTATACATTGTAATTAATTCTAATGGTTAGGAATACCAAGATTACATTATTATAATTACAAATAGGTAAAAATATTTAATCAACTGCAACTAAAACAAACAATCTATTTCTTGTTTCCAGGACTTCACAAAGACAGTGAATTTATTTTTGAATTGATCTCTTAAACATGTAGTTGTAAAGTTGAGGTTACTCACCCATAACATCAGTGACCATTATGGTTTGAATACATAACCCCTATGGTGTGAAAAGATCTGCAGGTGCTTTCTGTACATTTATAGGGTTGTTTCAAAATAGTTTTTAAATGTTATTGGACTGTGCCTTTTTTTGGTAAAGTTTTATATAAACTAACAAAAACAAATTGGTTGTTCTAGTGTCAGTTTATTAAATTTGTGTTACCTTAGCAATTGCTATAATGTAATCACTCCAAGCAATTAGAATTAATTTTAATGTATAGTTTCTGCTGTGCTTATTTGAAGTAACATGGCCAAATTACATGGTGTAATGACCAAAATGGGAACATAAACTTTAAACAGTTTGTGCTAGGTGGTGCAAGAAGTTAACAATCACAGCTGATCTGGAAATAATAGTTGAAGATAATAACCTGTGTCTATTGATGGCCTATATTATATTTCATACAGCTTGGGAAAGGGATCTTTCAAATGCTTTACCAGAAACTTTAGTTCATTTGACTTGATTATTACCATATATACTTGTTTATAAGTCAAGTCCAACTGCAGACTGCACAGACCTAGAGCTGCTATTGCAATAATGCACTGTCAGATCTAGGTCTATGCAATTTGTTAGGAGAAATCAGTAGAACAAACAACATAGACCCTGATCTGCTGGCACAATATGTGATGGAGTCTATCTTGTTTGCAATTGAACTCAACTTATAAGTGAGTATATATGGTATACTTGAGTTGCAGTTCTTGAAAATGTTGTCTGATGGTTGCATGGCTAGGTCCATAATGGACAAGATTTCTTAGACATGCTCATATTTTTCTCATCATTTTCTTACAACCTGTTTTAAAATCTTTTTATTACATGGAAATTGCCCACACTTGTAAGATTAGGAATTTAAATTTTTTCACATTTAATCCTTCTGTTGGTCATTTGCAAGAAAATGGACATCTCGATCTTGGGTTAAAAATACAAAGCAACGGTTAGAAAAACAAAGCAATTTTTGTAAGTTTTGTGAAAATGTTACTACACAGACCTAATTTTGTTCCCAAGGACATGCCAAGGCTGCTGGTGTGGGTGGGTGTATAGCCCATGACCCCTGCATTACGTCCCAATGCTGTACAAGCTGAGTTACCATGACTACCTATCTAATTGTGGCTATGGGATAACCAGAGCATAAACTGAAACCAATCAGAATGATCTTAGTCCGATATAAATCCTCTTGGCTGAAGTGAAAAGCCTTTCATTGGACTAAACTATATATATATATATATATATATATATATATATATATATATATATATATATATATATATATATATATGTCAATCAGCTGCAAAAGTACTGTAGTAATAATTGATTCACAACATTGATGTTTGATTTATATCAAGGCCCAACAATTCTATTATTTGACATTTACATTGATTGATCACACTAGTACACTCGTTGTGTGGTAGGACTGGATGCCCAATTTTCTCCAATGGTGGATGATAAACCCATCCCCCATTTTGACCAAGTTTTGGCAAATCTTTATATTTATAAATCCTTGCCCATTTATAAGCCTCCCTCCACTTTTCAACAATTTTGCAAGTCCAGCCTCCCTGGGCTTAATTATGACAGGAGAAATACTGTAATCAACACTTGTTTACACTTTTTAGTCAATGTACTATAATGTATAGCAATCCTAATCACTTTTATCAGTTCTGTAACTCCTGAGTTCAAAAAGGTTAATAAGCTTATTAATTGTAATATTAGTCTCTACTTTACCTATCTTTCATAGATCAAGACTTGGACATATGCATGGAATGTATGATATTTGTTGTGACACAGTTGAGTGGTCACATTTACCTTCAGCTGTCAACTGTTAAACAGTGAATGGAAAATATCATACTTTTCACAGATCAAATATCACAGGGGTCAGAATTATAGGTTTGTAATGTGACACCCTTTTGAGGTATTTTCTTTTGCATATTCTCATATAGGTTTTCAAATTAAACTAGGAATGTATAGCTCCCAGGTATATTTCACTCCTGCTGTAAAATGAAACCTAGATGGAGGATGTGTCACTGTTCTCCCAGATGGCACAATATTTAAATCATTTAATGGCTCCAAAGGTTGAAATTTTGAACATTTTGGTGTCAATTACCTGAATAAATATAAATTGCCTGTGTAATAAGAGTTGGCAAGACAAAAGAATAACTTTTCCTGAAGCTGCAGTACCAACAAAGTTTTTCAGAGTGATAGAGTGCTACTCTCATGACAACACCAGAGAGCCAACCTTATAAGTATGTAAAAAAGTAGGGTCTGTGTTCATTCATTTGAAAAGGAAATGAGCATTTTATTTTCTGTGTAGTGATAAATTGAAGAGTTGACAAAAGCTGCACCTACTGAATAAATCTATTTGTTTTTTGTTTTTTTTTTTTTTTTTTTTTTGGGGGGGTGGTATCTTTAGCAAGTCTAAGCATAGCTGCAAAGTTGGGTTTTTTTGCATTTTCTCCAGTTAGGTTTACTTCAGAGTACAATTTATTGCACAAGAGAGCAGTTTATGTGGAGTTTCATGTAATGCCACTGGTAACAAATGTAAGGTCTAAACACAGACACTCATTTGCCATACTCATAAAAAGATTAAACTTCCTTAATATGTTTGAACTTGTTAGGATACTTAAATTTACAAACAGATAATTATTTTGTTTGTAAAGACCAATGTTACTCCGTTATAGTATATTTTAAAATATTTAAATTTTAAAAAATTAAAACAAGTTAACATTTTTGGCCTAAATCTTCACCCAGGCTGTTCCCTTTGGAAGTAAGTTTAAAATGGTACTTAAGTTTTCTCAGGCTGTTCCTTTGGAAGTAAGTTTAAAATGGTACTTCAGTTTCCCAGGCTGTTCCTTTGGAAGCAAGTTTAAAATGGTACTTCAGTTTTCTCATTAAATGGATTTGAAGAAGGAATATCACATGTGTGCACCTGAGGTTAAATATGAGAAGTTTAGAAATCCACTGAGCAATTTCCAGAAACAAAATTGCATAGATATTCATTGCTTTAACATTGCCATGCACACTTTGGAATCAAACAGAATGTCATAAATGTATTTGTATGTTAAGTTACAATTGGCAGAATATATTAAATTGTTGAGAATGGTGAATTTTAGAATTTTACGTCTTAGGAGACAAACATTTAGTATATTCCTCACAATTGACCAGACCAGTAGCCCCAGTGTACGTCTTAGAATAGTTCTGTATTGTCTTGAATGGACAAATCAAACTCTTTTCTATAGACAATGGTCAAGACAATGGTCAAGAAATGTCTGAGTTAATAATTCCTGTCAAAACAGTTTGGTTTGGTTTGGTGTTTCACAGCACAGCAACACAAGTAGGTTATTTAGTTCTGAGACAATTGGAGTAAAGTGCCTTGCCCAAGGACACGCCAATAGTAAGATTTGAACCTGCATCCTTTTCCTTCAGTTTGCACATTTTTAGTGCACCAAGACTATCTTACTTATGATAGGCACAAACCTCAATATAACATATCCAAAAAGCAGCATACCGTATTTACTCACATTTAATCTGGGTCCAAATGCAAACAGCATCGACCCTGATCTGCAGTCGCATAATGCGCCGGCAGATCAGGGTCTATGTTGTTTGTTCTTCTGATTAGTCCTTACAAACTGCATTGACCCAGATCTGCTGGCACATTATGCAACGGCAGATCTGGGTCTGTGCAGTTTGCATTTGGAACCGGAATATACGCTAGTATAAACGGTATGCTGCTTTCTGGGTCTATGCAGTTGGTATCGGCTTATACACGAGTATATATGGTAGGTTATGTTACATTTTCTGGAAATATCTACATTTCAAAGAAATAACTGTAATTGTTAGTGCAAAGGACCTTTCTGAAACCAGCCAAATTACACCTGTTTGCTTTGTCATCCGATACAAAAACCCAGAGGCTGAATTCAATAACATTGTATTTTTTGTTTAGACTTTATTGCTGCTTTCTATTGAATGCAAGTAACATTCTTCACTGCATAGCAAATCTCCAGGGAAAATTAAAGAAAATATGTGACTGATTTTCTTTGGGACTACAAGAGGATACAATAACAGCTGATATGGCTCAATTAGATATCTAAGTGGCTTTACATTAGGAAGAGTACTAAGTTAAGTTTGATTTTCACCAGTTTATAACAACAATGAATGGAACTGCCCCTGTTTAACTTAAAACTTTGCTTTTCAACTGCATTAGGGAGAGAGAGATGTGGGCATCCATTTCATATGGACATCTTTCTTCTTTCTTAATAGTCCTGGTCATAAACCAGATTTTTTTTTGGGTGGGGGGATGGCCTGTTGTTAGTTGTCTGCCATCTGTGTGTCCAGTAACATAAGTTTGCTATCGCAGCTCCTCCAAAACTACTTGGAGGATTGTCATTAAACTTTACACACCTTCATCCAATGGCCTAGTTGGTTCTAAATGAAAACGGTGCCACTCGGACAACCAAAATGGCTGCCACAGCAGCCATCTTGCAAATCTTGTTAACAATACTACTCCTGGATGGATGGTCATATAAACATGGGGTTTTCACCAGAAGACTTCTTATGATATCTAATTAGTCCTCAATGAAAATGGTGCCAATCTGATGTCCAGTATGGCTGCCATGTCAGCCATCTTGAAAATCTTGTTATCGCTACTTCTGAACAGACATTGACATGGGGTTTTCACCAGAAGACTTCCTATGAAGTCTTGTTGATCTTAAATGAAAATGGTGCTGCTTAGACATCCATTATGGCCACCTTGCCATCTTGAAAATCTTGTTATTGTTACTCCTCCTGAATAGATCATTTTATATCAAGAAAAGGTTTTCACTGAAAGACTTTTTATTATGTCTGGTTGGTCCTAAATGAAAACGGTGCCAATCTGATGGCCACCAAGGCAACCATCTTGAAAATTTTGTTTGTTATTGCTACTCCTCCTCAGTGGAATGTCATGTTTTCACCAGAAGCCTTCTTATGATGTCTAGTTGGTCTTAAATGAAAATGGTGCTGCTTGGATATCAAAAATGACTGTCACAGCAGCTTGAAAATCTTGTTATTGCTACTCCTTTTGAATGGAAAGTCATATCAACATGAGGTTTTCACTAAAAGATTTCTTACGATGTCAACTTGGGCTTAAATGAAAATGGTGCCTATCTGACATCCAATATGGCCACCACAGCAGCCATCTTTAAAATCTTCTTATGAATGCTTCTCATGAATGAAAAGTCATATCCACAGGTGTTTACACCAGAAGACTTCTTATTATGTCCAGCTGCTCCCAAATGAAAATGGTGCCAATCTGACCTTCAGTATGGCCATCACAGTGGCCATCTTGAAAATCATCTTATCGCTACTCCTCCAAGATGGATGCAGTCATATTGACAATGGGTTTTTGATGGCAAGTTTGTCCTAAATAAAAATGGTGCCAGTCTGACATCCAGTATGACCACAATAGCAGCAATGTTGAAAATCTTATTGCTACTCGTCCGAAACAGAAAGTCTTATCAGCGTGGGGTTTTCACTAGAAGACTTCTTATGGTGTCTAGTTGGGCTTAAATGAAAATGATTCTGACCTGACAATCAACATGGCCACTATGATGGCAGTTTAAAAAATCTTATTATCACTACTCCTCCTGAATATATGGTCATATTCATATGGAGTTTTCACCAAAAGACTAATGATGTCTAGTTGGTCCTAAAATGAAAATGGTGCCTATTTTACATCCAATATGGCCACCACAGTGGCTAGTTTGAAAATCTTGTTATTGTTAAAAATATTTCAGACATGGTTTCAACACCCAGCAGCTAAAAGGAATAAATGGTCTTCTATTGAGTTCCTGTAAATTCTTTTATACCAGTATAGTGTCAGTTCCTTCAAAGGACTCTTGTCTTTTTTATGATGGGGCACCCACCATACACACTTATAGCTTCTTTCAATAGAGACCTGCAGAAAATTTTAGCATTTAACTAAAATAACACAAGATAATTAGAGCAGAATATTACTTAGTTTTATGAATTTGTTTTCCCTCCATGATTTTTAGGTACTTAGAACAAGTTAATTCATTTTTTTATTATTTTGTAGACAAATTTTGGTGCATCCAGCAGAAGATTAGTTTTGATTCTGCACACAAGCTAGGCAGGAATTTCAGACTGGTTTTAATTTGACTTTCCAAAGTTTTATTGAATATTGTAATAGGTGTAAACCAGTCTATGTTTCCACCATTTCAACGATGCTGTAAATTAAAACAAATGTTTTAAAAAAACTCTGAGTCTGAAAGGAATTTTGAATAAGCCTTTACTAAATACCCAGTGCTTATGAAACATAAACCACAAAGGTTGTCATGTCTATTCCTTATTATCTCTTCTTATGAAAGGTAACATAAACCACAAAGGTTGTCATGTCTATTCCTTATTATCTCTTCTTATGAAAGGTAACATAAACCACAAAGGTTGTCATGTCTATTCCTTATTATCTCTTCTTATGAAAGGTAACATAAACCACTTCTTATGAAAGGTAACATAAACCACAAAGGCTGTCATGTCTATTCCTTATTATCTCTTCTTATGAAAGGTAACATAAACCACAAAGGCTGTCATGTCTATTCCTTATTATCTCTTATGAAAGGTAACATAAACCACAAAGGTTGTCATGTCTATTCCTTATTATCTCTTCTTATGAAAGGTAACATAAACCACAAAGGCTGTCATGTCTATTCCTTATTATCTCTTCTTATGAAAGGTAACATAAACCACAAAGGCTGTCATGTCTATTCTTTATTATCTCTTCTTCTGAAACATAAACCACAAAGGCTGTCATGTCTATTCCTTATTATCTCTTCTTATGAAAGGTAACATAAACCACAAAGCCTGTCATGTCTATTCCTTATTATCTCTTCTTATGAAAGGTAATATAAACCACAAAGGTTGTCATGTCTATTCCTTATTATCTCTTCTTATGAAAGGTAACATAAACCACAAAGGCTGTCATGTCTATTCCTTGTTATCTCTTCTTATGAAAGGTAACATAAACCACTTCTTATGAAAGGTAACATAAACCACAAAGGCTGTCATGTCTATTCCTTATTATCTCTTCTTATGAAAGGTAACATAAAACACAAAGGTTGTCATGTCTATTCCTTATTATCTCTTATTATGTTCAATAAAATTGTAAATTGCATTGCAGATCTATAGTGAAGGAAACCAGTGGTGGAATGGTAGTTTTGTGCCACATTAAAAGTTCCATGAATACCCATAGTACATGTACAGTGTATTTGATGTTCTGAATCTTTGTATTTTTGTTTCAATTTGATGGTATTCTTGGATTCATCCCCCTTTCTATATTTCAAATTATAAAGTGGCAATCAATGCTTATCTTACAGTCTTGGCTACACCTTTTTTTCAGTCAGATGCACCCAAAAACAAAAAAAGAAGTAAAGAAATAAGTGAATAAATAAGTAAATAAGAACCTCATACCAACTTTCAATTAGTTATTGGTAAGAGTGATCATTATAGACCACTGACCAATCATGAATTGCATGATTAAATTAATTCCTCTGCACTTGCATACCTTTCTTTCTTGCCTTTGAAGTTGTCATCCATCTGTTTATCTGGTGAACCTGAACTTTAGTGAGTCATTATCTTTGTTGAAAAAATGACTGTAGCCATCTATCTTTGCAGTAGTAGATTGCCATTTAACTGCACACAAACCTATCCAGAGATTGCTCGAGTATGCAGCAACAATACACTTTGTTCGCACCTCTGTAGACCTGGGTTTGATCTACAGTTCTAAAACATAAAAGTTTAAGTACAGTGCTCCCTTGTTAAAGCACTGTTAATGGGAGCTAGAAAAGTTACCTGTGTTATAAAAGTGAGGGAACCTTATACTGAGGAATGTTCAGTAATAGTGCATACAAACATAAAAGTATGGTATTTAATGATGTAAAATCATATTATCATTGGTTCTCATGAGCCAAGAACCAAAATTAACTGAAAAATGTCAATTGACAATGATTAAAGAAAATAAAAAAATTGAATGGGATCCATAACCATACCCACATTATAGGAGTGGAAGCAGTATACTGAGTGGTTTAATAATGAGGGATCACCAAAAGGCTTTATACAGAGTGACCACTGAGGGATTTTATAGTCTGAAACCACTGAGGGGCTTATAGTGCAGAACTACTGAGAGACTTTATAGTGATGGGCCACTAAGGGGTTTTATAGTGAGGGACCACTGAGGAGTTTTATGGTGAGGGACTACTGAGAGCTTATAGTGAGGGACCACTGAGAGACTTTATAGTAAGGGACCACTGAGAAGCTTTATAGTGAGGGACTACTAAGGGGTTTTATTGTGAGAGACCAGAATGGTTTTATTGTGAGGGACCACTGAGGAGTTTTATGGTGAGGGACCATTGAGGATCTTTATAGTGAGGGTCTACTGTAGTTACCCATCCAAGGCCTATAGTTTGCTCTTGGTTCTGGGGTAAACTTTCTCCTTGCCACAGACCACTTCATTCCAATATCTGAGCCATCAAGAATTAAGCTGTTAGAAATTGTACCATCAACTTTGTATTAAACATAATTGATGGTCTTGCTTTCTTTAGCATAGGCAAGACACAGCTATTGCTCATTCCAGCTAGGTGTGTCAGCATCAACAGTGGTTAAGGTTTTGGGTTAAAGTTTTTCTGTATGGCCATAAGTCCCAAAGCATAAGACTGGTGATCAGAAGGGTAAGGGTTCCATTTCCACCACTGGATCAGCCTGGATTTGCTAACGTTTTGGGCAAAGCACTTAACTTCACTTAACTCGGCACGATATGACCTTCATGTGTTGCAACGCCATAAAGTGCTCAATCATACCAAATCTTAGTGTTAGGAATTTATCTGATTACTCATACCTTCAGTTTATCCTTGCCTGCAGGCAGCCTCTGGCAGCTAATGTCAACAGGACAATAAAGCAAGCTGGGATAATACATGCACTGTAATTAGTCAAACCAGTGTTTTAGGGTGTCTTTCTTTAAGACCCTTTTCCACGCCATGTCCAAATGAATTCTGGTCAGTGGTCCTTTGAAAGGCATGAGATAGATGCTTGTACACTGATCTATGTTGTGTGATTTTCTATTGTTGATAGCCAGTTTTTCCACTTCAACTTCTATGAGTGGCACTGCTATCTCATTTCCCTGGAGTAAGTTATGACTGAATTTTATACATCAAGTTCAGGAATCAGTTTTACATCATGCAGCACTCGTTTAAAAATTGGAAATTACAATAAAATGTTGGTTATCCTTTCACAAATTATCCAGACTTCTCACTCATTCAGAACAATGTAATGTTCTCTTGACTTCAGGACCTGAAAATTATGGTGGTCCATTGTCCGGGTCCAATCTTCTCTAGCCTCATACCTGTCATATATTAGTAATACTAGCCTGTCGGCCCTTTAATATTTCCTAGTTGCTCATATAAATTGAATAAAAAGTGCTGTTCAATCCTTAAAATATATGAAAAGTATCATAAAGACTTACTAATACAAGCAGAAGTCCACTGTTTCATTATTGAGAGACTGGTATTGTAACACATTACCGGAATTCAGCAAACTTAGCATGTAATGCATGGAGCACCAATCTAAGTTTGATCTTTTTCAATCAAACGTTTGTCTTTCCTTAGCCTCAGCTAAAACAGTATGGGTTTACAGAATTTAACATGTCCAATAGCTGTTGGACCAATGCTTTGATTATTTGGACCTGGCATTGTAGGGTCTTGCAAGTCCTGGACCAGTGAATCAGAAACAAAATGTTCAGATCCTTGACCTACAGTTTATACCATATATACTCGTGTATAATCCAAGTCCAAATGCAAACAACATAGACCCTGATCTGCCATCGCATAATGCACTGGCAGATCAGGGTCTATGTTGTTTGTTCTACTGATTAGTCCTTGCAAACTGCATAGACCCAGATCTGCCGGTTCATTATGCATCGGCAGATCTGGGTCTATGCAGTTTGCATTTAGTATCGGATATATATGGTGGTTCTTTATATTTAGAGTGCAAAACTACATGAAAACATTTTATTATATGACCGAAGATATTTCTCATTTTTGCTTTATTATCAGATGAGTCATCGTTTGCTCTGCCAATAACTTCCCATGGAATTGAATTTTCATAACTTTCCACCCATGTTTAACAAGAAAGGTTGCAAAGGAATCATAAATTAACCTATTGCAACATGTCAGTCAGGCTCTTAACATTTGCCGGTACCTATGGATTACCTATGAATTACCTATGAATTACCTATGAATTACCTATGAATTACCTATGGATTGCTAACTAATACTATTTCTGGCAAAGGTGCGAGGCATTACATAATTACTGGCACACTGAACAAATAATCTGCATGCATAATTTGCACTAAGTTTATACTCAAACTCGAGATGTTTCATGAAAGTAGGACCAAGTCTGATATTCCTCTCCTACCTGGCCACAGCTTATCATGGGCCAATTAAAATTGTCATAACTTCAACATCTTTCAACCATTTTTCATTAAATTTTCAGTATATATTCAAACACTAATGCCAACACTAATTCAAATGAGATAATGTGCCGATCGTTCATCAGACACACATTCCTGACTCCTGCATACGTCGGCCAGAGTGTATACCCTGCCAGTGCTTGTCCACTGACAGTGAAACACATTCTCATTAAGTGTGTCTATTTCCACCCTGTGAGACACAAGTATTTTGATGTGAACTGCATGAAGAAACTGTATGATGATGTACCACCAAGAAGATCTTGGACTTTTTGTAGGACTGTTGTTTATATAACAAATATTGACCATATGTTTTAAGGATTTTACATGTGTTACTTTTATCTTTCAGTTTATATACATTTTACAGAATTCTAACATCTCTACATTTTTATATTTTATCATATTGTACTTCATGTTTACATTTATTTGGAAGGGTTTATGTTCCTAAAGTTTTGAACAATTCATTTTTACCTTTTTCAAACTTTGCCTTTAATTGGCATCATATAGCCACTATTGTGCTGATGTGCTGTACAATGCAACTACATACATACATACATACATACATACATACATACATACATACATACATACATACATACAAGCATGCATCATATGGGGATAATTGTCAGAATAAAATACTTTTGACATGATGTGCTATATTGCTAATCTCGGCTGTGACAATACATAAATTCACAAGTCTGGCAACAAAGAAGATGTCAATAACTACAGACCCATATCTATCTTACCAACTCTGTCCAAACTACCTGAAAAGCATGTCCATGACAATCTTTTGATGTACCTATCAAACTATAACTTAATTCATCAAAACCAATCAGGGTTCAGAGAAAACCACTCCTGTGAGACAGTCTTGGTCTCCATGATAGATGGATTACTGCCTTAGATCAAAGACAATTAGTTGGATCCATGCTAGTTGATCTTAGAAAAGCTTTTGACCTTGTTGATCATGATATTCTTATCAATGAATTGAACATTTATCAATGTGACAATTCAGTGATTGATTGGTTTACATCATATCTAACAATGAGAAAACAGTGTGTCAAAATAAATGGCAGTTTTTCTAAAGAAGAACCAGTTACATGTGGATTACCACAGGGATCAATCCTAGGCCTGCACCTCTTTCTCATTTTCATAAATGATCTGCCACTGAAAATATGCAACTGTATCTCATCTACCGACTGCAGATGACACCACTCTATCAGATTTCAAACAGGTAAAATCAGACCTAGAGGTCTCCTTTCAGATAGTCTTACATAGAATAGATTCCTGGTGTAAGGAAAATGGTGTGAATGTACACATGGACAAGACTAAAGTATTAATGATTACTACCCAACTAAAAAGAGCAAAATTGGAAAAAAACAATTTGAATCTTAAGTTGAATGAAATTTGTCTTCAAATGGTTACCCATGACAAAATCCAAGGGCTGATGGTTGACAACAATTTGCAATGGAATGAACATATTCAAGTCATATGTCATAAAGTCAATTCATGTCTCTGGTTATTAAGCAAGATAAGGCCATATCTATCAACTAAACATAGATTAATATATTACAAAAACAATATACAACTGATACATGTGACAGAACCACGATTTCAAACCAGTAGATTTACACATTTTGATCAGTAGATTGGCCTCTAAACCAGTAGATTTTTTATCAGCATAAATTTTACATTTCAAGGGGATGGTAAATAAAACAAGTGCTGTTTTTTTGTGCGATAATATGTATTCTCTTTATACTATAATAAAACAGCAAGTTTAAACATGAATCAGATTCAGATTTTGATGGAAAATGTTACAATAATAATTAATTAATATGAGTCAGTATACAGTCAAATAATGAAAAAGGAAAAGTTGTTTATCTGATAGTTCACTGCACAGATTTTTATTGAATAAAATCCAATAGTATTTTTAGTTTCATTCACAAGATCACTGTCTAGTAACCACTAATGACATTCATTGTGATTATTAAGCTTCACACTTAACAGGCTCTCAACAGTTCTCTGCTCCAGATTTCACCTTGAATCCCTTTGTATTTTGCGAAGAATGGAGAATGTCCTCTCTGTATCAGCATTAGAATGATGTAATGACAGGACAACCACATTCAGCATGCAAAGAAGTTTTAACTTCAACCATACCTAAACTACTGTAATGTTATCTGGGGAAACACTTCTAACAAGAATATTTGCAAATTATTCCGCTTGCAAAAAAGAGTTTGCAGACTCGTCCTAGATAATGCTGAAAACATCCCAAATGCAATGAATAATATTAAAATGTTGACAGTAAGTGAACAAATATTTTTGAGAAAGGCTAGACTTGTGCACAAAGTTTTAAACAATATGGCCCCATTATATCTCGAGGAACTATTTCATGCTAGAAAACAAGGCAACTCTCACAATTTAAGATCAATTTCAGCTAACCACCTTTGCATTCCAAAACCAAATAATAAAAGTTTTAAATATTCAGGGTCACTTATTTGGAACAGAATCTCAAAAGAAATTAGAGAAAGTACAAATATAAATGCATTGAATTATAATCTAATTCAGTGGATGAAAAGTGGAACCTGTTCAATTTGACAAATACATTACAACTTAAAGTATAAATTCTCAAACCTTCCACTTTGTTGTCTCACTATTTTTGTACTGTATATACACGTAGCTTATTATCAATCCTTTTTTTAAATAATTATTATTATTATCATTATTGTGTGTGCAACTATATACATGTACTCTGTATGTAAATATGCATATAATAGCGGGCCACAAGGAGGATTAGTTCCATGCAACTAATTGTGTCACCCTCTTTAAATAAAGTCATTACTGTATATACTCACTTATGAGCCTGGTCCAAATCCAAACAGCATATACCCTGATCTGCCAGCGCATTATGCAATGACAGATCTGGGTCTATGCAGTTTGCAGTTGGTATCAACTTATATGCGAGTATATGTGGTATTATTATTATTATTATTATTACCGGTATTGACTTTCTCAAATGTAATGTGATCTGACTCTTTTGGGTCCTTAGTACATAGTGGTCCATGTAATGCCCATTTGTGCACACCCTCCTGTTGGGGAGGGAATAGGAAGGGTTTATTACAGTTGGATCAAAATGTCTAAGTTCACCTTGGATACTGATGTGTAAGTATGGTTAAACATTGCCATGAGTCATATGCATCTGGATTGTAAACAAGATATATAAATAAACATCAACAGTTTTAATAATAAATGTTCTTAAATCCTTCAGGCCTGCAACCATGAGTCTAAATATAGCTTAATGCGTTTAGTGACATAAGATGTAAGGTTTATTTCCTTGACATAATCGAGCATCATATTCATTGCAGATTGGGTGGGGGTTTTTTTTTATTTTTTAGTTTCATTCCTAATGAATTTCAACAAAAGAAAATATAGCCACATTACTGTCAATTGCATGTGCACTTAATGTTAAATACAGTCAGGGTTGGCATGAAGGATATGCTAAAATCCCTCGAGTTAAGTATGGATTTTTTGTGTGAAAATTCAGTGAATCAGATAAATAAATATTAAATTGTATAGGATGTCATGTATTCAAGGTGGCTTCAGCAGCAAAGATGTCTGATGATAGTATTTTCTATTGCATGATAAATATCGATGGTATAGTTGGTAATAAAGTTGTTATTTACATGCCAGGGAGAGAGTACTTTTGTGAGCAGTCATTGATAACTCCCCAACAGAATACTAAGAGACATAAAAGAATTAATGTTCACTATATAAAATTAACAACAGTTGAAATGCAGATGCATTGTGAGCTGCGTTATTAGTGAAACTAATGGATAGTCATGAAGATTCATTGCTGATCTTCATTATTATCCAGTTTATTTGAGATGACTATGTTGACAGATGTCCATAGATGTTTAATCCTTAAGCTTGGCAGTTTATTCCAAGAAAATATAATGGACTAGCATAATAATCACTATTTGATTTTAGATATTCATTTACCGTATATACTCATGTATAATCCGGATCCAAATGCAAACAACATAGACCCTGATCTGCCATTGCATAATGCGCCGGCAGAGCAGGGCATATGTTGTTTGTTCTACTGATTATTTCTTACAAACTGCATAGACCCAGATCTGCGAGTGCATTATGTGACTGGGTCTATGCAGTTTGAAGTTGGTATCGGTTTATACACAAGTAGTTCAGTTGTCTCAAATAATGCTATGCCAAATTTAGTAGAGAACAGAAATATGAGGACAAAAACTCCTGCACATTATCTGATAGCAAGTACATAGTGGAAACAATGTTTCTATTATACACAACTTCAAAGGCATCACAGGTCTTTAAACCAGGGTGACCTGTCAATCATGGAGTTGACAATTTCTATATTTGGCCACTGTAAGATTGTTGCTTTAGAGGTAGCCACTCCAGTTGAAATACAGAAGCAAGAGCTGGTGCTTTTACTGAATATTTAATCAAGGTTGTAATACACAAAAAAAGTTACAGAGGGAAAAACTTAAAGAAAGCGATGAATATTTTCCACCAGAAATTTTGAATGATAGATAAATCCTTAGAAGAGTAAATTATGATAACTATATATACCTGTGGGGGGGGATCCTGGTGTCAGCTTAATATATTACGTCCAGTACAATAGGTTTGGGAGTCCTAGCCATTATTTAATCTAGGAAAACTTGGTATATATGTGTCTTCTGTCATTGCACTTTGTAAATAATTAAATAACACACTCAAGCACTGTTTACTAAAGAACAAAAGGCTGTTGTTTGAATTTTGCCACTGTTGTGTAAAAAGGTATGCTTGAGTTTTGCCTTTTTGTTATTTAAAAAGGTATGCTTGAGTTTGCCACTGTTATGTAAAAAGGTATGCTTGAGTTTGCCACTGTTATTTAAAAAGGTATGCTTGAGTTTTGCCATTGTTGTGTAAAAAGGTATGCTTGAGTTTTGCCATTGTTATTTAAAAAGGTATGCTTGAGTTTTGCCATTGTTGTGTAAAAAGGTATGCTTGAGTTTTGCCTTTTTGTTATTTAAAAAGGTATGCTTCAGTTTGCTATTGTTATTTAAAAAGGTATGCTTGAGTTTGCCATTGTTGTGTAAAAAGGTATGCTTGAGTTTTGCCATTGTTATTTAAAAAGGTATGCTTGAGTTTTGGCATTGTTATTTAAAAAGGTATGCTTGAGTTTTGCCATTGTTATTTAAAAAGGTATGCTTGAGTTTTGCCATTGTTATTTAAAAAGGTATGCTTGAGTTTTGCCATTGTTGTGTAAAAAGGTATGCTTGAGTTTTGCCATTGTTATTTAAAAAGGTATGCTTGAGTTTGCCATTGTTGTGTAAAAAGGTATGCTTGAGTTTTGCCATTGTTATTTAAAAAGGTATGCTTGAGTTTTGCCATTGTTGTGTAAAAAGGTATGCTTGAGTTTTGCCATTGTTGTTTAAAAAGGTATGCTTGAGTTTTGCCATTGTTATTTAAAAAGGTATGCTTGAGTTTTGCCATTGTTGTGTAAAAAGGTATGCTTGAGTTTTGCCTTTTTGTTATTTAAAAAGGTATGCTTGAGTTTGCTATTGTTATTTAAAAAGGTATGCTTGAGTTTGCCATTGTTATTTAAAAAGGTATGCTTGAGTTTTGCCATTGTTGTCTAAAAAGGTATGCTTGAGTTTTGCCTTTTTGTTATTTAAAAAGGTATATTGAGTTTGCCATTGTTGTGTAAAAAGGTATGCTTGAGTTTTGCCATTGTTATTTAAAAAGGTATATTGAGTTTGCCATTGTTGTGTAAAAAGGTATGCTTGAGTTTTGCCATTGTTATTTAAAAAGGTATATTGAGTTTTGCCACTGTTATGTAAAAAGGTATGCTTGAGTTTTGCCACTGTTATTTAAAAAGGTATGCTTGAGTTTTGCCACTGTTATTTAAAAAGGTATGTTTGAGTTTTGCCATTGTTATTTAAAAAGGTATATTGAGTTTTGCCACTGGTATTTAAAAAGGTATGCTTGAGTTTTGCCTTTTTGTTATTTAAAAAGGTATGCTTGAGTTTGCTATTGTTATTTAAAAAGGTATGCTTGAGTTTTGCCACTGTTATTTAAAAAGGTATATTGAGTTTGCCATTGTTGTGTAAAAAGGTATGCTTGAGTTTTGCCTTTTTGTTATTTAAAAAGGTATGCTTGAGTTTTGCCTTTTTGTTATTTAAAAAGGTATGCTTGAGTTTTGCCACTGTTATTTAAAAAGGTATGCTTAAGAACATTGAAAAGATCAGTATGCTGATGATTCAATGAAAATCACAAATTGGCCTTATCAAAGTAACTCACTAATTGGCCTTATTACAGTAACTCACTAATTGACCTTATTATAGTAACTCACTAATTGGCTTTATTATAGTAACTCACTAATTGGCCTTATTATAGTAACTCACTAATTGGCTTTATTATAGTAACTCACTAATTGGCTTTATTATAGTAACTCACTAATTGGCTTTATTATAGTAACTCACTCATTGGCCTATTATAGTAACTCACTAATTGGCCTTATTACAGTAACTCACTAATTGGCCTTATTACAGTAACTCACTAATTGGCCTTATTACAGTAACTCACAAATTGGCCTTATTACAGTAACTCACTAATTGGCCTTATTATAGTAACTCACTAATTGGCCTTGTTATAGTAACTCCCTAATTGGCCTTATTACAGTAACTCACTAATTGGCCTTATTACAGTAACTCACTAATTGGCCTTATTACAGTAACTCACTAATTGGCCTTATTACAGTAACTCACTACTGCTAATAGGAACAATTCATTCATTTATTAGGGAATTTCCAGGAACTGGAACTTGCATACACAGAGTACTGTATATACTTGCGTATAAGCTAATACCAACTGGAAACTGCATAGCCAACTGCAAACTGCATAGACCCACATCTGCCATCACATAATGCACCAGCAGATTTGGGTCTATGCAGTTTGTAAGGACTAATTAGTAGAACAATCAACATGGACCTTGATCTGCCAGCGCATTATGCAACGGCAGATCAAGGTCTATGTTGATTGCATTTGGACCCAGATTATACGCGAGTATATATGGTATGTTAGTCCCAGCTGCTGACACATAAAACCATAGATCTCCTGTTTCTCAATGCTTCAATTTTTTTTTAGAATTCCAGCGATCACAATGTGGTCATTTCCAAAAAATTTAAACTGAACATCAAAATTATTCAAAGATGATTTCTGAAAATTTTAACAAAGAAAAAGTTATTATTTTTAAGTGTTTCAAATTTTGACTTAGCAGTGCAACATATAAAACAGAGTTGTCGGGTATTAAAAAATAAAATTCAAGATTTCAGTTTCAAAATCATAAGAGTACATGTAACTAATGAAAAACTGCTGTCTACTATACCAGCAATGCGTACTTTATATTTTCTTTGATCATGGATTAAAAACCAAAGTAAAAAGTAGGATTACATGAAATGATGCAATTATAATCATAGAATTATTTATTCACAATGATGAAAAGCAGAATGTCATTTTCCCACATTACTATGTGTGTATGATAATGTTTTCCAGTGTAAAACAATGGTGAAGGATATTTCTCTCTTTCATTATAATAATAATAATAATAATAATAATAATAATAATGACTTGTTTTTAAAGAAGAAGCTCATTTGGTCAACTGACCAATCTTCCATGAGGCCTTCTACAATTACATGTATATGTTGTACAATGTTTACAAGTTGTGGTGTCTTTAGAAAACAATGCTATTAAAAACTAAATAATTGATCTACTGCTACTAAAAAATATGTACAAGATATTAAAGAGGATTCATTAGTGGTGAACCTGTGTAAAACATTACAGGTGAGTACATAAAGAACATTGTTTTAAAGAAGAATAGTACTTAATTACACAAAATCATACAAATGATTGCTTCTACAAATGCTGACTAAGAAGCTTCTTAAAATCTAGGAAAGAGTCAACTGACCGTATATAGGGTGGAATGGAATTCCATAGTTTGGCTCCAGGAAGAGCAAAACTCTTTTTTTTAAACTCTGAATTTGGTTTAGGTAAATATAAATTGTTGTTTGAAATGGATCTTAGTTCATACGTATGTACATTTTCCACATATTTAAAATTACATTGAAGATAATCAGGAGTCAACCCATGTAAGGATTTGTAGACTAGTAAATCCTTTTGAAGCTGAGTTCTCTGTTGAAATGGAAGCCACTTAAGGGATTGAAAAAGATTTGTTGATGGTGTATCTAAATCAGCATCAAGAATAACTCTAGCTGCTCTTTTTTGAAATTTCACTAGTCTTTCTTGATTTTCTGTATCACTATTACCCCAGATAGAACATCAATATTCTGGATCTGGCATGATGCAGGCATTGTAGAATATCTTTCTCTGTTCTTGAGAGAGATAAGATTTTATTCTGTTCAAGAGATAAAGCAGTGAGTTTACTTTTTTAATGACCTTATCAACTTGCATTTTCCAGTACAAGATATTGCCTATCATAATTCCTAGTAATGTTTCATTTTCAGACTGTTCTATATCTATTCATATTAGTATTACTTTGAAGTCATCTTTCTCAGCTTAAATTACTTTGGCTCAACAACCCATGATCATGATTTTTTACTTGGCTGCATTTCATTTCATACCATCGTGCTCACACGTACTTAACAATTGTGCTTGCTTACTTTAACCAAATCCTGATTTAGTTTAGTGTTAAGCTCATGGTCAGTTGATCCAGTTTTATATAATGTATGTGACAGCTGTCTTTCATTTTGTGACCTTTTTACTGCAATCATTGTACACAAAGACTCTGATTTACATTGTTACCTAATCTTTCTTTCACTATAGTTTAAGCATTAAATTGCAACACATTTACATCCACACATGTGCAGTGGTCAACATTAGAGTCCAGGTGAAAACGGGATGTTTTGCATTGATTGGCCTAGCCACAGGTACAGGTTATATAATGCAGAGGAAATGGGACCCATGTGCCTTGTCCAAGGACACACTGAGGCAGCTAACAAGGGATGGCCTGGACAGGTACTGAACCCATGACCTTTAGACCTGATGCTCTACCAACTGATCTGCCACGGTTCCCAACCATTGTGGCAGTTGAATATGAAGTGAACATGTATAGGTTATTAACTGAGTATTGAAAAATATTGGGCCTGAGGTCATGTGGTACAGAATGACGAGCTTGCAAGGGCATTCTACACTACATGAACAAGGGCCCAATATTTTTTAATACTCAGTCTATAATCTTCTTATTATATACTTAAAAACAAGCATATTAATCATTCTTTTATGTTAAAGGAATAACACAATTGAAACAAAATTATTTTAATATTTTATTGAATATTTTACATGTCATTCATTTAATGCATGAAAACTTAAAAATCCGCAGTAATACACACTACTGCTATGGAGGCACACACATACATGGGGTGATTCTCATTCAGCAGTGAACGAAACTAAGTTTGTTAAAAAGGATGGAATGTCATGTAGCCAAAGAAACACAATGAAATATTGATATTAGGAAAAAAATTATGCAGTACAGCAAAGAAACTTGAAGATACCATTACGAGAAGATGAGCCAGAAAAATTCTGTCTAAAGTTATCGTTTTGATTGTCTCAATGTTGCTGTCATGGTGGCAGGTAAATTTGAAAGTGCAGTGTGTGTCACGATTGTTGCCAGGGTATTGTGGTCCATCAGTCTTGGATAATACTTCAAAAAAGGATATAGATTCATTTTGGAGTCACTTGTGTATCATTAAATTCCGAGTGAAGGATAAAACAATGCCATTCAAAGTAGAATAAAAATGTACTGTTTACATGTAAGAGAAGTTGTTGACAGATACATTGTATCAAAGGTCATTCTGAATATCTGTCTGTCTCTCTCTCTCATACTGAGAGCAGATCACTAGCCCATCATTTTCAATATTTCTATAAATCATTTTTTTGTTTTATCTTTTCTACTTGCAATTTAAGTCTTTGGATATATTCAGATTTTGTTTGTTTAATTTGGATGATAAATATTTTTCTTTTTGATGAGAGCTAGATCTACTGATTCTCCAGCACTGATGTCGGGCAGAAAGGGTTACAGTCATTGTTGACCTCTGGTTGCCATCAGATTTATGATTTGGTCAGAGTTCAGCGTTTCTGTCACCATTATTATTTACCCATAGCCAGAAGTAGTTCATCAAATGTTTACTATGTAAGGAAGCAGTTAATATTTTTACTTAAGTATGGTCAGTACTGGAGAATATTGACCAGTAGCAGCAACATTCGAGTAATGGGACTGTTTATAAAGTATATGATAAGCAGTTTTATGAATCAGTAAACCATATATTGACTGACATGAATGGAGGTCAATTTGATAGATTCACTAGCTCATAAACTTTATATTCATTGAAATAAAGGTCTATAATTGTTTTATTAATATGTTTTAGAGAACAAAATTGCAATTTATTTTGCTTTAGTATTGTACAAATGCTATTTCAACTGCATGATGCTAAGAAGTTTACATTATTACATCACATGAAAGTCATTGGCATCATGACCAAGCATTATGAAGAATGGCTATGTGACATGAAGAGATGTGCACAACGGTTTAGGAATTTCAATCCATCCCTGAGATGTGAAGCCCAAGTGGTGGGGTGGGTTGGGATGCTTATGCATACCTATACAGTGTTTTCTCCAGGCTGCACCCTTGAACCTTTTTTTCACAGTAAAATTAGCAAGGGCACATATAAACATTGGCAACATGTTTTAAAAGGCACACAAAAATAGCCAATAATATTATTCACTTGCTTGTGCTCTATGCTCTGACTTATTGGCAAGTTTGCAGAGTCATCAAGATGCTTGATTTATCAATTAGGTGATGTAGCATGTTTCACATTTCTTCATGCTTTGATAGTGAATATGAATTGGAAAGAATTAAAGACTTTCTCATCTTTTCAAACAGAATTCTTAAGTTGTTGAAGGTGACAACAGATGATGGTCTGACATAAATGCAGCCATAGGAAATGATTTAATTTAAATTAATGATGATGACAATGGGGTTTGCATCTGCATCTAATACCAGTACTAGAATGATAGTTCAGCTGAAGAAGTGTAAAGAATGCACAAGAAAATGGAGTGATCACACTGCTTATATCTGGAATAAGAAGGTTGGCTTCAAAATGACCAAAGTGAAAAAAAAAAAAAAAAGATTTCATTTTGTTAACAATCGTGCAACAATTTAAAAGAAAACACCCATGTTAGGGCTACTGTATATTGTAGGCACTGTTATTTCAATTCTAATAGTAAAATAAGATCGTTAATTGAAAAATAATTTAGTATCAAAGAGAACTACTAATATAACTTTACTGTAGTAGTTTAAAGGGACTTCATGTAAATATTCATAATTGTGATGATGTAATAAGCAGGTCAAAAGTAAATTATCAAATAATAGGCAGGGCTCCCAGAAAGTGGAAAGGGTCCTGTAAACTCAACCCAGGGGGCCCTTTAAAGGCCAGTTTTCTTGGAAAGCTCGAGAAAACACTGCTTATATATATATATATATATATATATATATATATATATATATATATATATATATATATATATCGATGCACATGGTAGTAATGTTGGGATTATGCTTTAGGCTTGTAGTTTTGAATGCTACAGTGTACAAACTTGGACTCATTCATCAGATATCAACAGTTGGATAAGTTTCTTCCATCTTTAGTTTTGTAATTCACTGTTTAGTTTTTTAAATCCAATTAGATACTAGTATATAAGATACAAGTCACACAAAAGTTGTTAATGATATTACTTCTAATTTTCATACACCATCATTTCATACAAATTTATTTTGTTGCACATAAAGCATTTTTGTTTCCTATTACAAATTTGAAAATTTTAGCAGCTTTAGAACTTTATAATTAAAATGAAGCCAAAAATACCTTAAATACTGTAACTATGGCTACTTCCATAGAATGCCATGGCAAATTCCCATGATTTTTGCAATACCCCTATCCCCCCCTCCCAACTTTTACCCAGGTTTCATAACCCAGAAACTGTTACATATGTTTCAAATCCACTTGCTAATACTGCATGTTTTAAGTTTGGTTTTAAAAATATTCAAAAAGGTCACAGTGACTACAATTATATATATATATATATATATATATATATATATATATATATATATATATATATTTATATTTATATATATATATATATATATATATATATATATTTGACTTTTGACCCTGAGTGACCCCAGGGGAGAGGCCCAGAAATCATACCCCTCTTATCACATGGACATGCGATGTACCAAGTTGGGTGAATTTCCATCCAGCAGTTTTTGAGATGGAGAGACAAACAGATGGATGGAATCACAATATCCCCTTCCCAAGCACAGAACACTTACACCTCAATGCTGTCCGCAGGAGTTCAAGTCTTGGCTTGACCAAAAGGGGTATGTGAGAAAGCTTGCCAGTAGCTTCTCGGTGGTTCTTCCCGGGTTCTTCCTCCTCTAAATATACTGGCTGCCGTGTATAGCTATCATGTGCTGAAAAATGGTGTTAAACCCCACAAAACCAAACTAAACCTTCTAAACACAAAAAAACCCAGCTCTTAAAAGAAAATGGAAATGTCTGACTGAACTTTTGCATTTCCTTTCAGACTGTTTTATATACTTAGATCTATACCATTAATAATGGATATATTTAGATGTAGACAGAGAAATCTTTTTTTATCAAAACTTGAAAAATTTGTCAGTTTTACCATACATTTATAACTTATGAATAAAAAAGGTAACACTTTTGAATTATTTGTCCATACATTTCTTAATTCTGACAGAAAGTATGAAAAATGCACTTATATTTTGGTCATCTTGAAAGGCTGAATATATAATCAGGTCATTGCAGATATAAACAAGGCAGTATTCACCTATCATTTATGATGTATTTGTACATCAAGATATTTTGTCACATGTACAGTATACAGGTAAATAATAGACCATTGTGACAATTTCCATTTGTCCTGCAAAGTCAGAGAATGGTCATTCATGGCTTCTCCAGACTGATCACACATGCAGATTTTTGAGGAAATTAGCAATATAGACTTCGCTATTCTGGAAAAGGGAGTTTGGGTTTTTTTCCCTCTGGCAAGTCATGTGACACCACTTCAAACAAAGGCTATTTCATTTTATGTTTATTGTATACTACACTGTATATGCAATTTGGTGCTCATGTTTGTAATTGAAGATAATCGGGAGCCAACCCATGCAAGGATTTGTAGACTAGTAAACCCTTTTGAAGCCGAGTTCTCTGTTGAAATGGAAACCATTTAAGGATTTGAAAAAGATTTGTTGATGGTGTATCTAAATCAGCATCAAGAATAAATCTAGCTGCTCTTTTTTGAAATGTCAGTAGTCTTTCTTGATTTTCTGTATCACTATTACCAGTTAAGAGTTGTTACAAGCTGCCATTCTTTATTGTGTGGGCTAACTATGTACTATGTATATAAATGTGCATATAATAGAGGGCCACAAGGAGGATTAGTTCCATGCAACTAATTGTGTCGCCCTCTTGAAATAAAGTCATTATTATTATTATTATTATTATTATTATTATGTATAGTTTGGAATACAAGATATTCATTTGAGTTGAGTATGTCACATTTTTCATTAGCATGCAATATACATGTATTTGGCTGAAATATGTTTGATATATAGATAAAATTACCTATTTGCATACATACATACATCACCAGATTACATTGGGAGATTTTGAATATTAAGAAAACAAAAGCATATCAACTGACCAAAGCAGTGTCAAAATAGATAGGTTTCATTAAGGGACATGTCTTATACATGCCTGGAAAAATGTACATATCTTAATTCCTGCATAAATAACATAATTTTAGATAATAATATGTCATACATGTGATTTCAGTACAAACCTTTGAACTTATGAAATATGATAGTAGCTTCTCAACATTAACTAGATGATTTGGGTAGTTGCCAAGATTCATCAATATAATTGGTGTTCATTTAATTTTTTCTAAATTAGTGTTTAGCTTTGAAATGCACACACACACACATACATACACAGAGTAAATAAATGCCATGTGCTGAGCATATTTATATAACTGCTTTCAAAGATACATGTCCATAGCAAATGTTTTTAAAACCATTTTCAATATTGTGCAAAACAACTTTTTTTCTGTTGGATCTTATAGTCATCACAGAACACATGCCCACTTTTGTACTGGTGCCACATGATATTCATGTGGGGATTATCAGCCCATGCATTAACCAGAAAGGGTCTGTTGCAGTTACTTTGTGAACTTAGAGTGGAAAGGGACATTTTGTTGCTGCATCTCAAGAAATTGTAATTAATGGCAATAAAAGTTGTGCTGTACACTTGTATATTTTATTACAAGGCCATATTTTTTGTTTTCCATGCTTTCTTTATCACTAACAAGCAACTCTTCATTTAAAACTACATAATGATAACTACGAGGATGGTCCGAATCTATATCGAACTGAAAAAGGACTTGAAAATCTTTTTTTACACCCTAGGTAAGAAACTTCCAATTCCTTAAACATCAAATTTGCGAATTTTCTCCAAACAGGTGTCATCTCCTATTGTATAAAAAATTGCAGAAGAACTGTAAGACAAATAAATTCTTTTTATGGTGCTGCTTGCAGCAGAGGGCATCTTAATTTGGTCATGTCAGTTCATCTGTCTGTATGTCTGTCTATCCATCCCAAGAAGCGTGTTAGCAAGATCGCAGAAATAATACTCAACGTAGACAAATGACATTTTGCTAGCATATTTGTATCAATATATATATGACCTGATTAAATTGTCAAACCATTACAGCATTTTTTCCATTGTTTATACCTTTTTTAAAAAAAAATTTGGGCAAAAGCCACATCATTTGCACCATGAAATAAAGTCACTTGAGGTAGACTGTTACAACTAGGGGGTTGAATATGTAACAAAAGAAAGAAAGACTCTAACAAGCTTTCACAATTTCCAAAATACAAATTTATTTTCCTAAAATATAAAATATTTAAAACAAACAAAGTTAAAGAATTAAAACTAACTTACAGTTTAGAAATTCCTTAAATAATCCTAAATTGTTCTATAGAATTCACTAATCCGGAAACTGTCTAAAGGTATTCTGAATGAGGACACTAATGTGCTTATGTGCCAACAAGAATCACAGTTCTAAATCCAAATGTTATTAATTCCAGGTAAATTCCTGTAAACATAGAATATCACAAAAGTTCTTGAAATGATTTCAATAATTTAGACAGAGTAGAATAATGTTCAGATCTTTGAATAAACGTAATCCCAAAAGTACTGTTTAGAGTTAAGAATTTCACGAACAATAAATAAATTCCCTCTATGACTTTATCAAATGCTGTAACTGCTAAGAATGAATACTCAGTGATAAAATCCTATTTCATATTATCTATACTGCGTAGAACAAATAAAAACCCAATCTACTCCATCTCAAATAAACAAACCCGAATTGCGATGTTAATTCTTACAAGTAAACAAGTACTGAATCAGGTCACGGTTGAAATAGATTTCACCATGCGCTACTCACACAACGTCGTGAGTTATGTTTAACCAACATTCCTAACATATGATATACATGTATTCAATAATAGCGTTGGTTACTAAAAAAAAAAAAATTATAATACAAAGGTCATAAACCAAATGAAACTTTATTATAATTTAAAAGATGATACATAATTCCGTAACAAGACAAATAAAATTTGGTAGGCATATTTATATGTCGATGATATGATTAGATTCTAAAGTCATGATAGCAGTTTTAAATTTTTTTACACATTTGTTGTCTATTTGCACATGTAATTTTTTTAATAACAAAAACCTTGTTAGCAGGAATAAGAAAGACCCACTTGTGATAAACAAAATTTAGTAGGCATGTTTGTATGCATATGATGACCTGATTAGATTTTCATTCATTATAGCAAATATTTGACCTTTTAAACTTTTTGAATTTAGATTTTTTGGTCTGCAGTGTTGGTGTTTACAAACACAAATGAAGTCTTCGACTTTTGCATGTATTTCATTGCTTTTTAATAATAATAATAATAATAATAATTATAACAATAAATCATTTGTGAATTAAAGTTAAATAAAAAGCAAAATATAACTTGTTGTACAAATTGTTAAAATTTCAAAATTATGTGCAAATAAATTGGATAAACAGACCAGGGATCAGTTCTTTTCTTCTCTAATAAATTAAATTACATTTACTTTTTAACATTTTCATTACAATTACAATAATAATTACTTTTCAGCAAAGTAGCTGATTAAATTAGTTTGCAATCAAATACTTTTTGATTACTTTGGATTACATTACAATCTGAGAATTAAACATTTTAAAAGTAATATCAATGAAAGTACATTACATTTGAGAGAACAAAAAATTAAGATAATCACAGATACTCAAAGATTCTTTTTATTTCCTTATCCCATTCAAATGCTATATCTTCCATTTATATAAACTGTACAATCATAGATTCAGGTCCTTATTATCAGTAAAATATTATTTAAAAAATTCTTTTATCTTAATTACTGTCTATTTTTCTGTAATGTAATCTATTACAATTACTTAATTGGGAAAAATGTCTGATACCTAATTACTTGTGATTACTTTATCAGTAATCAATTACAGGTCATTACAATAATTAGTTACAATTACCTCTTTGGCAGAAGGGTGTAATTAGTATAATACACCTATCATTATATGATAGATATATACAAAATAATGTACAGTATAAAAATATATATGTACAAATTAATGTTTATGTCCAGTATCAGAAAGTTCAGAGAAGAGGTCAAGGTCATTTTTTCAGTGGTATGGATAGACAAGACATTTGTGCTCTATTTTTAACTGCATTCAAATTTTAAATATCTGTGATACCTCTTAACTGCAATAGTATTGTGTTGCATTGTTTATTGTGTTGCATTGTTTATTGTGTTGCATTGTTTATTGTGTTGCATTGTTTATTGTGTTGCATTGTTTACGATCAGTGTGTTCACTGTATCTTTAATGTCATTTTCTGCTCAATCGTGATAATGGCATATTTGCTTTTTGCTATAACTTTGATCTCATATATATGAGATCAATGTTATAGCAAATTTGCCATTTTCATGATTCAAGCAGAAAATGTACTTGAATTGGTTTATTAAATGTACAACAAATATGGGTTGAAATAAAGCTACATGAACCTTAGTATTTGATCTTAATTTCATTTCTAAAACATTATTGACAAAATTAAATGCACAAATACCATGAAGTGAAAAAAGTATATTTAATTTACGTAAACTAAAATTATATATGTGTGTATATAAATATAAAAATATGTAATGGTGCCATTACAAAACAGTCTACCAACATTTCAAGTTAATCAAGCTCTTCATCAGGAGAAGAAACAACTTACAGAAACAAACATGTAACACAAAGCCAAGAAATTATATCAAGTTAGGCATGGTGAAGGTACTAAATGGTTGAGAAATTGTGTCGTGAGAATGTTGTAGCTGGATAATAATAATAATATCCCAATAATAATAATAAAATAATAATAGTTTCATGTGAAGTGTCATGGAGTATTTATTTGACTGAAATATAGACAAGGCACTGCATATATCTATATCTATATATCTATATATATATATATATATATATATATATATATATCTATATCTATATATCTATATATATATATATATATATATATATATATACTAATGTTGTGATATTGTTCTAAAATTTATATGTGTTAATAGAAGCATTGAGTTTTAAATATTTCTGATTTCAATGCCAGCTGGTTGTCATGTGATTAGTAACGACCAAAATCAAAACAAGTGAATTAATATTTGTTTACTTTTTGCGTTGTCCTTAGTATCTGCTATATAACAATGCTGTTGAAGTTTAATGTGTACTATTTGTTTTATTGTTAACCAAATAAATCTTGTCTTATATGAATGAAATTTACAAAATAAATAATTCTGTTATATACATGTATAAATATGATAAATTGCAATTAATGACCACTCCTAAAGAGCCCCACCTGTTTCCACTACCACACAAATTCCCATTGAAAAAGGTAATGCTTGATTTGTCCAGGTAGTAGTCAAAATAGATTTATATGGGAGCTTCATTCATAGGTTGGCCCTGTTGTGCTCCAATGAGCAACAATAGAATTTTTTCATAACCCAAAGAGACAGTAGAGCTTAGCTGTCAGCTATGGGGACCTGAGGTGTTGGAATGTACATTGTCTGGTCAAAAAATGGCAAAAATTGTAAATTTAAATGGAATATATCAGTTTAAACTACATTCAGTCACTTTATTTGGATATAGAGGACATAAACTGTGTATGTATTGCTCTACAGTAATTGCTGGAGTTTATGAAATAGGAGAGTTACCACACAGGTGAATTTTGACACTACTCAGGTAGGTATGAAAGAGACACTTCTGTCACATGTATAATTTGGACTTAATTGGTAATTCCCTTCTCTATTTCCATTCTTTTAATTGAGAAAGGAAAAACTGGTTGTAAACTTAGGAACATGTCAGTTTATGAGAAGTCATACTTACTGTAAGTTTGGCATTGTAATTAATTTATATAGAGTCTAACTTGTGTTCTTTTTTTTTTGGACAGGTGTAACTTTCAGTATAGTGCTTGTAAATGAGAAAGAAGTTAGTACCTGGTGCTAAACTTTAAGAATATATCAGTTTATGAACATTCATGTTTGGTTGCTTTAATTTTGCTACTGTTATGAATATAGTGAAAATTTTGACAGGTGTGACATGAACAAGGTCATACAGTACAAATGTGCCATGAAAATGGCTGACTAAAACAAGTTTCATAAAGGAGTGAAAATAATATGAGCTTTTAGATCCAAATATAACTTAGCCAATTAAATGGGACCTGTTATTTTTTTTCCTGGCTTTAGACAGGTAAATACATTTTAAATGATGCCTGATATGATTTATTTTACTGGCCGTTTACATCCAGTTAGTTCCTGTCATCGAGTGACCATTTTGGGACAGTTGACTGTACATTATATTACTAAAATTATCTAGTCCAGGCATGATTTCTGCATGATCAGTGGTGAAAAGCCTAAATTTTTTAGAATGGTCCTCAAATTGGTAGACATCATCTTGGACAACTAAAGTTACTTCGGTGGCATCTAGCAGACGTCAAAACCATCTCCTGGTTTGCAAAATTTTACATATCGTCTTGCTATGCTTTTCACTATGTCAGCAGCTATAAACATATATTATTAGTGCTCACAAGATATTTATTTCATAAACGAAACTGAATTTTAAAAATATGGCAAGCATATATAGAAATGTTGTGTTCAGTTTGATAATATCCAGGCATTTTCATCAGCCATATGCTGCTCTGGTCATCACCATTTTGTGTTTCTAACAGTCAAGTAAGCTTGAAGCTATCTAAAAAAATTTTTAAATTTTGGAATTGTAAATGAACTGCCATATTTGATGCAATACCTGCACATGACTTAAAAATGTACAACCCTCTTTTTGGTCTAAAAGTGTCCCATTAAATATCTTTATTAAGCGCTTATTTCTCAATCTCAGCACGCTGACAGTGTGGGAGGGAACTGGTTGCTAAACCCCACTTGGAACATTATTTTCTTGGAACTAGCCACAATACATGGCTTGTGTCTTGTTACCACTTACATGTAATTTTGTGGATTAAATTGATCTCAAAAATAGATCTTGCATGTGCTATATTCAGCACAACTATCTTGGGAGAGAGAATGTACCCTGAAAGTGGAGAGCTCACAACATGGACAAAGGGAGCAAAATTCTTCTAGTATGCATATACATGTGATGGGAAAATTGTTTTATGCCTGTGTGCTTCTTGTGATGAACTTTAACATCATGACTGTTGTCCAAAGAATAATTTATTAAGCAAACCATGTGAGAGTATTTCTTCAGATATGGTGTATATTTTACAATAGGAATGCTTGCATCTGATATTCTGGAGTGAGACTTTTGGAAATAAACTAAAAGATAAGAGATAGTTGACAGTGAATTTCACCTTTGGAATTGAAGTTACAAAATATAGGCTATAAAATATTTCCTTTTACATCAAAATGTTTAATTATGAATATTTAGAAAATTAGATACATTTGATCTGTGTTACTGAAGACAAATTGTAATAAATATTCTTTAAAAGATGTAAATCATGTTTCAATATAAGAAGTTATTGTCCTGGATTTGACATGGGGATGTAATGTTATGTGCCATTTAGATTGGGTAGTATCTGTATGTCTGGTTGTTAGATATAGAAATGTTCCCCCTTTTCTTTTGTATTTTCACACAATAGCAAAAGCCATCTTAAAAAAAACCAACTACTTCTTGGAATTTGAGGTGGCTCGAAACAGTTCAATAGAATGTATTTCACATTTTTATTTCATTTAGCTGTCGAGTGGTAAAAAGTAGAGATTTTTTTATATCTTCACCTAATATTTTGTTGCGAAGTTTGTGAAATTTTAGAGCAAATATAATGTTTTTTTCAGTCACAAAATACTTTCTTGTCATATTCATATTTGAGTTTCATGGATGTATCTTCAGTGGCTTATCTGCAAAAACGACATAATTACCTATGTATACAGGGGCGTTACCATCAAATTTTCATAGTATTCATTTCTTTATCATTATACAGAAACTAATATCAATTAGAAGTCAATTTGTTCTACCTCTTAAATGTCACATCAAAGGTTAGAAAAAAGGAAGAAAGAAATAAACAACCTTTTCTTGGCTTTAATCTTGTATAATATACACAGTGTAATTTTTAAATATAATCATGATTCATTGACTTTTTGTTATAAATTTGGTGCTGCAGCAAAAGCCATAGTCCCCATTATGTACTTTGTATAGCACACATTAAATTGTGTAAAGAGTAGACCCAGATCAGTTACATAATGTGCTGACAGTTACATAGATAATGTGCTAACAGATCTGGCTGTACACTGTTCAGTTGGATGTACCGTATATACTCGCATATAAGTTGATACCAACTGCAAACTGCATACACCCAGATCTGCCGTTGCATTATGCACTGACAGATCTGGGTCTATGCAGTTTGTAGGGACTAATCAGTAGAACAAACAACATAGACCCTGATCTGCTGGCACATTCTGTGACAGCAGATCAGGATCTATGTTGTTTGCATTAGGACTAGGCTTGTACGCGAATGTAGACAGTATGTTATACAATAAGACAAAAGATCTGTTTGTGAAAAAAATGTGTTTTGGTCAAAGGTAGGTAGTTCTGTTGGTGGTTTGGTTTAATATTGACCATTTGGGGGCATAAATATGCTTATTTTAATTGTAGGTTTGGGGGATGTTATGTAATAGGTAAATACATTGATATTAGTATTAGTGTCAGATGGTTATACTAGCAGACTGCATTAAACAAGTCCAACTGTATCTGTATTTCAATCCACAAAATGTATGCCCCAAAATCGTAAAGGCTTAATTTCAGTATCTAAGTGTCTGACATTTTCATTAGTTGGTTTTTATTTTTGTACTGTCACTTAACACTTCTAAGCCTTTAATCAAAATCTTTTTGTACTGTGGTGTAAAATTGACAATATGTGGTCTTTTCACATAGAATGTCATTTAAAAACTGGAAATAGGGCATATAACCACACTCAAGGATCTTTTTTAATCTTATTTAAATCCCCTGTGTTCAATAATTCTTGACCTTGTGTCTCCTCCACATACCTCAGAATCTTTAAGGATGCTATGGGTAGATGGTTTATATGATAGGACTTGACTATAAAAATGGGCTAATTCGAAAATGATAGCATTTGGAGTCAAATGACAGAGGAAGATATGAAAATAAAGAACATACATGTATGAAAAAAACTCAGGGACAGGTGCAATTCAATGTTTTTAATGGATTAAAATTGTTGAGTATATCAACATCAAGTACAATCCAAATTTCATTCAGTGCTCCTTCTAGGAACAGCTAGGAATTTTCTTCTGAAGGGATGGTTGTTAGGGACAACTCATTTTCCCAAAAGGATTTTTCTAAAGAAAAATAAAGGGACAAATTTATTTAAATTAAGATGCATATGCTCATAGCATACAGTGTATTCATATTTTTATTTCTGCTTTATAAAATACTTCAACCTCATAAATAAACTAAGGCCCCTCTTCCCCGAATTTTAGTTCCAGTAACCCAACCTGACCTATTTGTATTACCCCAATCCTAAAACTTTTTATCACATGCACTACAGCAACCAAACAAAATCAGTTCTGAGTGTGGCCAGTTTTTCTTTTCCGAACCCGTAACTTTTTCCCCATGAAGAAGAAAATGGTTCTGGATTTCATTTTTGGTATGTGACAATGTTTCGAGAGCAATAATAATAAAAAGTAATTAAAAAATGAGTACCAACTTTCCTAGCCTATTTATTTCACACCGTTACCAGAATCATATTCTTGTGTGGTCTAAACATGCATATTATGAGGGATATATGTAGGAAAACGATCTATTTACATTTTATTTAATGTTTTGAGATGCATACATTATTTTTAGAATTCTTTCGTGTATTTGTGATGAAGTCGTTTATGTTATATATATGAGGTTTTTGTCTCCAGCTGCTGACCCTGAATCTGTTCAGCTTTGTAGGGAAAACCCATTTGAGTTATTTTGTGTGGTTTCCTATGTGAAAATAAGTTTATATTCTCACAAAGGATCTAGTGAGAGTATTTCCATATTTTTTCTGTAGTCATTTATGGTTTCTATTCATTTTTCTCTTTCAACCAAAATAAATTAATTCAAGCCCCCACCACCACCACCACCACCACCACCACTACCAATTGTAACCTTATTTTAAAAAAATTACTAAATGAGCTTTCAAGATTATGCAGTTAACATTTTAACAACTTGCAAATTATTATTGATCTTAAAGAAAGCAAGTGACTGTTGATAAACGAACTCAATAATTTGTTGCCAACTTGGAACCACAAATTACTAAATAAAAATAGACTACTGTTGTTATATATTCTTTGCAAAAAATCTTACCATAAAGATGTAAAAACTAGTTTATAAAAATGAATTGTGTCACAAACACAGTGCTTTATTTGCTGAATTCAATTAAATAAATTAAAATTATCTTGATAAAACTCACATGGATCAGTATTTCCAGAAAGGTCAATCAACCGTGATAGTGATTTTGAGGTAGGAGCTTGCAACATAGCTTTATTTCTCATACATACGGAGTCAAGAATTTATTAAACTTAAGAAAAGACTTTTATTTTCTAGTGCAAAAGAAAATAGATGATATCCTGGAGCAGGCATGTGCAACCTACAGCCTGTGACCTAGTTTTATCAGGTTTTATTACATCATAAGGTGTGGCTTTAAATATCACTTATCCAGCCCTCTCCCTGGAGGAAGTTGCACATGCCTGTCCTAGAGCTACTGACAAGTTGTTATTTCATATATAGAAACATTTTAATTCTTTTTGTGGGCATACTTTAGAGTTGTTTTTCTTGGTACAGCAGGAATTCATGACGGTAACCATCGCTGAATGTTTACCTGTCATTAAAAATGCAGGTCGCATTTCATATTAATGATTACAATTGTAATAAAAGTGGATATTGTCTTCAATTATTTGCTGTTTTTAACTGCTGTATTCAACATAACAGTGACTCTTTTCACGTAGGTAGCAGGGGTGGGGACAATAACACAGTGTATAACAGCTGCTGGTGATGTGCAAGCTAACCATTTTGATCAGCCGACTTTGCCGATCAGAGTAACTTCATTGAAGAGTTATTTGCTTGATGAATATGATAGGTAATGGAATGACCTTGCCTTTACAATACACTGCCAAACCAAGTTTAACTTGAAGCTTAACAGAGCAGCCTTGTGCCCCTAACTACCTAGAACTCTTCCTGCATGAACATGATTATGTTGAAATTGCTCAACAAATCAATTTGTATGCTGTACAGTACATTGATCAGCAGAGACCACTTGGGTCCCCTAATTTAGCATCTCCAGGGTTGGCACTCTCTTGAAAAATTTCCAGATGATGTCATAATAAGGGTAGCAAAGTCCTTGTTTGTACAGTATGTAGTGCACCTATGAGAGAATTGTCAAGTTGGAGAGAAAAGACCAGGAATTGAGGAAGTACTGTACTTATCAGTGTAGGCAAAGCAAAGTTGCATTGTGCATCAAACGATGTTTTGTATTCTAGAATACCAAACCATGTTTTGTATTCTAGAATACCAAGCAGCATTATTTGCTCGCACGCAAGAGATGGAAACAAAGTTTAGAGACACTTGGACCTTCCCTTGAGAAGTAAAGCAGACCTTAAGGTTGTGAAAAAAGAAAATAGTTTTGAACTTTTACAAGTTGTACAATTGATTTTAAAGAGTAAATTCTTTTGACTTGTTTGACATGAATAACAAACTTTACAGTTTAACTTTGGACTGTTATTGACATCTGAAGCATAAAATACTATCATGACATGGGAGCGACATGTATAATGGATTATCTATACAAATGAATAGGTACATAGCAACATATATAATGGATTATCTATACAAATGAATAGGTAAGACTCTTTCCCCTATTTCATTCATAAAGTAACCATTTTGATTACTTGTATTTTAACTTAAGGAGATGCAATTTAAAGAGAATTAAACTGCTTCAGTTTATTCTTGTGATGAACCATGTAAAAACATTTAGATTTTCTGACAGTGTAAAAGAGTTATACCATAGGAAATTACCAGTAATGCAAACATTGAATTAAATCTGTTTTTCCCTCTAAAACCTTTTCTTGTTTCACCCAAAAAATATTCATCAGAATTGAACTCTCTTCTTTTTATATACAAATATATGAGTAATTTGAGTATTAGAGGTCATTATAATACTGTGTACTTTCCTTACATTTTTCATCATATTCATTGTGGACAAAAGAGCTGAATCAGACTGTTACCCATTAGTTTAATATACTAATATATGACATGTGCTAAAATTAATGCGATCATTCAGTGGTTTTTGATACTCTTTGGTTGAATTAGTTTCCACTTTGTAAATTTGATTTCAGTCAATAGAGATGGAACATTTCTCTTTTCAAACTACCATGAAAATTGCTACCTGCAAGTTATGAATAGTAACAATCTTTAAGTTATCATAAATTTTAGTGAAGATGGGATGTGCATTTCACTTTAAATTCCAGTATACATGTAATATTAAGATTACAGCCAGTGCATATTTCTACAGTTTCCGTACTCCCACCCCCATATTCCACAAAGACCTAATTTCATTCATATTTTGTAAGTAGCTAATAACTTGTTACCATATTCAGATTTTACTTGGTCACTTTGTTCATTCTATATTCTATCATGTTTTCAGGTATTAGTCATAGATGATGTAAAATTTGTTCATAAATTCTTGAAAGACATTTTAAAAATTAAATAATTTTCCATTTCTTTCATTGTGTTTATATTGCCATGGCAGCAAAATATTTTTAAAGTCTGTTCATTCATAAAAATAAGGTTACTTTGTAACTTTACCTATTGTCAAGCCCATGTTAGTGGGAAGTGAAACGTAGCTGTCACTTTCTTCCACTGGTGTTATCATTGTCAACAGAAAAGGTTTTGGTTCACTTTTTTTCAGCAATGCTTTGATCATGGGTTTAACATGCAGTCTAGAGTCCTTAGCCATCTTGTGGGAATTTTCATATATTTTGATCAAATACTTTTGATTTTACACAATATTTTATCCGATCATAAAACAAAACTGTTGTCAAACTACAATTCAGCAGGGAGCACTGCACCGTGTTCAAGCAACTCGGCAGCAGAAGTGTTAACAAACATTTGCTTTGGGAAAGTTCAGTATTGTTTTTGCCCAGCAACCACCATTTTGAACATACTCTCCATTTTTTCTTTCTGAACTTGTAACAGGTATGTAATACAGTAGAACTTTGAATACCATATATACTCGCATATAAGCCGGGTCCAAATGCAAACAACATAGACCCTGATCTGCTGTTGCATAATGGGCCAGCAGATCAGGGTCTATGTTGTTTGTTCTACTGATTAGTCCTTATTAAACTGCATAGACTCCGATCTGCCAGCGCATTATGCGACAGCAGATCTGGGTCTATGCAGTTGGTATCGGCTTATACGTGAGTATAGATGGTACTAGAAGTGCAGTTGGCCTATAATTTATTTGGTTAATATTTTCATGTTTTTTGAGCTACCTGTCACAGACAAGAGATGCATTAAACATCGAGACTGAGGGAGTCAAGGTGCAACAAATTAAAATTCACTGGAAACTTGGAGAACAACCTGATATCCCAGCAAAGCATTCTGTAGTAATAATTTTCCTTTATATAATATTTGTATAGTAGCCCTTGGGCTCTGGGCATAGGGTTTGCTGGTCCCTGAATACTTTTTGCTTTATGGCCAGTTTTTCAGACTGGTATAATTATAGCAACATAGCTTCAGGAATTAACATGTGCCTGTCCATCAACTAATGTCACATTAACATGTTCACAGCAAGATGAACACAGACTTTATTTGTCCAACCCAACACTTCATTCGTCAACATTACATAATTATCCCTGCAATGTCTGGTTGTTCATCAATATATTTATTTATCCCCACTTTTACATTGCCTTTACAAGGCAAACCTGCCACCTCCACCCCCAGCTTATCATGAGAGAAATACTGTCAATCAGCAGCAATATTTTTTTTGGTTTCATGTTTTACAACACAGCAAAACTGAGGTAGGCTTTTTAGTGTCAAGGTAAAAGGAGTATAGTGTCTTGCCCAAGGACATGCCATGGTAGCCCAAATGGGCAAGTCCAATGGTAGGATTCAAACCTGCTCTTTTTCGATCACAACTCCGGGATGCTAAGTACTGAGCCACCATGGCTCCCCCAAGCAATAGTACTTCTACTGATTGTCAATAAAGTCCTTAGAAGAAGATTATGGGAATCTTTTGTTATTAGTTGATCCAGATGGTTGCATACCTTGTCTTTTCTTGTGACTTCCTCTCACATGATGGTACATGTATATACATGTATACAGTGTTACTAAGCCAGTACTCCTAATGGATTGGTATAGCTAAACTGAAATTATCAATTAAGTTACTTGAGTGCAATCATCTTTCCCTTGATGGGACAAGATCTATCACCCAAACAAACTAATGAGTTTAGGTAATAAATGTATATTGTTGGCTTTGAAATAGCATATCTAATGTCTGTAAATTGGAGAAAGCATCAAGGACTGCATGCATAAAATCAGATGTTTCACACATATTGCTATAAAAGTTATAGGCCATCCCTAAAAAGAAGTTCTTATATGCTGTTGTAGAAATTAGTGTGAATTCCACAACAGCACATCCTATAATGGATTCTGGTATCTGTTACACACTGTATTATCCAATAGCAGTATCTAACATATATTTCCATTCAACCCTTAATGATTTATTGTGAACAGTCCATACTGAATTAGATAGATTTCTTAATTCACGGTTTTTACTATTTGTATTTAACTAGTTAATGTCATGGCATGGCTGAAAAAATTACTTCTCTAGCTAGCAGCCACAGGACAAGCTGCAGATTTTGTTGAACATGTGAAATATCATAGGTCACTTGCTCAGAATCTTGTACAGACTACAGTAAAAATTACAACAATTCTTAGTTAACTAATTGTCCATACTTTTTATTCAACAGGACAAATGGAAGGTCCTCAGGCCCTACAGTTTATTGTTCTGATTATATTACCTGTTGTTTTTTTATATATAGAGCAGGCATGTGCAACTTCCTCCAGGGTGCAGGCCGGATAGGCGATTTTTAAAGCCACACTCTATGATATAAATAAATGGATAAAATCATGTTGCGGGCCGGATCTGGCCTGTGAGCCATAGGTTGCACATCCCTGATACAGAAGATTATTGTAAATTTATTTGTTTTTGTGGGTATAGATTTTAATAGATTTGCGAATAATTACATTTTTGTAGGTACTTTGCCTAAATTAGGGATTCGAGAAAGGGGTATTATTCGTTCCACAATAGGACCATTATTCCATGGTCTTTAAATTTGTGATTTGCAGCAGCCACAGAATCCATGAAAAATGGTACACCCTGAAACAGAGATGCCAACTATGCAGGAATTTTCAGAATTATTATGAGCTAAATTGAGTGAAAATTCTGCATTCCAAATTGTTCAAATAATGGAAATCAAGCAAATTTTATGGATTCAACTTTTGAACAGGAATTTTCTATGTAGACACAGGTAGAGAGAAAAGTACTGGTATATAAAATATAGTTTCTCAGTGCATAAGAAAACTGGATGTACATTAACTTAAGAAACCAGTCAATCAGACTGTAAATAGATGAAAATGGTGGCAAAGAAGAAGAGAAAAGATGGCTGCTGTCAAGTTGTGAGGAAAACTGATGTTTTGGGTTATTGTTTTGGCCAGTAATGTAGAATATATTCAAGGTTATGGAATCAGTGGAATGGACACAACATTTATTTTTATGGACTTTAATATTTTTGTACTGTGTGCAGGTATTTAAAGCCTCGTAGGAAGGTGCAACATGATTGTATAGTAGTTTGTTACTCTTAAGGAATGTGGTATCAATTCCAGATGGACTGCCTAGATTCCAAAAAAATGATGCTAGGATCCCTGATGAGCATACCATATATACTTGCATATAATCCATGCACCAGCAGATCTGGGTCTATGCAGTTTGTAAGGACTAATCAGTAAAACAAACAACGTTGCATTATGCGACGGCAGATCAGGTTCTATGTTGTTTGCATTTGGACCTGGCGTATACACAAGTATATACAGTACTTATTGGTTGGCATCAGATTCTCTGGAAAAATGGTGAATTCACAGTATTCATCAGGGCAAAATCAGTGTGGTACCCAGTAGTGATTTCTGGAGACTTTCCACACAGAGGGGTGATTCCCACTCTGTCATTTGTAGCTCACCTGCATCCATAAGGCCATTCACCGGTTGTCTGTCAACAATTGCCATTTTCAACTTCTAAAGAAACTGCAAGACCAATATCAACCAGACTTGGCACTGAGCATCCTGGCATAAAATTTAAGGCCTCTCAAGTTTGTTCAGATGATTGTCACTCCATCATGAATTGTGCCTGCTGTTAAAATGGAAAGAAAAAAAATCACTGAACAGAATTGGTTCAAATTTGACAGAAAGAATCCAGGTATGAAGACCTTTCAATTTTGTTCATATGATGTTGATTGACTATCAGATATGGGTGCAATAACTCAAAATAGAAAAATTTTAAATGACTTCTTCACAACAACTGCTCAACTTAATTGGAACAAATTGGACAGAAGGCATCATGGCATAGAGGGATTTCAGGCTTGTACAAATGTGATCTGCATTCAACTATGGCCAACATTACTAAAAAAAAAGAAAATTTTACAAACTTATCTCAAACACCACAGAACAGAATTTGACTTAATTGATAGAAACCAACCTGGCATAGAAGACTTTCAATTTAATATAAATGGTGCTGATCTGCCATAAAATATGGTACTATTTACTTAAAGTAGAAAATTCTTTGAATGAATGTTCAAAAACCACCCAACAGAATTTGACCATGCATCTAGGCATGAAAGACTTTTAGGTTTGTACAAATGATGCCAATCTGCAATCAAATATGCATGGCAGTACTACAAATAGCATTTTTTACAGAATTTGACCAAATTTGACAGAAAGTGTCCTAGCTTGAAGGCCTTTCACATTTATAAAATATGGTGCCAATTCCATTATCAAATATGGTAGCTATTACTAAAACTGAACAAACATTTACACAACTTTATCTAAAAAATTTGTCTACCTGGAATAGAGGCCTTGCATTGGAAGAAATTTGTGCAGAAAGCATTCAGCATCCTACTTGTCCAAATCATTTATTGGCCAACTACTTTTGCATTTGGCTATTAGCCCCACTTAGTCTTCTTGTTAGTGGATTACTGTGAAACTTGGTATGTATTATGGTCATCATTGGAAGATATGCATGTTGACCAATCATTGTACTCTCTAATTTCAGAAGAGTTATGTCCTTATTGTTACTATTATTAGTATTAGTATTATTATTATTATTGTTGTTGTTGTTTTTGTTGCTGCTGATGCTATTCTGTTTGTTACTCTTACAATATTGATGGAGAGACAAGGAGAAGTAAAAGTTGAGTAAAGGGCAGTGTAGTGATAGGGAAAAGGTTATGAAAAGTTGTGATAAGCAGAACAAATCTTAGAAAAGGGAATGGTGTCCAAGAAAAAGGGCAATTGGCACCATGCCATGCTAACAATTGCTGAGGGAATCACAAATCTTGTTATGATCAAGCCCCACCACCAAAAGGGAGGTTGACATATTGGTTTTGTACCATCCATATGCCCGTCCTTCACGTACAGCCTTGTAAGCAAGATAGCTCCAAAACAATATACATGTATAATACTTTGAGTGGGTCACAAGACCTGTATTGTTCTGGTGACTATGACCCTTTATTCAAGTTCACAGGGCAGTATGTAACGATGGGCAGGAGGGAAACATATGTTTTTGATTTAAAAAACAAATCCCTTCTGGTTATAGTTAATAGTGGAGAACATTAGTTGTCACCTGGGTGTAACTTGCCCTTTCCGTGGACAGCACAATAACTTGTCTGGTTATATGCTTTGTCGTACAAATGGATGGCTAATTAACAGCAACAACACCCACACCCTAAGGCAAGGAATATGCTAAAAATATACCATAGGAGTACATACTTGTAGTCACTTAAAAAAATTGAGCACACTAACAATTTCATCCACATAAGTGCCACTGTTGTAGATGTTTTCAACTGTCTAAAACAAATTCACTCTCCCTGTCAGGCAAGTACTAAAATATTTTATTTGCCTAGAACAAACTCTAACTCAACCAGCTATTATAAAAACATAGAAGTTGACAATGTTAATGACCTAAATTTGATCATGTGGAAGGGTGCATGTTTTTCATAACTTAATTTTAGACCCTGCTAACACCCAAGTTGTAAGTATTTACAAAATGAAACCAGTCTGCTCTCCCACTGGTAAGAGTTTATTAGTATTGAAGAGTGAAAGCGAAATGCTTGTATGAGCTTGATCAAAACAAAGGGAATTTTAACAAACATCTGGTAGAAACAATGGACTTTCATTGAACAAAGTTTGCAATATTTTCAAAAGAAAATCCCATTTCGTTCTGGTCAGCCCAGAATCTGCACTCACCATGTCAAGTTGGGCAGATTAATTTTCAACCCTTTTGTCTCTATAGGGTTGGGATGGGGGAAAAAAGGAGATAATGTGTGTTCCTCAACTGCACATTTTATTTGTTATATGATAATATTAGGTGCCATATTGGTGTATGACTCATTGGATAATCAACAAGGTTCTGCAATAAAGAATAACTAATATTTATGGGTTTTTAGTTCGTGAAGAAGGTGACTGAGTGTAATTTTGTTAGTAAATGACTGTTTAGCTTGTTAGTAAATGACTGTATAGCTTGTTGGTGTAGATTGTGTAAGTGTTTTCTTTGTTGAATGAACTAACGCTCCATTTTAGACTGAAAGGCCTTTTTTAATGTACTTTCTAGCCAACTCAGATGCTAAGAAAGTTCATTTGGTGATTTTAATATAAATGCATTGTATCCATAAGATTTGTTTTATATTATTCCCCCCTGTTGTAAAATGTTCCAACGTTCTTTGCTTTTTATGTAATATGATTTTCTAGTTATTAATTATATAAATAGTATCAAGACTGTCTGTTGGCAAACACTTACTTTATCTTGTTTTACATGCATAACTGTAGCTAAACATTTTATGGTAACCGACGTACATAATGTACCTGTGTATTATGTACTTCCTTCATTGAACAAAAACGTGACATTGAGCAATAAAAGTATTAAAATCCCTGACTGATTGATCAAACTTGAATCCTGTTTGAGGACTTTTAATTCAACCAATAGTAGTACATGTCAAGAGGGATTGGACTAAATGAAATGAGGCATGCATATTAATAAGGAATGATAAGAGAAGCTGATGTCCTAGTCACAGTTATTTCATTTAGGGACTGACCTGGGATATTTTTGAGAAATAAATCTGGCCCCCAGATAGCTTGAAAAGAAAATATTCATGCTCAGATTTGTAGAAGAAAAAAAAGAACTAATTAGATCCATTATATTAGTTGAAAAAAAATTATTATCTTGAGGTGAAAGAAAATTCCTACCAACACTCACCCCGGAAAATTAAATGGTCAATGACCCTTACCCGTACTCGTGAGAGTTATGGGCATAACCACCCATAGACAGACATGCAGTCGCAAACTGAATCTTACAAAAGAAAAAGGTAAATTTTAAGTCTCTAATTGACCCATTGACAGTTCTTTGAACTCTAGTCATGCCTACTTGAAATGGCTTTGCTACACCCAAGGTGTGCCTTTGAAGCTCCATGAAACATTTTGTTCATTTTCCCTCCAAAAAAGTATTTTAAAAAACTACCAAAAACCTAAAACTAAAGTACCGTTCAATTTAAATAAGTGACAAAAAAGAAAATTGATTTGTATAATGTGTTAAGTATAAAAAAAAGAAAATTGATTTTTATCACGTGTTAAGTATAAATAGCTACATGTATACATGTATTTGAAACATGCAACATCAAACAACAGTTTTTGGCTCATATAAAGGCACACGCCCGTGTTAAAAAACCTCTTTAACACAGCCAAAATTTGGGGTCCTGCATAATGTCCAGGCTAGGCAAGTCATAATATTTATATTTGTGACAAAGCATATTGTCTAGTCTTGTTAATCGATTGAAATTTTTCATACATTTAAACATCTGTCAATTAGTCCAGCTGTCAGATTAATGGATTAATGGATATGATTGTAATCACAGAGTCTATCATTAGGTTACAAGTCCCTAATAATATATGTACATGTTATTGTGGTACTTCACTAGTTGAATTGATGAACAGATTTTACTTGATCACAGACACTAGACTGTATTCATCAAAGAATACTTGTCATTTGATGTTAAAGAGACTAATTTATTTAAGCCCAATAATCAAACAGCATTTGTACCACTCAATCCTTTCAAATGGATTAGTAGAGAATCTGAAGTAATGACTTGTATCCTAGAATATCAGTGGAAATATGTTTACAGAAATTCTGATAGGAATAAGGAGATATTCAAATAAATGGACCTTGGAATAACAGAACTTCACTGTATATTTGAGAGGCTGTGGCCACCATGGAAAGTGAATGATTTGTTTCTAGCTATGTTATATCCATATGTAAGTCTGGCTCTATCCACTTGTCATCACAATAACAGCCAACATCATTCTACTTTCATATATGTATGGAAAGATGAGATTGTGACATTTATTTACCCATCTATACCTTTGCTAGGCTGACCAGGATTAGTTCATGGCATGGTAACTGTCAAGCACAGAAGCACAGTTGTACATACATGTACAACCATATCATACAAATAGGTAAGCCATTCGGCCCCCATATATTGCTCAAACATTAATCATCTTGGCTGTATGCTCAGATGGAATTCTTTTATAATTTACTAATGCATATCTTTGCTTCTGTCTCCATCTCCTATGGGTTAAGGGTTAATGGTTAGTAGAATTTATGTCAAACATCCTCTGGCAATTATTTTGTGTCATAATTCTATACAAAGTGCTTCATAAATCACCAGAACTGATTTTACTCTGGAGGTAATGTTTCAAGACTCTAACTGTGCTGATAACCAATGTTCCACATTTCTGGCATGATTCGAAATATCACTTGGGCATTTGCTGTGTATGGTCATAATTTCTTGGATGGCCAAAAGTGGGTGACCTCTCCTGCGTAAGACATACTATATATACTCGCTTTTATAAGTTGGGTCCGACTGCAAGCAACATAGACCCCTGATCTGCCATTGCATAATGTGCCTGCAGATCAGGGTCATTGTTGTTTATTCTGTTGAATACTCCTAACAAGCTGCAGAGACCCTGATCTGCCAGCACATCATGGGTCTGTGCACTTTGCAGTTAGATCCAACTTTAAAGTGAGATTTATATACAGTATTATTTATTTTTGTAATGCAGTCTAACCTGTATATTAGTGGTTCCCAAACCCCGGGTCGTGACCCAAATGAGGGTTGCGTCCTCACGACCCTATATTAGTACTGCATTTTGGGTCCCAAAAGATGGTATTTAGGGTCGCAATCAAAAAAGTTTGGGAACCACTGCTGTATATGACCAGCAACAATCTATGTTCCATTGGTCCCATTGACACGAATCAATATAAAATGGTCTCATGAGTGGTTGTTGTACACAGATTTTACTCTGCTCTAGGCAAGATGATAATCTGATCAGAGATGACCTTTCTTCGAGGAAATACAAGTGTCTGTATCGTCATTATGATCTGATGTCCTAAAGCAAGAATCTCTTTGATAATTTTTTCTTTTTCTCCTGATATTTCTATGAGCATAATGCAGCTGTAGCAATTAATAAGAAATCAACAAAACAAATCTACATTGGGCAATTTAGGTGCCCAATATAGTAAAACTTGCCTAAAAAGGTCATCGTTATTCCATTCACCAGTCTTCACCATTTTTTAAGCTCCCATAAACTATTGCAGTAATAAACCTTGGTTAGCATTGATACCTGTCCTCAGAAGCCAAATTTCTCCCTGATGCCAGAGGTGACTGCTTAAGACAAATTTGTAAGCAAGTTATGGTAATGATGTACCCCTTTTATTTGTGACCATAATTTCCTGTTAATAATGTCTGTATACTGACCCAAGAAAGAAATTCATTGCTTGTTTATAATTTAAACTTGTAATTCATACTTTATACTTTCAAAACAAGTTAATAGAATGAGAAATTCATTGTCATATGTAAGTTGTTTTGAAAGATAATTTTCCAAATTTTCACGATGTCAGCATATCCTTCTTCGAGTTAAGTAGGTCATGTCAGGATATAAAATTGTACAACGAATTCATTTTGGCAGAAGAAATACATTTTCCAGTATGATGCGTTTCTTGTTTTGGTTGAGTATATTTCCCTATTGCTATATCCAAAATACATTTACAGGCGTACTGTTATATCTGTGCTAAACCTGGCATGGAAAGATTAATTTACTGTGGGATGAGTTATGATCTGATCATCCATTTCTCTAAATTTCAGACCTAGTGGATATAATTACACACACCATCTGCCATATATCAACCACAAAAATTTTTTTATACTATCTTTCCCATTCAAATCTTGAAGAAGTGGAAACAACCTAGTAGTTGCTGAGTAACAATAATGTATTTCTCTCATGATTAGCCCAAGAGGGACTAAGGTCTTGTAAATTTGGTAGTTGATTTTTAATGGCACTTTCAACACATTATTGGCTGTATCATTCCAAGGAAATGGAAGATAAGTACCTTTCCCAGTGACACATGAAAACAGCCAGCCAGGGCTGGTCTGGGTGAGTTTCAAGCATGCAACTCTTGAATTACTAGTCCCAACACTCTGCTGATCAGTGGGAGGTGGGCTTATTATCAGATGAGGTTTTTTAGATGAAACTTTTATAAAAATGTTCAATAGTAGGTGATATGAGCTAATATTATTATCAGGCATAAGGTTAATTATCATGAGAGAATTAGTGCAAGTCATTTAACACTATCAGGCATCAGGTTAATTATCATGAGAGAATTTGGGCAAATCATTTAACACTATCGGGCATCAGGTTAATTATCATGAGAGAATTAGGGCAAGTCATTTAACGCTATCAGGCATCAGGTTAATTATGAGAGAATTAGGGCAAGTCATTTAACACTATCAGGCATCAGGTTAATTATAATGAGAGAATTAGGGCAAGTCATTTAACACTATCAGGTTAATTATCAGGAGAAAATTTGGGCCAGTCATTTAACACTATCAGGCATCAGGTTAATTATCATAAGAGAATTTGGGCAAGTCATTTAACACTATCAGGCATAAGGTTATAATTATCATGAGAGAATTTGGGCAAGTCATTTAACACTATCAGGCATCAGGTTAATTATCATGAGAGAATTAGGGCAAGTCATTTAACACTATCAATCATCAAGTTAATTATCATGAGAGAATTTGGGCAAGTCATTTAACACTATCAGGCATCAGGTTAATTATCATGAGAGAATTTGGGCAAGTCATTTAACACTATCAGGCATCAGGTTAATTATCATGAGAGAATTAGGGCAAGTCATTTAACACTATCAATCATCAAGTTAATTATCATGAGAGAATTTGGGCAAGTCATTTAACACTATCAGGCATCAGGTTAATTATCATGAGAGAATTTGGGCAAGTCATTTAACACTATCAGGCATCAGGTTAATTATAATGAGAGAATTAGGGCAAGTCATTTAACACTATCAGGTTAATTATCAGGAGAAAATTTGGGCCAGTCATTTAACACTATCAGGCATCAGGTTAATTATCATAAGAGAATTTGGGCAAGTCATTTAACACTATCAGGCATAAGGTTATAATTATCATGAGAGAATTTGGGCAAGTCATTTAACACTATCAGGCATCAGGTTAATTATCATGAGAGAATTTGGGCAAGTCATTTAACACTATCAATCATCAAGTTAATTATCATGAGAGAATTTGGGCAAGTCATTTAACACTATCAGGCATCAGGTTAATTATCATGAGAGAATTTGGGCAAGTCATTTAACACTATCAGGCATCAGGTTAATTATCATGAGAGAATTAGGGCAAGTCATTTAACACTATCAATCATCAAGTTAATTATCATGAGAGAATTTGGGCAAGTCATTTAACACTATCAGGCATCAGGTTAATTATCATGAGAGAATTAGGGCAAGTCATTTAACACTATCAGGCATAAGGTTATAATTATCATGAGAGAATTTGGGCAAGTCATTTAACACTATCAGGCATCAGGTTAATTATCATGAGAGAATTTGGGCAAGTCATTTAACACTATCAGGCATCAGGTTAATTATCATGAGAGAATTTGGGCAAGTCATTTAACACTATCAATCATCAGGTTAATTATCATGAGAGAATTTGGGCAAGTCATTTAACACTATCAGGCATCAGGTTAATTATCATGAGAGAATTTGGGCAAGTCATTTAACACTATCAGGCATCAGGTTAATTATCATGAGAGAATTTGGGCAAGTCATTTAACACTATCAGGCATCAGGTTAATTATGAGAGAATTTGGGCAAGTCATTTAACACTATCAGGCATCAGGTTAATTATCATGAGAGAATTTGGGCAAGTCATTTAACACTATCAGGCATCAGGTTAATTATCATGAGAGAATTTGGGCAAGTCATTTAACACTATCAATCATCAAGTTAATTATCATGAGAGAATTTGGGCAAGTCATTTAACACTATCAGGCATCAGGTTAATTATCATGAGAGAATTTGGGCAAGTCATTTAACACTATCAGGCATCAGGTTAATTATCATGAGAGAATTTGGGCAAGTCATTTAACACTATCAGGCATCAGGTTAATTATCATGAGAGAATTTGGGCAAGTCATTTAACACTATCAGGCATCAGGTTAATTATCATGAGAGAATTAGGGCAAGTCATTTAACACTATCAGGCATCAGGTTAATTATCATGAGAGAATTTGGGCAAGTCATTTAACACTATCAGGCATCAGGTTAATTATCATGAGAGAATTAGGGCAAGTCATTTAACACTATCAGGCATCAGGTTAATTATAATGAGAGAATTAGGGCAAGTCATTTAACACTATCAGGCATCAGGTTAATTATGAGAGAATTTGGGCAAGTCATTTAACACTATCAGGCATCAGGTTAATTATGAGAGAATTTGGGCAAGTCATTTAACACTATCAGGCATCAGGTTAATTATCATGAGAGAATTTGGGCAAGTCATTTAATACTATCAGGCATCAGGTTAATTATCATGAGAGAATTTGGGCAAGTCATTTAACACTATCAATCATCAAGTTAATTATCATGAGAGAATTTGGGCAAGTCATTTAACACTATCAGGCATCAGGTTAATTATCATGAGAGAATTTGGGCAAGTCATTTAACACTATCAGGCATCAGGTTAATTATCATGAGAGAATTTGGGCAAGTCATTTAACACTATCAGGCATCAGGTTAATTATCATGAGAGAATTAGGGCAAGTCATTTAACACTATCAGGCATCAGGTTAATTATCATGAGAGAATTAGGGCAAGTCATTTAACACTATCAGGCATCAGGTTAATTATCATGAGAGAATTAGGGCAAGTCATTTAACACTATCAGGCATCAGGTTAATTATCATGAGAGAATTTGGGCAAGTCATTTAACACTATCAGGCATCAGGTTAATTATCATGAGAGAATTAGGGCAAGTCATTTAACACTATCAGGCATCAGGTTAATTATCATGAGAGAATTAGGGCAAGTCATTTAACACTATCAGGCATCAGGTTAATTATGAGAGAATTTGGGCAAGTCATTTAACACTATCAGGCATCAGGTTAATTATCATGAGAGAATTTGGGCAAGTCATTTAACACTATCAGGCATCAGGTTAATTATGAGAGAATTTGGGCAAGTCATTTAACGCTATCAGGCATCAGGTTAATTATCATGAGAGAATTTGGGCAAATCATTTAACACTATCGGGCATCAGGTTAATTATCATGAGAGAATTTGGGCAAATCATTTAACACTATCAGGCATCAGGTTAATTATCATGAGAGAATTAGGGCAAGTCATTTAACACTATCAGGCATCAGGTTAATTATCATGAGAGAATTAGGGCAAGTCATTTAACACTATCAGGCATCAGGTTAATTATCATGAGAGAATTAGGGCAAGTCATTTAACACTATCAGGCATCAGGTTAATTATCATGAGAGAATTTGGGCAAGTCATTTAACACTATCAGGCATCAGGTTAATTATCATGAGAGAATTAGGGCAAGTCATTTAACACTATCAGGCATCAGGTTAATTATCATGAGAGAATTAGGGCAAGTCATTTAACACTATCAGGCATCAGGTTAATTATGAGAGAATTTGGGCAAGTCATTTAACACTATCAGGCATCAGGTTAATTATCATGAGAGAATTTGGGCAAGTCATTTAACACTATCAGGCATCAGGTTAATTATGAGAGAATTTGGGCAAGTCATTTAACGCTATCAGGCATCAGGTTAATTATCATGAGAGAATTTGGGCAAATCATTTAACACTATCGGGCATCAGGTTAATTATCATGAGAGAATTTGGGCAAATCATTTAACACTATCAGGCATCAGGTTAATTATCATGAGAGAATTTGGGCAAGTCATTTAACACTATCAGGCATCAGGTTAATTATCATGAGAGAATTAGGGCAAGTCATTTAACACTATCAGGCATCAGGTTAATTATGAGAGAATTTGGGCAAGTCATTTAACACTATCAGGCATCAGGTTAATTATCATGAGAGAATTTGGGCAAGTCATTTAACACTATCAGGCATCAGGTTAATTATGAGAGAATTTGGGCAAGTCATTTAACGCTATCAGGCATCAGGTTAATTATCATGAGAGAATTTGGGCAAATCATTTAACACTATCGGGCATCAGGTTAATTATCATGAGAGAATTTGGGCAAATCATTTAACACTATCAGGCATCAGGTTAATTATCATGAGAGAATTTGGGCAAGTCATTTAACACTATCGGGCATCAGGTTAATTATCATGAGAGAATTAGGGCAAGTCATTTAACACTATCAGGCATCAGGTTAATTATCATGAGAGAATTAGGGCAAGTCATTTAACACTATCAGGCATCAGGTTAATTATCATGAGAGAATTTGGGCAAGTCATTTAACACTATCAGGCATCAGGTTAATTATAATGAGAGAATTTGGGCAAGTCATTTCACACTAGGATACATAAAGCCTATGCAACACTGATATTGTTCTATGTACCGTATATACTCACATATAAGCGGATACCAACTGCAAACTGCATAGACCCAGATCTGCCATTGCATAATGCACCGGCAGATCTGGATCTATGCAGTTTGTGAGGACTATTCAGTAGAACAAACAACATAGACCCTGATTTGTCAGCATCTGTGTTGTTTGTATTTGGACTCGGCTTATATGCAAATATATACGATAATCATTTTCAGGTCAAATATGTGGAGATGTTTGATTGATAAAAAATAATACTTGTTGGTTTTCATGTATTCAAGGTTTGATGCAAGGTTATGTTTTACTTTGATGTAGTTATTATATTGGCATCACAAAGTGGGACTTCGTGCATTTGAGATGGCATCAGGTTCAATTTCTACCTTGCTTTGAGCATCTCATTTGCAACTAAATTGCCAGTCTTGTATTTTTTTATAGTATTGGTGAACAATGTGTCAACACAACTGAATTGCACATGTACATATATGTACATGCATTTATATATACAGACTGCAATGTTATACAATCATGCAGACAAATATGCTATATCCATTGTTATTTTTGGTCTTGTCTTCTAATCAAAGGAGAGTATTTACTGCATCAAAAAAAAAAAGCTTTTAACAGCAACAGCAAATTGGAAATTTGGATTGAGGTCTGTATTCAGATTTCATAAAAATAAGTTGGTCCAACAACACGTCATTTTACCAATATGATTGTTTAATAAGAGTAAGCATATTACAGATTTATGATTGTTTAAAAAGTAAGCATATTACAGATTTATGATTGTTTAATAAGTAAGTATATTACAGATTTATGAGTGTTTAATAAGAGTAAGCATATTACAGATTTATGATTGTTTAATAAGAGTAAGCATATTACAGATTTATGATTGTTTAATAAGTAAGCATAGTACAGATTTATGATTGTTTAATAAGAGTAAGCATATTACAGATTTATGATTGTTTAATAAGTAAGCATATTACAGATTTATGACTGTTTAATAAGTAAGCATATTACAGATTTATGATTGTTTAATAAGAGTAAGCATATTACAGATTTATGATTGTTTAATAAGAGTAAGCATATTACAGATTTATGATTGTTTAATAAGTAAGCATATTACAGATTTATGATTGTTTAATAAGTAAGCATATTACAGATTTATGATTGTTTAATAAGTAAGCATATTACAGATTGTTTAATAAGTAAGCATATTACAGATTTATGAAGCTACCATATATATTCACGTATAAACCGGATCCAAATGCAAACAACATAGATCCTGATCTGCCATCCCTTAATGCACTGGCAGATCAGGGTCTATGTTGTTTGTTCTGCTGATTAGTCCTTACAAACTGCATCAACCCATATCTGCTGGCACATTATGCAATAGAAGATCTGGGTCTATGCAGTTTGCAGATGGTATCGTCTTATACGCGAGTATATACGGTAACTAAATGTATGTATATTATTACATGATGATTAGGGTCCAAAGCTCAAAGCAGATTTATTGGCATCAGGGAAATATGCCATTTTTTAGGATCATAATTGATGATTAATATTTATGACTGACATATTTAATACTTAGGCACAGACCATTCAATTTTTTGGGTGGGTGGCCTGGGGTTTTCAGTTGAACCAGGATATTGTTTGTTTTGTTGGTTTAACTGAAAATAATGTATTTTTTCAACTAATATAATGGATATAACGAGTTATTTTTCTGTACAAATCAGAGTAAGAACATTTTATTGAAGTTATTTTAGGGCTGAAAATTTCTCACTAAAAAAAAAAAAAAAAAATCCCCCCCCCCTCAGCCTCCAACCAACCTCCTAAAATTATATGGGTGGTCCCTTAAAACATGTTGATGAAACTTTGATGGTGGTTTGCTGCTTCATAGCTTGTGACCTATACTTTGAAGCTGTTGAAGTCATTTTACTTTGTTCCGATGACATAATTTTGACATTATAATAATTCTGAGATAATGATTGATGGATGATGTTGACATTCTGGAGTCCATATTTTTGCATAAAAGGATTTAACTAGAGAATGCATAAGGAGGATTTATGAGTGGTCAATCAATACTCTTAATGATTTAACTAGAGAATGTATAAGGAGAATTTAACTAGAGAATGCATAAGGAGGATTTAACTTGAGAATGCATAAGGAGGATTTATGAGTGGTCAATCAATACTCTTAATGATTTAACTAGAGAATGCATAAGGAGAATTTAACTAGAGAATGCATAAGGAGAATTTAACTAGAGAATGCATAAGGGGGATTTAACTAGAGAATGCATAAGGAGATTTAACTAGAGAATGCATAAGGAGAATTTAACTAGAGAATGCATAAGGAGAATTTAACTAGAGAATGCATAAGGAGAATTTAACTAGAGAATGCATAAGGAGAATTTAAATAGAGAATGCATAAGGAGAATTTAACTAGAGAATGCATAAGGAGGATTTAACTAGAGAATGCATAAGGAAGATTTAACTAGAGAATGCATAAGGAGGATTTATGAGTGGTCAATCAATACTCTTAATGATTTAACTAAGAGAATGCATAAGAAGGATTTATGAATGTCAATCAAATTTATGTAAATCTGTTCTGATATAAATGACACCTGTAGGACTTTTAAATACCAATAGATAAATCAGATTCTTCTTTTTGCTTAATGGATATTGAAACTTGTGTGTGGATTTAGAGTGACAAGTATTTTTTAAATATATTTCAAAGGTATAACAACTTTTTTTTGTCTGACAGCTAGCATAGTTGTAAACTTTAGCATGTTTGGTAGGCCAGACAATAAATTATGCAGTCATGACATAAAATTTGTCCTTATGTCATGTACTTAACGGATACATAGCAGCCCTATTCTTCTGGATTGTCAGATCCATGTTTTATTGTTAGGGATATTGCTGATAGAAACTCCAGAGGATATCAATATCAAAGAGAACTTGAGTTTTCATGGTTTCCTTGAGCACAGTTATAATAAAATCAAAGAGAACATGAGTTTCCATGGTAGTTTCCTGTAGATTGATCAGTTGATTGATTGATCATCATTTAATTGAACATTAGCACAAAAACTATTTTGTCAAGCAGTCTAGGGGGCACATTTAATTCTTTGTCCAGAGTGAATGACATTAGAGTCATTGTAAAACAATGTACACAGCATCGGTTTTTAAGTCACTTTTTATTAATTGGTGTGCATCAGAGATGTGCAACATTTCTAGTTTGGTTGGGCTATAAGCCCACTTTATGATGTTTTGCTTAGTGGCTTTATTTGCATGTAGTTTCTGTTGAGCAATGAGAGTAAAAAAGAATCTTGCCTATGGACTAGAAGCATGGAAAACATTCATGAATCATATTTAACCTGAAACCATCTTTAGGTCATGAGAGTACTGGTACTTGTTTTTGTTTTTTTTAAAGTGATATAAAAAGTTAAAGTCATCATGTTACTTTGATGTATAATCAAAGGAAAAAATGTTACATTTTTTATCTCTTACAACAGTTAAAGGCTAATTGATGTATGAGAGCTTTTAGTAACGTCTGCCCTTCCCAAGGGCAGGATACTTAACTGTTCAAACTACAAAGGATCCTTTATTTTGTATTAACTACACTCTACATCAAATGTAAACACAGAATGGTGTATCATAGTGTTAGCTTATGAATTTGCTAAATCAAACTGAAATGTATCAGTCAATGATGAGAATATGTGACAATTATTTCAAAAAGAAGATATACTATTAACAATAATAATACTAAATATACACATAGTGAAACTTATCAAGACCTAAAAACTCGCATTTTTATTTCGTCATAATGGTTTTCTGTTTTCAAAGTCTTCACTGTCAGTGATTAGTTTTACCTGTTGCAGTCTTCCAGCATGGATTTTTCTTGCTATATTAGAGAAAAATCTTTGAAATAATATCTGAATAATTAATGTTTTGATGCATATGTGTTACCACCTTGGACAAATTGGAAGATTTGTGCACAATTTACAACATTACAGCTGTCTTGGCTGAAAGATAGTTTTAAGTAAGATCTTCCAGCTGTGCCAAATGTATTTTAATCTCTTAGCTCCAAACAATAAACATCTGTTTATTTATTGGCTTATGTAGGATTAGAGTGGCATAACAGCTATAAAAAAACAAGGTATTTATTTTGTGGTCGACTAACTCCAGTGAACAGCAGAGCCTAATAACATTTGGGCAATATGTAGGATTTCTAATGGAGGACCACTGTCCTTGATTTGTTTTGGTTTAGTGTGTTACAGTACAGTAACACAAGAGCCAAGGCAGTCAGAGTTAGCTGTCTTAGTCAGAGTTACCTGTCTTAGTCAGAGTTACCTGTCTTGCCCAAGGACACACCAGAGTTGCTGACTAGGATGAACCAATGGTAGGATTTGAACCTGCACCCTAGTGTGGTATTCTGACCACTTAGACACTACAGCTCCTGCCTTGATTAGTTGCCTCTTTCAACATGTAGTAGAGTACATGTACACCAAGACACTACAGCTCCTGCCTTGATTAGTTGCCTCTTTCAACATGTAGTAGAGTACATGTACACCAAGACACTACAGCTCCTGCCTTGATTAGTTGCCTCTTTCAACATGTAGTAGAGTACATGTACACCAAGACACTACAGCTCCTGCCTTGATTAGTTGCCTCTTTCAACATGTAGTAGAGCACATGTACACCAAGACACTACAGCTCCTGCCTTGATTAGTTGCCTCTTTCAACATGTAGTAGAGTACATGTACACCAAGACACTACAGCTCCTGCCTTGATTAGTTGCCTCTTTCAACATGCAGGAGAGTACACTGAGCCTATTCTACATCACCTTGCCAGCAGAGGACATAATCCTTGATTGAAGAGTCATGCAAGGAATGCATGATTTTTTCCATCTGTTCATGCTGTTGAAGTTTTATAAAAATCAGAAAACAACAAATGTAACAATACAGCTTCCATTCTTGATTCTGCTAAGATGCCATTTGCCATTGTTCTTTCTTTCTTTACAGATGACTGTCTCATTTGAGGGTGAAAGACTTGGCCCTTATTGATTGAAACAATTAAAAACTAACAACTGTACAATAAATTTTAAGATAATATTTCTGCAACATTTGAGTTAAACCTTTCTATGAATCAATCTATGATTTATGTTACCTGGATGTGCACAATCAGTAATGGTTTCATTTTGAATACTCTGCTCTATCTCATACAAGGTCACCCTTCTGCAGTAGGAAAGTGGCCTTTCAAGATGGGGATGACACAGATCTCCCAATTAAGTGCAGGCACTCTCAGCCAAAAATGAAAGCATTTCTAGAACTGCTTTTTCATGGTTATTGATCATAAACATTAATCCAATTTTTACTCAAGTACCAATAGACTCTTAGAGTCACCAACTTCTAGCAACACAATGCCTACCAATTACTTTAATCACATCATGTGGTACTTAAATTTTACAGTTGATAATAATCAGCCAGGTCACAGAGGGGAGAGAAATTATGATCCACTGTACAATATTGTCCAATCTTAACAAATTTAAATGCTTGAAAAAAATGAAATAATTCCTGCAAAAGACTGTAGTGGATGAGAGCATGTTTTCTTTTAAAGGCAGGATCCATTTCAGCTGATATATTCTAGCTAAATAAATGCTCTCAATGATTACATTGTGAACATGAATGAAAAACTTGTGGATCTCACAGCTGACATAAAAGATTCTCAAGTGATGAATTAAATTAACATATTTCCTCAAAACATGGCAAAGAAAAGTCCTTCAAAATACCTCAGATAAGTCTAGGATTCATTTTAAATGAATTGGATAAACTTGGTGATAAAACAGCTACAGGTCTAGATGATAAAAGTGCTAAATTCCTAAAACCCTCCTATCAAGTTATTGCATCTTCATTTGTGTGTATCTTCAAAACAAGTATTTCTACAGGTATTTTTCCAAACAATCTAAAACTGCCAAAAGTTACTCCAATACACAAGAAGGGAAATCTTTTCAATATGAATACCGGTAACTATAGACATATATAAATTTTATTGTAACTTTTAAGAATTTTAGAAAGACATGTTGTTACGACTCTATGGTCTAAGAAAAATGTAACAGAAAGAAAGTGAAACCAACAAATCAAGTAAAAAATCAACAAGCAATTTATTACTAGATAATTAAAATGAAAAATCAAAAAGTCACTTACAGTAATGTGTTTTGAAATCCTAATAATCCAATAAGAATGATTGTTCTAATCACAAGTCCTAAATATAGAATGTTCCGAATTCACGGCTGTGTCCTTGAATGTTATGATGTGCTAATGGTCTCCAAAGTCCTGATGTACTAGTAATCTTTGATGTGCTGATGTCAAAATGAAGTATTCCAAAATATCTGAATAAGTTCACTTAAATTCCAAAATCATCAATTAAAAATCCAAAATCCAAAAGTTTATGAGCACTGTTATAATCCAATGAATATTTAAAATAATTCCTCTCTTAGAATTTGGAATGAATTTTCACAACTGTAATAGCTCTTTACAAGACTGATGGTAATGTCAAAACTGAAAAAATGTCTACCAAACATGGTATATATAAAGATTGGTCACATGACAGAATGTTCTAGAACATGTGTCATCTTAATGGAATTTTTACTTGTAAACAAAATTCAACCTTGACCTTCTAATTGAGAAAACATATTGATCAAAACAACCTAATTCAAGGACACTAGTTAAACATGTTTTTCCTGATAAACATAAAGATTTAAGCAAATATTAAAGTGAAGAAACATTTATAATTTCCTAAAATATTTATAATATTATATAAACATCATACATAACACCTCCCCTCATAAAGAAAAAGAAAGATTTATATAATAAAGCTTTCTTTTGAATATACATCTAATACTACAATAACCAAAATTACATAAGAACATGTTTTATGATACTGGACCTAATTACATCAAGCAATATTACATTTCTAGGCACGTGAGAGTGCATCTGCAATCACATTGTCTTTTCCCCTGATGTGTTTGATGTTTATGTTATATTCCTGCAATATCAAACTCCATCTCAACAATCTCCGATTTTTATCTTTCATTTTGTTGATGAAAGTAAGGGGATTGTGATCACTGTACACTGTACACAATAATTGGAGAAAGAGCTGAGGTGACATACACTTCAAAATGCTGTAAAACCAATATCAAAGCCAAACATTCCTTCTCAATTGTGGAATAATTTTTCTGGTGCTTGTTTAGTTTTTTAGAAAAATAACACACAGGGTGATCCACACCACTTTTGTCTTCCTGAATCAATACTCCACCAACCCCTACATCACTTGCATCAACAGATAATTTAAATGATTGGCTGAAATTTGGTGCAGAAAGAACTGGTGCATTCTTAAGCATGGCCTTTAACTTGTCAAAAAATTCCTGACACTTGTCAGACCAATAAAATTTGGCTTTCTTACTCAATAAACTTGTCAAAAGTTCAGCAATTTTGGAAAAATTGGAACAAAATTTCCGATAATATCCAGCCATACCTAGAAATCGCATCAGTTGCTTTTTACAAATTGGAACTTGAAATTCAGAGATAGCTTTGACCTTAGCTTCTATAGGTTTAACTTGACCTTGTCCCACAATATGTCCTAAAAATGTGACACAAGCATGGCAAAACTCACTTTTGCTCAAATTAATTGTCAGATTCGCATCGCTGAGTCGATCAAAGAATTTTCGAATGGTTTCCAAATGATCTTCCCAGGTGTTGTTGTAGATAATGACGTCATCGATATAAGCGTCACAATTATCAAGACCAAATGTTATCATGTTCATCAGACGTTGAAACGTTGCAGGCGAATTTTTCATTCCAAACGGCATGACTTTATATTGATAAAGTCCATCTGGAGTTGCAAATGCTGAAATTTCTTTTGCCCTTTCCGTCAGTGGAATTTGCCAGAATCCTTTTAAAAGGTCAAACTTGGTGACATATTCCGCATTTCCAATTTTATCAATGCAATCGTCCATTCTTGGGATTGGAAATGAATCAGTTTTGGTGACACTGTTGACTTTTCTATAGTCAGTACACATACGGAATGTATTATCTGGCTTGGGAACAAGAATACATGGTGAACTCCAGTTACTTTTACTTGGTTCTATGAAATCATTCTCCAGTAAATACTGAATTTCTTTCTTCAGATAGTTCTGTTTGAGAGGATTCATCCTATAAGGATGCTGTTTCACAGGCGCAGAATCTACAATGTCAACGTCATGATAAATTTTACTTGTTCGTGTTGGAACATCAGGAAACAAGTGCTCATAGTCATGTAATAGCTGTTTTAGTTCATTTCTTTCCTGTTGTTGTAGATGTGAAAGTTTCTGGTCTAGGTTGTTCAATATTTCTGAATTCCGAAGATTGGTTATACCAGAGTCACTATAGTCTGATCGTACTGCATCGTTGATATCTTCACTGTGTGGGACAGGTACAACTAAATTAACAGAATAATTAGCTGAGCTATCTCTGTCAAAATATTCCTTTAACATATTTATATGACAAAGTTGTTTCTGTTTCCGTCTCCCAGGAGTGTTAATGATATAATTTAAGTCATTTACTTTCTTTTCAACGGTATAAGGACCATAAAATTTAGCCTGAAGAGGATTCTGAGGTATGGGAAAGAGAGCCAGAACTTTGTCACCAGGTTTAAAACTCCTTTCCTGTGAATTTCTGTCATACCTTAATTTCATTTTTGACTGGGTAGTGTGAAGATTAGTTCTTGCTACTTCACAGGCCTTTGACAACTTGTATTTGAAATCAGAGAGATAATCAAGAAGATTAATCTTTGAATCTTCATTTGAAAGAAGTTTCTCTTTCAATAATTTCAATGGTCCACGGACAGTATGACCAAAAACTAGTTCAAAGGGACTAAAACCCAACGACTCTTGAACTGATTCCCTAACAGCAAACAACAACAAATGAACACCCTCATCCCAATCCTTTTCTGTATCAAAGCAATATGATCGAATCATATTCTTCAAAGTTTGATGAAATCTTTCCAAAGCACCTTGACTTTCAGGGTGATAGGCAGAAGATTTAAACTGTTGGATGCCTAATTCATGCATAACTTGTTGGAAAATTCCAGACATAAAATTTGACCCTTGATCTGACTGGACAGATTTGGGAAGGCCAACAAGTGTAAAAAACTTCACCAAAGCTTTCACAATAGTTTTAGTTTTTATATTTCTCAGAGGAATTGCTTCTGGAAATCTTGTAGATGTACACATGATGGTGAACAAGTATTGGTTGCCTGACTTGGTGTTAAGTAAAGGACCAACACAGTCTACTATTATTCTACTAAATGGTTCATCAAATGCAGGAATAGGTTGCAGATGAGCCTTAGGTATCTTCTGATTGGATTTTCCTACCATTTGACAAGTGTGACAAGATCTGCAGTATTTAGAAACATCACTTTTGAGTTTCGGCCAATAAAAATGATTCAAGATCTTGTGATAAGTCTTACGGACTCCTAAGTGACCAGCCAAAGGAGTTTCATGGGCTAAATTAAGAATTTCCTGTCGATATGACTTAGGAACAACAATTTGATAGCTCACTGACCACTCGTCACCAGCGGGTACATCAGGTGGTCTCCATTTCCTCATAAGGACCCCATTTTTCACAAAGTAACACACTGGAACTTGTGTGGCTTCAGTTTCACTAATAGCCCTCTGAAACAAACAAGATGTCTCGGGATCTTGCTCCTGTTCAACGACAAGGGATTGTCGTTTGTCATCCTGATTAGAACAAAGAGAATGAGTTGCCAAAAGAGGATCACTGTGATCAATACCATTTGATTGATCAATACCTGAGGAAAAGGTGACCTCATCAAAAGACTGACCAATACATGTGTCAGCTAAAGGAATAATATCCTGATCAACATCAATCTCAAGACCTCTTTTTGCCATAGCTCTAGTAACTGCACAAGCAGGGTACAAATCAGGGATTTCAGTTTCGACAGGATCAACTTTCTGATCCAAACAAGGCTTGTCAGTTACAAGTGGATTAACCACAACCTTATCTCCAGCTAGGTCATTGCCTAGTAATAAATGAACACCCTCTATGGGTAAAGAAGTCACTGCCCCAACAGTCACAGGTCCAGAAACTAAGTCTGATGCCAAATTTACACAATGAAGAGGAACATTTACAAAGCCGCACTCTACTCCCTGAACAAGAACACTTTCACTTGAAGAAGACTCCTCAGACAAAGGCAAAGTACCTGATAGTAAAAGACTCTGAGAAGCTCCAGTGTCCCTTAATATTTTAATTGGGATAGGTTTGGCAGAATCACCAATAAGTGATATAGAACCTTCTGACATGAATGGTTCATAAGCCTCTAAAATAGAATCAGACTGGGGTTTGTTTGACCCAACAAATGTATTGCTTTCAATACAAGACCGTGACCTTGACCTCGTAGAAATAAGAGCATTTGGAAAAGCTCTGTCTTTACTCTGTTGCTTATTTTTCAACTTGAAGCAATCAGAAATAACGTGCCCTTTCGTTTTACAATAAGTGCACGTAGGAAGAGATAAGGATTTCTGATCAGTCTTATCAGATGTTTGATTCCTAACAGTTGTGCTGTTGTGAAATTTGGAAGTACTCGAATGAGATTGAAATGGTTTTTTACCAGAAAACTGCTGAGAGGACGACTTATTGCCAAATGAAATTTTGTGAGTCAAGAAATAATCATCAGCCATACGAGCAGCATTTTCCAAAGTTTCCACATTCTGCTCGTCAAGATAGGTTTTAACATCACTATGGATGCACCTCTTGAACTCTTCAATTAATACGAGCTGTCTGAGGTTATCATAAGCTTGATCAACTTTCTTGGCTGAGCACCACCTATCAAATAGTTGTTCTTTATCCCTTGCAAATTCGACATGAGTTTGTCCAGTTTCTTTTCTACAATTCCTAAACCTTTGTCGATATGCCTCTGGTACCAACTCATAAGCTTTCAAGATGTACTCCTTAACCACATCATAATCAGTGCTTTGTTGTACTGACAGTGAAATGTAGACTTCACGAGCTTTGCCAATAAGTACACTTTGTAATAACAAAGTCCAATGCTCTCTGGGCCATTTCAAGTTTTCAGCTATTTTCTCGAAATGAAGAAAGTATCTACTTCTTTTTCCTGAAAAGGGGTACTAACCTAATATATCTAGTAACATCAAAACCTGAACTTGTATTTAAAGGAGTGGAGTGTGCTCTGTTTGCCAGTTCTAATTCTCTTAACTTAAATTGCCTTTCCCTTTCTTCTCTTTGCTTCTGCATCTGCATTTGTATTTGTCTATCTTCTTTCTCTCTCTCCATCTGCATTTGCCTCTCTTCTTTCTCTCTCTCCATCTGCCTCTCTTCTTTTTCTCTCTCCATCTGCATTTGCCTCTCTTCTTTCTCTCTCTCCATCTGCCTCTCTTCTTTTTCTCTATCCATTTGCCTCTCTTCTTTTTCTCTCTCTCTCTGAATCTGAAGCTTTGCCAATTCTAAATCCATCTGGTTCTTTAACTCTAATTCCCCTAATTTCCTGTCAGAACCAGATACAGGCTTTCTCTTCAAACTTAAAGCACTATTTTCAAAAATTCCCTTACCTACTAAATACTGAATCAAAATAATCTTTATCTCCTGTTTTGTCAATGATACTTTTGCCTCAGATAGACTGTATTTTCTGGCAAGCTCGAGCAACTCATCCTTTCTCATGCACTCTAACCCCTCCTGGGTGGGTTTTGAAATGAAATTCTGAACATTAGATGCCATTGTAAATGCTTGTTGGTTTCACACAAAAAAAATTCTCTATTAAAAATCTTTGCCAAAGACAAAAAAAGTTCTCCGAGACAAAATCAATATGAATTTCAAAGATAAATTTAATATCTCTAATATGCTTTAATGAAATTCAGATCCCGGAACGACGAGCCCCCAATTTCTGTTACGACTCTATGGTCTAAGAAAAATGTAACAGAAAGAAAGTGAAACCAACAAATCAAGTAAAAATCAACAAGCAATTTATTACTAGATAATTAAAATGAAAAATCAAAAAGTCGCTTACAGTAATGTGTTTTGAAATCCTAATAATCCAATAAGAATGATTGTTCTAATCACAAGTCCTAAATATAGAATGTTCCGAATTCACGGCTGTGTCCTTGAATGTTATGATGTGCTAATGGTCTCCAAAGTCCTGATGTACTAGTAATCTTTGATGTGCTGATGTCAAAATGAAGTATTCCAAAATATCTGAATAAGTTCACTTAAATTCCAAAATCATCAATTAAAAATCCAAAATCCAAAAGTTTATGAGCACTGTTATAATCCAATGAATATTTAAAATAATTCCTCTCTTAGAATTTGGAATGAATTTTCACAACTGTAATAGCTCTTTACAAGACTGATGGTAATGTCAAAACTGAAAAAATGTCTACCAAACATGGTATATATAAAGATTGGTCACATGACAGAATGTTCTAGAACATGTGTCATCTTAATGGAATTTTTGCTTGTAAACAAAATTCAACCTTGACCTTCAAATTGAAAAAACATATTGATCAAAACAACCTAATTCAAGGACACTAGTTAAACATGTTTTTCCTGATAAACATAAAGATTTAAGCAAATATTAAAGTGAAGAAACATTTATAATTTCCTAAAATATTTATAATATTATATAAACATCATACATAACAATGTTTGTAATGAATTTAGAAACTGCCTGGAATCTTTCAATTTACTTGTTCATGATATCCAGCTTTCATGAAGGACATTCATACCACACTACATTAACTAGAATGGTGGATGATTGATTAACAGCAATAGATCAAGGCAACTTAATAGGTACAGTGTTTTTGGCCCTACAAAGGATTTTGACCTTGTTAATCCCAGCCCTTCTGGAAAAACTCAGAATGTATCAAATTGACCACAAAAGTTTAACTTTGTTTTATTCCTTTCTGGAAGGCAGACAGAAATGCGCAAAGTCCAGTGTTCCACAAGGATCAGTTTTTGGACCATTACTTTTTGTGTTGTACATCAGTGATTCACATTGAGTTTCTATCCACCACAAACATGTTCAGACATGACATGACATTGTATAACATCAAATCATTTGGCCATGAGCTTTGCACAAGAATAAATCGGGATTTGGCTAAAGTAAGCAACTGGTGTTTGCACAATGGTTTAATGATAAATGGAGCTTAGTTAGATCAAATGTGGTAGAGCCAAAAGTAAAAGTTGAGAAAGAAAACTTCCAAGTAATACTAAAAAGAATAGGTTTAGAACAGTTTGAAAAGGAAAAATTATTTGGCATCATGATTGACAATATCTTGGGCTGGAAAATACAAGTTGAAAGGTCATTAAAAATGTAAACTTGCTGCCTATAATCTCTTGAACAAATAAAAATCTTGTCTTCCTTGAGAACAGAGAAAGATATTCTACTATGCCTATATCATGCTACATCTAGAATATTGCTGTTCTATCTGGTGTAATAATGATACAGAAAATCAAGAGAGACTACTGAAATTTAAAACAAAAGCAGCTAGGAGTATTTTTGATACTGATATAGATACTGCATCAAGAAATCTTTTTAAAACCCTTTAGTGGCTTCTATTTCAAAGAGCACTCAGCCTCAAAATGGTTTACTAGTCTACAAATCCTTACATGGCTTGACTCCTGATCATCTTAAAAGTTATTTTTTAAGTGTGTCAAAATGTACTGTAATGTATCAACCAAGATCCATATTGTACAACAATTTATATTTACCTAAACCAATTCTGAGTTTGAAAAGAAGAGTTTTGCTTTTTCTGGAGCTAAACTATGGAATTCCTTTCCATCCTATATAAGGTCAGCTGACTTATCTAAGGGTTTTAAGAAGCATCTGGGTCAATATCTGCAGGCACAATCATTTGTATGATTTTGTTTTATTTGGTACTACCAGTGCTCTTCTTTAAAACAATGTACTTTCATGTACTCACCTGTAATGCTTTATACATGCTCACAAATAATCTTTGTATGAATCCTGTATGTACTCATTTTTAATGCCTTCTGCATATTGTATAGTAGTAGTAGATCAATTATCTAGTTTTTTTAATAGCTTTGTTGTCTAAAGATACCACAACTTGTAAAAATTGTACAATATATACATGTAATTGTAGAAGACCTCATGAAAAATTGCTCAGTTGACCAAATGAGCTTTTTCTTTTCAAAAAGTCATTATTTGTATTATTATTAATATAAATCTTTGTAGTGGAGCATAAAAGTATGAGTGTTAGCAGAGTCACCCATTTGTTACATTTTGCATTTATACATGTACTCTGGTTGAAAGCAAAATCCTGCACATCATTTAGCAGGACAGGTTGTTGTAGATTGTTTAAATGGAGCTGGTCTTGTGAATTGCGGTTATAGTGTGTATTGAGACAAGACCGTGAGTTACAGTTGTATTGTGACAAGAACATGAGTTACAGTTTGTATTGCGACAATAAGGGTTACAGTTTGTATTGTGACAAAATGGGTTACCATTACAGTTTGTATTGTGACAACAATAGGTGTTACAACTTGTGACAAGGAGGTACAGTTTGTATTGTGACAAAAACTAGGATTACAATCTGCATTGTGACAAGAATAGTGGTTGCAATTTGTATTCTGACAATATTTAGCTCTACTGGTCATAGACCAGCAGAGCTTACGCAATAGTCTTTTGTCCAGCATCCATTAGCACAAGTTTCATATAACTTCTCCTCTTAAACTACTAGGAGGATTGCACCAAACCAAGCAGACACATTAATCTCAATGTCTAGTTAGTCCCAAATGAAAATGGTGCCCTCGGTCCTCAAATATGGCCACTATGGCAGCCAATTCGAAAATTTTATTATCACTACTATTCCTAAACAGGTGGTCATATTGACAAGGGATTTACCCTAAAAGACTTCTTATGATGTTTAGTGGTTCTGAATGAAAACTGTGCAGATCCAACATTCAATATGGCTGATATGGTGGCCTTTTTTAAAATCTTGTTATCACAACTCCTCCTGAACAGATGGTTGTATTGACATTTGGTTTTCATTAGACAATTTCTGATGATGTTTTGTTTGTCCAAGATGAAAATGGTGACAATCTGACCCCCAATATGGCCACCATAGTGGCTATCTTAAAAATCTTGTTATTGCTACTCATCCTGGATGGATGGTCATAGTGACATGGGGTTTTTGCCAAAAGACTAATTATGATGTCTTGTTGGACCCCCATGAAAATAGTGCCAATCCGATATCCAATATGGCCACTACAGTAGCCATCTGAAATCTTCTTGTCGCTACTCTGCCTAAATGGAAAGTCATATCAGCATGGAGTTTTCACCAGAATACTTGGGGTGTCTTGTTGTACCCATTTTTGCAAGGAAGATTCCATATACTGACTTCAAATATTGTATAAATCAGTATGTTCATCATACTTGGCAAAATATGTGGAATAAAAACTCCCCAAATTTAGTAACATCAAACCACTATTGGCAAGTGGTATCCCTCGTACAGAACAAATCAGAGAGATGAGGTGGTATTGTGCCAATCACATATCAGACACACATACCTGATTCATGCATACCTCCTGAAGGGTGAACCTCAACCAGAATGACGTGTACCCTGATTGTGTCCACTGACAGTTGAGCACATTCTTGTCGAGTGTGTTGATTCCACCTTGTGAAACAGAAGTATTTTGAGCCTGGGACTTTTAAGGGAACGCAGTTTATGCAACAGATTTTAATAATGTTTTAATGATTTTACATGTGTTAGCTTTATCTCTTATTTTATATACATTTTACAGAATTTTTACATCTTTACGTTTTATATTTTATCTTGTACTTGTAAATTTATTTGGAAGGCTTTAATTATCTTCCTCAATTTTTGTGCAAATCATATTTTTTTTTTTTAAACTTAACCTTTTGTTGGCACTAAATAGCCACTTTTGTGCTGAGGTGCCATAAAACACTATCACATACATACACACACCTAAATGAAAATGGTGCTGATCTCATATTTCATATGGCTACCATGATGGCTATTTTGAAAATCTTGTTATTGCTACTCCTCCTGAACAGATGGTCGTATTGACATGAGGTTTTCAGTTAAAAGATGTCATATTCAGTCCTGAATGGAAATAGTGCTGCTCTTACATCCAATATGGCCACCAAATGGTTTTAACACTCGGCAGTTAAAAGATGAAATGGTATTATCTTGGATTCCTGGAATGTCTTTTATTGTTGGCAAGTAGAGTATCAGTACCTTCAGGGAACTCTTTGTTATTCTTCCTTATGGCACTCCAGCTTGTTAGACCGTATGTTGCAGTAGAAAATATTCTTCCAAGATGCCTGTCATTGAAGTGTCCTGGATTATGTGACAGTGGTAGCACGCTCTTTAAGGAAAATGCAGGTGTCATATTAGCAGTTGGATCCATGACAACAGCACAGAAGTTATCTGACATAAAGAGCCTGCAGAACAGAACTACGTGAGCTTTTGAAAACAGGGAGTTCAACTGCCCCAAATGTATTGCTGAGTACTCTCAGTTAATAGGAGGTGCCGATCGAATTGAATGGCAAAAGAGGGCCTGTTTCAAGTGTTAGAAAAGGAGATCGAATTGAATGGCAAAAGAGGGCCTGTTTCAAGTGTTAGAAAAGGAGATCGAATTGAATGGCAAAAGAGGGCCTGTTTCAAGTGTTAGAAAAGGAGATCGAATTGAATGGCAAAAGAGGGCCTGTTTCAAGTGTTAGAAAAGGAGATCGAATTGAATGGCAAAAGAGGGCCTGTTTCAAGTGTTAGAAAAGGAGATCGAATTGAATGGCAAAAGGGGGTCTGTTTCAAGTGTTAGAAATACAGCCTAATACAATTTGTCTGAGTTGTTTTGGCCAGCCCTAATGATCAACCAGATGGGAGATTATATAAATATACAAAGTTTTCATGGGATATCATTTCATCCGTCATTGGTGAGTACGCTGCATCTAGAAGGTGGGGGACATATGCCTTGCAAGTTATGGTGTCTTGTTGGTCATGCTGGAATGACATCATGTGTTGTTGACAAGTGATAACAAATTTTCTACGCTGTTGGGAATGCCAGAAACATGTATGTTTACTTGAATGCTTCGCAGCTTTCACACGGTCAATGACAGCACTGTCACGAGTCAGAGTTAAGGTTTTTGTGGCATTGGTCATTATACCATGCGTTTTGGCCATATGACCTAAATTGAGCAGAGCAGAAATTGTAATTAATTATAACTGATAGGAGTACCTAGATTTTATTGTTGTAATTACAAATAGGTATAAATAGTTAATCACCTGCCACTAGAACAAGCAATTAAATAAAAACATTCTGGTTTTGAAAACTTCACCAAATTTTGCCGAAGTCCAAAAGATGAGATTTTGCTTTGAATTAACCCTCTAAACATGTTGTTGTAAAGTTGCGGTTACTCATCCATATCATCAGTGACCATTATGGTTGGAATAGATGAACACTATGGTGTGAAGAAACATGTGCATGTGCTCTCATGTACATTTATAGGGATTGTGTCAAAAATGTTTTGAAATGTTTTCGACTTTGTCATTTTCTGGTGAAGTTTTAGAGACTATAAAAATGTAATTGCTTGTCTAAGTGATTATACATATATATATATATATATATATATATATATATATATATATATATATATATATATATATATATATATATATATATATTACCTATTTGTAATTACAATACTGTAAACTAGGTACTCCTATCAATTAAAATTAATTACAATATACAGTTTCTGCCCTGGTCATTGGAAGTCATATGGCCAAAATACCTGGTGTAATGACCAAGAAGGGCATATAAACCTTAAGTTGAATCAAGGTTAGTCCTCTCATTTTTACTGCTACTTTACCATGCTAATATTCCAAAATCAGTGAGAATAGCATGCTACTTTACCACGCTAATATTCCAAAATCAGTGAGAATAGCATGCTACTTTACCACGCTAATATTCCAAAATCAGTGAGAATAGAATGCTACTTTACCACGCTAATATTCCAAAATCAGTGAGAATAGCATGCTACTTTACCACGCTAATATTCCAAAATCAGTGAGAATAGCATGATACTTTACCACGCTAATATTCCAAAATCAGTGAGAATAGCATGCTACTTTACCACGCTAATATTCCAAAATCAGTGAGAATAGCATGATACTTTACCACGTTAATATTCCAAAATCAGTGAGAATATCAACCAGTTATAAAGCTCATAATTATTGTTTCTTCTGTTATTTCCAAACTCCTGGTAAAAATTGATGCATCTCACTTTGACATGCTGTTGTTGATACCCTGTAAGTACTATAATACTATAATTAATTCAGGTGAAAAATGGAACATTTGTATTGTTTTTAAATTAAATGTAACATTTCTTGGTTAGAACGTGTTAACAGCATGTACATAAACACACATGGCTGAGAGATTATAACAAGCCATAGAGGCAAACGGAGTAATACATGTTTCCCAAAGACACACCATGGTGGCCGGTCTGACATGGTAAAGAGTCTGGCACACTATAGCAATTAAACCACTGCGGCTTAGCTGTTCAAGAGACCATGTAATCAGTTGCATGGGGCCACTCAAGGGGCCATGGTGGCCAAAGCATTTAGTGTGTTCTCTTATCCAAATCTTGTCAGAGCAATAAGGGAACCTGTCTTTGGGCTAGGTTACCCTGTAATATATGGTTCTCCACAATAGCCGCAAATCCTCTCTAAACCTCTCTTCAGAAGCTCAGCTTGGTATTCTCTCACTCTTTAAATGTAGCTGTTGTTCATGCATATTAATCTAAGTATTCCCTGATCTGGTTGGCTATTTTAATTGTTGTCTGGTACAGACATGTCGATAGATTTCTAAACTGTTGTCACCACGTTTTTTTTTTCTCCCCCCCCCCCCTCGCCCTCTTGACCTGTGTGGAATACTCGAATACTCCCGTGGGGATCAGTATCATGGCAGCATGACATTCTGTGGTAAGAACTTATATTTGGGAAGAAAAAAAAGGCATATTAAACCAGATGCAGCTGATGGTGAATTAATCTCCAATCACAACAGCTGGTGCACATTTTTCGGGTACACATACCGATAATTACTATTCACAGACTTCAAGTTGCTTGATGGAATATGGTGTATTGTTACTTTGATGAGACAGAGACTGCAAAATACTTTCTTTTAGACTGTAAAAAAAAATACAGTACAGCGTGTCTCATTATAATGCAGTGCATGGGAGACATTAAAAAGGACAACCTTACAGGTGAGATCACCATATAATAAGGTATTTTATACATAATACAGTAAAACCTGCCATGAAAGACCACTGCTATGAGACCACCTGTATTCAATGACCAGATTCTCACCACAGCTTTATTGATTACATAATGTTATGACCTGCCACGAGAGACCACCTGTCTTGAGAGATCATAATTTTTGGCAGAAGGGGTGGTCTTTCAAGACTGGTTAAATGAGGATCTGTGGCCATACCAGCTTACTAAAAGGGACCACCATATACTGAGGTACCTCATAGTAAAGGAGTACTGTATCATGATTTGTGATATCACATTCTATACACACTTCCTTCTGTTCTTACAATTAAAACATTATTATATGGCAACCCTATGTACTCAAAAGAAAATAACAATAAAATAATCTTGTCTGTGCAATAATTTTATTAAGATTAATACAAGATTTAAGTAATCCATCAAAATCACAACTTTTTGCATCATCTTTGATTTTTTTTTTTTCTAGTAAAAAATTCTACATGCATTAGGCAAAAAAAAAATATGTGTGTTTCCTATTGCACTGGTTTTAAAATTAGGGTAGGCAGGTAGGTAGTTTTTTTTTTTTTTTTTAAAACATTATATATAAATCAAATAATATTTAGAGCACTTCAAAGTACCAGGCAAAACCAGCTCAATTAGATGCAAAAATCAATTTCGGCAATGTGATTTTATTTATAATTTTTTTTTTTTTAAATTGGGGGTGAGGGTGGGGGTTGGCAATGTGAGACAGGGACAGTCGGCCGACCTGAAACACACATATTTTTTTCTTTGGCCTTAGTGAAACTATATATCTATGTATATATACCGGTAGTCAGTATTTGTTCATTGTAACCACTTGTACCATCATTCAGATTTAGGGTTATATCTTTTACATGATTGTTGTGGAGACTGCTCCAGTATGCTATTGCTTTGAAGTGAATCCCTGAAATGTTATGTTTGTACTTGCATTTAACAAAAGTTTCTGAAATAAATATGGTTTAATGAAATTAACTTTTCCATGTCTTCCCAGGCTAAACAAATACAGCATACATGTATTATGGTAACATGTACTATGCAACTGCACCATGATAGTGTGTGAATACTTATTAATATGATTAGAATATTAATCATAATTTAAACTACTACACTTCTAGCATGACATTTGATCATCAACATACAGTAATAGTAACCAGGAGGGATTTCTTTTCTGAGTTCAAGTATATTTGAAATTCTGTAATGAAGGATTATTTCTCATATGTACAAGTAACCTTTTTCATGTTCAAATTATAGAGGAGAAAGGAATGATTGAATAATCTTGTTTTATACATTGGATGTCAAATGTCTTGGGTTTATTGAGTAGAGTAGCTTTCTTTTTCTATACATAAAGGTTAAATGACACAGGAGCTAATAATAGATCAATTTCAAATACCAGCAACTGAATTAATCTGTTTTGATAATAGCAAGAAGTCTTGCTTTTTTGTCTACCATATTTCTCAAATGATATCCCGGGATGCTCAAAAGTAAGCCCACCAATCCCCCTTTGAGAAACTTTCAGCAGACCATGGAGTCCCCCAAAATAATCCCACTCCTCCTTATGACTCAAGCGTTAGCAATAGATGTAATAATTTGAGGTGTTTGTAGGGCTGTTGATAATTTATCAACAAACTATCAACAGAGAGTTTTCTTTACACCATTTTAGATGAAAATTTCATGAGCTGTACTGTCAGTAGCAAATTCAAATAGATGTTGGGAGTTGAATTTGTGGGTTGTTCAGTTTGTACAAACAATATTTTACTTGCCTTATTTGCTAAAACTTGCACGAGATCATGAGTCTCCGTTTAGAGTCCTTGTTCCTTGTCATGAATATATGAATGTTGGTTTGTTGGTTTTTAATGGTACTTTTAACACATTATTGGCTGTATCATGCCGAGGAAATAGGAGCTAAGTGCCTTTCCCAAGGACACATCAAGGCAGGCAACTCAGGCTGGCCTAGGCAGGTATTGAACCCGTGACCAATGGATTCTGAGTGCAATGCTCTACCAAATGAACTATTGCAGCTCTCGTATGAATATGTAAACATCTGCATGCAACAACACAACAAATCATGCAATCACACATAAGTACTACCCGAATGTTCAACATTTATTTGTTTCAGAATCATCATCATTACTTTGAACATATCCAACTTTATTCTCCAGAAAATTTTATATTGATCCCTGAGTTTTTACCTGAACACCAACAATGCATACAAGCCTCCACCCTTTTATTTTCTTCATTTAATCAGGGGATGCAGATAAGGATGTAATGATGTAGCAATACTTACCATATATACTCACTAATAATTCAAATAAGTCAAATCAAACTGCAAGCTGCACAAACCCAGATCTGCTGTTGCGGTCTATACAGTTTGTTGGAAGTAGAATAAACAACATAGGGACTGTGTTTGCAGTTGGGTTTGACTTACAAGCAAGTATGATGAATATCATTATTTTTTTTGACAATACAATATATTGTATCTCCACTACCATATCATAATATTCATGATACAAACTTTGAACTTTCTTTAATTACATAATTTAATAATTCATTGGTACTTGAAATTGAATGAAATTGTAAAATTTATTGACTAGCCCACCATTTTTTAATATTGTCTGTTTTTTTTTAATTTTGTCATATCACGGCTAGCTTATGATGAAATACACTTTGCATTTATTAATATGTTTAATAAGAAAGTAATACTAAGGTGGTATTGAATGGTGGTGACAAAGTGAAGCTCATTACATGTATATCTTAAAAATAAGTAATGGACACATATCATGATACATATTATATCAAGACAACAGTGGCGATACACACCCCTAGCTGCTGCTAGTAACATGTCAAGAGAAATAAATATGGTGCAATTGCAGAAAATTACAGAAAATTAAATATGTACATATGCCAGTTATTAACACGAGACCTGGTGGCTCAATGGTTAGTGTGCCATACTTGTGACCAATAGAGTGCAGGTTCAAATCCTAATATGGTATCAGCCCAGGTCAGCTACCATGGTGTGCCATTGAGTAAGGCACTTTACTCCTAGTGCCTGACAGCACTAAATAACCTACTTGTTAATGTACTGTAAAACAGCAAACCAAACCAATAATTAACATCAACAGATTTCAGATTCATAAACAGAATATTAACATCTTGAAATTTGAAGAAAAAAAATTGATTTACAGTATTGGTCTGTACTTATCTTGTCTGTGGATAAGAGAGTTGTGCACTGGGGGGTTATATATACAGCTGTATAGATTGTTTACAATTTTGCTTCCAATCCTCTAATCCAGTATACCTAGATAAATGTAATGTTTGAAGTCAGGTTTTGAGGTCTAGAGACATTTTAGTAAACAAAATGAGTATGTACCATCATAGAGCTAATATTCATCATAAGTCCAGAATTCCTAATGTCACCTATACTTGCATGTAATATTGAACAGACCTGTTTATTCTAGCCATGCATGTGCACCTGCAAGACTCATGCAGTTTGAGTGCTTTGACAAAAGGCAAACATATACCATGGTTGTGCTCTGCAATAGGATTGAGTTGAGCAAGGTCATGATTTGTATTGTTTAAGGTCTGAATCAAAGATTGGTAATAATTGTAATAAAAACTGGTTGTTTTTTTGTTTTGTTTCTTTTGATGTCAGAAGACAGCTTGCTTCATCAAAGGTTTTGCATTTTTTGTCAGTGGAAAAAACTTTGATAATAACGTTTTTATTGAAGGGAAGTAGATTTGTAAGAAGCATATATGTATATAAGCCCTCTCTACAAGAGATTTGCAATTACTGCTCTATGTCTGCTTTTGAAGAATATTGTATATACATAATCATTCAGATTGGTATATCAGACTCCAGAGTAAACTAGATGGTATTTTATTCAAATTTCTTCACCTTCAATTACAGTGACTACATTTATGTACCAAAATGTTGACAGTCATTTCAGTTCATCTTAGATAGAGCAAGTCTGGTATATGGATTGATGATGTCTGTCAACCCTTAACAGTCAGTCTTTCTGGCCAACAGATTATAAATTAGTTTTTTTTATTGCAGTTATGTCAAACATACCTTGGCAGCAGGTCACCAAAGGAATCTATCTGCCATTCATGTGTATGTCTATCCAAATGTCCATCAACACTCTAGATTAGGGTCAGTGTTCAAGTTTTTTTAGATCAAGTTACATTTTCAAGTTTTTTAAATTAAGCTAACTGTTGATTTTTTGTTTTTCTTTTCATTTTAGCTTATTAAAAGGCAGGTTTGATAAAAAGAGTGTCTTTTGTTACATACTTTTGCCAGCAGATTGAATCATATACCCGGTAATTAAATATGTACATTTGTTATGAGGGATACACAACTGCTCATACAAAATTAGGTCACTGTGACTTATATTTCACAGTTAACTGATTTGCAACAAGTTTCATGTTTTGTTCAGCTCAGATACTACTGCCTGCAGTGATTTAGCTTAATATGTGGCTGCATCATGAGAAACCTTGGACTAGTCAACCTTCAACAACATTAATGTATCTTTTAGATAAATGCAGTATTTGAAGTTGGATATTTATTTAGACATGCAGGTAAACAAATTATATATCGAACAGGGGAAATACACCATTCAGTCTTTTCCTGACTACCCGGTACCAGGTACTTGCAAGTGATCATCAGTCTTTACATTCAAGTCATGTATGTATTCTGTGATCACTTGCAAGACCTGTGCACACCAGTGCTTTGACAATTAACTGTATCTGTGCAGCACCCAGGAAGTGTAAAGTATTTTACCAAGTCATTTTTTATGATTTGAATTTTTGCTTTTTACTATGACAGCAGTGAATTATTTACACGCATGCAAGCTTATTCATAAAGAATTATATTTGAAAGGTTTGTCAATGAACTCCAGTACCAATATTGCTTCCACCCATGAAATGTCAATAGATATATTTACTTATTTAGACATTCTGTAGTTTTCCATTTGCAAAGGAAATTTAGATAATAGCCATAATTCTGAAGAAAGAAAGCATTCTCTTATTGCAATGCCTCATTAGTCTATATTTAGAAGATATTTTAAATTACTGCAGAAATATTTCACAAATCAAACGGTAGTCCAGCCCAAGAAAAGACCTAAGTAGCCCAGTTTAAATTCAATTTTAATATGAAACCATTAGATTTAAATCTTTTTTTCCCCTTATTTTAAGTTCTTGCAGTAGGTAATATTCTTCCTTGTGGAGTATTTGTTTAAAGTTTTGACAACAAAATCAATGGCCATGCCATAATATCATAGGGTAACCCCTGTGTTCTGAGCACAAGATTTGTCCAACTGAAGGGGTACAGCCTCTTTTTCTCTACTAAAGTATATAAACTAATTAATTCAAAATATTTTCCTACATTATCACAAATAGTACTTAAGCATCAGATTTTGCAAGTTACCATATCTACTCGCTTACAAGTGAAGTCCAACTGCAAACAACATAAACCCTGATCAGCCATTGCATAATGCACCAGCAGATCAGGATCTCTGTTGTTCTACTCATTACTCCTAACACACTGCAGAGACCCAGATCTTCATGTGCATTATGTGACAGCAGATCTGGGTCTGTGCAGTTTGCTGTTGGACTCTACTTACAAGCAAGTATAGATGGTACTCATTCATGTTTAAGTAGATACCTGCAAAACCATCATTGTACATTGAGATGAATGCATCATTTGAAGTTTAGTATTGAGACAAATCTTAGACATGTAGGTAAATAAGTTAATTGTGTAATGTAATAGAGTCTACTGTGTACCACCCATGCATACATGCAGTGATCACATGTACATATTGAATCCTTTGACAACCGAGCAACATATACCAAGGTCATTTGCAAGATAATTTATTATTCAGCATCCAGGGCTGGTTTAACCACTAGGTGGTCATCTAGAGTGGCAAAACTGAATGAATAAAAAAATAACAAGAAATAGCATAAAATAGAAGATAATAAGCATCAAAAATTAGAAAGAGAAAAACTGAAGGAAAGAATAATGCACAATATTCATTTTTGAAAGTTAATTGTGGGGAAGGGGGGGGGGGGCGCAAGGCTGAAGGTTCGCCTAGGGCACCAAATACCCTAGTGCCAGACCAGTCAGCATCTAAGAAGTTTGATATTTTGTCATATCATGATTGGAATTTTCCTTTCAATTTATGAAGCCAGAAATCGATTGTATATATACTGGTAAGCTGATTCATACAGAATATAACACATTGATCTCTGGTGAAGATAAATCAATTAGTATTTAACAAACCTCCCATAGTGCTCTCAGCTATTCTAAAAATCTATATAAACAATCTACAGCATTCACAAAACAATTGATGAGAGCCCAGAAAGTCTAATACTAAGCATAGTTCTCTGTGGGATTTGCAAATGGAAGTCATGGCCACATTTCTGCAAAAGCTTGGTGTCCATTATACAAAAATTGTAAAACCCATTCTGAAAATTTGACAGTCCATGACCAGAAACTAAAGGTCTTGGAAGCAGAAATTCTCATCACAGAGAGCTCGGTTAAATAAACAATATGAATGACACAGTGAATAATTTACACATATCATTACTGAATGTGTTTTTGTATTTAAAATCACTGAGGGTTTTCATCATGCGAAGAAGAATTTAACAATATTCTTGCTATTGACGACATAAGATTTATTCAAAAAATTCACTTTAAGATGGTCTGCTTTTATCAATGCCTATATTGAAAGACAATCATAGTATGGCATTTTCCAAAGTAAACAGGATATTATTAATAATTGCAATATTTTGATTTAAAATGACTACATAAATTTAATTTTGACATTTGCTTTGGGTCATCATTTTTTTATGGAGATAGATCAAAAATTTAAGAAAAACTCTTTAAAACATATAATGTGTATTGAGGCTTCAAATTAGATATTTGGAAAGACATGTAGATAAAAATTCTGCATAACAATTTAATGTTTATCTGTTGTACTGGTAGTTCCTTATTCTACACATACTTGTATTTACTCATCAGAATTCTATACTCAGTCAATGCATGCATTCACTAATCAAATATACCACCATCATTAGTTTTGTGCACATCAAGTCCTTTGACAAACAAGCAACATATACCAAGGTTGTCTTCAAGAACTGGATTTATTCTGCAACAAGGAAGCAAAAATGCAATGTCAGAAGGGGATCATGGAAATATATTAACTTATTCTTAAAGACTGACTTGATAAAAGTTATAATGATCTTGGATATCAACATCTTTTCTTTAATGAAGACTTGGGCTTTAGTTTTCTCAGAGAAAACATATATATTACAGCCTCAGTTTGAAGAAAATGTTTGCAAAATACTGCATAGCTAGTAATAGTTGTACTATTTGCAGAAAAAGAGAGGTCATTCTTATAATTTGTGCATTGGAAGAAAATTGTAATACACATCAGTTAGATGCAAAAATTGTCATCTGTTTGTTCATATTTTGTCAATGTCTTACAAGTAATATTCAAAATTCATATATTCATTTTAAATTTTTAGTGAGACTCTGTGAGTTGGGATGTTACACTGAATCACTGAATATTTCTGTTCTTTTATATTTTCAGTTTGATCAGATGATACAAGAATAATGGGTAATCAGCACACTCATTCCCCTTCACAGCCAGTGGATGTAGTAAGACAGCCTCCTCCTCGCCCAAAAGAACAACCCTCTGCTCATCTAGTCAGTGCTCTGGGCCCCAAAGGACCTAGCTACAACAACCCAGAGAATCGAGTTCTTCCTAGTTTTGTATCTAGTGAATTAAAGACTAAATTGCGGCCAGTGTCACAAGAAATTAGCAGATTTAACCTGGATATCGCAAATGTGTATGGTTATACTGATGAAAAGAAGATTCAAAGCTCACTGGATGAGTTAGACAATATTGTAAATTCAGAGGAAGCAGATGGAAATAAAGAAAACCTCAGTGGAAGGGTCCAGGAAAACAGTATACATTTTTTTGACAAGAATGGCCAGGGTCTCGTGAAGTCCCCACATCCTGTACAGAATGGACATGTGCCCAGCATGGATCATGGTCAAAATAATTCAAAGGGTTCTGAAAATCAGAATGACCATGTGCCAAATGGCATTCTTAAAGGGTCTTTAAATTCAGCACTACCCTCAGGTGAACCAAAATCTGCCAATTCCTTGGAAAATACCTCTGTCCACATTCCACGTCTGAAGTCCACTCATCAGCGACAGTTGTCCAGTGCCTCCAGTCTAAGAAACCAAGAAAATGTTATTTTTGAGGAACCAGAGGAAAACATTGATGACAGAGGTAAAATTGATCCTCTTTATCAGTCATACCCTGGTGTGTCTTTGCCAGTAAAGAACAATTTCAATTTGGACTACTCGTATCAGTTAACATATGTTCAGTTAGCTGAACACAGGCGGCAGAAGACACTGGAAGAGCTAGAGAAGAAGACAGGAAAAAAAATAAGTGACTTAAGTGCTGATTTGAAAGAAAATTCAAACCAACCCTCATTTTTGCGTGGAGCAAACACACGGACCTCCTCTCGAAGTACAGGAAGTTCAGAATCTGGAGTGAGTCGTAAAAAGAAACGGGCCCCTCCTCCACCACAACCTCCTCCCACAATACCTTCTCAGAAAAATTCTAACATGGATTACACAGAGCCACCAGTGGACTATGTGATGGAATCACCAAGACAAAACTTGACTGCCAAAGTTGCCCCCACTATGACATCTCCTCATTACTCCAGCAACCTTGGAAGAAGTACATCAGTGACCAATAAATGGTCAATGCCACCTGCCCCACCAGCCCCACCTCCACCACCACTGAAAAAGGCGTCTTCATCTTCCTCACAACTTGCACTGCCAAAAAGGTCTACCTCGACTGTGACAAAACAGTTTAGCAGTGATAAACCTGAAATCCTGTTGAAAAGAACCCCAAGTGTACAGAGCAATAAGTCACAGCAGAATGCAGGACAGGTGCCCTGGCTACTAGAAATAAAAACTATGTCTGAGAACAAATCAATGAATAGGCAAATGGCACAAGAATCTGCCAACAAGCAAACATCAGATGAATCTGCTTCCTTCAAAAGACAAATATCTCGAGAGTCTGCTGAAAATGATATTATTCCTCCCCCACCAGCTTTTGCAGAACAAAATGAGAGTCAGTCACCACAGTCCTCATCTCAACCTACTAGTCCAAGGTTAGAGAACTCTAAAAGTCCTCTCTCTTCTTCTCAGCAGAAAATGAATCTTGTATTCGAGACGTTAAAGGGCTCTTTCCCTAGTACACCTAGAAGTGAAAAACAAACCACAAATAATTCTAGTCTCAAAACTAACAGCTCTATACCAGCACCGCTGCAACAATCATCCCAGAATTTCTACCATCAGGTATCTGAACAAACCCCAGAATCAAGTCAGATCTTACAAAGGCACCACTCTACAACAGTTACGGACAGACCAGCTCTTCCTCACCAGAGACAGAACTCGGCTCCAGGTACTCCATCTGATCCTGTAAGACGATTAAACTCCTTACTGCAGCATGACATCAAGTTAGCAGCCCAGTCCAAAGCCATGAAGATCACACAGCATGCCACTCCAGTAAAGCCCAAACCAAAGGACCCTCATGAGGTATTTAGGGAACAACTTCAAAAAGCATATGCTGCAAGGGAGGAGAGAATTCAGAATGAAGGGACAATTGATGCTAAACTAAACTCTGAGAAAAAACAGAAAGAATCAGTCACAGAGGAGAGTGAGAACACAGTTTTACAAACAGATGATGTCAAAGCAACATCTGTCAACAGTGTCAAGGGCAAACAGCAAGAGAAAATGAAGCCTCATGAATCACCAACACTTCAGCCAAAGCCAGGATACAAAAATAACACAATGTCTCCAAGAGGTAATACCTTTAAAGAGTTAGAGGAAAAACAAAGAAGTTGTTCCTTCTCTGATGAGGACTCAGACATTGGTAGTCTCCAAAGTAGCTCCATCAGAAATGGAGTAAACGATTGGACTCCAGAAGATGACCTCGATTCAGATGATAATCTGTCAGATAGGGAGACTGTGACTTCCAGAAAAGGAACAACTTCTGAAGGCTTCAAATCCAGCATAATACCTGGGAAGGTGGATGACCTCAAAAAGAAGAAAGGTAAAGGAAATGGCAAGGAATCAAAAGCTTCAAAGAAACTGGGGAGTATGGAGACACAAGGTACTAGTAAACAAACTAAATTAGGAAGCATTAAGAAGTTCAAGAAAACTGTTCACAGAAGTGTTCAGAATGCTTTTGGCTCCATTAGTAAAGCATCTGGTAAGATCCTCAGAAAACAGAGGTCAGAGGAATTGGAAACTATTCATGATGCTCCAAGGAACTGGCATTTATCAGCAGCTGAACCAGTTACAAATGGTTTTGTTGAAAATAAACATTCTCATAAGTATGAAATTTCTAATGGTTATCATGATGCCTCTGATCAGTCAGAGGAGGAAGATGATGATATACACAGTTTGGGAAGAAAAGAATTCGGTGACATAAATTTTGCTTCAATGGACACTCTTGTGTCTGATGAAGATGATGATGAACTCAGAAGTGGTGATGATAAGGATGGGAATGAGCATAAAAGCCAGAGAACTCCAAGGAAAATGAAACGTGCTGGTGTGGCCTATGTGAGTGCCAAAGGTCAGATTGTTGTTTTGCCAGACTATGAAACAGTTGAGGTAGATCAAGTGGGACATCCCATTCAGAATGGAGAGGGCAAAGCCCCTAAGCTGTATGAAAAGAAAAAGAAATTCAAATACGATGCAACAGTGAAACGTAAAGAGAGACAAAAGCAGGAGGAACTTATTTCTGGACAAGTTCGTGAGAAGGAAAAGCATATGGAGGAAGAAAGACAAATGCAACTTCAGGCAGAATTAGAAATGCAAAAGATTCGCGAGCTGGAAACTAGAGAAAGACTACAGCGTTTAGAAACAGCTCAGTATCAGCAACAAATTAATGCTCAGATGCAGCAACAGCAACAATATTCCATGCTGACACAACCTCCACTTCCTCCACCAGCAGGTTTTGGAAATATGTCTGACTTCTCACAATCTCAGAGCTTCCCACTCATGGGACAAACACACTACCCAATGGGATCCATGCCTGTGAACCTTGGAGTGGTATATGGACCTCAATCCCATGTTAATGGTCCACTTATCAATGGGAGTATTCCTAACATGGCTTATGACATGAACGATTACATGCGTATGTTGAATATGCCGACCCCACCAGTGTCTAACCAGCAGATTGCTTATATGCTGAACTCTGTTAGCTGGAATTCACAGCCTTTCAGTGTTAAGTCAAATTCTGGAATTATTGAACTCCCAACAGGACAAACTAAGCCATTTACCAGTCACAGTCAGACCCTTCCCATTGAAAGTAAAGGTAATACAAATTACCTTTCACCCTGGGAAGAGTCATCAACGAAAGTAAGTTCTTCCACATCCAGACTTTATCCTCCGAGTGGATTACATGGTGACAGCTCTGTGGGTGAATTCTATTCACAGTATATGCATGGTACTAATTCTGATTCCACAAATGGAGATGTTAAAACAAAGCAACAGAACCCTCTTTATGATTCCAGTGATTCTGATGAGGGTCTTTCCCCTGTGAGGACAATGGTTAAGGCTCGTGTAAAAGATTACCGTGAAATACCAACAAGGGACTCTGTTGTTTCGAGTGAGGAAAAGAAGGGGACAGTGCCTAATGGCAAAACTTCTTCAGCGAATGGAGTGTTGGGTCCCCAGGGATACAAGACTGTGGTCCATTACTCTCCAAAAACTGGCAGGTAAGTTCAGATATCCAAATGACCAGAAGATGCACATGATAAAATCAACTTTATTTTTGGTATGGAGTTTGGAAATCCCAGCAAGAGCATTTACTGTTTGTTGGTAGGTACATAAAGGCTTGGCTAAGACTCTGTCCATGAACTCAGGTTCTAAAGGTGGAATTTCTAAGCCTTAATTGATCTAGGTAATTTACATACATATAATTATGATAATTTATCATATTTATTTAGTATTCCTAAATTCAAAGTTCTTGTTTTAAATCGGTGAAAGTCTTTAATCAATGAAACTCACCATATATCACTTAACAGGGTTATTTTTAACAAACTTTTACAATTACAATTGCAAACAATGACCTGAGGTGTAAGTTGGATGATTGTCACAATCTTTGTATGCAAAATTTGTCTTCAGACAAAATTTGAATGGAATTCTGAGTTCCTAGGTAAATTGTCAGTAGTTATTCATTTGCCAAGATGAGATACTTACAAAACTTGTCTTAAAGCTTTGATATGACTCAAAATATTTTCATGAGACCATCTCATAAAGATGCATTTTTAAGTGTCTTTGTTACTTTTCATTTGTTATTTATTATTTCCATGCTTAGATAATATATTATTTTCCACAGGCATTACAAAGAAATCTTAGTTTAATGATGTAAGTTACATTTTTCAAGAGTGTGTGATAAATCTTACACTGGTTTATACAGTAATGGGAGTATTTCTTCTCTTAGAACATGAATCCGGTGTGATTTTTCTTTTCTTCGAAGATATGGTTCATTACTTTTAAAAATGCTGCCAGTTAGTTTTAAGTCTTCACAACATTTTCTTATTACAGGACAATAAGGTTAGTGAATTCTGTAATCTGCATGACAAAACAAGTTAATTTATTTGTGTTTCCCACACATTATACATGTATATCTATATTTCTCAAATTTTGCACAAGTCTGCCAGGCCTGTGGATCTCTGTGTTTTACATGAATGGCACGATTTGTACTGGCTATTGTCTTTTGACCAAAAGTATTTTTCGAATAATTTTTAGCCTGTCTAGATTTATGGACTTGTGTTTACACCCAAGTCTCATGTGGAACATGTCTATTGTAAAATAATTGGAATACTTTAAAATGTGTATGTCCACATATGTGTATGTGCTGTGGAATCCAAATACTCTTTGCTGTTCATTAATTGAACTGTTTTTACGACTTGGCAGCTTTTTTTAAATGTTCCATGCTCTCTATTTCTTTCTTTAAATCTATGATTATTACATAAGAATCTACATAAGAGTTGTAATATACTTAAAAAAATTCTTCAAAAAACAAGTTGGACCTATTTAAACATACTGATATGCATGGGATTGACTAATTTTTAGGTGATTAAAATTCATTTAGATACAAGGTAGAAGCATAAGATGGGTTTGGTTGCCTTACAATCTGGGTCAAAAAATGGACACAACAGGTGCCCAATTGATTACTATGACTTGATAATAAATTTTGCATCTCATTATCTGGGTACTACAGGCTAATGGGGGGGGGGGGGGGCTATTATTGTATGCCTATAGCAACAAGTAATTATGTCATGTCACACAATGCAGATCAGCTTTGGCACCTGGTCCTTCATTTAATTAGACTGAAATACAGGAAGAGAGTAATAACTTTGTTCTGAAATGATTCAGACAATATTATGTATTTGCCCAGAGTGTGAGATTTCCTTCTTTTCATCAAGGCAGTAATTCTGGATGGTTTAAAGTTTAATATTTTTGAAAAATCATGCAATTGAGCAAAATTGGGAATTTTTGATCAAATTTCGGAACCATCAATTTTTAATGCTACAGAAGTATATAATGGTATCAACATTCTTTGCTTTCACACTAATGCCACAAATGTCAGTAGAAGGAAACTCCTTCTTATTGGTTACCCTACAGTTGTTGCATGACTTGCAGTGACTGATTTGGAAATTGTTACAAATAGAATAGTTGCATGGTGACTGGCAATTTCATTGTTCCTCTCCTTGTGTGATTGTTGGCATCTTAAACATTGACATCAAATAATTATAGTATTACATTGACTTCAAATAATTATAGTACTAGTATTTAATTGTAGTATTGTGTGTCTGACAAGGTGAATAACAATCCTGCAAGCCATAACAGTAATTTATGACCATTTTATATAAATAGGGTTAATCATGGACTTGGAACTCTTCATTATTTACAATGCCTGTTTTTTTTTTCTTATTTCTTTTTTGTCAATTGATCAAACTTTGATTAACACATGTAGACAACTTTTGATATATAATTAAATCTTCCCAGGCATAAATATCGACAGTATAAGAATCTTTTCTTGCAGTACCTTGTCAAGATAGGCATTTTGTAAGTTTTAAGTATTAATATCAATATATTTATATATACACGAAGTTATAAATATTATAGCTACCTCATATATTATTGGGATAAGGGGAACTTTTTCACTTATATCAAATTTCTACCATGTGCATAACATTTTCAACAAGGCAGTTATTAGCCAATTTAAAAGCTGATTTTAAAAGTTTCGACATTTGTCCAGCTTTGGATAAAGTTTTTTCTTTTAGAACACCTCTGTTTGCAGAATTACCTTATAAATTCATATTTTCACACTGGAAATCTCCAAATTTTCACTATTGCATATCTCCTTTAAGCAAAAGAAATATTTACATAACAGGCTGCATGTTTAACAAATAAAGTAAATCTTATGTCTCTATTTGGGCCTAGAACACAATATTACATTAAAATCTGACCTGAGAGATCAGATTCTAAATGCTCCGATTTATTGATTATATAGAGTTATGACCTGTTTTGAGAGACCATGATTCTCAATGATAAGATTTATTGATATATAGTATTATGACCTGTCTTGAGATACCCTGATTCTCAATGCACATATTTATTGATATATAGTTGTATGACCTGTCGAGAGATAACATGATTCTCAATGCAGATTTATTGATTATAGTGTTCTGACCTGTGTTGAGAGACCATGATTTTCAACGCACAGATTTATTGATATATAGTTTTATGACCTGTCTTGAGAGACCATGATTCTCAATGCACAGATTAATTGATTATATAGAGTTATGACCTGTCAAGAGAGACCATGATTCTCAATGCACAGATTTATTGATAATATAGAGTTGTGACCTGTCTTGAGATACCATGATTCTCAATGCACCTATTTATTGATATATATAGTGTTATGACCTGTCTTGAGAGACAATGATTCTCAATTCACAGATTTATTGATATATAGTTTTATGACCTGAATTGAGAGACCATGTTTCTCTGTGCACTGGTTTATTGATTATAGTGTTATGACCTGTCTTGAGAGACCATGATCCTCAATGCACTGATTTATTGATTATAGTGTTCTGACCTGTCTTGAGAGACCATGATTCTCAATGCACAGATTTATTGATATATAGTTTTATGACCTGTCTTGAGAGACCATGATTCTCAATGCACAGATTTATTGATATACAGTTTTATGACCTGTCTTGAGAGACCATGATTCTCAGTGCACAGATTTATTGATTATATAGAGTTGTGACCTGTCTTGAGAGACCATGATTCTCAATGCACCTATTTATTGATTATATAGTTTTATGACCTATCTTGAGAGACCATGATTCTCAATGCACCTATTTATTGATTATAGTGTTCTGACCTGTCTTGAGAGACCAGGATTCTCAATGCACATATTTATTGATATATAGTTGTATGACCTGTCGAGAGATAACATGATTCTCAATGCAGATTTATTGATTATAGTGTTCTGACCTGTGTTGAGAGACCATGATTTTCAATGCACAGATTTATTGATATATAGTTTTATGACCTGTCTTGAGAGACCATGATTCTCAATGCACAGATTTATTGATTATATAGAGTTATGACCTGTCAAGAGAGACCATGATTCTCAATGCACAGATTTATTGATAATATAGAGTTGTGACCTGTCTTGAGATACCATGATTCTCAATGCACCTATTTATTGATATATATAGTGTTATGACCTGTCTTGAGAGACCATGATTCTCAATTCACAGATTTATTGATATATAGTTTTATGACCTGAATTGAGAGACCATGTTTCTCTGTGCACTGGTTTATTGATTATAGTGTTATGACCTGTCTTGAGAGACCATGATCCTCAATGCACTGATTTATTGATTATAGTGTTCTGACCTGTCTTGAGAGACCATGATTCTCAATGCACAGATTTATTGATTATAGTGTTCTGACCTGTCTTGAGAGACCATGATTCTCAATGCACAGATTTATTGATATATAGTTTTATGACCTGTCTTGAGAGACCATGATTCTCAATGCACAGATTTACTAATATATAGTTTTATGACCTGTCTTGAGAGACCATGATTCTCAGTGCACAGATTTATTGATTATATAGAGTTGTGACCTATCTTGAGAGATCATGATTATCAGTGCACAGATTTATTGATATATAGTTTTATGACCTGTCTTGAGAGACCATGATTCTCAGTGCACAGATTTATTGATTATATAGAGTTGTGACCTGTCTTGAGAGACCAGGATTCTCAATGCACCTATTTATTGATTATATAGTTTTATGACCTATCTTGAGAGACCATGATTCTCAATGCACCTATTTATTGATTATAGTGTTCTGACCTGTCTTGAGAGACCATGATTGTCAATGCACATATTTATTGATTATATAGTATTATGACCTGTCTTGAGAGACCATGATTCTCAATGCACAGATTTATTGATATATAGTTTTATGACCTGTTTTGAGAGACCATGATTGTCAATGCACAGATTTATTGATTATAGTGTTATGACCTGTCTTGAGATACCATGATTCTCAATGCACAGATTTATTGATATATAGTTTTATGACTAGCTGTTTTGAGAGACCATGATTGTCAATGCACAGATTTATTGATTATAGTGTTATGACCTGTTTTGAGAGACCATGATTGTCAATGCACAGATTTATTGATATATAGTTTTATGACCTGTCTTGAGAGACCATGATTCTCAATGCACAGATTTATTGATTATAGTGTTCTGACCTGTCTTGAGAGACCATGATTCTCAATGCACATATTTATTGATTATATAGTGTTATGACCTGTCTTGAGAGACCATGATTCTCAATGCACAGATTTATTGATATATAGTTTTATGACCTGTTTTGAGAGACCATGATTGTCAATGCACAGATTTATTGATTATAGTGTTATGACCTGTCTTGAGATACCATGATTCTCAATGCACAGATTTATTGATATATAGTTTTATGACTAGCTGCTTTGAGAGACCATGATTGTCAATGCACAGATTTATTGATTATAGTGTTATGACCTGTTTTGAGAGACCATGATTGTCAATGCACAGATTTATTGATTATAGTGTTATGACCTGTTTTGAGAGACCATGATTCTCAATGAACATATTTATTGATAATAGTGTTCTGACCTGTCTTGAGAGACCATGATTGTCAATGCACAGATTTATTGATATATAGTTTTATGTCTAGCTGTTTTGAGAGACCATGATTGTCAATGCACAGATTTATTGATTACAGTGTTATGACCTGTTTTGAGAGACCATGATTCTCAATGCACATATTTATTGATAATAGTGTTATGACCTGTTTTGAGAGACCATGATTCTCAATGCACATATTTATTGATAATAGTGTTATGACCGTGTCTTGAGAGACCATGATTCTCAATGCACATATTTATTGATAATAGTGTTATGACCGTGTCTTGAGAGACCATGATTCTCAATGCACATATTTATTGATAATAGTGTTATGACCGTGTCTTGAGAGACCATGATTCTCAATGCTCAGATTTATTGATAATAGTGTTATGACCGTATTGTGGATTCACTCTTTTTCACAGAGTACCAGTTTTATATGGTCTCTATCATTTTTACTATTATCTTTTATTATATATACATGTACCTTTTAAAAATTTAACATATTTACCTTTTGTGTTTTATCTTGTAGTACTTCATGTTTATGTCTATTTGGAAAGGTTTATCTTCATATAGTTCATTTTGCAACCCAGGAAAATAAAATGAATGAATGGTACTAACTTGTAACATGTAAGGTGTATGCTCAGTGGCATAGCAACCACCCAAGAAACCCCTGCAACTGCTGAGGTGGGTGGGTGGATGTGGAAGCCAGGCCCAGTGGGGGTCCAAAATTCCCATCAAACAACTTTTTTTATTGGGAGGGGGCCCCATAATTAAGTTTAGTGGGAGGGTGGAGCAGAATTTCTTGCTATGCTACTGGATATGCTGTTCCTTATATCCAAGGGTATACAATATTATTTAAGCTCGTATCACATTATCCAACAATATATCTGCTGTACACAGAGCGCACTATATATGCTAGAATTCACATTAATGATTTTTCCAAGGATTGATGTCACTTTTTTTTATCTTGTTCAATAATACTCAGCTTTCACTACATGCATGTAGCACATGTACAATATACATCCTGACACTTGCAAATTTTAACAACTTTATATTGTGCTTTTTCACACAATTTATAACGCAAGCCTAAAACAATTGTTTATTGTATTAAGAGAGAAAAAAATATATTTCTAAAGATAAAAGGTGACTGCTGTATATGGCAGTAGCATACCTTATATACTCGCATATAAGCCAATACCAACTGCAAACTGCATAGACCCAGATCTGCCATCGCATAATGCGCCAGCATATCTGGGTCTATGCAGTTTGTAAGGACTAATCAGTAGAACAAACAACATAGACCCTGATCTGCCGGTCCATTATGCGATGGCAGATGAGGGTCTATGTTGTTTGCATTTTGACCCGGTTTATATTCGAGTATATACGGTACTCATTTTGAGCGTATGGTCCTGTGTTTGATCTTTGAGCTAATAGTTAGTTGCAAGAGTTAGCTACTGCTCATCCTGTTGATTGATTGGTGTTTAACATCACATCAGTACATACAAGACCATTTACTGCTGAGGCAATGGAAATAAAGTGTCTTGCCCATGTAGTGACACACCACAACAGCTGAAAAGTTTCATCTTGGATACATTGTTCATATTTCAGTCTTACATTGAAAGTACCGTATATACTCACGTATAATCCGATACCAACTGCAAACTGCATATACAAAGATCTGCTATCGCATAATGTACCGGCAGATCTGGGTCTGTGCAGTTTGTAAAGACTAATCAGTAGAACAAACAATATAGACCCTCATCTCCCGGCGCATTATGCAACGGCAGATCAGGGTCTATGTTGTTTGCATTTGGATATGGATTATACGCAAGTATATGCGGTATAATAATTTGGCAAGACATGAAGTAACATCATGGTCTTTGGAAGTTGAATTGGTTGTTTATGCTTAAATATGAAGAGGTTTAAACTAAAGTAAATGAACAAATTAACAGAGTATATATATGGGCCATAATAACATATTCACTTCAAGTGTCTATGGTCCCAATTATTTGAAATTGCAACTAACAGTTCTTTAATTAGTGTTTAATGGTGCATCTGATGAAAGACTATTTAGTGCCACATGCCACGGCTCCTACCCAACCTGGGCTGCTCTAGACAGGATTCAAAACACACAACATTGATTGTGTAACCACTAAGCCACCACAACTTCCATCCAGGCTTTGTGGTGGTCTCCTCTGGATTATCTGGTTTCACCCGCCATAAAAACCAGACGATAACACAACCCAGACCATCTTGAATACAAGATTGATACAAGTTGTGGAACTTGTAAATTGTCACAACTTGTACAATCATACTGAAATAAACATAGTTTAATTTTCTGTCAACAAACAGAGTAAATGAAGAGGGTGTGTTCAGGTTCACAACTGCATAGTGGGTTATTGTCTGTAGCATATCACAGTGTTCAAAATATATGGTACACACATGCCCAGTACACCTTGTTTTAGGCCTGTGTACCTAATAATTCAGCCAATGGTGCAAAGTAAATAATGGCTGTGTATCCCAATATTAAAAACTGGTACACTTGACTTTCATGGCTGGAGATAATGTCAGACATCCTCAAGCACATTTCTTGTGACTAATTACTATAATAAACCCATTCTCCATTTGTAAAATTTTTTGGAATTTTTATATCTATGAAAACATTTTTTCCCCCAAAGATAAGCATATCCCACCTTTCAAAAATTGTACAAGGTGTGCTTTTTGGACTTGCTGTATATATCAAATACCAGAGTAAATTATATGGTAAGAAACTGTTGCATGTATTTAGTACATAATATAGGTCATTTTAACCTGTAAATTATAATATGCAAGGTTTTCAGCAAAATATCATAGATGTGCAGTTACATCTCCCGCATTTGCAGGCGTTTTTATCAGTGGTTTTCTCAGTGTCACTCTCCCCCTTAAACACGCAAGTGGGAGCTAATACATTCTGCATTAAAAAAATGCAAACAAAGTTTTAGAATTAAAGCTTGACTGACGAACAAATGAATAAATAGAATAAAGCTAAAAATGCATACCAGAATACAAATTTATCACCAGTCATCACCTCAAAGTGATATTGCTTGTTGAACATACAATCAGATTCCACAAATAGTAATGCCTACATTTCAAAATAACTAAAATATTATTTGACTAGCATGTGATTTTCAGTAGGGAATGTTACACTGTGATCCAGGGGCCCCGGGTGACCAAGTGGTCTAAGGCGCTCACCTTTACCGATCACTGCCATCTCACCTCTGTCCGTGTGGGTTCAAGTCTCGGGCTCGGCCAATGTAGATATGTGAGAAAGCTTGCCAGTAGCTTCCTGTGGGTTGGTGGTTCTTCCCGGGGTTTTCCCGGGTTCTTCCTCCACCAGATAAAACTGTCCACCATGTATAGCCTATCATGTGCTGAAAAATGGCGTTTAACCCACAACAACAACAACACTGTGATCCAGAAGTTGTTTTATTTAACCTTGACAAAGCAACCTATTGGAGATCACATAGAGACACTTCTCTCACTTTCAGTGTTTGATATGTATAATGCAGGTAATTCACAATAACAATTTTTGCCAGCAGCTCGTATATATCTATATAAAATTTTAAAAGGAAAAAAATGTAATGTTAAGGAACTTATCATAGCTTTACAAAATATCTTCATTTCAGTCTGTGCACATGTTCTAATTTACTACTTCTGCTACTATTATTATTATTATTATTGTTAAGACCAATTTGGTGGAAACTCAGTATAATGATCACTTTGATGTCTGTGTGTATGTCCATCCATACATCAGTCTGTATGTCTGTGCATGCATCCATCCACAGACTAGATTAAGGTCAATGTTTTTTAGATAAAGCACAGTGGTGAAGCTTTTAGTTTCAAGCAAAATAAAAGGTAGATTTGACAAAATAGGTAGTCCGTTATTGTTAGGCAACAAAAAAAAAAATATGTTTCCTATTTCACTGGTTTTAAAATCAGGGTAGGCAGGTATTTTTTTTTTTTTTTTTTTTTAAATTATATATAAATCAAATAATATTTCAAGTGCTTCAATATACTGGGCAAAACCGGCTCAATTAGATGCACAAATCAATTTTGGCAATGTGATTTTTATTTGATATTTTTATTTTTATTTTTAAATTTTTTTTTTTTTTTTTAAACCATGGGGAAGGGGGAGGGGGAGGAATTGCTAGGGTCAGCAATGAGAAACAGGTACAGTCGGCCAACCAGAAACACATATTTTTTTGGCCTTATTATTATTTTTTTTTTTTAAATATTATTATTATTATTTGTTTAGACACTCCCCTCAAATGATAAACAATCTTATTATTTTGTGAATTAAAGTAATCATAAAATATATGTTAAACGAGTGTGGTAGATACCTGTAACAAACCTGAACCGGAGATATATCAGCTGGTATATCAAAACTGATGCAGAAATTAGAGAGGAGACATATTGGTAGATAATTGCACATAGGGGAAATGTTTCAAAACTTACAATGAGAATGTGTCAAACATTTTATGAGTATTAAAACATTTATGCCTATAATTAAATTCTGTTCTTTCATTGTCCTTTCTGTCATAAAGCAAATGACAGAGATGAAGTTGTATTGTGCTGATTGTGTATTGGACATGCGTACCTGACTTGTGCACACCTCCTGAAGGGTGAACCTTGACTAGAACACATACCATGCCAGTGTCCACTGACAGTGGAACACATTCTCGTAGAAGTGTTGATTTTCACCCTGCAAGTCAGAAGTATTTTGACATACAATGCATGAAGAAACTGTAAATCTTGGACTTTTTAATGGAATGCAATTAACAGAAAAAAATTTAACCATACATTTTAAGGATATTACATGTTTTACCTTTATCTGTTATTTTGTATTTTAAAGAATTTTAACATCTGTACATTTTATAGAATTTTAACATCTGTACATTTTTATTTTTATCTTTTTGTACTTGATGTTTAAAATTTTTTTGGAAGGTTTTATTATCTTAAATGTTTTTGCAATTCATTTTTAAATTTTTTTAACTTTACCTTTAGTTGGCACTATATAGCCACAAAGGCCAAACAAAAAAAATGTGTATGTGTTTCCTATTGCACTGGTTTTAAAATTAGGGTAGGCAGATAGTTTTTTTATATTTTTATTTTATAACATTATATATAAATCAAATAATATTTCAAGTGCTTCAAAGTACTGGGCAAAACTGGCTCAATTAGATAATTAGATGCACAAATCAATTTCGGCAATGTGATTTCTTTATTTTAAAAAAAATATTAAAAATAATGTGGGGGTGGGTGGGAAAAAGTGCTAGGGTCGGCAACGAGACACAGTGATGGTCGGCCGACCGGAAACACATATTTTTTGGCCTAATGTGCTGAGATGCCATAAAAGACTACTATATGTACATAAATACATATACATACCTTTCTGTCATAAACAAATATCAGCATAGAGAGAAAACATTGGCTAAAATTATAAGCAAGGAAAAAAGTCGGCAGTTTTGAAACAAATTCCCAGCATTTTGCTTTTGAGGGTATAACATGTATGCATAGGCCATGGAGGACTAAATGCACTGTAATTATCTATTCAAGTCGGGCAGCAGTGATAAGAAATTTCAATTTTGGTACAAGTTATATTTGATTTCCAGGCTTTTTTTATAACGTTTTGCAAGTGTCAAATTAAACCCTAATTGGCATTCTGCAAAAATTTTTTATACATTAAATCATTGTAGCAATTTGACAGGTTGCTTAAACAGAGACATCAAGGACTACCATTTAGTACCAAAAACATCTGTGTCATATGCATAGCTGGCAACCTAAGAAACTTTGGACAAAACAGTATTTTTTCCTTTATTGAAAAGTTTAGAAGTTAATTACATATGAAAAAGATTTAAATGACTTTCAAGGACTTTATCCAAGCCATAACAGGTAGTTAAAATGTTCAGATTTCTTTGAAGTAGTTCAAAATAAAAAAGTCCACTTTTCCAGTCCATGTTCCACATGCTGGTCTGGAAAGCACTTGTAAAAAGATTTCAAGTTGTCCCTTCCTGTGAATGCTTTTAACTAAATTTCATTTTTAATCAGAGTGGGTTTAATTTATGGTTTAGTTAATGCATGTATGTAGAGGGTAATGCCTTTGTTGAGTTAGGTGTAGGCAACTGATTGAATCCATTTTATAAATGGATGAGTCAAGACATAAGTTTTTTTGTTCGTAAGTGGTAAAAGTAGATGTACTGGCTCGAATTTAATGCTTGCATACTCACAGAATGAGCTGAGATTTCATCTTTTTTGCAATTGCATACTCACAGAATGAGCTGAGATTTCATCTTTTTTGCAATTGCATACTCACAGAATGAGCTGAGATTTCATCTTTTTTGCAATTGCATACTCACAGAATGAGCTGAGATTTCATCTTTTTTGCAATTGCATACTCACAGAATGAGCTGAGATTTCATCTTTTTTGCAATTGCTACATTTTCCAGTGATATACAATAAATCATTAGTAAAACTCCTTAAAGTTCATACATTCAGCAAAATACACATGTATAATTCCAAAACGTAGAACGAAGAAAATATGTTTTGGCATTTATTCTTTTACTGCAAGATATGCTGTTTAGCATGTAGCCTAATACAGTGGCATATGTATATTTATGTATAGGGTTTAAGGGCATGTATATTTATGTATAGGGTTTAAGGGCAAGTATATTTATGTATAGGGTTTAAGGGCAAGTATTATTATGTATAGGGTTTAAGGGCATGTATATTTATCTATAGGGTTTAAGGGCATGTCTGCACAATACTGGTTATATTGTGCCATTCAAAAGTTGTCCTAAAAATGTCAAGATACAAGAATAACATTGGTACTTCTGTAAAGTACCAAAAGAGGGCACAAGTGGAATAAAGTTGTTACTGTGTTTCTCATCCATGAAAGAATTTTCTCTTTTTTTATGTATATAATTGATGCAAATTTGAAGGTTTATGCTAAGAATGAACCAACAAGCAATTCTGTATGCCAAATATACTCGCGTATAATTCAGGTCCAAATGCAAACAACATAGACCCTGATCTGCCGTCACATAATGCACCAGAAGATCAGGGTATATGTTGTTTGTTCTACTGATTAGTCCTTACAAACTGCAAAGACCCAAATCTGCCTGTACATTATGCATCAGCAAATCTGGGTCTATGCAGTTTGCAGTTGGTATCGGCTTATACGCGAGTATATAAGGTATGCTATGTCTTGCCTGCTTCGCCAATACTTAATCCAAAAATTTAGCACAGCCAGTTTAGCAAAAAAAGTTCTGTCGGTCATTACAACCACAATTGACTTTTCATGGGTGCTAATGCAACTGTTAAAGGTGAATGCACACATCAATTTTCTTGATCATACATGCAGCGGTGCCTAGGAAAATGACAGCTATATGTAAATGCAAAGAATGCTAATATTTAAGAGAGCATACAAAGTACATGTCTGTCACTTTTACCTACATGTACCTTAATCTGCCTGTAGTGATTTTAAATATGAACACACCCATCATATTTAATGACTATATGCCAGAGCTCCCACTTGTGCAAAATATGGCATAAATTATGCATTTTGACAACGATGATGCAGGATATGCTCTGATTGTGTGTATTATTGATGCAGAAATCAAACCAAGCTAAATATGGTGGCAATAAGAGTTTAAAGTCTTTTCTAGCATTGCCAATCATCATGTGGAATTCTCTTACATCCCATGTTCAATTGCCAGTATCCCTCTTGGCGAGTATTGAACAAACACTATGTGTTAGAAATATCTTTAGCTACCCGACTCCCCTGTGTGATTCTCAGGCGAGCTGATATCCCACTAGGTGAGTATTGAACAAACACTATGCAATAGCAGTTTTTGTAACTATTCTACTCCACTGTATGACTGTCAGTCAATTGCCATATCCCTCTGGACGAGTATTGAAAAGGCCATGTTTTAATACCATATTTCCAGGGTATAATTAGCTCATGCTACTACAGACAGAATACATACAGGTGCATAATGCTCTTGCAGATCAGGATCTGTCCTATTTTTATTATTCTGATGATTCAAAGTGAACTGCATATGTGCCGACAGATGTGAGTCTACATTGTTGGTAGTCATGTGTCTTTACTATCTTTGGAAATAATGTACTGCATTACTTTGACGTTATTAGTATGAACCACTTAGCATTGACTCCTAAAAGTCTTCATGTGACTTCTGGATTTGACAATACAGAGTCAGTTGGCTCCTTGTGGGATCTCTGATATGCAGAGGTGTATATGCTCTCTTGACTTTGAAAAGTAAGTCACTGTGACATGCTTTTGCCAATTATAACCCCCAAGAAGAATGTACTGTTTAGCATTAACTCAGAAGGATTGGTCAGCGGTCTCTTGAAATTTTGCACATGATACAGTGCAGCCTAGTTTGTGCTGCTGATGTATCTGTGTATGAAATTGTTTCTGGCGTACTTTTCCGAGCAATTTCATGATGAGCACTCATATAATCTAACTGCAATATGTTTGAAAATTATTTTGCTCATTCATTGACTCTAATTTTTCACTGACATTTGTCAAATTATTTGTTCTGGTCTATGAATAATAAGAGATAAAAATATGAATCATTATTTTCAGTTTATTTCTCTAAGTGCAGATATTTGCAAAGTCATATTAAGAATACAAAGTCCTCCATTTAAAACTATAGAAGAAAAAAATAAAGTTTTGTTAATGTATTTATGGTGTATGAAAAAATAGAGGATACCTTAAATTACATTGATTAGATTATCACAGGTACATGTATATTGTGATTATACACAATTACATTGTGATTATGCACATGTATATTGTGATTATGCACATGTATATTGTGATTAAGCACATGTATATTGTGATTATGCACAGGTATACATGTAACTGTATCAAAGTAACAATTCTCACAAATAACACAATTTTATTTTACAATTACACAAAAGTGGTTTCAGTAATATTTTTTATTATAGTCTGTAGACAAAAATAATAATAATAATAAGAAGAAGAATTATGATGATAATGGCAACAAACTATGTTCTGTCTAGTAGGAATTAGCCCTAAAATATCTTGGTATGAAAGTTGAAGTTTAAATATTTTCCATTTAATTTGCCCTTATTTCTAACTGTAGGGCATAAAAAGGGGCAAATAATTTTGGCAAATTTCCAGTATTTGATAGGATCTTGTTGCACAGCATATATCAGCTATAATCAATATATGTATTCAACTTGTCATTGAAGACCACTGAGCTAAGACTGCTGAATAATTACATGACTAATGTTTGAAAAGATAATTGAAATATTAGCTCATCTTGTACTTGATATTCAAACCTGTTGGCAGTGCTTCAAAGGTATTCATTCCACAGATAAATTCAAAGTATAAAATTACTTCACCCACACCAAAGGATATGATTTCAAAATAGTATACTGTTACATTGCCCTCTTCATCAACAAAACTTTCTAATTTACCACTGAAAATTTAGTGAGATTACTACGCTATATTTTTATTGATTGTACTTTTTCATACCCTCCAATTTTTTTTATACAGTTAACTTTCTTCCTAGTTAAAAACGTTGAAGATTCTAGATTCTTATGTATGAGTTAAAAATTATATTATTTTCCTTTTTTTTCCTACAACTATTCTTACACCTGGAATATATATATATGAAAACGTGAATATTTCCATTATATATTATACAGTATTGGTTCATGTATAGAAATCAATTTGTAAATTCAACAGGATATCAGTTATGTTATGCCCAGGAAAAGAATACTTATTTCACTCTCATTTTTTATTAATTTTATAGCAGGATGTCAATTATTAAGTTCCTGGAAGAATTCTAGTATATATATATGTTTATTCCATATTATGAAGCAGTCATCTAAAAATCTCTTCTAATTGTTTCTCAAATAATCCCCAAATTCTTTTATTCCTCATTCTGTCAAATAATGTCTTTTCCAAGTACTGTACCCCAAGACTAGCATAATACAAGTTGGTGCCCATAGCCATGCCTTTTGTCTATATGTAGCAGTTTCCATTAAAGTAAAATATACTGCATTCAAGTACTAGTTTAAGGGACTCGAATATAAATTCATGATTGAATCATGAATATATGCTGTCACTTCTCTTGTTTAGCCAAAATTTCACTACTTCTGTTCCAAGGTCATTTGGAAAATTAGTGTACAAGTTTACTACATGTATATCAAAAGTATCACAATGTCTGGAATTGGTTAAAAAAAATCAGTAGGAACTTCTTTGCAAAGTGGTTTGAATATAATATCAAGCAAATGACATAGTCTTTGTGTGCAACTATTCTTCTTTATGTACATGTAGGTCATTTCCATATTTTTCAATTACATGGTCTATAATTCGTTGCTTGTCTGTATCGGCTTGTCCGCATACTTCCTGGTAGAATTCCTTATCATTTAGTATTTCATATATTTTGTCTCAAAAAATCGCTGTCCATATTTGCCTTTGTCAGCTTCTTTGATAATAATTGATTTGTCTTCTAACAGAGATTAAATAATAATAATAATAATACTTTATATATAGAGGGTGACTCATTTAGTCAAGTACTATTCTCCCTTGAGGCCCTCTTAAGAAAAGTATAACAATCTGCATCATATGAAAGATAATAGTAATATAGATGTTAAGAAGTTGTTTATATCTTGCCCTATAAGTAATGATCTAATTTAAATAAAAATGATGTCAAATTGTTTATTTACAATAATACTTTGAAAGTATAATGTATCTACCTGAAGAACATCCATGATGATGATGCAATATACTTCTGCATTTCTACATTTAAATATCAGTGTAGGCCCATATTATTTACACATGCTAATGATTTTTCGTAAAAGAAGAAGAAATCTTTTCCATACGCACAAACATGTCATGGCTCTGACTCAGAACAACTTTACATTGAAAAAAATTTAGCATACACCATTTTAAATTGGTTATAGATATAATTACCGTATATACTCGCGTATCATCTAATACCAACTGCAAACTACATAGACCCAGATCTGCCATTGCATAATGTGCCAGCAGATCTGGGTCTATGTTGTTTGCATTTGGACCCGTCTTATACACAAGTATATATGGTATATATATATATAGGTAGGACTCTGTGTATGCAGTATTATGCCATGACCATCCAATAAGGCCGTGTGCAATTTGCCCATGAGGGTGTTTAAACAGGTAAAATTACGTTTGAGGGCAAAACTACAAAGTGGTTGGGCAGTAGTTCCAAAACAGTCTGCCGTTAGTATTTCTTGCTTTTTGTCATAGAACAATTACAAATGCATATATTCCATTCATTTTTTAAAGCAGAAATGCAAAATGTAGAAAAAATCAATTGATACTAATGAAATGCTGATTTGTTCCAAATGAAAATCAATTCAAAGTTTTGTGCTCAGTTTGCAAAGTCATGTGTGCAACAAGGTACACTGCAGGAGAGCAGGGTGGCATACAGTTTCTTAAAAGGACAACACTCAATGTGGTATGTCTAGTCGTAAGGCGTAAATGACTTGCAACTGCTGTCATGCCATTTCTTACAAAGGACAACACTCAGTCTGGTATGTCTATGTAAATTTAGACTTACAACTGCTGCTTTAACATTCCTTACAAAGGACAACACTCAGTCTGGTATGTCTACATAAGGTATTAAAGACTTGCAACTGCTGTCATGCCATTCCTTACAAAGGATAACACTCAGTCTGGTATGTCTACATAAGATGTAAAAGACTTACAATTGCTGCCATATACAATATCCGCATAAATCAAAAGTGTCACAATCAAGTTGTAATACACACTTGGCATCAACCCAGCGATTCAAACATGAGTTTTTTATATTAATCATACTAAAGAATTATGACTCTAATGGGTCACTTATTCTCATGCAGGTCACAACTTCTTTGTATTACTCAAGACAGAAAATTATTTTGGAGTTTTAACAATGTGACTTACTATTGTAGGTGGTAACTGATAAGGTATAATATTATCTTTTTTACGCCCCTGCCATATTTTGCCCCTGCCATAAATACTGTAGGGGCATATAGCATTAGGTTTGTCTGTCCCTACCACAATGTAATACTGTATGTATACAGAAGCCCTGCAATGTATGCAACTACTCCTACACCTTTCCATGGACTGTCTTCACAAATTTACCAAGTGTTGAATCTTGACAAGTGTTATTAACATGGGGTCGACATATCATACTGTCATCATGCTCTGATGCATTTTTTCAGAGTTATGCCCCATTTTGGTATTAAATGTTTGCAATATAATAAAAATTCTTGTGTGTGTAACTAGTACCACAGCTATCAATGAATTGCCCGTAATCTTGACATACATCATTGAGAACATGCGCATATCCTTCTGTCATCATTCTCTGATGCCTTTTTCCAAGTTATACCCCTTTTTGGTGTTAAATGCATATACCATATTTCAAAAGAAAATCTGAACAGTTGAGATGATGCAGATTATCAACTTTCAGTCATCTTAGGGGACACTTTTTTTAGTTGCAGTGAAGGAGCCCAGGTGGCTCAGTAGCATGCCAGACTCACATCCAGAAGGATGTGGGTTTGAATCCTGCCACTGGATCATCCCCAATTCAGCTGCTGTCACTTGTGCCTGGGAGAGGCGCTTTACTTGGGTTGCCTATTGGCAGGATTTAATCTTTGTTGCTGTGATGTAAAACATCAAACTAAACCAATTTGTTACAGTGATTACAGAGCTGTAAATAAAAATTTAATAAATGGGTTATTTTGTGAACATCACAAAACATAATGTTATGATACCAGGCAGAATCAAGACATTAATCATGCCTAGGAATACCTCACATGGTTTATTAAACAAAAAATAATTTATGGTGCATTTGATTATTTGGCTCTGTTTTGACTGAGTATTCTCACAGTGATCAAATACTATTATTTAAAAAATGCACAGAACATCTGGAACTTATCCTGATAGCATAGTTTACATTGATTGAATGCGACATCATAAAACATAGACTGTGGTTGTGACAGGAGCAGTATGCTGACAGCTTGGGACTAAATGCTTAAAATGAAATTGTTTTGTTTAATTTGAATGCATTAAAAATATTCTTGATGCATTTTTAGTCAGTTTGTTTGCATAAAATATGCAAATATGCAGCTCATCTAGAGCTCTGGGTTATTCCTTTGTAATGATAAAGAAGTAACTTGATTTAGGCAATTTAAGATGAAGAAATGATCCCTGCAAGGCTTGCTCTGGGTGCAACTTTAACACTTTACCATAGAACTTTTAGAATACCGGTGTATATGCTAAATTTGTGTAAGTTATAAAGGAAGTTAAACTGTCTAGGACATTTATTCAGTTTGATATTTGAGCTCAAAATTTCCTATTAATGTCAACAAAGTGGAGCCAACTAATTAAAGTCAGCATCATGAATTATCTCATATTTTCTGTATTTTTTCTGTAACTTTTTTTTAATCAGTTGTATAATAAATTGTAGGTCAACAAAAAAGTCTTAAAATCACATTTCAAAAATAATTTTGATTTAAATTTATGAATTGTGTATGAAATATTAGGATTAAAAATTTCAGACAATTTAGGGTTTTTTCATTTAGGATGCAACAAGAACTCAAATAGGATTCAAGTTATATTGTCTGGTATTCATCTGTGCACTAACATGTACTTTTTTTTTACAATTTGCTTTATTCTTGCAGTCGAGACAAGCACACAGCAGATGGGTAGACACCATATGGGACAGTCCAGAAACAAAGAGATACTACCCAGACCTATGCATTTTCAGAAAATGGTATTGAAAATACTTGATCCATTTGAGAATCAATTAATCAGTTTCAAGTCACAGATGATGGGGATGAAAATAGTATACCCACTGAGAGGAAGAATTTCATTCCAGTCATATGATATTGGTACATTTTACTTCATATGATGCATGTTATTTGCTAGCATTATCAGAGGTACATGTGATCTGCTTCTAATAATGTTTATCATAGCCTTACTGACGAGGTATCACTTGGAGCATGGATTATTATCAGTGTATCACGAAGTATGTGGTATGAACTTTCGATTATTATCATTGTATCACAAAGTATGTGGTTTGAACTTTCGATCTTCATGCCTCGATATGAAATAGAGAATCAAAACCTATGCAAGTCATGGAAAATAATTTAAATTCACCTGGAAAATATACAAAGAATTTAGTGCCATGCTTTTATCCCTATTACATGTAGTCCAGTAATTACGTTTGTATACACTTGGTCTTTGTATGTCAGTATGATTTGTCTACCCGGAATATGGTGCATTTATTGTGTACTGACTACACATTTACTTACATGAATATCAAACCCAACTTTATAATATGTCGACAAAAATTACTGGGACAACCAATTATTAAAAGAAATAGTTTAAATTCACCTGGAAAATATATAATGAATTCTGTGCCATGCTTTTATCTCGATTACATGTACCAAAAATTGTACATTTGTATACCCTTGGTCTTTGTATGTCAGTATGATTTGTCTGCCCTGAATATGGTGCATTTATTGTGTACTGACTAAACATTTACTTAAATGAATGTCAAACCAACTTTATATTTGGTCATACACATATTACTGGGACAACCAATTACTAAAAGATATAATGTACAACCTACAGCTATACATACAGCTTAAGTACAGAGCAAGTATGTCTAATTAAAGGGAAACTCTGCTTTCAAAATAAATCCAATACTGGTATATATACATGTATATACATCATCAAACTTTTGTATTCTAGTAGTGTCAAATGCCTTTTCTGTAGAGCAGACGCCAAAACAATTGTAACTTGTTGAAAATATATGTAGAATTCTTGTTGTGTTGCAGTAGAGTTTCCTGTAGCAATTAATGACACTGTATTGTCTGTAATTTTGACTACACTTTTTATTAATTATATTTTCAGGTGTGCAAATAATTATTAGTAAAAAAAGTTAATGATCATTTTCTTATGTATCTAAAATTTGCCAAATTTTAATAAGAAGAAAATTCTGTGCCAAAAATTAGAGGACAAAATATAATTGTAATTTCTTGTTATTGTTGATGTATGGAAAATGACAGACAATACACAGCAACACTTGCTAATTTCAGTCATCTGACCAGTTAAGAATTGTACTGGGTATACAGTGTAATTATTGCCATATATACTTGCTTATAAGTCAAGTCGAACTGCAAACTGCACAGACCTAGATCTGCTGTCACAGAATGTGCCAGCAGATTGAGGTCCATTCAGTTTGTTAAGAGTAATCAGTAGAACAAACAACATAGATGCTGATCTGCTGGCGCATTATGCAATGGCAGATCTGAGTCTATGTTGTGTGCAGTTGGACTTGACTTGTAAGCAAACCTATACAGTAGATAATTCATAAAGATTCATATATCTTTGTGTCTAATTTATGAATTGCTTTGGAAAAAATGGCATGGATGTGTTTTTTTACTAGATTCCAATTATTAAAACAGCAGGGCATGTAAGTGAGCAGTTATATCATTGATGTAAATAAATTTGAATTATTGGATGTATTTGCCAAGTGAATGTGTTGCAAGTAGGCTACCATATATACTCGTATATAATCTCATACCAACTGCAAACTGCATAGACTCAGATCTGCTGTCGCATAATGTGCCGGCAGATCTGGATCTATGCAGTTTGTGAGGGCTAATCAGTAGAACAAACAACATAGACCCTGATCTGCTGGCTCATGTGATGGTAGATCAGGGTCTATGTTGTTTGCATTTGAACCCGGTTTATACGCAAGTATATACGGTAAGTTAATTTGTGACATGATGTTTCGAACTTATCAAGTTAAAAAATCTTGCCAGTTTAATATTAGAATTTATTGTTTTTCTAGAGCTCTATAAAGAAATTGTATGTTGTCAGTTGTAATCCTCCCTGACTGAAGGTGTGGGCAAAAACAGTTTTAGTAATGTCCAGCTTGCCAGGTGTAAACATAACTTTACTTTGCTGTGGTCTTTTTTTTTTTTTTTTTTTTCTTAAACCTCATATGTGGGTTATCCATGGATAGAGGCAGAAACCTATTGATTTTGGCACTGGCACTAGGTCCAAGGTCCAGGTCACTCAAGTTGAAAATGTGACTTTTCTTCCAAGTCAAGTTTTCTTAACCTAATTTTCTTCAGACTTGATAGGTAGACTGCACTTGGGTAGGGGCAGCTTCTATTGATTTTTAGGCTGAGAGGGGAACAGTTAAGGTCACTGGAGCTGACATCATAATTTTTGAGGTTTTCTCTCAATAAGTCAGACTTTCTGGATCTTTTCATCAAACTTCATAGGGATAGTCTGCACTTGGTCAGAGGCATCTCACTGTTCACTTTTGAGTCAAAGGTCAAGGTCACAGGAGCTAAACTTGTCATTTTGTGTTCCACATGACAAGTCTACTTGCCTCAAGTCAACCTCACTCAGTTTTTATCAACTTTATAAGTGCATTACATTTTGAGAAAGGGCAGCTTCCTATTGAGTCTGATCTATAGATCAAAGGTTTAGATCACTGAACACGAAATTAAAAAATCATTTTAATTTTACATTTGTAATAGCTTCAGTCAGTCATGGGGAATTGGACAGTTTTCAGATGGCTATTTCTGAGATACACTCTACTTTTTAGAATTTATGAGATTTATCTTGTAGTGATAAAAGTGTACATGAAATTTGCAATACATAATGTGATATATACATATATACATATACTTGTTATAATTGTTATTCTTCATAAATTGGTTTTAGTAAAATATACATTTTAATCTGAATGGCCTTCAGTTTAGGTGTATTCTTCAGGCAAACTATGCAATATGAACCAGTTATTCATATTAATTCATATGTATAAAAATTACATATCATGTACATATTTATGGTGTATAATAATGGGTATGTCATTTCACAAGTTTTCAAAATGAAAATGACAAATATAGAATAAAGGAAGATACCTTTTGGCAAGATGTAAGAGATTTCAGTGAAACCTTATTTTCTTTATAACAGTATGTAAATTGAAATTTATATTGTATATTGATGGACTTTTAAAGATGCAACAATAAAATGCTTAGATAATTCACCTGTATATTATCCGATATTGATAAACTAAATATTTGAAGACTTAATTACATCCAACTTTCCTGAGGGTATTTAATTGCAGATATGTGGCTGGATTACCGTATATACTCGGGTATAATCCGATATCAACTGCAAACTGCATAGACCCGGATCTGCCATCGCATAATGCGCCAGCAGATCTGGGTCTATGCAGTTTGTAAGAACTAATTAGTAGAACAAGCAACATAGACCCTGATCTGCTGGTGCATTATGCAGATGAGGGTTTGTATTGTTTGCATTTGGACTTTGATTATACGTGAGTATATATGGTAGCTGGATTAACTGTAATGTATCAGGCAGGGAACTGTTCATAATATTCCTTACAGCATGGGAGCTTTTCCGACCCCTCTCCTTGGCCTGTGCTGAATTATTGTCTTTAACACTTGTTGGTTTTTTAATCTCCACTAGCATATAGTAATTGTTTTTGATGGAAATTCGAAGACCTAGTGGGTTCTACTCATTACAGTACAGATCTCAGCTCTCTGTACTGAAAGTCCCTACTTTCATGATCTCCAGTTTCTTGTGCCTGGACTCTCTGTTTTCAACATTTGGTCAACAGTTCTCCATATATTGGACTCTCAGCTTTATGAAAACTGTGACTGTGGCTGTGGCCTTCCATTTTCAAATTGTACGGAGAGCTCAGTCATATATTGACTTAGGTAAGTATGCTGTGCCCTTTTAACCCCTAATTTCATACCCAGAATGGGTCTTATAATAGACCTCCATTTTTGTGCAGTAACCACAATATAATCACATCACAATCACACCGTCTGTCTGGTTGTACTAAAATGTTATGATCAAGATAGCCACCTAAAGTATCTACATCGTAACAAGGCCGTTAGGAAGAAAATTAAAACCCAGCATACCTATTAAAATGTTTGTATAACTTGCGATGTGATTGATGCCCTGTTTTTCTACCTAAGAAGATCTCTTAAAAGTGGATGACAATATCCTAGTAACTAGCCCAAAACAACTTAAAGTCATTATTGGGCAAGTGAAATTTTGTGAAAAAACACTAATTTTTATGTGGAGGAAAAAAAAAATTGAGCATCCTTCTTGACAGGCTAGTACCATATATAGTTGTGTATAAGTCGGGTTCAACAGCTAACAACATAGACCCTGATCTGCCATTCCATAATGCACAGGCAGATCAGGCTCTATGCTGTTTGTTCTACTGATCAGTTCTAATAAACTGCATAGGCCCAGATCTGCCAGTGCATTATGTAAATGCAGATCTGGGTCTGTGCAGTTTGCAGTTGGATCTGACTTGTATGCAATTACATATGGTAGATCAGAACTGGAATTGTTGGCCCCCACCCCACCCCCCACTTTCCATCCACATGTTCAGAAGGGGAAAAAAATAGGTACCAGTATTTCAGTAGTGACGGTTCTTTTCCATTGTGCGTTATACAGCTGATGCTAATTATAGACTTTACGTTCAATAAAGGAACCCTTATTATGGTATGATGAATTCCCCGACAGAGCAATCATTCTCTTTGGATACCAGAAGACAGAGCAATCATTCTCTTTGGATACCAGAAGACAGTGCATTTAATGTGTACTTGACACGGAGCAATCATTCTCTTTGGATACCAAAAGACAGTGCATTTAATGTGTACTTGACATAGAGCAATCATTCTCTTTGGATACCAGAAGACAGTGCATTTAATGTGTACTTGACATAGAGTCATCATCTCAAAAAAGGGTGATATAATTAGGAAATTTTCAAAGTTGATTTTAAAACCTACTGTGGGATCAATAGACATGTAACTTTGTGACGCCTCTTTGAAAAACATACATAGAAGCCATACAAAAGCATTATTTCTCATCAAAAGACTCGAATGTAAATAAAGCTTCAGATTTTGAAAGTAGTTACTGACTTAAAAAGTGTCGCAGTTTGAATAAGCTGATGGGTTTTTGCATATTTTGTTGTATACCTACTGACATAGTCATCTGTTTTGTTAGACATGGTTAGGTCATACCTATTAAGGCCATTCAAAGCATGTTATTTTGTTCATTTAATTTCTCAGCCTTTATAATCTGAGAGACACCTGTCATTTAACATAATACATGTATTGTGATTGTATAGGTATATATGCATTGTACCTGCCGAAGTGTAATCCCAACTACTGGTAAGTTGAAAGCTGTATATAAAGACCTCAAACAATGTATGGTGCAAATCTTGACAGTCTGACATCAATATTACAAAAGATTTTGAATCTACATGAACTGTTTATTATTTGAAGGTGTTTTTGTTATAGTATGGGCTTTGTTATAACATGGTTTTTTTTTTCATCTGTAAGCATATCTTTTGGAACGCAATATGGATGCTAATAATTCATATCTGGGAGTTTACAAACATAAGTTTTAATTGTTTTTGCTAGAGACCACTATCTGGTATCTGCTTTTAAATGTCAAAAATGTGATTTTATTAAAGAACAGCAACTGAAATGGGGAAAAGAATTGTGAATACACACTTTATTTGTATGCCATGCAGATTAGGTGGGGTTGTATAAGATAGATTGGTATATGTACCGCGTACTCAAAATATGGGTCAAAGCACGCTCAACTGTATTCTGGGAATGGACAATGGTATGAATAAATGCTAAATACACTTATGGTGAGAATAAAGTAAAGAATGCCTAATGAATCATTGCTGTTGAGACTTTTAAAATTAATGACAATATCATGTATGAAATTTAGACTAATATTTGAACATATTATTTTGGCATTCAACTGTATGATCACTTAAATTGCATTATTGAAAAAATGCATTCTTTTAGTGTACATATTTTATAAGATTACCACCTATGCCATTCAAATGGAGCCACACAAATTAAAAGAAAATGAAATTTCACAATTACTGTCAAGGAAATCAGTTCATTACTGTTACTGATACAACAATCTGAAACCTGGTAAAATGGCTAAATGTTTCTTTATTAGGTAATTGATCCATATACTTAATAAAATGACACAATGTTTCAATATTAAATAATTAATAACTATATTTATTTATGCGGGAAATATCAGCAATACATTAAAATGAATTGTATTAATCATTTTAACCACTTGTAAATAACAGACTTTGTTTTCTTCTAATTAACTTATTTACCATTGAAAGTATGATTTATAATTATATATGAACAAATTTAAGGTAACTGTGGGATGAGCCAAAAAATACATGATAAGTTTTTGCCAATTTCATCAGAAACAAATGAAAAGCCATATATGTTGGTTGTGCAGGTAAAATCAATTTGATTGTTATTTTTCACAGGTATCTCTGTAAATTACAAGTTTAAAGACCTGTGTAGAATTTAATCCTCATGTGAGTGACCAAAAACAAAGGCAGAATTATCTGTCTATAAACACTGGAGATATCTTTAACAAACAGAGAACTATAAAGAAAGGTTTATTTTTTGGTCTAGTTTATGCCATTATTAAACTATCTGATACTATTTATATTCACACAAGTAACCTGCTTATTACAATGTAATTAAGAGTATAAACTGACATGGGAATGAATAGTATTCTGAGATAGGCTTAAGATTTATAAGATCTGATCAATCCAAATTTTTGGAAGGGTTAAGGAAACTTGTGACCCTAGAAAAAGTTGATTGGTTTGGTTTGGTTTGGTTTTGTGGGGTTTAACACCATTGTTCAGCACATGATAGGCTATACATGGTGGCCAGTATATTTGGGGGTGGAAGAACCCGGGAAGAACCACCGACCCTCGGGAAGCTACTGGCAAACTTTCTTGCATACCTATGTTGGTCAAGCCGAGACTTGAGCTCATGTGGACAAAGGTGAAAAAGGTGAGCGGCTTAGACCACTCGGTCACCCGGGGCCCCTAGAAAAAGTTGAGCACAAGGTACATGTAGAACAGTAGCCCTGGCTACAATAAAATCCTACATGCTATAATAGCTAGGACCACAAAAGATAAAAGTGCACATTGAATGCCTTCCTGCATCAAAAATTGAAATAGGCCCAAGCTTACTCTGTTTTAAATATTATATTGATTGACTGTATCGAAGTACACATCAGCACATGAAAGGTTACATTGTGCTGGGGCATTTGGAACAAAGTGCTTTGCCCAGTGAGGCACCATGGCAGCTGACCCAGCATGGTCTTGGCAAGATTTGATCTTGCATCCTTGGCTTCTAGTTGCAAGTCCTGCACTGTCTTGGAAAAGTTATTCTTTGTGTAACATGTAAATATATTAAGCCTTTGAAACTGCAATAATTTTCTGATCCAAAAGTAAAACTGTCATCCTCCCATAAGAACCATATTCCATGAATGACTATCATTCATGTCCAACCAGGTTATGGATTTCACTTTCATTGTTTTCCTCATACCGTATACACTCGCATATAATCCAGTTAAAAATGCAAACAACATAGACCCTGATCTGCCGTCGCATAATGTGCCGGTATATCAGTATCTATGTTTGTTCTACTGATTAATCCTTACAAACTGCATAGATCCAGATCTGCCAGCACATTATGCGACAGAAGATCTGGGTCTATGCAGTTTGCAGTTGGTATCAGCTTATTTGCGAGTATAAACGGTATATTGTAACTCTTATTAGCACCCACTCCTTTGAACAGTCAATATTTTTTCCGATCCATCTGATGGTTACTCAAGGGAAGTTGCACCCTACTGTAAATAATCAGTGACAACAGGTAATGACCTGTTTTATATTGAAAACTTTTTGCCTAAATTTCATCTCCTTAAATAATATCTAATTATTATCGTCATCCGTGGTTTAAAAAAATCAAAATGAAATCAAAATCCTGTCATTCTTAGCTTTTGTTCCACTTTGAGGGGATTTTGGTGTACTTTTTATCAAAAGTAGGGAAATCGGGGATTAGAAAATGTTTCAGAATTACATGCATACATCTGTTTTTTTTTATGAACATTCAATCAATAAGGTATTTTATTTTTAGACTTCAGCAAATAATAAATTTATATGGAATTAATTTTTCCAGTATGTTTCTTATCAGAATAACCAATATGATTGCAGTCAGTGATCAAGAAGGAGGGTAATTACACCATATTTACCTATACATGTTATACACCAAAGTATGAGCAGCATAGACCCAGATCTGTCACAAACTGAGCCAGCAGATCAGGTGTTTACCGTATATACTCACGTATAAACCGATACCAACTGCAAACTGCATTGACCCAAATCTGCTGTCACATAATGCGCTGGCAGATCTGGGTCTATGCAGTTTGTAAGGACTAATCAGTAGAACAAACAATATAGACCCTGATCTGCTGGCGCATTATGCGATGGCAGATCAGGGTCTATGTTGTTTGCATTTGGACCGGATTTATACGTGAGTAAATATAGTATTTGAAGTCATATGTAGAGTAAACAGTGTAAACAAGGCTTTCCCTATATTCTCAAAACTTTTTGTAAACCTGATCTTCCAGCACATTGCATGGGTAGGTCAGGGCTATACACATTGCAGTTTAATGCCCCAAAATAAATACAATATGAAAACTTGTGATGTGTGAAAACTATAGCTTTTAAATAACTTCATTGTTTTATTTATTATTAGAAGGATCTAATATCTGATGTACTCAACTGCCATGAGATACCAGATATAAAACACTTCCAGATATGGGATATCAGAAATTTCATTGCTTTTTGTCTCGTGTGCAAAATGTTGATCACTTTTCTTCTGGCAAATTTAGGCTTATAAATATTCATAGTTTCCATTAATGTTTTTTCAAGTCTGATGCAGTAAGGGTATATCATAACAAGCTTTTCAGTTGACACACTGCATTTCACAGAACCATTTTTTAAATAGTATTTATTATGTTTCATCATATTAACCAGTTACAACAAGAATCTGTTTGAATGATCTGATTTTGATCAAGTTTAGTGAATGCAAGCATTCCTGATGTATACATATGAGCAATTTTAAAATCAAATTAGGTATTATGTCCTTATTTTGTTACAATTGAATATTCAAGAATCATTGTAAAATAATTTTTTTTTTATAAATTTGAAGATTTTGTACCAGATTCATAATATTTGAACTATTACAAAGGTTTATATAAAAGTAAAATGATGATTATTTAATAATGACAAAATATTAGTAATGATTGTTTTGGAGAGAAGGTACTTGCACATAATTTTGAATATGTAGTAATTATCCATTTATACAATTTAATTGAAAAATATATATGCATCTCATTTTCTTGAAAATACACTACATGTATTTAAATTTCTTTATCAAATTAATCATTATTTATTTACAAATATTAAAAATATAAGGAACTTTTCATGTGATTCATTTGATTTGCATTTTACTTGTAATTTTGCAGTAATTGTTCAAATCACTTACATGCCGATTTTGGGAGGTACCTTTTGTTAGTACTCTTATGTGCTGACCTGCCAACATGAAAGTTCTGGATTGGATGTCCAGTAGTGAATGGATTGTATGTCCAGTAGTGAATGGATTGGATGTCCAGTAGTGAATGGATTGGATGTCCAGTAGTGAAGCCACAACTAGAGGTTATACCTTTTGAGCACAAATTTGGATTCAGAATCTTCTTTGAATAGAGTAACAGAAGTGAACTTCAAATTCAAGCACTCATTTTTGTACCAGGTTTTAAAAAATAACTTGTTTCACTTTATTGTATTGTTGAATCTGGATTAATTTCTTTTTTTTTATTCTTCTTTTTTCTGAACAAATAAAATCTGATCATACCTCAGTTATGTTCCTACTTGTGTGTTGTACAGGTTACCACACTTTCTGGCAAGGTATTACCTCCCCATAGTAGGTATTTTACCATACAGTATCGAGCTGAAAGAACATATCTCTAATTCTTAAAGATTTAAAGAAATATTTGTCTATGATCAGTTGATATAAAATTGTGTATTCATATAAAAAACAAAACAAAACTGTGTAACCTTTTATATTGTAGTTATTATCAGCAACAAATTTATAAAGATGTCATTTTTGATTGTCATTGTGTAGCAAAAATACAGTCTACTCCCGTTTATCCAACAAAGTCTGTTGCAATAAAAAAAAAATCATTGTATAAATGTGACTTTCAGACTTTATTTTACCTAAGACATGGTTCATTGTTTGACAATTCTGCTTTGTTTACCTATTGCTAATTGGGTTTAATTATAAGAGAGTTAATTGTAACACTCCATACCCACTGTGTTGTGTTGGGTATTCATTATCATGACCTCGTGACGAACTCACCCAACATCAGATTGTTGGAACAATTAGTCTAAGAATAATTAATGTTGGATAAATTATTTGATGATATATATATTTAAAGTATTTCTTATCCAATGGAAACATCCAAGTTGGAACATGAGACTGTCGGTTAAACATAGAGTTTTAAGTAAGAAAAAAATTGTTTCAAAAAATTTTGTATACATCATTGTGGGTTCAACAGAGATCAGATAAAGTCGAGTAGACTGTACTTACTAAGATGATACAATTCCTTGATAGAAAGGAAAGCAACCTATATGATAATAAAGGAGTCCATTCAGTTTTCATTGTCTGACAAGGAAAATTTCAACTCATACTTTTGTTCCGAAGATTTGCTTCTTAACCCAAGGAATGCAGCAGTAGTCAGTGCGGTTCAAGCACTGCATTTACAAAGAGTAAATCTTTCTTAAGCTACAGTGCTGTTCAAGCACCTCATTTACAAAGAGTGACTCTTTCTTAAGCCACATGCTTTAAAATTTTTAGATCGCAGTTAAAAATGCTTAGTTTAAGACAAGCATAACTACTTTGTTTAGCGTTAAAAGATTCTAATGCTGGGTTTCTTGGTAAAAATTGTCATATAATGTTGTATCACTGTTCAGCACCCAGTCCTGGACAAAATATATTTTTCATACTGCAGTTGCAGATTGAATAAAACATTTGTCCAGTTTCAACACTCACTTATTCATGTTGTGAACAGATTCTTGCACCATGAACATAATCACTAGAACCTACCATATATACGGCAACTGTCAACATCACAATGTATTTTGCACTCTACATGAATTTCTTGTTTTGGCTATGTTACTAGTAATGATTTATGTAAAAAAGGACTATGACAACACTGCAGCTGTCAGCATCACCATGCACTTAGCACTACATGAATTTTTTATTTGGACTAGTAAAGATTTACTGTGAATCACTTTAAATTTGTGGGTATCAAATTTTGTGCTTTGATTTTTAAAAAAGCGTATTCATGAGAATTTAATTTCATGGATCTGTCATTTAAAAAGAAGAAAAAACAATGAAATATTGAGCAACGATATATATATCTCTCTAAAGATTATACAGTCTTTCACTTCCACACATTTCAGAGCAAACAGACTTAATCCATATTCCAGTTATTGGATTAATTAGGTAAGTTATTCATTAATAACACTTAGCATAAATACGAAGATCTGAATCAAAGAAAATACTGACATCCTTTTGCACATATTCGAAATCAAACAAGCTAAATACAACTACTGTAATCAGTCAGTGTGAACAGAAGGTGGTTACACTTTGATGTTTTTAAAGCACATCACAGGGAGAGGTTGTTCTCATATTTAAAGGAAATGGCATCATACCTATGTGCCAGCCACATGTATGGAACCCCCAGATGTATCTTCAACAAATTCTCCAAGGAAGAACTCGAATCATGCTTTCACGAGTGGTATTTGGCTCAGATTCTTGCTCAGTTAAATGAACGGGATGACAGCAGAGATGTACAGTCAGCTAAGGTCTCAGTTGGCCTGAAAAATATCTACCCTTAAGTCAATTACTGCACAGTGTATTATCTCTACCCATGATAAAGTATCACTTCGGATGGCTGCAATTAAAATGGACTTTGAGAAAGTAGGACTGATCTTCAGCAGTTAGTTTTGTGCATGAAAGGTAATTAGTAATGACAATGTGCTGATGTGTTCCATTTGCTCAGTGGAATAACGAATAGTACTTGTGATAAATGGAGTACAAAAATGTAGTGAAAACTGTTTAACTGTAGATAATACAGTGCTTTCATGATCCATATGTTGGATATTTTCATGAATAAATACCTACTAACATTATTCAAGAATGTCTGTGCTTAAAAAGGGCACAGGTTGCGATTGACATTTTATTTTCTTAAACTACAATGTTTTCATGTTTCTCTGATGTTTGCAAATGTCATTGGATTGTGTAAAGTTTTACTGAGTATTGATTATTATAAATGGATATAATATGTGCTTTATGAAGTAAAGACACAAACCATGAGTAGTTTTGCATTTATTACTATAGCATCAGAGTCATTACGTTAGAACAGAGTTTTCAAGTTCATGAAATTTTGCATGCGAATTAAATCGTAATCAGTAAATTTCCATTCCACATCATGCATTAAGGTATCATTATTTAATTATTTACTTATTTATTTATTTATTTCACAATACTATGGGTAACATTGGTATTCAAACAAACAAATGATGCTTTACCATGGCATACAGCAGGCTGAGGGATTGGGATCAGGGGTGGGGGGAGAGCACACTTTGAATATCAACGTGGTTCATATTTTATGCCGACTTAAATTTTTGGCCTAGCTTGCCCACAAACTCCACAAAAATTGGTACCCCACAATTTTAAAATGATTCACAGTATCAAGACTATGACAACACTAACTGTCAACACCACAATGCACTTAGCACTACATGAATTTATTGTTTGGACTGTGTTACTAGTACTGATTTATGTACAAGAGGACTATGACTAACTGTCAACATCACAATGCACTCAGCACTACATTCATTTATTGTTTGGACCTAGTTACTAGTAATGATTTATGTACAAGAAGACAATGGCAACACTTACTGTCAACATTACAATGCACTTAGCACAACATGAATTTCTTGTTTGGACTATGTTACTAGTAACAATTTATGTAAAAGAGGACTATGACAACACTGCAACTGTCAGCATCACAATGTTCTTTGCAAGTCTAGATGAATTTCTTGTTTGAACTATGTTGCTAGTAATGACTGATATAAAGAGGACTTTGTAGAAATTGTAGTTTTTTGGCAGGACATTCTTCACAGTTTTAATAGGACAATATATTTGAAGAGTCCTATGGGTACATATGCAATACTTTTTTCAATATATGTGTTGGTTCTGTTCTCCGTCACACACTGATTGTAATTTATATCATTGTATACCAATTTATTAAAAAAATTTCATGTTAACACAGTATTCATCTCCATTAAAACATCATACATAAGAAACAAGACTTTGCCTTATCAGTAAAACCAATCACTTTCGACTTTTTTTCCACTTCAGATAACTTCTTTGTTGTGATTTTTAGCTCTTCTAGTTGTAGACAGAAGAGCTTATGTGATGGCCTTTTTGTGTCATTACATAAAACTCTTTCACTTTGTTCAGAGTACTATATCTCCAAGCACTCCAATCAGTCAATCTGATCTTGATCAGCTTATGAACACTTGCTGGCACCTTTCATTTCGCTTGGCAACTTTATTGGCCAACATACACTTTGGGACTGTAAAGATATCAATGAGAGAAGGAAGAAGATAGAAGACTTTGTTTCAAAACACAATCTTTGCATTTTTAACGATAAGTCATATACCTACCTGCATCCTGCCACAGTATCCTTAACTCATACTTAGATTTGACTATCAGCAGTCTATCTCTTTTACTTGGCTTCTCATAGGAAGTTTGTCACAACATATGTGGTCATGACCACTTTCCAGTATATTGAAGAAGTTATATTCCCAAACCTCAAGGGCTCATGAAAAGATGGAAATTGAACAAGGCAGATTGGGAAATGTTTCAGTCCCTCTGTGAGTCAAGTCTGATGGCTGATCATTTTGACATTGAAGTGGATCCAATACTCATATTTACAAAGATACTCCAGGATGTTGCTGGGGATACAATACCAAAAACTATGGCAATTCCTAAACGTGTCAACAAACCATGGGTTGATGATATATGCAACGACGCTATCAGGGAACGGAAAATGGTACTTGAACATTTAAATGCCAATCCAACAACTGAAAATCTGAATAAATGTATACTGAGCTAAAGCACCTTGTACCATTAGAGAGAGCAAGAGGAAAACATGGAGATCCTATGTCTCTTGGTTGAACTCTTGCTCTATTAAATCTGTATGGTACAAAAAAATCATTGGTAAAAATAAAAGCAATTTCAAATCTGCTAATTCTGATGATTACAATAAACCTTTCACTCTCATAGAGTTACAAGATTCTCTTGATCGAGCCCATGACATTTCACCAGATGATATCCTATATCAACTTCAGAAACACTTACCTTACACAGCTCTAAATACCTGCTAAACATTTTCAATAAAATGGTGACTTCCTGCAGTCTCATCAAGAAGCAATGGTGATACCATTAACCAAACCTGAAAAGGAACAAACCAATGTTTCCAACTATCATCTCGTAGCATCAACAAGCTGTATTTGCAAACCATGGAAAAGATCATAAATGATTCACTACTCTGGTATCTCGAATCCAAAAACCTACTATCTGACGTTCTGTATGGAAAGGATATATAGTTGCCATCTTTTTTGACTTGGATAAAGCTTAATATGACACCACATGGAAGTATTGCATAATGAATGACCTATTCAACCTAGGTATAAGGGGCTGCCTACTCAACTTTATCTCCAATATTTGGAATGATAGAAACTTCAGGGTTAAGTTAGGTGGCACCCTTTTTGAAAGCTATCTTCAGGAGATGGGTGTACCTTTGGGCAGCATATTCTCAGTCAGCCTATTCAACATCAAACTTAACAGCATGGTGAAATGCCTTAACTCATTATTCATTATATGTTGATGACTTTCTGCTACAGATTATTCCTGTTGTGCAGATGGGCAATTTTTTAGAGCTTATTTTTGTCCATAAACTAACTTTTCTTCTACATATTAGATACCTCGGGGACAAATGTCAAAAAGCCCTGGATTTAATACGAGTCATGGCAAACACAGATTGGGGAGCAGATCAAAAGGTTTTGCTTTGGTTATACAGGTCATTAGTAAGATCGAAACTCGATTGTGGTTCGATTGTGTACGAATCAGCTTGTAAATCTTTCCTGCAGATGCTTGATCCGATACACAATCAGGGACTTAAACTTTGGGTGCATTTAGAACTTCCTCTTCAGAAAGCCTCTATGTTGAAGCTAATGAACCATCACTTTATCTCAGATGATTAAAATTGGCTCTTCAGTATGCTACCAAACTATCTTCTAATCTATCTAACCCCACATATGATGTAATGTTTAGGCCCAAATACCAAACTGTATACATTCAGAAACCAAACTCCACTCCACTTTTTGGCATATGAATTTGTCCTCACTTCGAAACAGCAAAAATCAATGTTGGAAATATTGCAAAATTCTGTATTCCCAAATCATCACCATTGTTATCAAAACCTACTAAAATATTTTGCCTTTGTGAATTCAAAAAGTTCCTAATAAATCGTCTCTTATTTCAGAGTAAATTCAATTGTAGCCATATGTCCCTGTATACAGACGGTTCAAAAGATGCAGACAAAGTTGGAGCTGCCATTGCAACACCTCATGGTGCCATCTCGAGACAATTACCAGATAAAGTCTCGATGTTTACTGCAGACATCACAGCCATATGCAAAGCTTTGAACTACGTTGAAACCTCTCAAAAAACAAATTACATCATTTTTTCAGATTCCCTTTCCACGTTGAAAGCCTTTGAGAATCTTAATATCCCAGATATTACAGAAACATAATGTTCTCATAGCATCTGGGAAAAGTATTTGTACTGTTGGTTACCTAGCCACATTGGGATAAAGAGTAATGAAAGGGCAGAAAAAGCAGCCAAAGCTGCCCTGCAGTCGTCATTTCCAAATGGAACATTCCATATACTGACTTCAAATATTATATAAATCAACATGTTCATCATACTTGGCAAAATAAGTGGAATGAAAACTCCACAAACTTAAGAACATCAGACCAACTATTGGAGAATGGCATCCCTTGCATAGAACAAATCAAAGAGCTGAGGTGGTACTGTGCTGATGGTGTATCAGACACACATACCCAACACATGCATACCTCCTGAAGGTGAACCTCCGCTGGACATACCACCGGAGAAAATCTTGGACCTTTTAAGGGAATGCAGTTTATACCACAAATTTTAATAATGCTTTAAGGATTTTACATGTGTACCCTTATCTGTTAATATTTATACATTTGACAGAATTTTAACATCTTTACGTTTTATATTTTATGTTGTGGCACTTAATTATACATTTATTTGGAAGGCTTTATCTTCCTACATTTTTGTGCAATTAAATTTTACATTTTTAGAACTTAACCTTTTATTGGCACTATATAGCCAATTTTGTACTGATGTGCCATAAAACACTACATACATACATACCTACATACATACATACATATTGCTACTTATCAAAAAAAAAAGGTTTGGTTAGTCATAAATTAAAATGATGCCCCTTGGATACAGGAGCCATCTTAAAAATGTTGATATCTCTACTTCTAAATGGATGGTCATAAAGACATGGTTTTTCAATAAAATACTTATGATGCCCAGTTTGTCCTAAATGAAAATGATGCCCATTGGACAACAAATATGGCTGCCACAGCAGCCATCTTGAAAATCTTGATATGGCTACTTCTGAATGGATGGTCATAAAGACATGGGGTTGTCAATAAGAGGATTCTTATGATGGTCCTCAATGAAAATGGTGCTGATCTGACATCCAGTATGATTGCCATGGAGGTCACCTTGAAAATCATGTTATTAATCCTCTTTCTGCATAGATGGTTGTATTGACATGGGGTGTTCACGACATACTTACAATGTTTAATTGATCTCAAATGAAAATGGTGCCTCTCTGACATCCAATATGGCCACCATGGTGGCCATCTTTAAAATCTTGTTATTGTTGCTCCTGAATGAATGGTCATACTTACATACATAGGGTTTCCACTAGGAGTTATGATGTCTACTTGATACTAAATGAAAATGGTGCCAATCAGACCTCCAACACGGTACAAAATCTTGTTATCACTACTTCTAAATGGAGACCATACCTACATGGGCTTTTACCAAAAGACTTCTTATCATGTCTGATTGGTAATAAATGAAAATTATGCTGATCTGACATACAATATGGCTGCCACAGTGGCCATCTTGAAAATCTTGTTAAATTTTGGCTACTTCTCCTAAACAGATGGTTGTAGTGACATGGGATTTTCACTAAATGACTTATGATATTGAGCTGGTTCAAAATAAAATAGGTGCTGATCCAACATCCAATATGGCCTCTATGGTTACCATCTTGAAAATCTTGTTATAGCTACTTTTCCTGAATGGATTATCATAGCAACATTAGTGCTAAAAACAAATGGTGCTCATCAAACCTCCAACATGATGGCCATGGTTGCCATATTGAAAATATTTTTATTACTAGTCCTCTTTATGAGATGGTCATACTGACTTGCGGTTTTCACTAAAACATTTCTCTCTATATGTAGTTGGTCCTAAATGAAAATTATTCCAATTTGACCTTGCAAAATTTGACAAATGTTGTAAAAGCTACTTCTCCAGAACAGGTTGCATTAAGAACATTTTAAAAAAATACTTCCTTCTTGCAATACATGTATAATAGTTGTTCCTAAATTAAAATGCTGCTGATACACCCTCCTGAATGACTGCCTTGATGGCCAGCCTTAAAATCTTTATATTGGTACTTCTTTAGTGGATGATTGTATCAGCATGAGGTTTTCACCAAAACACTGTAGCAATATGTAGCTAGTTCCGATGATGTTAGTGCTCATCTTACCTACAACATTGCACCATAGACATCTTGAAAATCTTGTTATCACTATTCCTCTTGCAGGAATGGTGGCAGGGTTTTCATTAAAGCACTTCTAGCAATATTTAAGTGGTTCTAAATGAAAATGGTGCATATCTGACCACAACAACATCCACACATTTGTGAAGGAGTTTTAAAAATCCTGAACATGTGTTGAAGTATATTTTAAAAAATGGATGATTGTAAAGCCACAGGACTTGATATGATTGGACCAAGGCTACTAAAGGCTGCTGCACCTGCTATAGGAGAGAGTATAGCTTTTATTTGCAATAAAAGTATTACCATTTATACTCGCATATAAGCCAATAAACAACTGCAAACTGCAAAGACCCAGATCTGCTGTCGCATAATGCGCCAGCAGATCTGGGTCTATGCAGTTTGTAAGGACTAATCAGTAGAACAAACAACATAGACCCTGATCTGCCGGCGCATTATGCGACGGCGGATCATGGTCTATGTTGCTTGCATTTGTACCAAGAGTATATACGGAGGTCTAATAAATCTCCACAGGCTTGGAAAACTGTCAAGGTAACTCCACTGCATAAAACTGGAACAAAAGATGATGTAAATTACTACATACCAATCTCTACTCTTCCTTGTCTTTCCAAGTTGCTAGAAAAACATGTACATGTTTCTTTTATGAACTATTTGAACACTTAAATCTTATTCATGATAAATCAGTCTGGCTTTCAACAGAATCACTCATGTGCAATTGCATTCATATCTATGAATGATAAATGGCTACAAGCATTAGATAAGGGACAAATAGTTGGCACTATTATGGTTGATTTTCGTAAAGCTTTTGATCTTGTAGACCATTAAATTTTGCTTGAAAAACTGAAAATCTATCAATGTAATAAAAACTCCCTAAACTGGTTTACTTCTTACTTAACTGATAGAGCGCAAAAGGTATTTCTAAATGGTCACCTTTCTGAAAGTAAAAATATTAATTGTTGAGTACCACAGGGCTCTATCCTCAGACCTTTGTTATTCATTCTATTTATTAACGACTTACCCCTTAAGATAGGAAATTCAATTTCTTCTACTGACCTCTATGCAGATGACACTACACTACCCGAGTCAGGTAAAACTAAAACTGAACTTAAAAATAATTTACAAGATGCTCTTAACAGACTTGAAGTATGGTGCAAAGAAAACAGTATTATTATAAATACAGAAAAAACAAAAGCCATACTAATTACAACAAAACAATAAAGAGCAAGGCTAGATAGTGACAAACTCCAAGTTCTATTTGACAATGTTAACCTTAATATGACCTCTCATGATAACATTCTTGGTGTATTTGTAGATAACAATCTAACTTGGTCTATTCACATTAGACATGTTTCAAAAAAGGTTAATTCATATCTTTGGCTACTTAGGAAAATCAGAACATTCATTCCTTTTCTGCATAGGGTCATCTTTTATAAAAGTTATATTCAGTCATATTGGGACTATTGTAATGTAATTTGGGGTAATGCCTCTAATTCAAACATAACAACACTTTTAAGATTCCAAAAGAGGGCATGCCATTTAATTCTAGATCAATTATTAGACAATATTCTGGATAAAATGAATTATAAAATTTTTTTACCAATATATGAAAGAATATTCTTTAGAAAGGTCAAATTCATGTATAAAGTGTATAGAAAAGCCATTCCTGTCTACCTGTGCAATATCTTTCACCAAAGAGATGCTGACAATAGTCCAAATTTAAGGTCTGTTAGAAGTAAAAATGACCTTATACCAAAGCCAAAGAAGAAATTGTTTAAAAAGAGCTTTCAATATACTGGTCCACTGGTATGGAATATCATTCCCAGTGACATAAGGCAGGCTCCAGGCATTTCTTCTTTTCATAATCAATGTCTTAAATCAGGGGTCACCAAACTACGGCCCACGGGCCGCATCCGGCCCGCGACATCATTTTGTCCGGCCCCCAGAATAACCCCCAAAAATAATAAAAAATAATCCTACTTTTCAACCCAAACTACTCTGCCTGTGGATTGTTAAAACTGCCCGTAGTTTGGCCAGAGTTTGATGACCCATATAACAGACAGCACGTACAACGTACTAAGCATGTCGCATAATGAAGTATATTGAGCCAGGAACGTCATACGTTACAGCGGCTATACACATCACACAGCTACAAAAATACAGTATGTTGTGGATGTTTCGTTTTTGGGCGCATTATGATATTTGTGAATTTAGGTTCGGTATGATTTTGGGACTGTCGTGAGCGCCATCTCGTTAATCACGAGGATTGGTGAAGTGTCATCTGGCGAATAGAGTAGTGGGCGGAAATGAAATGTCTTCACGTGGTTTTTAGTGTTCAGGAGAATTGTGTCTGATTTTCGATGGGCGATAATGGAGTATGGGGTGGTGCGCATTTTCTGAATATTGTTTCATGTATGAAGTGTATCTAATGGGACTTGTATTATTTGCTTTTTACTCAATATACTGTTCCACGTGTTTCGCCAGATTGTGCTACTAACCTTTTTCTTCCATAATCTTCACCCATCAGTATGGCTACTAAGAAAAGAAAGGTGGATAAGGAATGTCGCATTTTCAACAAAGAATGGGGAGAAAAGTATTTCTTTGTGGAAGTAAACGGTCAGAGGGCCAGTTGCATAATATGTCATGAAACTGTTGCTGTCATGAAAGAGTACAATATACGTCGTCACTATGAAACAAAACATCTCTCAACACACTCAAAATATGTTGGAAAGCTGCGTACTGAGAAATTTGAGTCTATGAAACATGGTTTGGAATCTCAGAGGAATCTTTTTACGAAAAAAATTGCTGAAAATGAATCTATCACTCGGGCAAGTTACAAAATAGTGAATAGGATGGTAGAGCGAGGAAAACCATTTACTGACGGAAATTTCATAAAAGAGTGCATTATAGAAGCAGTAAATGACTTATGTCCTGAGAAAGCTAGCTTATTTGAAAACATCAGCCTTTCAGCAAGTACAGTTGTGCGGAGAACGGAAGAACTTGGAGAGAACATACAGTCTCAGATACATGAAAAAGCTAAGGACTTTTTGTGGTATTCTCTTGCTATGGATGAGTCTACCGATTTATCGAGTACGTCACAACTTCTTGTCTTCATCCGTGGTGTTACTTGCAATTTTGAAATTACAGAAGAATTGGCATCAGTTTGCAGCATGCATGAAAGAACAACTGGAGAAGATATTTTCATGGAGGTGCAGAAAACTTTGCAAAGTTATCACCTTCAGTGGAATCAGCTTCGGTGTGTAACTGTTGATGGGGGAAAAAACATGGCAGGAAAGAAAAAAGGTTTGATAGGGCAAATCCAAGCTAAGTTGGGGGATCTTCTACTCCCAAGAGCGCTCTCAATACACTGCATCATACACCAGCAATCACTCTGTGGAAAACACTTAGATATTTCTTGTGTATTGAAACCAGTCACAAGTGTGGTGAACTTTATTCGGAATCATGGGCTCAATCACCGCCTGTTCCAGGCTTTCCTTGAAGAAATCGATTCTGATTTCTGTGATTTGCCATATTACACTGCAGTGAGATGGCTGAGTTGTGGTAAAGTCCTGCTTCGTTTTTATAATCTCCGAAGAGAAATAGATCTTTTTCTCACTGAGCAAAATAGAGCAGAACCACTGTTCTCAGATCCTTCATGGTTGTCAAAGTTGTCATTTCTGGTTGACATCACTTCTCATATGAATGAACTGAACTTGAAATTGCAAGGAAAGGAAAACCTCATTTGTGAACTCTACAGAAACATCACAGCATTTCGGAGAAAGCTATCATTGTTTGAAGCACAACTAGAAGGAGGAAACTTTTCTCATTTTCAGTGTTTCCAGGAGTTTTGCACTGAAAATGCTGGACGTGACGTCAATCTCAAGTTTCAGAAAAAGATTATTCAGGACTTACAGATGCATTTTTCAGAAAGATTTTCTGATCTTGACCAAATTGAGAATGACATTCGTCTGTTTGAGAATCCATTTGGCTGTAATCTTGAAAACACACCAACTGAGTTACAACTTGAGCTCATTGACTTGCAAGCTAATACTTTGTTGAAAGAGAAGCATAGAGAAGGAAAACTCATTGAATTTTATCGCTGCTTACCTGATGACGACTTTTCAAAATTGAAGAAGTTTGCTGCAGGCATGGCATCAGTTTTCGGAACAACTTACGTTTGTGAACAAACTTTTTCAAGGATGAACTATGTCAAGTCAATGTATCGAACAAGGCTCTCTGATGAACATTTAAAAGCAATTCTTATGGTTGGATGCAGCAATCATAAAGCAAATATTGATGATATTTTGAAAATGAAACACCAATTTCACACATCTCATTAACGTTTGTGCAGCCTACTATGTCAGCTAAACAGTCTAAGTTGGAGATATTTTGGTACAATATAAGTATTGTTCATTGATTTTTGTTATTTTGTGCACTAACTTTTATGTGATAATAAATTGATTGGATGAATGACATTGTATTTTGTTTACATTCAGAGTATTCTGTACTAAATCTATTGAACAAAACATGCGTCCGGCCCGCGCTCGGCATCCCTACAGTCTTATCCGGCCCTTCATGAAAAAAGTTTGGGGCCCCCTGTCTTAAATGGATAAAATCTTACGACAGTCAAACAGTTTTAAGTAATGTAAATACCTCCTGCTTATAAATCTTTTTCACAGATAAATTTTTCAATGCCATATGATATTTTATATATTTTTATGTGCTCACTGATGCTTGTGCATGTGTTATGGGCTTGAAACTTTGTTTGATTTTCAGAATAACTCAATTCTTTAGCATTAAGCCAAATTTTTGTAACATTGTACTGTATATACTGTATATATTGAACATAATAGAAGGCCTCAAGGTAGATTAGTTCCTGTAACTGAGTCACCTTCTCTAAATAAAGTAATTATTTTTATTATTATTATTATTATAAAACCAAAATTGCAATTTTTGTACTTTGTGCTGTTTATGAACACAGTGACTTGTATATATACAGGTGAATTTTGACCAGACTTGTACATATACAGGTGAATTTTGACCAGACTTGTACATATACAGGTGAATTTTGACCAGACTTGTACATATACAGGTGAATTTTGACCAGACTTGTACATATACAGGTGAATTTTGACCAGACTTGTACATTTACAGGTGAATTTTGACCAGACTTGTACATATACAGGTGAATTTTGACCAGACTTGTACATATACAGGTGAATTTTGGACCAGACTTGTACATATACAGGTGAATTTTGACCAGACTTGTACATATACAGGTGAATTTTGACCAGACTTGTACATATACAGGTGAATTTTGACCAGACTTGTACATTTACAGGTGAATTTTGACCAGACTTGTACATATACAGGTGAATTTTGACCAGACTTGTACATTTACAGGTGAATTTTGACCAGACTTGTACATATACAGGTGAATTTTGACCATACTTGTACATATACAGGTGAATTTTGACCAGACTTGTACATATACAGGTGAATTTTGACCAGACTTGTACATATACAGGTGAATTTTGACCAGACTTGTATTTAGTTGCAATCCAATGAACATGGTGATAGTCAGCATTCTGACATTGATTTTAAGGTCACGACTTAATTACCTTTGTAGCTGTACTGGCTTGTAAGCATGATAAAAGAAACATGTATTAATGGAATTTTATCATTAACCTACCGGGTAGTTTGTAGATCTATCTGAAGAACCACTTCAAGAACTTTGTTTTTTATTTTTTTTTTTTTTTAATATTACTTGATCTATCTGAAGAACCACTTCAAGAACTTTGTTTTTTATTTTTGTTTTTTTTTAATATTACTTATAGATTTAGTCAAACATAGCATGTGCTTTTATCTTTACCTTGTCTGAGACAAGTTCAATGATCTTTCATCCATAATATCAGGTTCAAGGTCAAAGACCATGATAAACAATTATGTATTGCACTTACAGGTTTCAACAACTCAACACAAAAATAAAACAAGAGTCCCTGGAAGGGACTGATGCTCTATTAGGCAAAAAGAATTTCCAGGAATTCAAGATAAGACTATTTCTTCCTTGTAACTGCCAAGTGTTGAAACCATCTCTGATATTCTTCAGCAATAACAAGATTTTCAAATTAGCTGCTGTGGTGGACATATTGGATGCCAGATTGGCACCATTTTCATATCGGACAAAGTAGACATGATTAGAAGTATTTTGGTGAAAACCCCATGTCATAATGATCATCCATTCAGGGGAAGTAGTGACAACAAGATTTTTAAGACAGCCATCATGGCAACCATATTGGAAGTACAACTGACACCATTTTCATTCAGGATATACTAGGTAACATATGAGGTCAATCGATGAAAACCCCATGCTGATATAGCCATCCATTTGGGAGGAGTAGAACATAACAATATTTTCAAGATAGCCACCATGGTGGCCATATTAAAGGTATTTCATTTTCATTTAGGATCAACACCATAAGAACTCTTCTGATGAAAAACTCCATGTCAAAATCACTTTTCAGTAGTGAAAACAAGATTTTCAAGATGGCCACATATTAGACATCAGATCAACACCATTTCAATTTAGGATCAATAAAACATTATAATAAGTTTTTTTTTAGTGAAAACCCCATGCTGATATGACCATTCATTCAGGAGAAGTAGTGATAACAAGATTTTAAAGCTGGCCACTGTGGCAGCCATATTAGACATCAGATCAGCACCATTTTCATTGAGGACTAACTAGACATCATAAAAAGTCTTCTGGTGAAAACACCATGTCAATATGACTTTCCAAGAGTAGTAGTGATAACAAGATTTAAAAGCTGGCCACTGTGGCAGCCATATTAGACATCAGATTAGTACCATTTTCATTTAGCACCAACGAGACATCATAAAAAAATCTTTTGGTGAAAACCCCACATCAATATGACTTTCTGTTCAGGAGGAGTTGTGATAACAAGATTTTCAAGATGGCTGCTGTGGTGGTCATATTGGAAGTCAGATTGGCACCAGTTTTATTTATGTCTAAGTAGACATCATTAGAAGTCTTTAAGTGTAAACTCCATGTTGATATGAACATCCATGTAGAAGGTGTAGCAATAACAAGATTTTCAAGATTGGACATCAGATTAACACCATTTTCCTTATGGATCAACTAGACATCATAAGAAATTATTTAGTGAAAACTCCATGTTGATATGACCATCCATTCTGGAGTAGTGATAAGATTTTTAAGATGTATGCCATTGTGGCCAAATTTGATGTCAGATCAGCACCATTTTCATTTAGGACCAAATAGACATTATAAGAAGTTTATTTTGGTGAAAACGCCATGTTGATATGAACACCCATTCAGAAGGTGTAGCGATAACAAGATTTTCAAGATGGCCATTGTGGCATCCATAGTGGATGTCTGAGCAGCACCATTTTCATTTAGCACCAACTAGACTATAGGATGAATATGTGTGTAAAGTTTCATGGTAATCCTCCAAGAAGCTTAGTAGAAGTAGTGATAACAAACTTGTGCAAATGGACGGATAGATAAAAAGAAGGAAAACTGAATTTCTCTCTAAAAGAATGGATCAAACTTTTGTTTTTTTAAAATTATTTTTTTTTAAAACCAGATAATCTGCTGCAAAGAGGTGACTACCACTTTTTGATAATAATCTTGACCCATGGCATATCCAGGCTTTAAACCCTGTGGAAGCTTTCTGTAAAAAATCATATTTGGGGGTGGGGTATTTTAAACAAATGTGACAACTAAGAACTATGGAACTTGGTCCTTTGACACCAACATGCTGAAATGTGGGTAGTGTGGACCTTAAGCATAGGTTTAATGGAAAAGGTGTTTGGTGTTTTTTTAGCATAGTAACCCAAGTAGGTTATTTCGTGTTGAGGCAATTGGAATAAAGTGTCCTGCCCAAGGAGGTACCATAGTAGCTGTCCAGGCTGATCTGATGGTAGGATTCTAACCCATAACCTTTCAGTAGCAAGTCTGGCATGCTAACACTTATCTACTGTGGCTCCGGACTCCATTAGTCACCTTAAAAATAAAAATCTGACCTGCAGGAGAGCACATTGGGCCTATTCTACATCTCTGTGCTTGGCGGGGGTAAAAGTTGTACCTAAAAACAGTACCACAGGAAAGCCTGCAGGAACTATGGTGGCTCAGTGGTTAACATGCCTGGCTCATGACCAGAAGGATGCAGGTTTCTGATCCTGCCAATGGATCAGCCTGCGTTAGCTACCATGGCACTATACTCCATTTGCCTCAGACAATATAATCTTCATGTGGTGCTGTGCTATAAAACACCAAACCAAACAAATGCAATCTTAAATCATTTTCAGACACTGCAATTAAGACAGAAAATTGACTTAAAATGTATACATTATGGAAGAAATTTTCAGCTTTGGTTACTTTTGTTCTGTGCATTATTCCTATAAATTCTGAAACAATGTGTTTTAATAGCACTTGACATTGAACAATTAATTTTTTATATGCCTGCCATAAGGTGGAGCATACATATCATGTTATGATGTGGTCTATCCGTCTGTCCATCCATCAGTTCCCTATTTCATTTCTGCACAATAACTCAAGTTCTCCACTGTCTACCGTTACCAAACTTTGTCAGAACCTTGCATTTGGATTGAGGAAGATACTTATTTCGGGCTCAGAAGGCAAAAGGTCAAGGTCACAGGGACTGATAGAAAACAGAGTAACTTGACTTGTATCATCAGATACTTTGACCAAACCTTGTAAATGGTTCACATTTGAGATAAGAAAGACACCTATTGATTTTGGGATCAAAGGTCGTGGTCACAGAGACTCTACAAAGAAAAATAGTTTCTGCAAAATATCTAGAGTTCTTTATCACCTACTTTAACCAAACTTTGTGGACGTCACATGTATTTGAGACATGGATGACACCAATTCATTTTGAGGTCAAAAGATCAAAGGTCAAGATCACAACTTGATTTTTGTACACCCTAAAAGGTTATGATGTCCATTCATACATACATCCATATTTCCATTGGTTACTTTCTTTAGTTTTTGCACAATAACTAGTTTTACACCATTTACCTTTACAAAACTTTGTGGATGCTTTGCACTTGGAGCACAAAAGAAATCTTGGGGTCAAAAGGTTAAAGTCAGTGATTAGAAGAAGAAAAATGGTTTCTGCACAATGACTCAAGTTCTTAATCACAAAATTTGACTAAACTTTGTGGATGGCTTGCATTTGGAGTAAGGAAAAACCTATTAATTTCGGGGTCAAAGGGCCAAAAGTCAAGGTCAATGTAGCTGAAAATGAAAACTGGTTTCTGCACACAAATTTCAGTTCTCAACCATGTACATTCACCAAAGTTTGTGGATGACTTACACTTTGGGTAAGCTGAGCAGTTTTTGAAAAGTTATTAAAGGTTTTTCTATTTTTACTAACAGGATCATTCGTACAAATTTAAAAGCCCTTTATGCCCCGACACTTTCTGTCACACTTTGTGGTAGTTTTCATCACTTGACTTACATGAATAGCCTGCTCATCCTGCAAAACAAATCTTTCAACTGCATTTTATTTTCCAAACTCATAAAAAATAAAATCTTTGTGCCTTATGATATCCAAATCAGTTATTATTATTATTATTATTAGTTACATCACAGATATTATCTCTTACCTTGATCTATTTTGTACTGTCATGTGTTAGGGAGACACTACTAATAGGCATAGACTGCTACTAAATCCAGACTCTGTAGAAAATATAAATAACAGCCAGAGATGCCGATATACAATTGTGTAATGAATTAGTTATTGGAAATCACCCATTCTCATTTACATGCCAACTTACTGGTAGATCAGTACAGAAAAAAAATTAGTATTTTCTCCAAAACAATTATACCTGAACCTACATGAACAATATCTTTACAATAATACTAAAGGCAGTCCTCAAGTTTAAGAACGAAATCATGTACAAATTTTGTGGCAAAATCTATCTATGCACCTGAATGCACAGGGTAAACCGGTTTACATTCTAACAGTTTGCCATCTTAAAAATGAATATTATTTAAACATTTGGAACTTAAATTACAGGTACTGTTTTGCACACACCTCTTCTCCCATTTAAATTTAATTGTGAAAGGAAAAGAGAAAACTATAAAGTTTAAACAATTTTATCAAAGCGTACGAAGCTCCCAACTATGAACTGCACATACCAAGAACTGCTGTCACATAATGTGCAGTAAGATCAGAATCTATACCGCACTCTTTAAATCATATGTGGAATAATCTGCCGGTGCATCAAGCAAAAGAACATATCTGGATTTATAGTATTTGCAGTTGCATTCATCAGCAAATATGGTTGACCTTTTACCTGCTGACCCACAGATCATTTGAGATCTTCCACTTGCCAATGCAAATTTATCTGCAATGTCTGATGAACATTTACAATAAAAAGGAGAGGGGACCACGATAGTGTAGCAATAATGTGTTCACTTTACACTTTTGCAATCCTAAAATTGAACCTTGTTTCCAAAAGTGTCAAATGAATATGGACAACTCTCTTGATTCAGTAGTTTCCTACAGGTTTTCTGTTTCATCCACGTCAAAGGCCACATTAAACCACCATCTGAGTTTTGATGAGGGCATCTTATAGTTTGATAGGTCTTGTTATGTACATAAAATAACTGTAGAATTTAGTAAAACAAGACTAAAGCCATTTTAGAAAATGTCACCAGTAAAATCTGATGCTGGCCACACAGATAACCATGCAATGAAGCAATAGGCAACATTTGTTAAAGGGAGACAAAAAGACATATACCGTTAATACTTGTGTATAAGCCGATACCAACTGCAAACTGCATACTCAGATCTGCCGTCGCATAATGCGCTGGCAGATCTGGGTCTATGCAGTTTGTAAATGCTAATCAGTAGAACAAACAACACAGACCCTGATCTGCCGGCGCATTATGCGATGGCAGATCAGGGTCAATGTTTTTTGCATTTGGACCCGGCTTATATGCAGGTATATTGTAAATCATGGCATGTACATGGAAACCCTCATAAAGGAAAATATTTATGAACTCTTTCTTAAGTTTATGGACATATTTTACCTTAACATAAAGGTCACCTGTTCATGAGGCACATTAGGTCCATGGGTGTCCTTTTTGAGCTTTGTTTTTCTTAGTGGTTTTTTTTGACCACTTTTTACACATTACTGGCTATATCTGCAAGGAAATGGGAGCTAAGTGCCTTGCCCCAAGGACATACAAAGGCAGCTGACCTCGGTGGGTATCAAACTGGCGATCCTTGGTTTATGAGTCCAACGCTCTACCAACTGATCTGTAGAATTAAGATGAAACATTAAGTTCATGGGATACAACCATAACAGATGCATTGGTCTTAAGAGTTGTCTACCTTGCATAACTAAGGAAACATTGGTAAATATTTAAAGTTACTATTTTCCTATGAAGGTTTATTGAAAGAAAAAAAATATGTTCTCGTACATACCCTATTTCCTTCCCAAACCCTTTTTCAATGTGTCTGATTTGTTTTTAAAACTCCAGAATATATGTAAGCATTGGATACCAAATCTAACCTTAACTTTGACACGATTCTGTTAGTTGTTGACTGTCTCGCAAATTTGAAGAGGATATTACACAAGTGCTCATTTCAAATGAAATTTTTTCAGATGAGTCAAATAATTTCTATCTCATTTGAAATTATTGGATGAGCTTCATAAATTTCATTTGACATGAGCACAAATGTAAGATTTAATTTATTACATGGTTAAAAATACTGATTTATTTTACCAAACCACAGAATAGTGTAGTGAAATGACTCTAAAATATATTTGGATGCCTTGGTCATTATGCCTTTTTTTTGCATGACATTATGATGTCATTTGTGACATCATTAGGTGTTATTAAATGTGTTATTTATATCAAAACAATATGATACGAGTACATTAATGTGAATAAAAACAGTAGTCATGTGGTAAAACATTTTACTAAATATTCTGACATCCAAATAATATCCAGTCTGCAATTATAACAATTTCAACAACATTTCATTACAAAAGAGCTACATTCATAAAATAGTTATCCCTCACCAGCATGGAAGACAATAATTTACATACAGCTGCCATTCATTTCTACTGCAGATTCATTCTTGATGCTACTGAAAAATTCTAATGTCATGTTCTTTACAAAAAGTACACACCCAAACATACATCTATTAGATTTGTGTTCTGGTCAGTCCCATGACATTACAAAAACATAGTATTTACTTACAAGACCCAACAAAGTTTCAGATTTCTCCATTCATTTTTAAATTGTATGTGCTATCTCTTTAACCATGATAAAGGATGCACATGAAATACTGTTATCACAGAAAAGTTTCTCATGTAATATTGTTAGAAATTAAGCACAAGAAATTCAATTTTCCAAGTTTACATTATAAATATATTCTTTACAATACTGTAAGTGAAGACTTATTTACATCTTTAATTTCATTTTTGTCAAAAGCTTCAACAAGTACTGAGTAATCAGAAAGAAATTTAAGTGTACACAATCTACTTAATCTACCAAATATACTCGTGTACAAGTCTAGTCCAACTGCAAACAACATAGACCGTGATCTGCCATTGCATAATGCACCAGAACATCAAGGTCTATGTTGTTAGTTCTACTTATTACTCCTAACAAACTGCATATACCCAGATCTGCCAGCACATTATGTGATGGCAGATCTGGGTTTGTGCAATTTGCAGTTGGTCTTGACTTATAGATAAGTACATATAGTATCCAGAAGATTAAAAAACCAAACCAATAAAAAAGCAAACATCAAAATTCTGATGTCCAATTGGCTAATCTCAAATCACTGACCAATCAAACATCAAAATTTTGAGCTGAGTTTGCATCTTGTTTATAATGTTGGGACCTATTTTAATTATTCTTACTTTTCTACAATAAATAACGACAATATAAAACGAATTATGGTATATTTATGAAATGTCACAATTTTACATCAGCACTGAGGCTTATAACTAACTGATGCAAGTAGACAGATTTTTAGATTTATATTAACCTTGGCTAGCTAATTTCAATTAATGTGCCTTCTTTGTAAATAATTCAACTTATGTAATTGCTTAGGGTTGTTCCATTTAAACATACATGGTAACCAGAGAAGGCACTTTTTAAAAAATATGTGCCAGGATACACTGATTACTCAATGAGCTTATACGAAAATGATACAAAATTCTAAATTGCATCTATGGGTGACTAGTCTATGTTGAAAGTGCATTCCCAGGGTCCCAATTATGCTTTACTGGAACAACCCTTACATGGAAATATATGAATTAGTTCAATATCTAATCATTGAAAATTTTTTAAAAATCAGCAACATTGACTGGAGATATAGTGCAACACTGGCTGGAGATATAAGCAACAATGACTGCAGATATAGTGCAACACTGACTGGAGATTAAGGCTGCAACATTTTTCAAAATTTATAAACATGTACTCAGTATACAATAACTGAAGCAATCCTGTTTAATCAAAATGATCAACCTTTCCCAAATCTGCTGAAGGCTATTTATATGTAAAACAATGACTGTGCAAACGTTACAGCCTTACTGGAGATATATAAACAAATATTCTTTATGATCTAATGTTAATCAATGAATATGGAAAGCTGATTGATTGGAGTTGTGTCCCCACATTTTGTTTTCTGTACATAATTGTTTTATTTCACTCATACATTTTATTATATAGCTCACTCACAGGAAGAGTTAAACACTTTGTTAAATTATTCACACCTATGAAAACTACAAGTAACCAGAGAGGTGTGACATGATAAATCTAATGAAAACAGGAATTCAAACAAAATTATCTGGCAGGCTAAAACTGACTTACAATTGCTGTAACATTGGTAAGTATGACATGAATTTTTTGTCCTCCTTTAACTCTGAATTATTCAACAACTATTATAAGTACAAGTGATGAGAGTGGTGTGACATAACAAGTCCAATGTCAGGTTAAAACTGATTTACCATAGTTGCAACATTGGTAAGTATAATATAAATAAAAAAATTTGCAGGAGCTTTACATATCTGAAATTAAATAGCTGCAGATTACATGCTTTTCACCAATAAGACAAATCCGCAAATTTAAATCTCTGTGAACATAATTTGGCATAAAGAAACTACAAAATTTAGTAGCTGTAAAAAAAGAAGGTATACAGTATTATATTAGTGATTCCATTCATCACCAATGCCATGGCAACTTCTCTTCGACTGTAGAGTTTCTGTGTAATGACAGATGAGACTTTAATATGAGTAAAATGTAATTGATTGACTTCCTTGTACTGGGCTGGAAAAATCTCCCCTGGTACACTGGGTCGAATTGCAACATTCTGTGTTCAAGTTTAAACATTTGTCTCTTGTTCAGAATCTTGTATAGAATATTTAAAAAATCAAGACTTTCGTGCAATTTTTGTTGTTGTTGAGTATATAGACAATTTCTGGATTTTTCCAGCCCTGATTTGTCTCCATGATTCAAACAAAAATCTTCAATTCATTTCATAGATCATCTGTTATATTTAATCCATACTCTATAGTATCAAGGAACATCACCATCCAAAGACATATTCAAATGTCTTGCTGATGAATCCATTACTTTTCTGTGGGGCTTGTGTACCTTTTACAACCTGAAATGCAAAGAAGGTTTTTTAATCGTCGTAATACATCTAAATAACTCACATGTGATACAACAAAATAACTCACAGGCTGTGTGTTTATTGATTGCAATTTGGGAACAATACTGTATTTGAGGATTGGAGGATTGCAATGTTGATTTTATTGTCACAAATTGAATGGTGAAATAATAATCCTCTAACACAAGACTGTTATCCCTATTCTAACACACTAATAATCCTCCAACACAAGACTGTTATCCCTATTCTAATACACTAATAATTCCTCTAACACAAGACTGTTATCCCTAATCTAATACATTAATAATCCTCTAACATAAGACTGTTATCCCTATTCTAATACACTAATAATCCTCTAACACAAGACTGCTATCCATATTCCAACACACTACTAATCATCCAACACAAGACTGATATCCCTATTCTAATACATTAATAAACCTCTAACACAAGACTGTTATCTCTATTCTAATACACTAATAATCCTCTAACACAAGACTCTATTCTAATACTAATAACCCTCCAACACAAGACTGTTATCCCGATTCTAATACACTAATAATCCTCCAACATAAAACTGTTATCCCTATTCTAATACACTAATAATCCTTCATCATAAGACTGTTATCCATATTCTAACACACTAATATTCTAACAACAAAAATACCCAATATACTGTAACTACACTCATCTACACTCTACATCGGCATGACAATACAATGGTCCATACACTGAATATTTAATGTGTGCAGGGATTGATGTTTACCTCATTGTCACTGCGGGCTGCTTTGTATGCTGCTGTCAGAGGCCTGATGGGGGTATTTCCTTTGCTAGTGCTACTCTGTGTAGAGGTTAACCTACTGGTGTTAGGGGTACCATAGACACTGATGTTTACACCATTTTCTCTGTCTTCCTCCATTACTTTCTGATAGATGAGGAAATACAGAACCTGTTACTGATCTGACATTTAGGCATATAATGAAATAATAAACATTGAGTTAATATCCATGCTTATTAATATTCATATGAAAACAAAGTCCCATTTTAGAAAAAAACCCAGACTTTTTCATGAAGGAGATAAAGCTGTTCATCTAAAAAAAATTCAAACTAAAATTTTAATTGATGAAATAGTGTGGAATCTGTTGACAGGAAATTTCAGATTTAGCAACATGTGAATTACATCCTAATGATAAAACATGTAGAAGGGTAACATTTGGCAAATGACTTCTGCAAATTCTTGGCGTAGAAATGAGAACATGTTCTTGGCGTTGCCACAAACATCCAAAAACAGGCAGCTCTAAAGCGATAACTCCTTCCTAACTTTAAGTTCTGACATTCTGATTAGGGCCAAGCAGGTATACCATATTTTGTCTAGGGCCAAGCAGGTATACTATATTCTGATTAGGGTCAAGTAGATTTACCATATTTTGTTTAGGGCCAAGTAGGTATACCATATTCTGATTAGGGTCAAGTAGATTTACCATATTTTGTTTAGGGCCAAGTAGGTATACCATATTTCGATTATAGACAAGTAGGTATACCATATTTTGTTTAGGGCCAAGTATGTATATGATATTTTGATTAGGGTAAAGTAGGCATACTATATTTTATTAGAATCAAGTAATTATAGCATATTTTGATTAGATCCAAATAGGTATACCATATTTTGATTATAATCAAGTAGGTATACCACATTTTGATTAGGGCTATGAAGGTATACCATATTTTGATTACAGCCAAGTAGGTATACCACATTTTGATTAGGGCTATGAAGGTATACCATATTTTGATTAGGGCCAAGTAGGTATAGAACATTCTGATTAGGGCCAAGTATGAATGCTACATTTTGATTAGAACCAAGTAGGTATGCCATATTTTGATTAGGGACAACTAGGTATACCATATATTGTAAAAAATAATCCAGAATGTATCAATCACAAGTCCTAAAATATAGAATGTTCTGAGTGAACTACTGTATCCTAAAATGTGCTGATGTGCCAATAGTCTTGAATCTACTGATGTGCCAGTAGTCTTGAATCTACTGATGATTGAATTATTCCAAAAATTCCAAAGTCAAGTATTAATCCAAAATGAGAATCAGCACTATAAGCAAATCCAGTGACTCTTTTGAAACAAATAATTCCTCTCTCTGAATTTGGAATGATTTTCACAACTGTAATGACTCTTTATAGACTGATGGTAAGGTCGAAACTAAAAAAAACTGTCCACTAAACACGGTATATATAAAGATAGGTCACATGACAGAATGTTCTAGAAAATTATATGGTGTATGTGACTTTTAACACACAACTGTTCTAGAACTTTCTTGTCTACCTGACAGAAAACAGCAACTTCAATGGCAATTGACAGTTTAACTGTAAACAAAAGCAACCCTAACCTCAGGGACCCGGGGTGGTGAGTGGTCTAAGGCGCTCGCCTTTACAGATCACTGACACCTCACCTCTGTCCGCGTGGGTTCGAGTCTCGGGCTCGGCCAACAAGAGTATGTGAGAAAGCTTGCCAGTAGCTTCCCGGGTTTTTCTCGTGTTCTTCCTCCACCAAATATACTGACCGCCATGTATAGCCTATCATGTGCTGAAAAATGGCGTTAAAACCATAACAACCAACAAACCAACCCTAACCTAAAATTAAATAAACAACTTGTTTACCAAAGCCGTCCTTGAACTCAAATACTAAGTAAAGAACCAAATTCATGGACAATAACCAAACATGTAAATCTCATACATAACATAAAGGTTTGAGCAAATATTAAAGTCAAGAAACATTTATAATTTCATAAAATATTTATAATATTTTATAAACATCATACATAACACTATGAAGGTATGCCATATTCTGATCAGGGCCAAGTAGGTATAGAACATTTCGATTATGGGCAAGTATTAACACTACATTTTGATTAGGGCCAAGTAGGTATACCAAGAAGGTATGCCATATTTTGATTAGTTCAAGTAGGTATACCTAATTTTGTTTAGGGCCAAGTAGACTATATTTCATTTAGGGCCAAGTAGGTATAAATATTTCAATTATGTCCAAGTAGGTATACTATATTTTGTTTAGGATCAAGTAGGTATATGATATTTTGATTAGGTCAAGTAGGTATACCACATTTTGATTAGGGACAAGCAGGTATACCATATTTTGATTACAACAACGTAGTTATACATGTAGCATATTTTAAATACGGCCAAACCGGTATACAATATTTTGATTACAGCCAAGTAGGTATACCATATTTTGATTAGGGCTATACCATATTTTGATTAGGGCCAAGTAGGTATTGAACATTTTGATTATGGCCAAGTAGGTATACCACATTTTAATTAGGGCTAAGTAGGTACACCAAGTAGGTATGCCATATTTTGATTAGGGCCAAGTAGGTATGCCATATTTTGATTAGGGCCAAGTAGATATACCATATTTTATTTAGGGCCAAAAAAGTATACTGTCTTTTATTTAGGGCCAAGTAGGTATACCATATTCTGATTAGGGCCAAGTAGGTATATCACATTTTGATTAGGGTCAAGTACATGCAGGTACCACATTTCGATTAGGGCCAAGTAAGTACACAAAATTTTCCATGCATAATGTGCACCCAACTGCAAAACAAAGTAGATCCTGATATGCACTTGTTCAATACACTGTCAGATCAGTGTCTATGCTGTTTAGTCTATGTAAGATTTGAAGGAATCAGTGCAGACCCTGATCTGACAGCACATTATGTGATGACAAATGGATCCTTTCTATTCACAGTTAGGTGAACCGGAGTTCAAATTTTATGCAAAGATCTTGTTTCCTGGACATAATCAATCCAGACAGAAAAAGAACCTGCATAGCGTTCATGTGATACAAAAAATCAAGAGTGCAAGAAGATGACAAGTTGCACCCATCATATTTCTCTTTATTTCTGCATGAAGTCAGAAATGGTTACATATGAACAATACCAAATGATGTTTAAAATCTGATTTTGTTGTTTGTTTACAAAATATTCACTCAGTCATAATCATTTGCACTTGCACATCCTTCCACAACTGTGCATGTATCTGTGTTGATGTAGATTTTGGCTGCCGAACACGTATGGTTCCTGATCCTTACCTAGCTACTTTAAGTTTGAAGATCTATCATGATTTGTACAGCACCAGAGAGCTGTTTTTCATTGACTTTTTAAGGACATCCAAAAATTTTCAAGGAGTATATTTTCTTATGGAACTTAAACTTTCTCCATATGTTACTTTGTTTATCGCTATATAAATAGGTAAACAAGTATAGGAAAAACTATGTAACTAATTAGCACGCGGCTAAAGAATGCTACTTCATCTGGTAAGAAACTGTGTCATGTGTCATTTCATCCACCCAATTGTATCCGATTGCATCTATTTATCTATTCATTGTTTTGGGAAAATACAGGAATAACCAAAGTTCTGAATTTAAAAAGTGATATATTTTATACAGTTTAATGTTTTGCATTTCATAAGATATATCCAAGGAGTTGTGGGAAAAATTCAAAAGAGTTTTTCAAGAAATCCAAGGACTTTTCAAAATTCAAGGAGCTTTCAAGGCAAACCCTTAAATTCAAGGATTTTTCAAGGTTGTACAAACCATGTCTACAGTCGAGAGACAGACCACTGTACTACCTGTGCTCATGCTCATCTTTTGGCTAAACAAATGGTACATATCTTCTGAATTATAGGAAAAATCTTTCTGTAGTATGTACAAAATATTCTGTTCAACTGAAATTCAACTTGATGCAAGAGCTTCAGAAATTTCACCATTATTGAAGGAAGACTCAAATTTTGACTAGCTCAAAGTTACAACTTGCTAATTTACCTTACTCTGTATCAGTTACTGACAGCTGATGTACAGTTAAACAAGCTAGGGGACACAGAACAAAGATTTTGACTAGGTGCAAGTAAAATTTAGCTAAATTACTTTACTCCCTGTCAGTTAACAACAGCTAATGTACAGTTACACAAGCTAGAGGATATGGGCACAAAACGTTTAGTGCATGCATTCTAGAATGTATGCACAAAAAAGCTAGTGCGATTTCTGGTGCACGCTATACTGGGTTATACAAGGTACATGGAACACAACAATCAGAATCCATCACCAAATCTTGTCCATACATGGTGTCATTCCAATCATGACATGGTGCAGGGCTATCAAAATCCATTAATATACCTTGTCGATACATGGTGTCATTCCAATCATGACATGGTGCAGGGCTATCAGAATCCATTAATATACCTTGTCTATACATGGTGTCATTCCAATCATGACATGGTGCAGGGCTATCAGAATCCATTAATATACCTTGTCTATACATGGTGTCACTCCAATCATAACATGGAGCAGGGCTATCAGAATCCATTAATATACCTTGTCTATACATGCTGTCACTCCAATCATAACATGGAGCTGGGCTATCAGAATCCACTAACATACCTTGTCTATATATGCTATCACTCCAATCTTAACATGGAGCAGGGCTATCAGAATCCATTAACATACCTTGTCTATATATGCTATCACTCCAATCTTAACATGGAGCAGGGCTATCAGAATCCATTAATATACCTTGTCTATACATGCTGTCACTCCAATCATAACATGGAGCTGGGCTATCAGAATCCACTAACATACCTTGTCTATATATGCTATCACTCCAATCATAACATGGAGCTGGGCTATCAGAATCCACTAACATACCTTGTCTATATATGCTATCACTCCAATCTTAACATGGAGCAGGGCTATCAGATTCCATTAATATACCTTGTCTATACATGCTGTCACTCCAATCTTAACATGGAGCAGGACTATCAGAATCCATTAACATACCTTGTCTATACATGCAGTCACTCCAACCATTATGCTCCCTCCTAAAATTTTACCATTTTTACTAAGGGCCTTCTTGGCCTGGATTTTAGACTGATAGTGGATATGCATCCAATTTCCTTCTGTGGCTATCTGTAAAATATAAAAAAATCACATGATACTAGAAAAGTATACATAATTGGCAATTAACTCAAACAGTTACATAAATGCTTCCACAAAATAGATGATTTTAAAAGGTTTCATTAGAAAATCAATATAAATTGGATTTATAAAGATATCATTGTCATTTCAAAAGTTCCAAATTGAAAATCAATAATTTTAGCTAAAATATGCAAAAGAAATTGGCAATATCTTTATTCTTCAAAAGTGTCACTGAATTATTCCAATTGTCTCTCATTGTGATAATGTATGCCTCACTGCCTTTAACTCTTTAACTTCGGCTGACGTGTATATCCGCTGCATAAATGTACCTTGCCTCCCCAGTGACTGATAAATCCACTTGTAAACAAAGCACTACTACTCCCAGTGACTGATATATCCACTTGGTGGTTATGCTCCCTGTACCTCGGTGACGGATAGATCCGCACTGTATGTTCATGTTACAATCGGTCTTATTTGGTCAATAATTGGAAGTAAAAGGACATGCAACCAATCAAAATAGAGTTAACAAATGATTGTTCTTACTAAATCCGGGGATTTTTTACAATTTTGTACCATGTCTTAGTTAATACATGTGTTTGTAGTAGACAGTGGAAACAATTGCTTTTGCTTACGCTAGCGATCGAGAATCCGAATTTTCAGGTTTTTCCGAGGACGAACTTGACAATATTGAATTAAGAAGTGTTGGTAGTGACATTGAACTATCTTCTTTGTCAGTTTGGTCCAAAATTGAGACAGAATCTGATGAAGAAGACAGGGAAGTGTGGACAAGAGAGCCATGTGCTCCAAAGTCAGTCAGTGTTTACCGAAAGTGTCGGCCCAACTTTCGTTTAGATGAGGGGAAGAAAGAAATAGACAAACAGTGCAATGTCTGTCTGTGTATAAAGCATAACCGATTCATAAATACCATGCAGAACTTAAGAAGTAGTAGAACATAGTAACTAGTTAAACATTTTTTAGTAATTACATGTATATATTAGACCAATATCTTTGTATAAAAGACCAACATAAATTTTAGTGTTTACAAATAGTGTTTTGTGTTCTATTCATGGATTTTATACCAATCTTGTGGATGTCAGCAGGATAAAAGAATAAAACAGACGTAAGATAGTTTTAACTTTTATATATGCATGGTTTTAGTCTATAAACAGGTCTAATATACAGAAAATAACTAAAACAATTAGCCCATATCCCCAAATCATCAGCTAAAAAGTTATCATTTGGCTGCAGCAGCATCAGGCTCTGGTAGTCAGCCCCCAAATCAGCTGCAGTAGTGACCCCGTCAGCTAGGCAGAGTAGTGAGCCTCTACAGTAGCATTAAAAGTTAAAGAGTTAAATACTTGTTCCATATACTGTTTAAATGTATGTAATTTGTAAACAATAGCACAGTGAATGGCACATTGTAAGTCTGCCCCATATCTAATAATCCTCTTTGTAGATACTAGTAGGGCATGGAGGACTCTAGCATGGGTGAAAGTGAAAGAAATTGCTAATATTGAAAACTTGAGGCCAGGGGTCAATAGGGCTGCCTGAGGCCCACTTGTGGGTCCAGGACAATGTCCTGGTTGGGGGCCTAGGGTAGCAAAACCACTCAAGCTCCAGGGTTCTAGCAATTTTGAACCTGCTTAACTTATCTCATTTTGAAGGTATTCTGGAAAATGCAAACCCCTCCTTTCTCTTTTTTCTTGCACTATTTCTTGAAAGATATTCTATCGCTATCTTTTTCCTCCAGCCATGCCCACCTCCATTTGTTTTGAACCCTTCTTCTAAACTTTTTGTGTCACTTCCTACTGATAAGAACCACATGGCTACCAACCACAAATTGTAGATTGCTTTACGATAATTGAACACAACAACCATAAAACTGATTGATGTCATGTGCATAAATAAAATAAATCATGGCATACACTATTCATTACTGTGTTTGATGGCTACTTAAAACAATTGTATCAGTAATGTGGCCATATTTGAAAATAACTGGGATCTTAATTAAATAAACTGTCATGTTACCATCGTCTGTAGTTCACTATCGATATGAACTATTGTTTTCAATAATGTGTATGAAATTCTTGATAATATTTGATGAAATAACCTCAAAATATACTGACTGTTTGAGTTTTGCTTAAAAATCGTTGATCCCCCCCCCCAACCCTCTGAAAAGCTCAACAGATTTACACAAATTGGTTAAATGGTTTTGAGCAACTTCTCCAATACAAAATTCCATCTCTATATGGAAAACTTTCATCCATGCTCTGGAGATTATTTGCCAACAGGTCTCAATGACCATGACCTTTGGCTAAGGTATGCAGTTTTGAACTGAACTTGCTGTGCAGAAACCAGTTTTCTTATTAGACCTACCATGACCCTGACCACTACCTCTAGACCCTAGTATCTATAGGTTTCTTTATTACCCAAAGTGCAAGCCATTCACAACGTCTAGTCAAGGAACTTAACCTAAAACAAAAGTTATTCTGCAAATCCAATTTTTCTTTCAGCCACAATGACCATGACTTTGATCTTTTGACCCAAAATCAATACACCTCTTCCATACCTCAAGTGCAAGCCCTCCGCAAACTTTGGTGATAGTATGTGGTGTAGAACGAAAATTATACAAAAACAATTTTTGATCTTTCAGTTACAGTGACCTTGATCTTGGACCCCAAGATCAATAGGCTTCATTCCTACCTATGTGCTAGTAATCAACAGACTTTGGTGAAGGTACATAGTTATGAACTGAAATTGTTTTGCACAACCATTATTTCTTTTTCAAGTCACAGTGACCCTTACCTCTGACCATTTGATCCCAAAATCAATAAACTTCTTCTTTAACCCAAGTTCAAGCCATCCACAAACTTTCATCTAGGTCTGTGGTGTAGAACTAATGTTATTGTACACAAATCATTGTTCTTCTTTGAGTCACAATGACCTTGACTTTTGACCTCCAAAATCAATGGCTTTTTCCTTACCCCAGTGGGCATAAACCATTTTTCTTCTATCAAACAGTAACCTTAACCTTTGACCTCAAAATCACTTGACTTCTAAACTAAGTCACCTTGACCTATTTTGGCCATGGCGAGTAGTACCCTTTACTATGAAAACAGCCATTAAGTTTCATTACTGTACATAATTGTTTCACTGATTTTTGTTATGTCTAAAGACAAAATTTTGATGCATGTAATACTGACTTTCTATCAGAAGTTGAAAGCAAGTTTTACATACCACTTTTTTTACAATATTCCCATACTGTGAAAACTGTTGTAGAATATATGAAGCTGCAGCTGGGGGAAACCTGTAATGAGATTTTAAAACTGTAATAATTATTGTTATTTTACAGCATTAAAACTATACATTATGGAATAACAGGCTCACTTATGGTACTCTAAGGATCAAACTTAACAAAGAAAAACATATCACATGATTCAATGTCTCCCCAAAAATCACTTTGTTGAGGAATCCACAGTAGTGGTCAGCAATCTACCACCATATTTACATGTGTATATGTTTTCTTAAGGATGAATTGCTTGTAAAATGTTGGATTATTTAAAATTTTGAAAAGTTGATATTTTTACAAAGCAAAGGGTCCAATCAATCAAAAATCACTTTATAATTACAGTATGGTGCATCTTCTTGCAATACTTTAAAATTATAGGTTGGTGTGTATCTTCTTGTAATACTTTAAAATTATAGGTTGGTGTGTAAATTCTTGCATTACTTTAAAATTATAGGTTGGTGTGTATCTTCTTGCATTACTTTAACATTATAGGTTGGTGTGTAAATTCTTGCATTACTTTAAAATTATAGGTTGGTGTGTAAATTCTTGCATTACTTTAAAATTATAAGTTGGTGTGTATCTTCTTGCATTACTTTAAAATTATAGGTTGGTGTGTAAATTCTTGCATTACTTAAAAATTATAGGTTGGTGTGTAAATTCTTGCATTACTTTAAAATTATAGGTTGGTGTGTATCTTCTTGCATTACTTTAAAATTATAGGTTGGTGTGTAAATTCTTGCATTACTTTAAAATTATAGGTTTGACGTGCATCTTCTTGCATTACTTTAAAATTATAGGTTGGTGTGTATCTTCTTGCATTACTTTAAAATTATAGTATGGTGTGTATCTTCTTGCATTACTTTAAAATTATAGGTTGGTGTGTAAATTCTTGCATTACTTTAAAATTATAGGTTGGTGTGTAAATTCTTGCATTACTTTAAAATTATAGTATGGTGTGCATCTTCTTGCATTACTTTAAAATTATAGTATGGTGTGCATCTTCTTGCATTACTTTAAAATTATAAGTTGGTGTTTATCTTTTTGCATTACTTTAACATTATAGGTTTGACGTGCATCTTCTTGCATTACTTTAAAATTATAGTATGGTGTGCATCTTCTTGCATTACTTTAAAATTATAAGTTGGTGTGTAAATTCTTGCATTACTTTAACATTATAGGTTTGACATGCATCTTCTTGCATTACTTTAAAATTATAGGTTTGACGTGCATCTTCTTGCATTACTTTAAAATTATAGGTTGGTGTGTAAATTCTTGCATTACTTTAAAATTATAGGTTAGTGTGTACCTTCTTGCATTACTTTAAAATTTTAGGTTGGTGTGTAAATTCTTGCATTACTTTAAAATTATAGGTTGGTGTGTAAATTCTTGCATTACTTTAAAATTATAGGTTGGTGTGTAAATTCTTGCATTACTTTAAAATTATAGGTTGGTGTGTACATTCTTGCATTAATTATAGGTTGGTGTGTACATTCTTGCATTACTTTAAAATTATAGGTTTGACATGCATCTTCTTGCATTACTTTTATCTGAATACCTAAAAAGTACCTGTTGTCCATAATATGAAAGAAGAATGAGTATTTAAAATTCATCAAATTTGCACAGGTTGAATATCACAGACTCATCTTATCAGATACATAAAGGAAAAAGTATGCTGTTGGGTGAATTTTTTTCAGTAAGAGTTATTGACATCATTACTGAGATTACATTGATTTTCTGCAATTGAAAACCTGTGCAACCGATTTACAGCAGCTCATACAATGCTAAAGCTTTCTAAAGACCTTGTATATTTTCCCCTGACATCATCATTTTCTTTTACAAGACTGCCACTGTGACTATTAAAATTGGATAAGAAATTTTCTTTTCATTATTTAATGAGACAAAATTTACAACCACATAATTTTATGTCCAATCTTTCCTACAGTTTATGCTGCTGTGATACACTTAGGTACACATCACATCATTTTGCAGTGAGCATTTTCAGAGAAGCGGAGAGCCTTCAAGGTAAATTATGGAGGTTTCTGTTTTAACTTATTTTTTAATCTTCTACAACTGAAAACCCCATATTAATTATTATACATTTCTAAAGCATCATTTATGAATAATTGCATTTAAAAGTATGACCCTGACAAAATTTGGTTTAGGCATTACCTGCTCCAGATATGTATGCAGAAGGAACATATCACTAAAACAACAGAACTCTCTAACGCAGATATTATAGTGTAGAGAATTTGTGATATGTTATGAAATGAACAGATATCCTGAGAAAATTTAAGAAATTGAAATAACTAATGATACACCTATGATCAGTATGGTCCCTGACACACTGAAAGAAAGGAAACAAAACAAATGATGACAATTATTGGAAAGAATAACAAAATGACTGTGCATTCAAACACAGAAGCATGATCTTGGTGTAGTTTGTAACTTTTACATTCTATATACCACTGTGACTCTTAGCAAATTTAGCTCATACATATAATGCTTCTAACTGTGTATTTTGTCAAATTAATGACTATTTCGATTTGAAAATGAAGAGACTTTTATTTTCACTAACACATATTTTTGCATGGATTAATACAGTGAACATTGTTGGGGTTGAAGTACTGTAGAAACATCACAGAGCAGTCATATTTGACAGACTTCTGAGCGTAACATCTTAAAACAAGAAGATTTTATTGACTGAGTTTTCTTGTACATATTTTAGTTCTTCTTCTTTTTGTTTATTTCTGCATTTAAATGTTTATTGTGTGGACTTGGCAAACTTGCAGTCAAGTTTGGTAACAAATGCTGCACCATAATTTCGGTTGTCGCTTAGTATCGGTTCGCAATCAACATTCATCTATCTCATATTTCTGCATCGTTTTCAAACATGATTATGATTGTGATGAGAATTAAAATTGCTACTGAAATGTAGTTTTTTGGGGGGGTAAAACTAATTTTAATTATGTAATACTTACCTGTTGCTATTGCATAGCTAATATATTTCCATGACAGGAAATACCTGACCGTATGATGAGAATTCATCCTCCCATAGGGTTGACTAGAAAGTTCTAGTGAATAGGACTCTGTGTAAACCCCACAGTCTTGCACATGACTCCCACAATTCATCATTCTTTATCAGGACATAGCTTACTAGTGGGACATCAGTGCGGGGAGGGAGGAGGGAATCTGGCAATTGCAACAGGTAAGTATTACATAATTAAAATTAGTTTTACCCCCCAAAAAACTACATTTTAATATCAGTAAAAGCTTACTCTATTGCTATTGCGTAGATAAATTTGCCAGTTTGGTGGGAGGCTGATGATCTCACAACTGGTTAAGGAAAATAACAAGGAATACTCACCCACACTGTAGTGGCGTGGACTACTGCCAGATGGTATCCACATGGGCCACTTTTTTGAGCTACGACTAGTGGACCCAAGAAAAATATGCCTTTGCTTTGGTGAACCAACGAGCGAAGGTAAAAGGAGAAGGTAGTGTGAGATTGCCAAAATGAGGCTTTCATCACATCCTCTAGACATGAATGAGGTAATTACGCTCATGAGGTAGCAATGGCTTGAACCTCATGAACTTTAATTTCATGAAAGAAAGATCCCTCTTGGTAAGGTACTGGTAAGCTCTAGCTGGACATAAAAGTCTATCCTGATCATCCCCAGCCCAGGTACGACTGAGACTGGGGATCTGGTTGGCAAAGGATAGCAAGCGACTCATAATTCCCATTGAATCTCAAACAGCCTTGCTCTATGGATAGAGCATGAAGCTTGCTCCTTCGTCTCATGGAAGCTAAGGAGAGCAAGAAAACAGTCTTGTGGGTAAGGTTCTCGAAAGAAGCCTCACTTAAAGGTTTATAGAGGGATTTATTAAGGGACCACAAGACACATGAGAGATTCCACCTTGGCATCAGAAAGCGAGACATTGGTATTTACAGTTCGAAATACCTGATCAGGTCTACTAAGCGAGAGTCCACACCAATTGCCAGACTCTTCGAAAATTTGAGAGTTTTAGAAAAGGGCTGCCCTATAGCCCTTGTTAGTAGAAACTGAGCATTGCCTCTCTTCAAACAGGAAGAAGAAAATCGGCCACTGCGCTCAAAGAATGACAGCTAGGATTGCAATGATTCCTACTGCACCAATCGCAAAAGATTTTCCACTTGGCATTGTAGACTTTTGACGTAGATCGCCTCTTGGATTGAACGATGCACTTGGTGACTTGCTCAAAAACTTCTCCTGGCGGAGAGATTGTTTGAGATGAGCCAAGCATGAAGGTGGAGAATCTGTGGGTTGTTGTGCAGAAGAGAACCCCTGTGCTGTGACAGAAGGACCCTCCTCTGTGGTAACATTCCGGGCTGGTCTACCATCAGGTCGAGAAGATTGTTGACCATGATCGTTGGGGCCACAGAGCTGAGCAGTGGAGTTCCTTACTTTGTGAAGTACTTGTGGAATCATCCTGAAGGGTGGGAAGGCATAGGCAAACAGGCAATCTCAATTCAGGCTGAAAACATCCACTGCTCAGGCTCCCTGATCGGGGACTGGGGAGACATAAAATGGGAGCTTGTTGTTTAGCTTTGTGGTGAACAAGTCCACCAAGAGTGTCCCCCAAAGTCTGAATAGGGAATCTGCTACGTATTGGTGCAGAGACCATTCCGTGATGACTATCCTTCCTTGGCCAGACTGACCGCCAAAATATTCTTTCTGCCAGGAATGTGGCAAACTCGAACGGTAATCCCTTCCCAGGTTGCCCAGCGAAGGAGGTTCCAAACCTCCATGCAGAAAGAAGGGGCATGTGTGCCTCCTTTTCTTCTGAGGTAAGTCACCACCGACATCTTGTCAGAGGAGACCATCACGCAGTGACCCCTTTGTTGTTGATGCACCCCTGAAGGACTAAGAACCACTGCCCTCATTTCCAAACTGTTTATGTGGAGGGTAGATTCTTTCTGGAACCACAAGCCCTGAAGAATCAGACCCTCCGGCTCCTGATGAGCGCCCCATCTTGAACAAGAGACCGGTCCTGAATGATCAACCAAGACAGATGATGGTGGAAGACCTGACCTTGAGAAATCTGAACAATCATAGAGTCCCTGTTTGGTTTCCAGTTTGCCAGAAGGCGAAACTGGAGAGGACGCAAGTGTAGTCTGCCTAGGGTAACCAGGTCTGCTGCAGAGTTCGAGGTCCCCAGCAGAGAAGAAAAAGACGAGCGAACAACATGGTCTTGGCTCTCAGCATCTCCAACAGGGACAGGATCTTTTCTACTCTGTCCTGAGGGACACAGACTAATCCCTTGTTCGTAAGGAAATACATCCCCATGTAGATAAAATCTTGAGATGGAGAAAGCTCCAACTTCTCTAGGTTGGGTTAGAGACCCAGTCTGGTCACTATAGACCAACAGTGAGACAGGTCGATTCTGAGGGACTCGAGCATGCCATTGTGGATCAACCATTCATCGAAATATTGGAGGATTGGGATACCCAGTGACCTTAAGTGAGCTGCAACTACTCACATGACCCTGCTAAATGCTCTGGGTGTGGAGGCTGGACCGAATGGCAAAGCGCAAAATTGGAAGACTTCTCCATCCAAGAAAAACCAGAGGTATTTCCTGCGAGGAGGAAAGATAGGGATGTGAAGATACACATCCCGAAGATTGATGGAAACCACCCAGTGGCCAGGCCTTATGGCCTTCCTGACTGAAGCTGCTGTTTCCATCTTGAAGGGTTCCTCCTGCAGAAATTTGTTTACGGAGGAAAGATCAATAATTGGATGAAACTTTCCCCCTTTCTTGGGTACCGCGAAAAATGTGGGAGTAGAAAGCTGGAGAATGGTCGTTGAACACCCTCTCGACTGCACCCTTCTGGAGAAGGGAGTGTACCTCTTCCTTTAACCACACCAGATTCGACTGGTGGAAGAACATGTGGATCCTCACTCGAGGAGGAAGATTTCAAAACCGAAGATGGTATCCTCCTTGTATAATAGAGAGGACCTGGTCATCGAACGTGATGCTGGACCAAGCCTCTGAAAAAAGCTGTAGTCAGGCACCTAAAGGAACCCACGGAAGAGGGACCCTCTGCAGGAGAGAGATCGAGTCCCTAGGGCTGACCCCACCTTTTCCTTAGGAAAGGGGGAAGGGCCCATAAACCTCTTCCCTTGGCCTCTGTGGCGTGTCCTTTTAGGGACAGACTGATGAAGGGGAGGTCTGAACTGGGGTTGTTGCTTAGACTGGGGCTGTGTGGCTTTACAAAATTTGGGTGAAGGGCCCCATGGCAATTCAGAATGACTTCTCTTCCTAGCGGGTTTCAACAGGCCAGGTGCGGATGCGAGAGAGTGATGTTGCTGGTCTCTCAAGTCTTGAGACATCAGACAGAATGAGCCCTCCAAAAAGAGTCTCTGCCTCTAGGGGAGCAGCCCTTTAAAGGTTCCTACTGTGCTCCAGTAATATTTTGGATGTGTCCAAAGCAACATCCATGCGGACGTGGTTAGAAGCGCCGCTGATAAAGCCATGGACAATGATAACTCATGTCTTGATGTTTTTGCCACTGCTTCCAACAAACGATGAACAGCAAGTGGTGACAGAGCCTCCTCCCTAAGCAGGTTGTAGGGGGCTGCCGAAAAGAGATCAACATGTGAAGCTACGGTTACTAGTGACCTAGCTTTTTGCTATAATGCTTCCAGTGTTTTAACTGGAAGGTGAGCCCAAGTCCCTGTGGAAATACCCACTTGCGTCGCTGCGGCATCTAAGGTGGGAGGTTCAAGGGGCCAGTAAGGGGTTTGAACTGGATAACTAGCAGAAGAGACCAAAGGTCTCAACTCAGAAGGGGGGATGGACCACCCTCTACATTGTCTAGGAAACTCCTAGCTCTTACAAAACCTTGGGACAGTTCCTTTTACCGTAGCTGAGTGAGGAAGCAACAAGAGATCTGGACGAGAGGCAGATCCAGTGAGTTTCTCCAAGCTTTAGAGAATCTTAGTGTCCTCTGAGCCTGAGGGTTTGGGACACAAATCATTGGGCAATAGACGATAAACCTCATTAACAACATTGTCAAACGACCAGACCTCTTCTTCCTCCGCTGCCTTAACCGACGGTTCAGGAGATCCTAAGGAAGGGGGTGCCACCTCTGTCGGTTCCGTATCAAACTCGTGAGAATGCACAAGGATGGAAAGGTCATCCTCATCCTGCCTCGAACCTGGGAAGCAGTACTATGTGACCCAGTGTCTATCTGTTTTTTAGGCTGGAGAGACTTGGGAGTAAAAGGGACCTCGACTCATGACTCCTCAGGTGGAACCAGGGGACTGTCCTTAGTAGCAGGCATGGCAGAAGTATGAGAGCGACTCTCAACCCTCCTAGTGCGGTTGGCAGAACTTTTGTAACTGCACCATTACGATTTTTTTTCTGAACCTCTGCCAGACATTTTATCACTTCTACCGAACCGCCTCTCCGTCCTTCGCCACCCAACCCCCATCTTTCTTTTCAGATACATAAACTTAAATATACCTTATAAGTTTTGAGTTTTAGTTCATTGAATAAACTTTTATTGTCCATACATGCTTCATATAGAACACTGAAAGCATGACTGCATGCCTGAGTGAACTTTATCCAGTTCATACAGTTCTGGAGTTTTTTCAAGGAGATTTAAAGGATTTCCAAAAGTTTTCAAGGGGAATTTTGTCTCACAGAAATTGAACTTTCTCCATATGTTACTGTGTTAACTACAAGTGTTGTGTGTCATTTGATCTTTGATTTAAATTGTTCCTTATTTTTGGACAATATGTAAAAAACAAAAATTCAAAATTTAAAAAGCGATATATTTTATTCAACTGTATATTGTTGTACTCCATTAGGTAAATTCAAGAAGTTTGAGGTAAAATTTAAGGAGGTTTTTAAAACAAATTTAAGGACTTTTCAAGAATAAAATCAACTTGTTTAAAATTCAAGGAGTCTTTCAAGGCAACCCCTAAAATTCGCGGATTTGTAAATGTTCTATAAACTATGGTATATCGCCAGTCCATTTTCTTTGAAATGATCAGGTCCTTTTGCAGGGGCTGGTTATCTTTTCTACTCATCATCAGCCCTACACTAGACATGCTGAATTTAAAAGTAACTTCCAAGAATTAAGATTATGCAGTGAAGTGAACAAAGAGAAAAATGCAAGGCTGAGCAGATCCAAGAGCTAGACACCCTGAAGAAGCAAACTTCTTGGCTGGGTTAATGAAAATTTCACATAAAGGGCTTGTCTGGGACAATTCATTTTTTTTTATATAAATGTGAAAAAGTGCACATCTGTGACTGCTTCACAACTAGCATGTAGTTGCTTGCACAACTAAATGACTTTTGTAAATGTAAGTACAGTGAAACCCCGCTATAACGCGCCCCAATATAACGCAAATTCGGATATAACGCGATCATGGCGTGGCTCCCAAAATTTCATATATTCATTCGCACATGAAATTTTTTTTTCTTCAAAGTACGAGAAATAGTGTATAAAATGTGTATATTACAGTATCATTTTGGGGAAGAGATCGCGTATGAATTCGAGTATAATACGTTTGTGGCGTGGTTCCTGACATTTTATATACATGTACATGTATTTTTCTCGTACACAGAACAAAAAATATTTTTTGTAAGTACGAGAAATAGTGTATAAAAAGTTTATTATCATTTTGGGGAAGAGATCACGTATGAATTCGATCGTGGCGTGGCTTCTGAAATTTAACAATTTCACCAATTTCTTGAAGTGTTATGCCAAAATAAACATTATCGGAAATGTTACTTATTACTGATCCATGGGTAAAGCCAGTAAGTCTTCTTTGTGTTTGTCGTCAATTCATTCTGTATACAATCATAGCTCAAACAATAGCCGACACGTTTTTTTTTTCTTTAACTGCATACACAACGTGGTGGTTGATAAAATATTCTCACGATTTAATAAACATCAAAAAACGTAAGCCGACAACACGTGCGCTCGACTTCAATTCATCCTGTATACAATCATTGTGCAAACAATAGCCGACTTATGTTTCTTCTTTAACTGCGTACACAACCAAACACCAGACAATGCGGTGGTTGATCAAAGATTGTCATATGTGGGTGCTTATGTAGAGACTGAGCTTGGGCGGCAAGATCAAAGATTGTCATATGTGGGTGCTTATGTAGAGACTGAGCTAGGGCGGTAAGATCACAGGGAGTTCAAATAACAACTCTGTTACTTGGCACTGAACAAGTATAAAACTCGTGGCTCAATCAAAGGGTTGTCATGTGGGAAAAGAAAGACGGATCGATATCAGATAGTAAACGGTGTTGATACCCTATTCATGCTATACATTAGACATGTATACGTTGTTCTCTGAATAAAGTAAAATATAGTAAAACCCCGCAATAACGCGACCCCGCTTTTTCCGCGTTCGAATTTGATGGACCCCAAATATCGCGTTATAGCGGGGTTTCACTGTACTTTCAACAGAAGTTATCAGCAAGCTATCAACTACCATCAGCACTCAAAACAACATCTGCCAACATTAGCACTGGACCTATGAGCTCCTAGCCACAGTGTCACACTCATAAAAACATCTGCCAACAAGCACTGGACCTATGAGCTCTTAGCCACAGTGTCACACTCATAACAACATCTGCCAACATGAGCACTGGATCTATGAGCTCCTAGCCACAGTGTCACACTCATAAAAACATCTGCCAACATGAGCACTGGACCTATGAGCTCTTAGCCACAGTGTCACACTAAAAAAAAATCTGCCAACATGAGCACTGGACCTATGAGCTCCTAGCCACAGTGTCACACTAAAAAAAAATCTGCCAACATGAGCACTGGACCTATGAGCTCCTAGCCATAGTGTCACACCCTGAGTGCTGACAATGTTGTGTATATCTCAACCTCATTTAGTGGTAAAGACCAAATGTGCCACTCAGCTATTTGTCTCTGTAGACACTGGCTTGGACCAGTTTAGTACCTTATATTACCAAGTAAAAACACATAACTACATAATTAATTCTGACGAGGAGTAGGTAGACTCCCTACAATAGTACTGGATATGGTCGTGTATGTACAACTGTGTAATTACCAGGGTTTATTCTAGGATGCACAATTGTGGGATTCTTGTGAATTTCTAAAAGCTGTGCCAAAAAAGCAAATTTTTAAAATAAATTATGTTTTACAGAGAATACTTACCGGATCACATTAACATTAGGAAAGAAACTCCACTACCTCTCCAATCCAGCAATCGCAGAAATATGAAAAATCTTCATCTTTCCTGTCTATATATATATATATATACCATATAGACAAAGGGAAGAAACTCTTCCCATCACTTTCGATTGCCTCCCCTTACCACCACTAGGTGGCTATGGTTGTTTACTGAGTTTTAGCATAAGTGATACCTAAAAAGGATGCTCATATCTGCATGGAGGTGTGGGAGGGTTTTGTAGTAATGTGATCAGGTAAGAAGAAATTTACTTATCAAGGGGAGGTCCCCCACACCTACTTTTTTGTACTGGGGAAATCATGGATAGGAAAGGAGGAGAAAACAATGCCAAATAACAGCTGAAGGGTAGAATATAAGCATTTAGTGACTCTTTTTCACTTCTTTGACATCAGCATTATAAGATATATGCATGTTTAATTTAAAACGAGCACTTAACGACTTTGTATAAACAAATGTATAAGGTATTTGAATACCTAATTAAATGTGTACAATCCTTGTCTGTTTCTTATCATTCCACTTCTTCAAAGCATATGCAAACTGAAAATCATGTTTTGGAACTCCTCATATCTGTGTAGTCATCAGTTTATTTATGGTTTCAGATGCTAGCCTATTCCTCTGAGTAGTCTCAATTCTGTTTTGTGAACTGAATCCTCTCTCACAATCAGCTGTTTGTACTGTGAGAACCACTGCAATTTATTACTAACAAAGACCTGGGAATGTCTATCGTTAGATCAAGCAGATTGTTCACAGAGGACTTGTCCCCCATGAGAGGGGCTATTAGAATCACTTTACAGTTCTGAACCCCCAATTTCTGTACTATTTCAGTACCAAAAACGAGGGGGCAGGACAAGGGGGCAGGGGGCTAGGCAAAGACCTGAAACACCTCCCAATTGACTAATGGTGCATCCAATGCCCGGACTTGTGGGTCAGGGACCAGAGAGACAAAGGTAGGCAATTTGTGATTCAACCATGTCGCAAAATGGTACATCACTGCTAAATCTAACATGGAAGAGGTTGCCACAATACTGTGCACAAGTTTAGAGGTGGCGTGAAGAACATTCTTTTCCACCTTGTAAAACAGTGCGGTCATCATAATCAACGCTGCAATGTTTTGATCTGATGTCTGAAGCTCAGTGGTAAAATGTATCCGAATGTGTTCAATGCCAGCATGATGAAAACTTTGCTGGTAGCAGGCTTTCAGAAACAAAGTCTTAGAATTGCCCTGATAATGGATCTTATCCGACAGATGGTCTGATATTTCCTTTATCTTCACCAAATACGGCCGCAGATGAAAGGAGGGATGTTTGTCCTTGTCTTCCAAGTGTACTGAAGCCTTAACTTAAAGGCTTGGCTTGCAGTTGGCAGTGGTGGGCATTCGGAAGTCAGAAACACAATATATTTCCTCGATAGCCACTTTAGAGCTGAACTCAGCCTGTTCCAATGTGTGATCTGAGTATGCTAAATCACTGAGGTTATCCCCACACTCATCAGGCACTACCTCCATGTCCACATTGAATATTCCCAGATGATGCATGGCCATCTTCTCTAATTGTGTCATGGTATCTCTCCAATGGATAAGTCGTGAACAAACTACTTACCAGTTGAACTGGCTGTGGGCAAAACCCAGTATAGATGGTCAGTTAGCGTGCTGGCTGGCTGGTCAACCAGTATGCAACACGGTTAGCCAAAGTGACGGATCTCTGGTCACTAGACAATAGATACAGCTGTCCAGACTGCTGGACTGTCTGGTAAGCAGCTGAAACAGTAGTTAATGGAATGAAAGGATGGTGATATGGGTCATCAAGATCCAACAAGTACTCCATACTCCTGGACTTACAGGTCCAAAGGCTGTGCTCACACATGCAGGGAACTTATGCCCACAGATAAGAGGGGATACTCCTCCATCAACCCCAAACCATCCCTGGAAGTTTGCAATAGACTTATGTACAAAAACTGTCCTGAGGCCAGCAACTGTGTCATCACTTCCTTTATTAGTTGATGCCTCTGCAACTCTATCAACATCTGGGAAGAATGCAGGGACAGCAACTCCACAACCCTTTGTTCCTCCAATTTGGCAGATGTATATGGTACCTCCAAATTTGCCAGATGTATATGGTATATAGATGGGAAAGACAAAATTTTTTCATCTTTCTGCGATTGCTGGATGCAAGAGGTAGCGGAGCTTATTTCCTAATGTTAATGTGATTTGAGCATGTATTCAAAGGAGAAATGAACCAACTGCATGACAATCTTGCATTATAATTTCAAACCCTACCTTTATATCTTCATTAAATCTCTGCAAAATTCAGAAATTTCCTCCTTGTTTTTAAAATGGAGGTGGGATTTCACCCCTACAATTTTTAGTTCTTTGAATGCACTGAATATATACATGCTTGGCTGAAACTGCTGAAAACTTGATATGGAAAAGGAAATTCATAATTAATGGTATGATTGTTTTTAGAGCTGAAACAAATATCTGAATATTCAAATTAGATTTTTTTGGGAATATTTGCATAGAAAATTGGAATTCAAATATTCGTTTGTTTACCCAGCAAGTTTGACATCATTTTGTAATGGAAACAATCAATTAGCAATTTAATTTAAACTACTATATGTACTTGCATATAAGTCGAGTCCAAATGCAAACAACATAGACCTTGATCTGCCGTCGCATAATGCTCCGGCAGATCAGGGTCTATGTTGTTTGTTCTACTGATTAGTCCTTACAAACTGCATAGACCCATATCTGCCGGCACATTGGGTCCATGCAGTTTTCAGTTTGTATCGGATTATATGCAAGTATATACAATATATAATGCTGGCTTAATTAGTATACTAACCCAAAAACTGTGACCCAAGTTTCATCTAATACATCCTCAGTGGTCAGCATCTCTCTTTAATAAGAGGAAAGACATATTAATCAAAGTCCACAATATAGATCATCTATTTTTAAAAACTCTTTGCAACAATTTTATAGATGTGTATGTTTGACAGTTTGTGTGCACTTCCAACATATACTTGCAGTGTATGCACACAACTAGACAAACTTGCATGTCCACAAATTATGAAAACACAGATTGAGAGAGAGTGTATATACCTGTAGCAGTGATTAAGATGTGCAGAATAGGATAATTTGGTCATGGAACATGCAAAAAGAACTTAAAGACATCGTAGAAAATTACATGTGGTCTCTATCTATTAAGAATGTTTTATATAAGGTAATTTTACTGCTGTAAGTGTAAACGAAATAGCAGTAACAATTAATTATCTATAATTTTTTTACATCTTTATTTTTAACAGGTTATAGAATCAATTACAAATTGATAAACAGAGCAACAGCAATTGCTAGCCATCACAAATCCCCATATTTTTTACTGCATATTCTAAACCCATCTACTCAATGTCCTGGTACTCACCCTCATAAAGAGTAAGTCACCCTGGGACCATAGTTCAAAATCAGTATATCCCCCATGCTTTTTAAACAAGAATGTTGATAATAATGCATATAAGTTTACATGTTTACTGCAGGACTAGACACTTGAAAAAAAGTAATATTTGCAGCACATTAAAACTTCCACCACTTATGAATTACCTACAAACTTAATTTTCTTAAAACCATGTTTAATATGTACAAGAAATGTTGATATTTAAAACCAGATGATATAATGTATATATATATATATATATATATATATATATATATATATATATATATATATATATATATATATATATATATATATATATATATATATATATATATATATATATATATATATATATATATATATATATATATATAACTGCATGTCCCAAACAAGATGGAAAAGGTCTGATTATACAAGAATGGTGCTTACCCTTGGGTGTAAAATGGGTCCAACTGGGTTGGTGAAGTGACCACATGGGAGGCATTGATGGATGTAGAACCATGGTCAGGCGTAAAGAGAACACTGGAACCAAGGCCTGCAACATAAATCCATGAATGAATCTGCACTTGGACTGCCATTTAAAGTGGCAAATAAAAGAGCTTCATCTCATTTAAGGTAAAATCATCTTTTTAAAAAAAGTTCAGCAATTAACGTATTTTCATACATCAGTGAAACTCTGACATCTAAATATCTAACTCCGACTGACCAAGGTGTGAGGCATTATACAACGAAAGCACAACGATGACTTTTTGGTTGTTCAGATCTAATGTCCATCACCTAGCTGACTGTCCCTTTGTAACACATATGAATTAAATTATCAAAGCATCAACAGTTTCCAACCATTATTGAATTAAATTTTCAGTATATATTCAAAACTAATATGATTTTGTATGGGGGTAATTGTCAATATCATCAAGCCAATGAATAAGCATGGTTATCTCTGCTGTGGTGTCAATTAATGTCTACAATAAAGCAAAACTTTCCAATGCTGCTGTGGTGATAGGTCAATTAATGTCTACAATAAAGCAAAACTTTCCTATGCTGCTGTGGTGATAGGTCAATTAATGTCTACAATAGAGCAAAACTTTCCTATGCTGCTGTGGTGATAGGTCAATTAATGTCTACAATAAAGCAAAACTATCCTATGCTGCTGTGGTGATAGGTCAATTAATGTCTACAATAAAGCAAAACTTTCCTATGATGCTGTGGTGATAGGTCAATTAATGTCTACAATAAAGCAAAACTTTCCTATGCTGCTGTGGTGATAGGTCAATTAATGTCTACAATAAGCAAAACTTTCCTATGCTGCTGGATATTTTCTGTAAACTTTTAAGTGAGACCTAATTTATGTTTATTTCATTACTATATTATTCCCATATACAAATACAACTCCTTAATAAGACCACTAATGGGATTTAAGAAAAGTTATCATATTTCCAGGGTGGTCCTAATATCACTGTTTCTCCCATCAGCATCTAGTTTGTGCACATGCGTGTGTATGTATCAGTGTTGCACCTAATGCATGGGAGTGTGGGTTTCCCACAATATTTGGTCTTCAAATCTTGGCAGTGTATGTTGCAGTGAAATAAGATGTTAGGAATGTTTTGTGATTGTACATGAGATTCAATAACCTAAGCTTGTGGCATGTCAGGGGACACAAATGACCACATCGACTATAGTTGATTACTTTTATATTTCCATGCCTGGCGAGTTTTTTGTACTATATATAGATATGACAACCATTGCCTGGTGAGTGCTTTGTACTATATATAGATATGACATCCAAGCCTGGTGAGTGTTTTGTACTTATATAGATATGACATCCATTGCCTGGTGAGTGTTTTGTACTATATATAGATATGACATCCATTGCCTGGTGAGTGTTTTGTACTTATATAGATATGACATCCATTGCCTGGTGAGTGTTTTGTACTATATATAGATATGACATCCATTGCCTGGTGAGTGTTTTGTACTATATATAGATATGACATCCATTGCCTGGTGAGTGTTTTGTACTATATATAGATATGACATCCATTGCCTGGTGAGTGTTTTGTACTATATATAGATATGACATCCATTGCCTGGTGAGTGTTTTGTACTATATATAGATATGACATCAATTGCCTGGTGAGTGTTTTGTACTATATAGATATGACATCCATTGCCTGGTGAGTGTTTTGTACTATATATAGATATGACATCCATTGCCTGGTGAGTGTTTTGTACTATATAGATATGATATCCATTGCCTGGTGAGTGTTTTGTACTATATATAGATATGACATCCATGGGTTTTTGTGTGGGGCTGAAAATCCACTGAAATCATAACAAAAGTCTGGAATTACTGGTCATAATCTGTACAGTAGAATGATCCAAGTTTGTAAAATGTTGAATTACTGAAGCAAAAAGCTGCTCTTGGAATTTTGATTGTAGTAGCTGGGTGATCTTAGTACTGTGGTGGTCATTAGATGGGTTGTACTGTATATCTGAATAGACAGCTCCATTAGAATATTGTGATTTTACATAAGATGGCCTAGGAATTAGTTTAGAGGTATAAAATCATATCTGCTCATAGATTATACCAATAAGTGTTTTACTGTAGTGAACAATTTTAGTTAGTAGCTTTCATATAAGAACAAAGTGTATCTACATTAATGTAATATATTTAGAGTACTTTGTCTACAGGTTCTGAATTTTATGAATATGCACTTTATAAGGTTATGATTCAGGGCTAAAAAATTCCACTTGTCTGCTCATATATACAAGTGGTGGCTGAGGAAAGGCACATCAATTTTCAAGATGCTTGTCCGATTGGACGAGTGACATTTAAAGCAGATTTAGTATCATCTACAGTCAAGAATGAGTAAAATTGATGCAGGACAAGTAAAAGTTTCAAGTCCCCTACCCGGCAGTACAAGTAGCCAAATGAAATCTTTCTAGGCCTGTAATCAGTATCTGGTCCTTGTTATAATCTTACTGCTGAATGGATATATTTAAAATAAAAAATGAACAATAAATGATGAAACTTGTTTGATCCTCTGTGAAAATAAAAAGTATATAATCAAAGTACTTATGTAGCCTTCTGCACATCATAATGAATTGACATTGAAAAAGAGGGCAGGGCTGGATTTTAACTTTTAAAATTACTTGTTCATCCAGGGATACAGGTGGTGAAATTCACTTGCCCAAAAGTAGTTGTCACTTGTCAAAACAAAAAACCTAACATGCATCAAATTTTCTTTTTATGTGCAATTTGAAATGTTAACAAGTTGAACTGCTTTGGAAAAGTTGATGTTATTAGTTCACTTTTTGGGTGCTTAAAATCCTGAAAATTGAGTAAATCTATAAATGGCTTAGTCCTTCAAGTCACATGCCTGATACAATAGGTGGGATACAAATTGTACTTGTACAAATTCAGGTTTCAGTTGTCCCAAAAGTTGGACAACCACATTTGTTAAAGAAAAAAAAATGTTTGTACTTGCCAAACCACTGCTTGTCCTTACCAAACCACCACTTGACAGAACAAGTGGGCAAGTGAATATTTCAAACCCTGTACAAAAGGTTTTGTGGAAACCTGCAAAGCCAAGCACATACTACCATTTTACATCAAAGCTGCAAAAAAAAATAATTGTGATTTATTATGAATACTGTGAATTCACTCATTTTTATTAGAGCTCATTTTGGCAACAAATTTTGCATCCTGGATGTAAAATAATCTGGATGGAAAACGATCCTGCCTTGCATCCATGTGATGCAAAAATATCAGGAGTGGGACACAACAAGATGACAAGATGCATCCAAGTTTGCCATAGTTTTGTTCATTGTAATTCTCTATCATTTTCTATAAAGTGAGAAATAATTACAAATGACAATATCAAATGTGTTCCATGAAACCTGGTGTCTCACTTGCATCTGTATAACCCCTGTATCTGACTTTTATAAACTTTCACACAAAACTTTAACATTGTTGACCATGTTGCGCATAGTTTTTCTGCTTAAGGAGGTAGAACAAGACCTCCTCACACATCAATGTATAAACTTTAGACCTATATTAATTTTATCCCAAATTTTCAGTTGCATACAGCAACATATGTTGAAAATATTTGCCTTTCCAAAAGTTTAACACAAAACTTTAATTTTGTTTACAACAATGCAACACACTCGCTGCTTAAGCAGGCAAGACAGGAATTCCTAAAATACCCATCAGCATATACCTTATATACTCATGTATAATGTACAAAAGATTCTGTGTTATATTCAATTAAGACATCTCAGCTATCAAAATTTAACTAGATGCAAGAGCATTAAGAATATCATAATTATTGCTGTGAGATGCAACTTTTCACTAGCCACAAGTTTAAAGTTGCTGAATTACCTGACTGTGTCAATTGCTGATAGTCAATTAGGCAATGTATTATTACGCATGTGTCAATTGCTGATAGTCAATTAAGCAATGTATTATTACACAAACTTGGGGTCAAGAGACTTAATAATTTAGTGTATGCACAAAAAACTAATGTGACCTCTGTTTAATGAATTTTTTTGCTTCCAGCTGATACTAACCATGAATGTAAATACCCAACAAACAATAAAAAATAGTACCCACCCACCCTTTTCCTAACCAAAGGCATATATCTACGAACTGTGTATTGACAACAAAAATGCTTTTCTTAATAGAAAAACAATAAAAATTGATACTCCTGAAAACGAATAAATACACAGTGCAGTGTAAGATGATGTGTTGTAATACAATTCCAGGTTTGATCCACAAAGCTGGAATGTGTACATTGAGGTGTTGTAATCTAATTCCAGGTTTTATCCTTTGATCCACAAAGCTGAAAGTTGTGGTGTGGTAATACACAGGGTTCACACACCTTTTGAAACAAAATCTTCCAAGCCTTTTCCTGGATGAAATTTATTTTTTTAAAGGTTCACTTATGACCCTTACTGAACGGAATCAACAACATACTGGCTTAAAAAATGTGCATTTTTAAGCTATTTCTATTTTGAGATTCTACCATAACATCTCAATTAGACATATGACCATGTACCAAAACACAGGATGTATCACCAAAAACAAGTACAACTATTGAAATTCATATAAATTTGCATGTACCTCATTTAAATGTACAGAATAAAAGTGTTTTTAACTTTACTCTGTTTAACTGCATATGTTGGTATGAAGAAAGTTTTTTTTAAAAAGTATTGTTTTAAATTTTGACAAAAAAAACCTTAAAAACTGTATACCTTTGTATAAAGAGAAGGACTGAAATTTTAAAAAAAGATAAAATCTACTCATGTCTGGTTGGTGCCCTAACAGCTACATGCAATGTAATCTGACTATCGGGTATGGACTGTATATTTAATGCAATCATTGTTAAGTATGCACAGAGCATGGGATTCTGCATTGAAATTCCCCCAGCAGTCGGTAGATTTCAATGTATTGAGCAAGGTCCAACAGTAAAATTCACCACTAAAACGAGTTGGGGGTTGGAGTGGTGGCAAAGGTTACTATTGATGATAATCTTTAACACCATGTTCCTAGTGAGAACTACCAAATAATAAGCAAAGTTTTATCACAATACCCTTTTGTTAACTTTACAGGGGAACTGGTGATGAAAAGCTTTATTATTTTCTCTTGAACTTATCGAAATTACATGTTGAAGACAACATGTTGGCACAATGTGATACTAAACTGGTCTTCACACCTTCTACAAGTGATACTGGTATGGGGCTGACTTTGGGTAACCAGTTCTATCTGACCCATCCACTTGCCCAAGTGCTTGGATTGAGTATGCCAGTATGTTTAGGGCATGCACCCAAATGATCCATACAGCAACTGTGCTTCAACTGACATGAGTTTTACATCCTCTAAATCAAGTGGTGGCTGAAATTCTCCATCTTTCCCCAACTTTTGATGAATATTAGCAGAATAAAAGGGCTTTTCCCAGCCAGGAAGAAACCTATTCTTTCTCCCAGCTTGTTCCCAATTTCCATGTAGCGTGGGAACCCTGAATAAAGGCTTGATCTACAAAGCTGGCATGTGTTAACTGAGGTGTAGTAATACAATTCCAGGTTTGATCCATAAAGCTGGCATGTGTTAACTGAGGTGTAGTAATACAATTCCAGGTTTGATCCACAAAACTGGCATGTGTTAACTGAGGTGTAGTAATACAATTCCAGGTCTGATCTACAAAGCTGGCATGTGTTAACTGAGGTGTCATAATACAATTAAAGATTTGATCCACAAAGCTGGCATGTGTTAACTGAGGTGTAGTAATACAATTCCAGGTTTGATCCACAAAGGTGGCATATGTTAACTGAGGTGTCATAATACAATTCCAGGTTTGATCCACAAAGCTGGCATGTGTTAATTCCAGGTTTGATCCACAAAGTTGGCATGTGTATGAGTTAGTGGCCACTAATTCTCCCTGTGGATTCAGTAATGTGTAGTATGCCTGATGTGGATTCGGTAATGTGTAGTATGCCTGATGTGGATTCGGTAATGTGTAGTATGCCTGATCTGGATTCGGTAATGTGTAGTATGCCTGATGTGGATTCGGTAATGTGTAGTATGCCTGATGTGGATTCGGTAATGTGTAGTATGCCTGATATGTCCAGGTGCAGGTCTTATGAGGTGACTAATGGAGCCAACCTATTTGTCATGAGATGTGTCTCAGTGAGTGTGGTCAATACTGAAAACCTTGACCTTGTATTTGACGGATTTTATCCTGTTTTGCCTTTATCATTGTTTTGTATGGCTCTTTTGCGAGTTTTTTTTACCTTTCACTTTTTTCTCTCATGGTGCATATTTTGATTTGGTCAAAGGGGTAAGTCTAACGGGATTTTGGCAAAGTTTTTGCCTTTACCATTCTTGCTGCCTAGCTGTTGGTCAGTACTATATAGCCAGGATTGTGCTGATGTGCCATTAGACCCTATGCATATACACACTGTAGCCACTCATCTATGACTGACTTCCTCTCAAGGTCTATGGGCTACCTGTCAACATCTTGGCCACAGAGTGCATAATATCAAAGTTTCAACCTTATTTTACAAAAGACGTAACTTAAATATAGTTTAATGCAATTGTAATCTATTTACCTGCAGTGGGTGGTGCTGGTGTTGAATGCAGGCCAGGTGTCCTTGAATGTATCTGTAGATTTGATCAACAAATTTAAAATAAATTTATCATTTAGTGGTCATACTGGTGGATTCTGTATGACATATATGAATTCTCAACAGGCATAATTACATTGCTTCTAGAAAATAACTGTTTTCAAAACAAGTTTTTTACTGTGAATCATGCTAATATATACCTTCCCTGTAAAAAACTTTCAGAAAAGATTATTCCATTCAGAAAGTTAGTGCTATTATCACTCAAAAGATACCAAACAACCCATCCATCTTTCCATCCATGAATATGTTTATTCATCCATTCACCTATCATCCAACCATCCTAACCCACTCATCCATCCTTTATGCACGTATTTCAGTTATCAACAGGTGTTTCAATCATTACTAAAGAGGAAATCAGCAGTAAAAAAATGTTCCCTTTTTTGAGAATAAAGACATCCAGACAAACCTGGGTAGGGATCCCAAAAGAGGTCTGTGCTGATGAAGGGCTGGAAGAATGAAATATGCCTTTAATAGGAGGTGCCCCTCCTTTGTCCTTCCCACCTCGAACACCTGACTCCAACCTAGAATGAAAAAAACAATATTGAAAAACTAAACATCAAAATGATGTGAACAATGAATACATGACTCTGTCATAATATCTAAGCACAGGCAGGCAATTGACAGCCATTATGACACAACACATGTTCAGTTGCTATAGTTCAAATACAGCGATTATCTAACACTGTGCGAACACGTTGTGAATCGATGCTGATTGCATGCGTGTGCTTTGAAATTCTGACTGCATCAGGTATTGATTGCTCTCACCATTTTGATTTTGGCTGTATGGGTAAATGAACTACAATTCAATCTTTGCAGAGACTTATCAACCAAATGAAAAATAATAATAACCTACATCACCCTAAGCAAAGGTCCTGCTGCATATAGTCACTAAGGATGCAGATTTGCATCAGGACAATAAATCTGTGTGCATTTTCTACTCTTAACAAGCACAGGAGTTCAACATTACTTAACATCTAGCATGCATCAATTATCAAATACTTCGGCCCATCCTGCCTACTTGTTGTCAGTCCAAAACATGTCACACAGGAAGCTGACTTTGTTTTTTACACATGTTCCTCGTCACAAACTTGATAATAAAATGCATCCCGATCATGAAAATATTATGTATGGAGTGAAGACAGTGGGTTTATAACCCTTCTCATACATGTCCCCTTGTATTATTATATAAAATGAAACCAGGTTTGTATAATACATCGTAAATTGTAGTTTTACACCTAGCCCTCGATTTCTTAATGGTATTTGCATTTACAGTGTTACTTTTTGGTAATCTAGGCATCATTTTAATGTGGAGAAATTTTCCTTTGCAATGAGCTATCACACATATATATGAGTTAGACCTGTGATAAGTTAAGAACCAGAGAATGTCAAAAAATTTTGAGTTTTCATCTAATCAGTTTAGTAATAGCGTTAAGTAGTGTAGCGGATAAGAGTACTGTGCTGAATAAAGTCATGACAGGGACTAGTATCTGTTGCAATTCACTTGTTCCAAGTGCTTCAGACATTTTTTTCCTGAGCCCTGGACAGTCACAAATTACATACAGAGTGAATAACAATCATAGTGTAAATAATCATCTTTATTAAAATCCTGTAAATCTAATTATTTTCATTTTGTTTTATGCTATGTTAATATTGCGAAACTCATGTTTCAATAATTCTTTTTACAGCAAAAAATTTATGACAAGGTTCTACTTCACATATTCATGCCCAGGGGCTTAATATCCCTGTTTGGTCAACTAATCTTAGTGGGCATTTAACTATACCCGATCTAACATTCTTAAGATGTTTGCCAAGCTAAAATCATTTAGAATCAAAATTTATTAAAAGTCTTCCTTTGTTATAGGCAACTAAATGGTCTGACAAATCTTGTACACAGAGTCTTAGAGCTATCAAAATTGTATGCCTGGGCTATCAAAATTCTAAGTCTGGGCTTCAAAATCTTAGGGCTATCAAAATTCATGGTCTGGGCTACCATATAATAAAATTAGGTTTTCCAGTGAGCTACTACATAATATCATAACTTGTTCTATATATTTTCAAAACATGACCATAAATATTTTTTCAAGCCCTGGAAAACCCGTAGTCAATGTCCATTAAATCATACTATTTTTGCACCAATAAATGCTTAAAATTTCAGTAACTTCAGCATACATATGACCCAACAATTTTAACAATTTGCTTACTGGTAATATTCATATACTGTTGATTGATTTACTTTTGGGGGAATCAATTTGTTTGGTTTTGTGAACAATATTTTTCATCAGTACTTAAATTCATGGATTGAAGCTGTCCTATTCTTTCCACAGAACAATCATAGCTAATTGGGTTTTTTAATTTGTCTTTTGTGGCATCCACATAACCCGGGAAAATTGGTACCTCACGAAAAATAATGATTGCACAGTATTACTATGTTACTATGAAAATGAAATAAAATAAATGGTGGCAAATGTATTGTAATTGCTAATTTGTAATTTTTGATGCTTATGAAAATCTCAAGATTTTTTACAATGTGTTTTACCTGGGAGTACCTGCAGAAACACTCAGGGTGGGAGAAGTAGCAGACTGACGTTGAGCAGATCTCGGTGGACTGTGACCACTTGCTGACCACATTCTGGTTACTGGCTGGAAATATTAAAGACACGATTAAGAATAATAACAATGATAGTAAAATATGAAAGATAACAACCCAATTACTAGTTGGATTAGCTTTATCTATAATATTCAGTTAAGTTCAAGGCACATTTACTTTCCCTTGAAAATCTTTTTGCCATCTTGTGGATCAACCTTTGTTAGCAGTAATATTTACAGGAATATTAATATCATATAAGACTGGACAAAATAAATACATGGTTTCTTCCATATATCTTTCTTTAAAGGAGCACCGCTCTATAAATTTTATTAAACTTAACTTTGCATTTAATTTTTCTGTTTGATTCAAGCTGTCAATAAATTTTGAAATTACACTTGTGTTCAATGCAAAATGGCTGAAAATCGTGTTCAGTGAAGATCAAGCTTCAACATATGTAAGGGTTCCCTCATCTAAAAATAGAGCTTGACTACATGTAATATGGTCAAGTGTATCAAAATGGTAATTCAATGGGCATGACAGTGTATGTTGATGATTTCACATTAATTTCTGTGATAATGAAAGACTATCTTAATTTCTGTGATAATGAAAGACTATCTTAATTTCTGTGATAATGAAAGACTATCTTCTACTGTCGTCAATAGAATGAAATAGTTTTAATGCATAGTAACATATTCTCCTATTAGTACAACAGTGTTGATATACTGTTTAAACACAACAGATAAAGCAAACCATTTGTTGTGTAATGGGATCGTAGGAGTCATCTCAAGAAATTACTGAGTGAAAATTGACATTATAACATCTTTCTCTCCCTTGTAAAACAAAATAATTAAAGGATGAGTCTTTTATCTATTTGTTTGATGATAAATAATACTTTGATAGCATTTTGATATTATTATCAGCGGAGATTGTGCAAAAGCTGTAAGTGATTTTTTTATTTTTAATTATGAAGGATGTATAGTAGTAGAAGATAAATGCTCATTTTTGACATCAATAAGAGTCTCCAATATACAATTTGTTACATATATCAACTTATGTTACCGTATATACTCGTGTATAATCCAGGTCCAAATGCAAACAACATAGATCCTGACCTGCCATCACATTATGCCTAGTCCTTAGTCCTTACAAACTGCACAGACCCAGATCTGCCAGCACATTATGCGACAGCAGATCTGGGTCTACACAGTTTGCAGTTGGTATCAAATTATATGCGAGTAGATACGGTAAGTAAAATAAATAGTATGAGATCCTTTAGAGTTCTTGAGCCGCCAAGAGTAATGCTAGGGAAACCTTTATCTTAAAAGGAAAACCAAAAACAGACAAGTTTTTATCAAATAATAAGCCCTTTTCCTCTCAACCCATTTCTGATAAGTTTCTGAGACAACTAAACAACTCCTTATAGAAACTGAAAAATGTATTAAATTACAGAACATTGTTCAACATTTCATTCCTTGAAAATTATAACGCATGCCAGAACTGTTGAGACAGGGTGGAACCTGACCTCAAAATCTGCACAAAAATCTAGGCTGCGAAATACAATCTCATTTAGATTGGGTTTGAAATACAATAGTTTTTTTTTTCTCCGTACGTTTATGTCAAAATTAATAAAGTTGTCTTCATCTCTAAAATCAAAATACTAAAAACACTAAAATTTTAAGGGAATTGTGTCAGCAAAGGACCTTATACAGTTTCAACTCATCAGTTGTTAAATCTGAAGGAAACTGTGTATGCAAACGACCCTATACTGAGCTTAGACTTGTTAGTTGTGCCAGTTAGTTGTGTTATTCAGCTTTTTTTCTATCTTTTACACATTGAATTTGCACCTGCTACACCTCCACTAGCTATTTTTCATGTCTTACTCATAAAAAACTAGAATTGTTTTGTGAGCTGGACCTCACAAGATAACTTCCATTTTTGTGACACCAGTCAGTATGTATGAGAGTGGCCAAATAGCCACTGACTGTAGGTCACAACAACCCAGTTTTGGTTTGTTACATAATTGATTTCCAATATGCACCTGACATGCTTGTTTGGTCATAACCGGTTAAAAGGTGTTATAACTAACTTGAACAGATACCACTTTATGTAGTTTTCAAAATCCTGTAGAAGAGGTAACAATGACCTAATTTTAATATGAAATTTTTTCATTCTAAGATGCATTCTTAGTTTATTTTTATGTTTAAAAGTGTTATAATTGGAGTACACACACCATCTTCAAGTAGTGTTCAAAATCTTAGAAATTGTGTCCAATTGTTTTATTCTAAGATGCATTCTTAGTGTAATTTTTATAGCAATAGAAGTGATCTTGGAATTTCAGCCAAGAAATAAATATCACCACTTTTTTTAGCCAAGAAATAAATATCACCACTTTTTTGTACTAAATAGTACGTCATAGTGACCCAGTGTTGGTGAGTGCCTCATACCCATCACATCCCAAGATATACAAAAAAGTTAAATGACCAGAGATGTAGTTGTCTCCCTGTACATCTGACATGGAGGATGATCACATTTTCTTATAATAATTTTGAAATAAATCCTGAGAATTATGTTACTGTGATCCAATTTTGGTTTTGAAACATGCCCATTCTAAGTTGCACTAATTAAAAGTTTGGTTAGGTGTTAGCATCATAGGTTGCCTCCTTTTCAAAATATGAATTAAACTGTGTAAGAGGTTATGCAACATACTTTTAAAAAATATATATATAAAAAAAACAAGTATAACTGCAAATAGAAGCATATTGCATAGAAGCTGATTAACCTTTTCTAAACACACATGTATTTAATATACAAGACTCTTTTGAAATGATTTTTTCAAATTGTCAGATATAAAAATGACATAAAGACGATTGATTCTTCAAATGGTATCTGACTAAATCACTGACGCCTCGCTCTTTCCACGAGTGGTCTTCATGCATTGGCTATTCAAATATCAATCAGTAATGTCAACCAGCCCCCTCCAAAATGGAAAAGCATAAGACATGCTTGCCGTGTCACAGTGGTAGTTTGTAGGTAATAACTCCTCCACCATGGGAGGTTCATCGCGGAGCAAGCATGGAGGGGATTAACTCCCCAACTGCAACACATAGAGAAACGAAAAATCACGTGAGCTGTACTGTAGATACATCGACAGAGTTTCATTAAAATTTCTCCAGCTATTACAAAGTTATGGGCTGGACAGCCAATTTTAACAGAAGGATTGACAGATAATACCTAATATGCAAAACTTAACATGGGTCAATAAAATTGCATCAACATTCATATCATAATTTTAACATGACACCAGAAGTATGTATTCCTGCCTTGGCACTGATCTTGAGAAATAACCTAGAACATGTTATGCAACACATTCTCTAGTCATTATATATCAGTATATATACATTCTTCCCATTATCTTATTCAGAGCTACAGCCTGGGTACAAAAACTGAGTACCTTGACCTTTAAGATAGAACCATAAAAGTGGTATATGACACACTATCAGGTCATCTTGGACATGAGCATATTAAATTTCATCACTAAAAATACAGGTTGTTAGTTAAAGACTTGGCAAGAAAAATATGTAGACCGGCATGTGACCATAACCTTGAGACATAAAGATTATAAAAGTCACCAACAGTTATGATGTTAATTTGTTCAATGTTTGATAATACTAATTAAATGGCTTTAAAGTTACAACCAATTCATTAAGAAGCCGCTGTGGCTCAGTGGTTAGCATGCCAGACTCATGACCAAAAGGGTGCGGGTTTGAATCCTACAATCAGACCAGCCTGGGTCAGCAACCATAGTGTATCCTTGGGCAAGGCACTTTACTCCAATTGCCTCAGCACAAAATAACCTACTTGTGTTGATGTGCCATAAAGAACCAAACCAAAACCAAAACCATGACATTACAAGTAAGTAGGCTTGAGATGACTATGACCTTAACTTTGCAGATAGGATCCTGATAGTAGTACAAGACACACCACCCAAAATAATTTATTTTCATTACTTAAACAGCTTCTGAGCTACCGCTCAACCATAAAAATGACTTTGACCTTGAAAATTGGATCAATAAAGTGTGTTATGTGACATGATCTTAGGTCATGATGCATGAATATACAAAGTTTCATTTCAGTATTACTATCCTTGAGAATTTCTGAGCTACAGCCCTTACACAAAAATAGATAATGTTGATCTATGATCTTAACCTTGATGAAAATAGCATGAAAAATAAATGACACATTCAGAAGTTATGATTTAAACATAAGTTTCGTTACACAACCTTCAATGGCTTTATAGTTACAATCCAAATGCAAAAAGTGAGTAAACTTGTGACTTTGATCTTGCTGATAGGACCATGCTATTGATACACTTGATAGGTTTTGTAGGTTTAGCACCATTTTTCAGCACATGATAGGCTATACATGGCGACCAGTATATTTGGTGGAGGAAGAACCCAGGAAGAACCGCCAACCCACGGGAAGCTACTGGCAAGCTTTCTCACATACCAGTGTTGGCCGATCGAGATGTGAGTGACCTGTAAAGGCGAGCGCCTTAGAGCACTCGGACACCTGGGACCCCCACTTAACAGGTACAAGAGATACCCTCAAGCTATGATTGTACAGGCTAAAACATTTCACTCTGTTAGCTGTATAACTTTGCTTCTGGGTAACAGTTTCGACACACACAAAATGATATTGACCCGAGACCTGGCCTTACAGATAGGTCAATGAAAGTGCTAAGTGACGACATCAAGTATGTATGCCTATTACTTTGTTTAAAAGTTTGGAAGTTGCAGCTCCAAACAAAAACAGTATTGTCCACCTATGACCTTGAAGTGAGAACCAAGAAATTGGAAAATTTTACACTTTTGTCTTACATGTATATACAAGTTTACCAATTTTCATACCACTTATTCTATTGGTTTAAGAGTTACAGCCAGCGCACTAAAAGTAACTGTTACCTTGATCTGTGACCTTGACCTTCAAGTTAGGTCAGCAACACACGCTGGAAGATTTTCGAAAAAAATTACACAAGTATCTATGCACACTGATTCCACATTTTCTTCAAAAAGCAGGTGGGCAATGTCACTTGTAAAGTTTTGTTGCTTGGCTAAACATGAAATTCAGTGTAATCCAAAGGTGAGATGCAGAAAAAAAGCTATAATTAGGTAAATGACATGCCATTGCATATCACCACACTTAAATGCTATGCCACTGACCCAGGGACAAATGTTTCAATGCTGTACATGTACATTTCTCATTTGATATCCAGAAAGAGTACATATGGTTATTTAGTGGGAATCTTGATAGTTTCCAAGTTATAAGCCAAGGGCAAGTCCCCTACTCCAGAGGCATAACCCATGACATGTATAAGATATACAAGTGCGTTTATCACCTTATGCCCATTAAAATGCATACATGGTTTTAGGGTGGGGATATTAAAATGTTTTTCTGGTATGAGCCTGGATCAAGTTCCCAACCCAAGGTCTGTGCTGTATATATGTCTAATTACAGCCTGTGGATCTCAACAGTTTCCAAGTTAGAGCCCAGGAGCAAGTCCCCTTTTCCATGGTCTGTACTGAATATATGTCTGATTTCATCTCATGTCCTTGAACCAATATATGATTAGAAGGTGGAAACTCAACTGTTTCCAAGCTATGACCCAGGAACAAGTCCCCAACCTAAGGTGTATGAACCACGGTCTGTACTGGATACATGTTTCATTTTATTTCATGCCCTTCTAACCTATATATGGTTACAGGGTGGGGATCTCAACAGTTTCCAAGCTGTGACTTAGGGGCAGCATCCCAACAGGGTCCATTATTGGGGCAAGACCACAGAGTGTAACCCAAAAATCTGTTGCATATATTATAGCCATGGCCCTGACAATGACACAAACCAGCTTTAAGATCTCCACCTACAACACTTAAAATATAGATTTTTTTTTTTTTAAATATCCCCAGCCCTTGGCCCTACCCTCAATGGTCATATTAAAATTTTAAAACCATCATGCACATCGAAAGACCACCCCCAATCATATCCCAAAGTTTAAAGTCTGCATCTTCAATGGTGTAGGTGATACACTACATTACTAATGGACGGACAGGCGGGCAGAAAGATTATGCCCACATACTTTTCAAAAAAACCACAGAGATAAAAGTTATTGCTAATCTTGGTGGGGGGAGGGGGGACTTATGGCTGTCAATGATAGATATGATAAAATTTCAAATACTATCAATAATTAGAGAAAAATCTTTGACTGGTTGACAAAGTACACCTTCCATGAAACAACATGTTCATGACATGAGAACACAGATTACAAATTTACATATATCTGAACTTAAAGATAACAACTACACACATTAACCATATTGAAAAGACTTTATTTTAATTTTCAATACTAATTATACCTATATCACAACTAAATCAACAAAAACTAGCTAGAACATTATTTTCCATCTACCCTACTAATATGATATTCCAATTGTCTTCAAATGTTTCCTAAAATATAAATTGCTATTTTCCCTTCAAATGGTTGTAAGTTATATACAACTAGGGAACGGGAAAAGAAAAGTTCCAAATAACAACCAATGCACATTGCAGGAGATTATTATTATTATTATTATTATTATTACCTGAAGTTTTATAATTAGAAAAATCAAGATTTAAAAGTTTAGCTTTTTTGTGTGAAGCTGTCAGAAGTAGATTCCATGGTATTTGTAATAGCCAAGTTCCTCCGAGCATTATGTATTCAAAGTTGACTGAAGTTGAGAAGAAAAAAGACAGAATTCTTCCCTTCAAATGATAATTTTCAAAAATATTGAAATGTAGTTGTTTGGTTTTTTTTGGGAGGGGGTAGGGGGAGGGGGTAAAATAAATTTTAATTATGCAATATTTACACGTTGCTATTGCATAGCTTTTACTTTTTCATGTCGCAAAACCTCATCCATTTGATGTGAATACATCCTCACAGAGTGGAGAATTGCCAATAATACACGGTCCACTCGTGCACCTCACATGCTCATGTACAGAATAGTCATCTTTTTCATAGATGACGATTACACCAGGACATCAGAGCAGGGTTGGAGGAGGGCATTCGGCAATAGATACGGGTAAGTATTACATAATTAAAATTAGTTTACCCCCCCCCCTAAAAAAACTACATTTTAATAGCAATAATATCTTACCCGTTACTATTGCATAGCTATATTTTGTCAGTTGGGTGGGTAGGCAGGTGTGTTAAAGTGATCAAAAACAGAGAAAAATGGAATGTATTAACCATTTGAGGCAGAGATCCACTTTACAAATTGTTGGTGTCCCTCTGGGCCACATGTTGTGCCGCAACCATGGGTCCCAGAGAAAAAATGCCTGCACTTTCTTGTGTTAATGAGCGGGGGCAGAAGGTAGCATTGGATCGTCAAAATGCTGCCTTCATAGTGTCATCCAAGGAAGAATGATTTAGCTAGGCCCATGAGGCAGCAACGGCTCAAACCTCATGGGCTTTTAGTTTCATACAAGAGAGGTCTTTATCGGTAAGGGACTAGTAAGCACTTTTGATTGTGGTGACAACCCACCATGAGATAGTGGAGGCCAAAATATCAACAGAGCCCTAAAGAGGAATGAAAAATCATTTCCTACCCTTTATTTTCCATTTGAAGGCATTGAGATAGAAATGCAGTGTCCTAACTGGGCATAAAAGTACAATTTGATCATCTCCAGCACAGATCTGACTGTGACTGGGAATTTCTGTAGGTAATAGAGCTACCACAGGTAACTGATTTTTAGCTAAAAATCACAGTTGGCAAAGGATAGAAACAGATGAATAATTGCCATTAAACTGTAGACAGTGTCAACAGACAATGCATGGATCTCGCAGACGCCAAAGCAAGTAAAAACAGTCTTGAGTGAGAGGTTCTGCAAGGAAGCCTCACTCAATAGTTCATAGGGGGTTTTGGTTAAAGACCATAAAACACAAGATAGATTCCATCTCGGCGTGAGACAGGTCTCTGAATAGCTCAAAATACTTATTGAGATCAGTAAGGTGTGAATCTGAACCGATTGCTAAGCCCAAGAGAATTTAAGTGTGTTGGAAATGGCAGCTTTATAGCCCTTGATAGTTGATACTTAACATCTTTTGTTCTTGAAAAGGAACAAAAAGGAAATCAGCAATGGTAGTTACACAGGGACAGCTATAGATCAACGTGTTTCCTACTGCACCAATCACAGAAGATTCTCCACCTGGCATCATAGACCTTGGATGTCAAAGCTCTCCTGGCCTGAATGATGCAACTGGCAACCAGGCCTGAAAACTTGTTCTGGCAGATAGATTACCTGAGATGAGCCCCTGTGTTGTGACAGAAGATCCCTCCTGTGAGGTAGAGACCTGGGTTGATCTATCAAAAGGTCTAGAAGATTGCTGAACTATGATCATTGGGGCCAGTGTGGGGCTAGGCTATGAGAATGATATGAGCAGTTGAAGTTCTGTCTTTTTGTAGAACTTGGGGTAGCAGTCGGATCAGTGGGAAGGTGTAATAGAACACACAATCCCACTGGAAGCCGAATGCGTCAACTGCCCATGTTCTCTGGAGAAAAGTATAAGGGAAGTCTGTTGTTGAGCCTGATTGCAAACAAGTCCACCAGAGGCTTTCCCCACAGTGAGAAAATGGACTCTGTTACGGAGTGGTGAAGAGACCATTCCATGAGGACTGCTTTGCCTTTCCTGGAAAGACTGTCCGTTAATACGTTCTTCTTCCTCCGGAATGTGACGAACTCAGGGAGTAATATTCTCCGAGGTGGAAAGCGGAGGAGGTTCCTGACCTCCAAGTAAAGAGAAGGGGCATGTATGCTTCCTTGACATCAGAGATACGCTATGATGGACATGTTGTCTGAGGAGACCATGACACATCGACCCTTTACCCTGTTGGTGCACCCTCGCAAAACTAGAAACACAGCTTTCTAAATTGTTGATATGGAGGGATTATTTGTCCTGAGTCCTATGACCCTGGAGAATAATGCCCTCCGGCTTTAAATGAGTGCCCAACCAGAATCTGCTGTGTCGAACAGATAGGAGTGGGGGTCAGGTGCATACATGGGGACCCCTGCCAGGAATCTGTCCCAATTCATTCACCATCTCAAATGGTGATGAAAATCTGGTCCTAGAGGAATCACATATGGAGATGTCCTAAAGGAACCTGATCGGCAGTGGCATTCAAGGTTCCCAATAGGGATAGGTAAAGGTGAGCAGACAATTTAGAATTGAATTGAAACACCAAATGAATAGTAACACTAGATAGAATATTGTTGAAGGGAGAAGCCAATGTGGTTTTAAATTTCAACAAGCAATTTTTCTCTGGAGCAATGCAGACACACACAATAACAATGTGACGCGAGTCACGCAAACTATTATTAATATACAATGGTGAAAGGGAAAAAGCACAGAAATGATGTTTAATCAATTATTTAAAATAAAGGAATATGAATTCCTATTAAGTTGAGGTAGGGCTAATGTTGCATTATTACTTAATACACAAGACTTACCCATAACCAATTGTATATTGAAAATAAGGGGGAGTGTACCCTAACCTCTAAAGGGTAGTATACAACTTGGTAAACTAAGAAGTCCTTTCCGGAACTAATTTCTAAAAAGAGGCAGGGGTTACTGGCATATAAACAGAAGATGAGATGGATGAATAGTAACACTAGAATATTGTTGATGGGAGAAGCCAATGTGGAGTTAAACTCGCAACAAGCAATTTTTCTCTGCTCACGTCATGTACAACACAACCATTAACATGGTGTCCTTGAAAAAGACGAATGATCTGCACATGAGCATGCGAGATGCATGAGTGGAATGTGTCTTATTGAAAATTCTTCTCTCTGTAGGAGGATGTATTCACATCAAACGGACAAGGTTTTTAGACACAAAAAAGTAAAAGCTACACAATAGCAACAGGTAAGATATTGTTGCTATTAAACATAACACTTACACTTCTATCAATGTAAGCTAAGTTCACAATGAGAATAAACTGACAAAAGGGTTTTGGATCCTAATATATGAGAGTCAATACCAGGCCTCTACTATGTTGGCTTGAATAGTTCTGTTAAACAGGGGTTTTAAAGGTCTTTTATGAGATGTGATACCTGAAAGATAAAAAAATAAAAGAAGAGCTGCAATGAATAAGGAATATAAAGCACAAAAAATTCATGAAGTATAAAGCCTTGCTGATAGCATCTTCAGTACATACAATGCGCAAAGAAGAAATATTGAGTAAAGCAACTGACTTATAGTTTAACTGTAACAGTTTTTACATCCCAATCATTTTATATAATAATAATAATAATAATAATAATAATAATAATAACAATAATAAAAATTTTGATGTCATCATCTTCTTCTGCTGCTGCTGTCAAATGAGAATGATCTTTTTTATTTAGAGAAAAATAACTATGCATGTTCTAACTTTCTAAATATTTTCCTTCCTAATTTAGCTACTTGGAGCAAGCCATCTTTTCAGTAAGGTTTAAATTATTGTCATTCTAAATTATTCAATATCAAATGCCTGAAATAATACTGGCCAGTACAGTGCAATATTTATGACTGCACATCTCTCTCACTTTCTCTCTCTCACACATACAGACACAAAAGTATTGGTGCAAAACAACTGTGTCAAGAATTAAGTTTAAATACTATAATTTTGTATTCTTTTTTATAGTGAAGCTAGAGAGAGAGAGAGAGAGCTTATTTACTTGCAATTTGAATTAAACAATATTAATGACCTTAGAATGCAGTTTGTTTATGTAGATAAAATGCAGTCTTGCACACAGTTAAAGGTCATAACAGAAAGATTCGTCTGTTCACCTACACCCCCCCCATTCTTCACTGTAATTTCCATTAACAATAACTTTATCTATCATATTAAATGCATATCCATTCTTCCATCACTAATGTGTGAAAATGTCACTGTGAATTAACGTTGCTGCAAATACTGATAGCAAACCATGTTATGAATGCATCAAATAGATCATTAATAATCCACTGTTTGTAGTTAATTTTTAAGATGCCCCTCTTTCTCTCATGTCAACTTACTTTAAACCATTTTCCATAAGTTGAAAGTGTCTAGCTCTGTTGTATCTTTTGTACTGTCTGCTATTTTTTCTTTCTTTGTCTTCTTGATTGATCTAATTTCATCTGTAAAACCGTTTTTTCTACAAGATGCATTTCTTCTTCTGGGATGTAAGTCTTTGGCACACTGATGTTTATATGGAGTCGTTAGCTTCTACAGTAACTGCCATAGTTGTTTCAATATGTATACAGATTTCCTCTGTGCTGTTTATAGAACTCAAAAACAATGTCACCTCTTTTCAAATCTGAAAGTTTCACTTTGATTATCTATGTAAAAATATTTTACATGTACTTTATGGGTCAGAAAGTTGCGTTTTTACATGGACAACAATTTCCATTATTTTTTTTCTTCATAATATATACTGCTCCTTTAAACACTTACAATTTATGCTTGTGTCTAGAGATATAGACTGCAGCAACAACAAAAAAATTAGCAAACAGAATTTTTTTCCATCGCTAATTTTCCATAAAATTGTCAAGCATTGCATTATGTAATTCATCAGCTAACAAGGTGAAGCATGTTGTAAAATGACAGTGCTTTTGTAACTTCATTAAACCGCAGTTAGCAATACAGAAATGACACTATGGCAGAGTCAATGGACCCTTTATCAAAACCCCACAAAGATTAGGCTAGAAGTCAGGTGTGCTGTGTTTCAAAGATACCCACCAAGGATGCACTGTGTGACATGGAGTCTCCAAGGAGATAGCCTGGGAGAAACTGGGACTGATGACCAGCATGTGGACTGGTAGGAGAACCCATAGCCATCGGTTCTGCTCCTCCATGATACACATATCCTGGAAAACAATTATGAAAGTTATGAATGTACATTAGTTTGGACCTTTACTAATTATAATTAGAACTAGAATTTAGCCAAAAGTAATGTCTTGCCTGTTCCATTAATGCCTGATCATAATTTTGTGATGAGGGTGTAGTATTTGTTACGATGCATCTCATCATAATGTTTCATGATTCCAGGTATAACAGTATGTATACAGTGTGCAAAAAACCTGAGCTAAATGCAAAAACATAACCAAGAATTCACAACTAATGTATGTACATGCTATGAAAACCCACTCCAAACTGTTGCCTAGGACCTAGGAATAAAGAATGGTTGAGATACAGTGAGGCTGTACATATGTATATGCTTTTATCTGTGCAGATGCCAATGCTGGTGGTAACACAATAACTCTACTTCATAGAGGTAAGCTTAAAATGGTAGGTCACCAGTGTTGCACCCATGATCCAGTGGCTAGGGACAATGTGTCCCCATATCCCTCAAATATGGTAGACATACAAAATTTAAAAGGGACACATAATTGTTGGCATTAAACGGTTCCAAGTAATGATAAAAAGGCATGCCCAAGGGGGTGTACAAGGGTCAAGGTGTGGGGAACAGTGAGCCAAAAATGTAATCCACGCTCAGTGTGCAACACTTGGTCACTATGACCTTTTCAAGGTTGTGAAGGAATTCACTTCTCAATCTTCAAGACTCAATATGCAACAGTGTAAGAGAAAAAGAGAACACACACTCATTGGGGAGTCAAAAAAAGCTCATTGTGAACTATTCTTGCTAGTGGTAAACAGCACTCCTCATGATAGATACAACCAGCAAGTTTCAAGTATACAAAATAGTTGCAAAAGCTTAATAATGACACCTGTAACAGTGCTGTTGATGATACCTACATCTCACTGATGCTTTGTTGGCAAGACATCTAGCTAGGGTTTATCTCAGAATTTTGTCACTCAGAATTCCACTAAAAGTCCTAACATTTTTTATAGCACTATTCCAAAATAAAGTAAAGATTTCAAAGCTGATATTGTAAGAAAGGGTCTTTCTATAGAATCAAAGAGAAACCCTGCATAAAAACAGCACAGGCTTTATCCATGTATAGATACAAGCACCCAGTTTTAAAACTATGTCTTTAAGAAGTACCTAACTCTCAGAAATTGACTATGAAAATGTGAAACTCATCAGGTACTAACAAGTGAAATTGTGTGATGTTTTTGCATGATAATGATATTCTCATTGCTTTATCCTCAGCTAGACTGTGACAAAACATAAATGTTCTAAAATCATACCATTTTCACATTGTTACCATGCAAGACAGTCTATATATATCCACAAACTTAAATTGAATATTCAGAAGATTTTAGCATAATCTCAACCTCGAGTTTAGAAATTATGGATCCTTTCTCTTCACAAGTCAAAGCCAGTGTTCTCCCCAGGGCCTTTTAACATAGCGAACCCACTACACTATAATTTCAGACCACTATGCTTTAGAACCTGCCGCTATGCTATCGCTTCTGCCGCTACGCATTGTTTCCCACTACCCTTCAGGGCTGAGCAAATTTTTTTTCGTCCAGGACAAGTGATTTAAAAAAATGCACTTGTCCCACCTTACTTTTTACTTGTCCCACCTTAATTTTCACTTGTCCCAAAATGGTAATCACTTGCCGAGATTTGACGAGATGTATGTACTTAATCCATACAAAGAACAAAAAAAATAATATACAACAAAATTATTTCTTAAAAGAATTTAATTTTTCAAAAACATTGGTTGATATACGTTTGGCTACTTCAGGTACTTCTATATATGTTTTAGCTGCTAGATTTGAAAAAATGTCTATGTACATGTCTGCCACCTGCACCAGCACTAAGACAGCAGTTGATAGCTGTGTCTGGGTTCAAGTCCTCAAGCTCTGGTCCATTTGGTGAAATGTTCATTAGAATTTTTAAACTCTCATGGTTTAAGGAATTCTCACACTCAGTAGCAGTCTTACGTTTTTATCCCTCCACTTTCACAAGAATTTTCCTTCTTCGAATCGACCTTATTACCTTCCTTGCGAAAATAATTTAGCAAACTCATTTTATCCACATAGTAAATAGCTTGTTTGACAACTACTTCTAAAGTGATCATAACAAACATTTTCTTTTAAATACGAAATGAGACAGCTCATCAAACACAATATCGCACGTGAACGTTGAAAGAATCATTACTGTCATTTAATCAGTTCATAAAGGAAACCAACACTGATGTCGGTAAAGTACTTTTCATTAATTTAATTATGCTGGCTTGCTGGATTAAATCAGAGTGAGCCGCTTGTGAGAGTCTGGTTTGAGTAAACACAGTGCAACAAAGCCGCTTAAAACACTACTAATTAATTATACTGGCTTTGCTTTGTTTGACTTGTTTTTATTTGCCGCGATAATTTGGTCACTTAGCCCAATGTGCAGTCAAGCGGTAACAGAACGTGCACATATGCAATAGTTATCACTGACCACCTGTAGGTGTTATACAGGATGTAAATGTATACATGGAGAGGGGTAGAATCAAGTATTCAGTACGCACGGAGGGCATGAATGGCCAAATAAAAGTAGATATAGTGATTACAGCATGAAAATAAGGACTTGCCCAACATTTTTAAAATAGGAAAAAAGCACTTGTCCCGGACTAGCAACTTGGAAAATTTTACTTGCCCAACTTTGAAAATGAATAGTCCAGAATGTCGGGCTATGGGATTTGCTCAACCCTGATCCTTACAAAATTAATCTGTTAAATAAACATCCTATCACCCAATTCAAAGCCCTATTACTCCAATGACATATGTTCTTACATCGTCTTGAGTATTTAATTAAGATAATCCAGGATAGTTACTCATTCACTTAGCCGTTATCTTTTGTACCTGGCTGACCTGACTGCCGGTGCACGACCTTTGATGTGGGGTTCATCTTTACAGTGACATAGTCACATGATAGATCAGCAATGATGGAGTCTGCTGATATTTTATATATATTTTAGTCATTTCCACTACCAGCTAAAAAAGTTACACATATTATGTTTTAAGTTAAGCAAATTCTTGCGAAAAATGGACATACCACCGTCAAAAATATGTAAAATTACCCAGCGCATGGCTAGCCCCATATTTGCCTGGCTACGAAGATCAGAGATTGGTGTCACCAATTGTGATTCCAATTCAGATAGAGTGATTTTCCCCAAAGAAAAAGCTTAAGAAACGAAAGACAGGGTTCAACACTGAATGGAAGACTTCATATCCTTGGGTGGAATTTGATGGATCATATGGTAAGTTTTCCATTTTGCTAAATTTTGGTTCAAATCTCCTTAAGTACAAACAGGTGAGATGGGGGGGGGGGGGGACAAGCAATTCCTCAGGTGCCATTAGAATATAATATTTTTGTTTTTTTAGTAGTAGCAGTAGTTGTAGTTGTGATTGTTGTTGTTCTTATTATTTTCTGGAAATTGTGACAATGAATGAAAGTTGCATTTTATCCACAAGTTGCTCTTATATTTACAAAGTAAAATAGTTTGATCAGTAGACCTTAACTTAATTTCTCATTTCTTTTTTCTCTCTATCCAAGTAAGACAAGGAGTAATTTTTATCTTCCAATTTTACCTCTTTTGAAAAGTGTAAATAAAAAGTTTTGAATTATTCCTTCATTTATATTTGAAATATATTCAATGAATAAATTAAACAATAACAAACACATTGATATATTGTTCTTAATGGAAAGGAATATGTATTGTTAGTTATACTGTCATGATTATCTGAAAACACATCACTTTCTTAACTCTTGAAGAATTTGTCCCTGGTAATTAAGTTAGCATTCAGGTAGTTTTGTATCTTTTGGTACATCCATTAATAAATTTGATGTTCCATTTTTTCCACACTGTGAAAGGTCATTCTCTGTGATGAATAGAATCAGGCATGTTATGGAACAGATTAACACAGACGGTGCCGAATTAATTTTAATGTGGCAATCAAAATTAATGGAGAAGTGAAGAAATGAAGGATATCATTTATTTAAATTAAAAGACATATGAGTTTTACATTAAATCATGTTATAACTCAAGGAAATAAAGAATAAATATATGTACTTCTCTTGTATATCAATATTAATTTTTCCACTTTGAAGACGATAATGAAACTTTCTGGGGAGATCACTGAAAGCCTATACCTAAAAGAAGGAGGGGCAGCTGCGGGTAAGTTCAATAGTTCCCTAATTTACAGAGTTCAATATCGCACTGAATCTTGCAGTGTGAAGTAGTATGGTAAACTAATCTTAAGAAAGACACAATCATGAGTCAGCTAATTTTTATATCCACTATAGTATTTAATTATGAACACCAACAACATTTAGGAACCACAATTCTAAACAGAAAAGGCTGCTTAAATATGAAAGAGTTACCTTTTTCTTAATATTTACTACCCAATATAGATATGTCTGACTCATCAATGTAAAACTGTGTAAGACTCAAAATCAATTTACCCTGTCTCATAATTCCAATTTTTTTTTCACTTTTAAGCAAAGGATTGTGATTGTTGGGGTTTAACACCATTTTAAGCACATGCTAGGCCATATATGGTGGCCAGTATTATTGGTGGAGAAAGACCCCGAAAATACCTCATTGGAGAACCAACGACCCATTGGAAGCTACTGGCAAGCTTTCTCACATACCGACGTTGGTCGAGCTGTGATTCGAACTCATGCAGGCAGAGGTGAGATTTCAGTGATCTGTAAAGGCAAGCACTGTCGACCACTCAGCCACCCGGAGGGGCCCTTTTAAGCAAAGGAAATGTTTACTTGACAATATAAATATGAAAATTACACCTTAATCCCCAGCCCACAGAATGTTTTCCTTGTAGTACAGCTACATGTAAAATTATGTGGTAGCTCAAATGTCCCTGTCCAACTTAAGACTGTACTTGTCCAACTCTAAATCAGTTTCTGATAGTCAATATTTCATGCTATATCTTGACTATGGTATGAATGGTGGCAACTCTCTGACGCAAATTACCCCCGATATACCCAAAGGTACTTGAAGACTGAAAAGGTACAGACCAAAAAGTTGTTATCCACCCCTTTTCTTTGTTGACATTGCTGGCAGTGGTAGAGAACTGTATAGCAACTAAATCATTAGTGGATGATCTGCACACATGTGTTAGTACTTTGCACTGGAGTTCAATATTCCTACAATGTAAGATGTCCATCTTGATGTTTATGATGTGGGGGTGCGATGTCTTACTGCCAGAACAAATAGACCGGGGAACTAGAAGCCAAATTTTTAAGAGTATCTCACACACTTGGAATCCCATATTGACATTGTAACAGAAATTAAAGTCTAACTGCCTTGGTCGACAATACTTACTCTGGTGTCTTTTTCATGATGGAATAAAATCCTACCACAAGTAAGTGGATGCATTTTCAAGTTCCACAGACATAGGTATCAGTTGGTTGAAATGCAATGGTAGCCGAGGAATGCCACAGTTGGTTGAAGCAGGAGTAACTTTCTTTAACAAAATGAAGAAATGCACACTGTCAACGAAAGCAATTAGTAAACCGGGGAACACACTACACAAGACCGTTTGTGCTGGCAGTAAGATGTTGCACCCCCACATCGTCGATATCAGTGTGGATGTTAGTCCTACAATGAAAGACATGGACCCTGATATTTATGATTGAGATGGATCAATGTGCCTGTGCTGGAAGTAAAACATTGCCCCATCTCTATCACAAATATCTGGATCCATGTCTTGTATTATAGGACCAGGTGGGCGCGTTACATTATAGCACTATGGAGTTCAACAGCCGATATTTATGATCGAGATGGGTCAATGAGTCTGTACAGGAAGACGTTGACCCATCTATCACAAATTTCTGGATCCATGTCTTACATTATAAGACCTTGTGGATGCGTTACATTGTAGTACTATGGAGTTCAACAGCTCCTGGATAGATAGTAGTCCAATAAACAAGACTTCACACTGGTTTTTATACTGATGTGTGTCCCCCTTTAGTATAAAAATAGCAGGGCAAAATCTTTTTATAGGACTAGATAGACAGGTGATCGATTCAGAGAGTGATTGCTAATAAAGAATGTTCGGAAAAATTCGGTGCAATGGATTGACAGAAGAGGGACTGGGTTTGCTGTCTGGATACAAAGGTCCATCCACGTAAGTGAGATCATTAATTACGAGCCCCCGAACTCCAGAATTTTTATAGTGCGGACCGTCCACCATTAAATTTGCTTCTGCACAGTTGTTTTTTCCGCCACCAACATAAAATAATAGGCCTATAGTCTACTGCAGCGGCACAGAGCAACTTGTTGGTCAAGGCAGAGAGAGGAAGAATGGGGATTCTGAACAAATATGACGACTCAAATCATATACCGTGACTATCTGGTGACACAAACGACATGATTTCTGACACAATAAGCTTCTTCTGGATGAAATAAGATGCCCTAGTTTCAATTTAAATTTGGCGGAAGTGAAGTCCACATGTGAATGGCGCAGCTAATACACAGGGTCTACTAAACACCACGAAGACGGCAAAGACAGGCAAAGACGGTAAAGAGACGTAAAATTATAAAAAATAAATATATAAGAATTATAAGTGTTTGTATTGTCTATATGTTTATTTTTTATTATTTTTTAAAATTTCAATTAGCACTCAGCGTTGTAATGAATTATGGTACATATTCAAAAACGTCTTTTGTCAAAAAATGGAATCTTCTTATCATAAGTTGTAACATATTTTATCTCATTTTATAATGATGCAGAAAGTTCCTCCAGAATATATATTTGTATGTACATATGATAAGTATTGCGAAAAGAGAAGCGCGCAAACACACGCAAAGACACTTTAATTCTTTACTTAACTGGAAATTTCTTGTTATTCATACAAGATATGAGTGCTAGGAGATTGTTGGCTGATTCGGACCACGGCTGATTAGAACCAAATTATGGGCTCATTCGGACCAAATTACGGGTTCATTCGGACCAAATGCCAGGCTGATTCGGACCATTTGAACTATTATAAGAAAAATAATGGAACCAACATACATGATTTATTTTAGTAGCTATGACTGTTTTCGCAAGCATAGTAATAGAATGAAAAAGGTTTATTTTCAGGTCATTCATTTACATAATGCAGTTCTAGCAGAAATCAAGACGCAATAGATATGAGCTATCGCCTTTAGATTTTTTTAACCAAAATAACTTTCCAGTTTTACAATAAAGAAAACATAAAGTTATACTTTGAATTAATATCTTTGAAAAATATTTTGAAATTTTCATAAATCAGGCCAGTATGGCCGACTTTCAACAATATCAATGCACCCATGACGTTTATTGATTTATCATGGAAATCGTGTTTTCCTCGCATTATATTTACCAAATAAATATTGTGTTTTCTTCGCATTATATTTACCAAATAAATATTGTGTTTTCTTCGCATTATATTTACCAAATAAATATTGTGTTTTCTTCGCATTATATTTACCAAATAGATATTGTGTTTTCTTCGTATTATATTTACCAAATAAATATTGTGTTTTCTTCGCATTATATTTACCAAATAAATATTGTGTAAAGAGTTAATGATGAATATTACAATATTAAAACGTACTTTGCTGTTATCATTGAATTTTTATCTTGCGAGTAAAATCTCGAACCAGTAAACCAACTTATTTTATTTTCATTCTAACCTTTGAAAATGTAGCAGATATAAATGAACGTAATTTTTTTATTATAAGCACATATTATATCCATCACATGTTGATTTCTGAATATATTTTGTATTTTATCAACACACATATAATATAATAACACTTCCATGTAAGAAAAGATCAAAAAGTTATTAAAAATCAGCATTATATTTTTTGCGTTCTAGAATGGTATTAAATTCAGTAAATTGGACAATGACAACAAAAGTGCTTTAATTATAACGGCATTGATGAAACAGGTTTTGCAAATTGATGGTCAGATGATCTTACTATTTTTATTTGCAATTAGATTAATTAAGGGACTACTGATCAAACAAAGTATTAAGCAGACGGTGATAATATGATGTTTAATTATAGCGGCACCAATAAATTAAGTGTTAGTAATTTGCATTAAATGAAATGATACATTATGAATTCAGGGGGGAAAATAGCTTACAGTTCTTTAAACAAAGATTAGTAAAATATATTTCATCTTTTAATAGATACAGCATTACCATTTTTGTCATGTTATCATTTTCTTTGTTATAATTAATACTATGTACACAAGATTAGCAGAATATAGACGTATGATATTGTATTGAATTAAATCATAAATTTTGACAGGAACCCAACTTTTTAGTATATAAGTGTTATTGAGCACTATCAGTAGATAGTACAATATGCAGTATAAAGATAAATTCTACATAAATCTAACAAAAAAACTAACTGCTCTGGCCAGTATATATAGACGAAATGTTACTGCATGGGTCCTGTTTTAACGGTTATTTTCAGCGTTAATAACTATATTATTTCTCCGTAAAATGAAGTAAACTATTCCAATTTGCACAAACGTGAATGAGCTGCTTTGAAAATATTTTACTATTAATTTGGCAATGCAAGATAAACAGTGTTACATTATTTCATTTGATCTGTATACAGAACAACGCCATTATCTCCAATAAATCGTGGTTTTATTTCCTTAAATACAGTTTTGACCTGCTCAACGTACCTGGCAAATAATAAAAAATATCATATTTGAAAGAACTGTAAATAACACATTTAAGTCTAAGACTAAATTTAATAATATTTCACATGGTCCGAATCGGCGAGGGAACATGTTCCGAATCAGCCTGGCTTTTGGTCCGAATCAGTCCGTATTTTGGCTGAATAAGCCTGGTCCGAATCAGCCACGGTCCCAATCAGCCTGCACCCCAAGATATATGTATATAATCTATGTGTTGATAGTTGTTGATTTTTAGAATAATTTTTTTTTCCTTAAAGAATTCATGTACTGATTGATTTTCTAATTGTAATAAAAAAAGAAAGAATTATTTTGCATTTTTATAGATTTTAATACAGCCTTTTATACTGTTTGGAGATTTGGCCTTTGGACCAAATTGTTATCCGCTGGAGTCACTGGGAAATGTTTTAAAGTTATATATAGTCTTTATCAAAACATTAAATCGAGTGTTCATGTTGATGGTAAATATTCGGGATTTCGCTCATATTATTCAGGTGTTCGGCAAGGAGAAAATGTATCGCCATTATTGTTTTACATTTTCTTGAATGATTTAGAGACCTTTCTGAAAAGTAACAATTGTAAAGGTATCTAATTATATAATGAGGATATGATTTACACATATTTAAATGTATTTTGCTTCTTTATGCAAATGACACTGTATTAATTATTGCCTCTGAGAAAGATATGCAAAAGATGAATAATTGTTTTTCTTGTTTAATGTAAAACATGGAAACTAACTGTCAATGTTGAAATACAAAACATTTAGTTTTTGGTAAAGGTAAGGTAAGAACAGAAAAAGACATCATTTCATATTTGATAATAAGAACATCGAGGTGGTAGATGAGTTCAGCTATCTGGGTTTACTCTTTCAAAAAACGGCACTTTTACCTCAGCTACAAAGAATTTAGTCTTTACAGCCAACAAAGCTTTGTTTCTATTATGAAAACACATTTATAATTTGCATTTACCAGTTGATTGTCAGCTTTTTATAAACTTGGAGATCATGTACTTTTATGTATGTATCACAACTGTATCAATATTATGTGACTTATTTATATTTGTTATTTGTATTACTACTTGTGTTATTTGTTGATCCTACCTAACTATTATTATTATTATTATTATTATTATTATTATTATTATTATTATTATTATTATTATTATTATTATTATAACTAATGACCGAACTACAAGAGAGAAAAGGGTTAACATTGCTGACAGTCCCTTATATACAATAAAATCTGAGCCTTACCTACTGCAATCTGAGTATCGCACTGTGATAGTTGTACAAGCTTCCATCAGCATCCATAATGCAATTATTATACATGTAGGGGAAATTCCCCGAAACTAGACCCAAGTCACTGTCAGTCATGCCATTACATGAAGCGTGCATTCATTTCTTACAAGCATTACATTGAACAGAACATAACAGACGATTTTCTGAACAAAACTGCATTATGTCCATGATTCAATGATGGCCTTTATACGTACTCGACCAGGTATGATTTATAAATGATAAATTATATCCAAATATATAGTCCAGATATTGATAAAGAATAAGAGCACGACACAATACAAAGACTGACAAATATTACTTTGAAAGTATGTATGGCTTGTATATGAATGGTCACTTCATGTAGAACAAAAATTATGTATGTTCACTGTTATCAACGAATTTAAAAGTTTCTGGGTGATTTATATTTGATCATCGCCTTTTCCGACATAAGGGGTTTTAAAGTTTTAACGTTATTAGTATTTGATCAATTGTTTAGCCGATGTAATTTGCCGTATACACCCGTTTAATCACTTTATATTAAACTATGACTATAATGAGGTGTAAATACTTGCATACAATTCATTGGACAATTATTTCTTTGATGTAATTGGGTTTTTTTTACCGTGAAATATGAAACGTATAAAAAGAACGATCAACACATAGATAATACTAATATTTATAATTCCTATATATTTATTTTTATAAATTTTGTATCAACATTCAATATTTTCCAGTACTTTGAGGTTAAAAAACGTCTCCGTACCGTCTTTGCCCTGTCTTTGCGCGTCTTTCACCGTCTTCGCTGTATTTAGTAGGACTTAATTACACATCACAGGCCGGAAATATTGCGGCATCCTGTGATGATGAAAATGTATAGAAGTGATCTGCTACTTCTGCTAGCTTCTCTCTGATTTCACCGCTAAAATGGGAGAAAAAATAAAAGTAAATTCTCACATAATTTAATCAAATGACCAAGACACCAATACGTGCTTCAAGCTCTTACTGAGCTTCGGTGACTCGATCAGTGGTTTAGTAATTGGACTCTTGACCAGATGGGTGCAGGTTCACTCTACTCTACCTTCCTCGACACGATGTAATCGTCAAAGTCTTGATGTGCCGTGAAACGAGAGAGAGAGAATTTTTTTTTTAAAAAGAACCAAATAACCATAAATCCCGTTTGCAACACGTAAGAAGTACTCCCCGGCTACCAGTTATCGTGATTTTTTAAAAAGATAAATCCCAGTTCACTCAGGAGGCATTAGGTAAAAAATTTTTTTTTATAACTAAGAGAAAAAAAACTTGCATTACACCAGACATGTTTTAGTCATGTCTTCGTTTGTTTCTTTCACAATGTTTGACAAAAGAATCCGCGAGATTGACCTTCTTTTCCGTACCAAAAATTAAGTAACTGTTATCATTATTCAAAATTAACTTTGATTTTTTTCTTGAAAGTACTTATGATTGGCGAGTTTGTTCATTATTTCTGCAAACAGCTTTTATTTAAATCAGCAGCATTAAAATGATGACATAATAAAAATGAATTACATAACTCAGGTGGAGGCTAGATCCTCTCCCAGTCATTCATCTATTTTGCAGTGATATAAGCTACCTGTATTCGGGGGGATAGAATCACCAGATCGGACAAGAACGGAGGTAATCACCTGAACGGACCGGAACGGATTTGGAATATGTGCAAGATGTTTGTACTCAGTATTCGTTTTTGTATTAGACTGTATAATCACAGATCTAAGCAATAAAAGGTTTGCAATTAAAAAACAAAACATTAATAACGAAGAACACATCTTATATTTATCGAGCCGAATATATACTTGCTGCCCCAAAAATCAATTTAAAAATCTCAATTGATTTTAAATACAACCTAATAAAGACTCATACAAAATAATAATAAACGTTTCTTCAGTTATGGAAACTTAAGGGAAATATTGTGATCTAGTAGATGTGAAATAGGCATTTTGCCCCACCATCCAGCTCCAGAGAGTGGGCATCTCATGTTTACTCATGTTTAGCAGGTTAAAATACCAAATTCTAGCTACCCCAAGCCCCCCCCCCCCCCCCCGGTGTGGTGGGTGTGGTGTGGTGGCTAGACACCCTTATTTTACATTCAGAGCAGTCACGCACAAAGTAGTAGTATATGGCCCATAAGCCACCGCTGGGGACTGATTTTTGGCAAACCACGGCCTTCAGGACCATCGTAGAGCGACCGCGCATCGTTTGCGCATTCAGGTAGAGAATGACAATGCTAAGAACATGCCAGTACCTTGCAATACATATGTATTCTACTGAGAGGTTGGAAGAGTTGCTTCGGAAGGGGTTGCTGACAAGGAGAGAGTATAAGTATGCGCTACATTTGGGTGAAGCTGACCAACGGCCAGATCCATCTCGTAGGAGCAGGATTAAGCCTCCAGTTCCAGCAAGGTTTAGCCTCCAGTTCCGGCTTCTAGGCGCAGGGCTGAGCCTTCAGTCCAGGCCCCTAGACGCACCGTAAAGCCGGTAGTTTCGGCTCGTAGGCGTAGGGTAGAGCCGACTGCCAAATTCACGCAGGATAGTGTTGACGACTTGATAGACGAGCTGCTTAAAAGTTTAACTCCACAGGGCAAGCCGCCGGCCTTTACAGAGCGATAGGGCAGGGCTGACGCGAGTTTGAAAGACTACTGCGCCACCGTGCCCGAAAAGCACAGGCTCGAAGTAGACGCTTTGTCATTTCCATGGCGTCTGTTCAGCAGAACGTCATGAACAGGGAACTTGGAGGCCTGAAGTTTAGTCTTGTGTTGACGGCTCAGCTGGAAAAAGCCGAACCAGGCCAACAAAACGTCTACGATGAAGAAGCTGAGTTTGGCATCGTTAAGGTCACAGCTTATTTTAGGAGCGACGCCATCACATCCATGCGCATTGATGAGGTCGAGCATCTGGTCGCCCAAGCCAATACCGCAATTCAAGCGCGCAACGAAAAGTACATGCGCAAGGAGTCTTGTTGGCACTTTGTGAGGTGTGTAGAAGTCGATTTTTGGTGTGTCGCAGTGCCGCCCGATTCGAGGCCGGAGCTAGCTACATTCCAACGACAAGGTGCATTCCGCCAAGATTAGTTATTAATGTGAAAAACACCGACAACTGCTGTTTCGAGTTGGCTATTTTGTAGGCCCTATACAAACCAAACGATAGGCACGTTGACCGTCTAGGCTAGTATCGCCAGCACCTGCGAGAGCTTAACTTCGAGCGCGTCGACATTCCCGTGAAGTTGGGCGACATCGACAAGTTCGAGCACCTCAACCCCGAAATTGTAATCAGCGTCTTTGCTTGGGAAAAGGGCCTCAATCCGACACGCGTTAGCGAGAAAGGAAGGCCACACGCTGTGAATCTATTGCTGATAGCATGCACTGAAGGTGAAAGCGGAAAGATCTACTACGTGTGGATAAAAAACTTAAGCTGCATGGACCTATTGGAATGACAAACTAAAGACTGTCGTGGTATAGGCGAAAAACCACATAGCGTGTCCTTACCGGCTCCAGCGAAAAACATCCTGTCGTTTCAGAACCACCACCACCAGATGCGCGTTCCATACATCATATATTCGGACTTTGAGGCATTGAACGTATCAGTTGAAGGCCCTGCCGGTGATCCGAATAAAAGCAACACGCAGAAAATCACTGACAAGGTCCCATGTGGTCGTCCGCAGCGACGGAGTCTGTAAGGAGCCTGTATTATACCGGGACGAGGACGCCGTGACGACCTTCATCTGGTACCTGGCGGAGCTAGAAGAGATCCAAGAGGTCTTTCGGAACCCGGCACAAATGATCGTGGACGGGGACGATTGGAGGAACTTTAAGGAATCGAAGGACTGACAGCGGATAGCAGGGGGTGGATAGGGCGAAAGACAAATGCCATTTTCCGGCAATTACTGCAGTACGGCCCACAAAGCATGTAACCTCAAGCTGCTCATCTACCCATAAAAAATCTAGGTGCCAGTTGTGTTGCATAACCTGCACGGTTACGACGGTCACCTCGTCATACAAACCACCGGAATAGCCTTGACGGAAAAGATCAGCACCATTTCAAACAGCATGGAAACATACATGGCGTTCTCACTGGTGCAGTTGCAGTCTGTCGACAGGCTCCAGTTTATAAACAGCAATCTCGACAAGCTGACCGCCTATGTATTCTGTCGCCGCTCCAGAAGCCACTAGCTCCGACAGGCGGTCACGCTAATGTGTTACTGTTCCCGTCGTTCCATGCTGTTCCATCCTGCAAACTGTCGTTGTGTCTTCTTGCTTGGATGCCAACCTGTGTAGTATCTCCTCAAGATCAATGCCATTCACCGCTTGTGAAGTGGCTCTTATGAAGTTTTTTGTAGTATGGTTCATTGATCGCCCGACTCTAAGTAATACGTAGCCTAAGGCCACAAGTGTTATGGCGTGGCTGGCAACGCACAAAATATAAAGCCACAACATTACACGCCGCCGCACGCTCTCGAGCAAGCCGCTTAAGAGCAGCACTAACTGGTGGACCTGTGCGCAAAAGAGTTGCCGAAATTTTCCTTTTTAAGACACTCATAGGCCTTCGCCTAGCGCGAGGCCCCTATGATATCGTTTTCTTGTAGCCTGTCTCTACATGATTCTTCGTCTTTGCAATAGGAGAGGGCTATCCACGAGGTTTGCTCATGGCAGTCACGGGCAATGGCGTTGTATTTTTGTGTTGTGACACACACGCTGAATCAAGGCATGGCGGCTGACATAGGCGAGCTTAGTGAAGGCCATTTCCTTATGCCGGACACCAGAAAGAAAGGCACAATCGTCGAGCAGAAATAGCATGTTGGTTTCATCAAACGTTTTAGCAAGAGCACGAAGAAGGGCATTCAAATCATAGCCCTCATGGATGACCAGAAATACTCCTGCGTCTTTTTTACCGCTGGTCCACAAATTCTAATTTGAGCAGTTTGCAGGCAAACACATTCTTGCCAGAGTCACGGCGGCCGACAATCAAAGCGCAGTGCGGCTGTAAGTTATAAAAAAAAGTCGTTTTTGACTCTGTCTTTTATCAACATGCCCGCGGTTCCCGCTGGCAGGTTTCTGGAGCTACCCGCCGGAACGGCTGGAACTGCGGGAACGGCAGGCAACTAGGCGGCTGTCAGAAACTGGTTATTTTGTTGTTGATCTGCGCGTCCATGATCAATTATATGTACGCGTTCAAAACGCCTGCCGCCTGGGACGTCTTTTCGATGTACCGGCAGTGGGAAAAGGCACTAAAAGTTATGGCGAAGAAGTCTATCAAGGACGCGGAGCTGCCAGAGATCAATATTGGTGCATTCTACCAAAACTGGTTTGCCCTTATCATCGATATGAGGTCGACAGGGAGACCAAACGCTCCACGGGAAGGCGCATCGAAAACACGAGCGAAGGCATAACGCTGCACAGCGCCAGCCCATAGGCATAGATCTGGTTTGGGAGACTCTCGATCGTCACCGACACCTTGCCAATAAGGAGGACTCATATATAACTATTGCCTTCATGCTGTGGTGTCCATATTGGATGTCAGATCAACACCATTTCTTTAAGGACCAACTACACACCATAAGAACTCTTTAAGTGAAAACCCCAGATTGACATGACTATCCATTCAGGAGTAGTCGCAATAACAAGAGTTTCAAGATAGCAGCTGTGGTGACCATATTGGATGTCCGAGCGGAATCATTTTCGTTTAGAACCAACTGGACACCATAAGAAGTCTTGGTGAAAACCCCATATCGATATGAATTCCGTTCAGAAGGATGAGCGATAACAATATTTTAAAGATGGCTACCATGGTGACTATATTGGAGGCCATTGGCACTATTTTAATTAGGAACGACAAAGCAGTCATAAGAAGTCTTTTGATGAAACCCCCATGTTGATATGACCATCAATTCAGGAGGAGTAGCAATAGCAAGACATTAAAGATGGCCACTGTGGCGGCCATATTTTATGTCCAAGCAGAACCATTTTCATTTAGGATTTACTAGACATCATAAGAAGTATTCTGGTGAAAACCTCATGGTAATATGACAATACATTCAGGAGGAGTAGTGATAACAAGATTTTCAAGATGGCCATATTGGATGTTTGAGAAGCACCATTTTCGTTTAGGACCAACTAGACCTTGGGATGAATGTGTGTGTAAAGTTTCATCGCAGTCCTCCAAGTAGTTTATGAGGAGTAGCGATAACAAACTTGTGCTAAATAACGGACGTCGGATGACGGACTGAAGACAACAGACCATCTCATTAGACCTTCTGGTCTAAGGCCAGTAGAGCTAAAATGAGTTTATACTAGAGAATTGAGTGCAAACTTAAAATTATATTTAAATATACACTTCAGTGTCTAAACAAGAAATGCCAGAAGATACCATAGCTAGCTGTAAACCAATGGCAACCAGTAAATTTTTATGAAAACTTAATTGTTTCAATTTCAAAGGAAATCCTAGCTTGCCAAGCTATTACTTTTTAACCATTTTTATAATAACGTTTTAGTGGCATAAAACCCAGCTGACAGCATAGCTGGCTAAATAATACAAATTTGTAAACGCGTCAATAAATATGGTCCATTTTTGCCTTATAGGTTTTGGGGAAAAACAGACCATAAAGAATAATATACTCTTCAATTCAACTTTAATATACACTTCATTTTTCATTTCTTGTTAAAAACATTACAGACCAACCCTAAAGAGATCTTTTCAGTAAGGCAGTTGATAGCTTTCAGTAAGTTACAACAATTTTCAGCAAAGTGTAACAATGTATCAAGTACTGGCAACAAGTAAAGTTTAACTACGATTACATTGCATTTCCTTGTATTAACTTATACTATACAGCTACTGTTGTGACTGGTACATGGCATTTTTGCACTTCTGAAAACTTCCGGTCAAACACCATTTTAAAGCATTCTCCTCCCTTCACTTTAATCAATTTGATTGCTTTCATGGAATCAACTGACATAGATGATCTGAATTTTTAGTGGTTTGTGCAACAAATGAGGAGACCCTCTCACAACCTGCATTTGAATGTGCAATAACAAACAATGCTTTTATGATGCTGGACAACAATTTGCAATTCAACTGTCCATTTGCATTCTTGAGTTTCCTGACAATATTCCATCGCATGTCAACTCTTTCAGTGGTTAAGATCTCAGGATTCAATTCGTGCACTTGGTAATTCAAAAACTCTGCTTCCAAGTTATATTGCCAGTTCCTTTGGTTCCACACAAGCACACTGCTGAAATCATTCATCGTTCTTTTCAACATATCGTCAATGGCACTGTGCTTTAAAAGTTTATTCAATAGTCCCTTGCATCTTCATAGAATTCACCCAGGCTACTTTCATAAAACTTACTTTCTACCACGTATTTTCTTGTTTCGGAACCTATTGTAAGTGTATCATCTGACTTTTGTTTCTTGCAGTCATGATAATCAGTGTCAGTAAGATTCTTGGCTTGTGACATTTCTCCAGTTTTTATGAAGCTGAGCAGCAATTGCTTGAATAATTCAACCACGTTTTATCTAAGTTTGGGAATCATAAGCTCTTCCTAACCCTAACCCTAAGCGCGCAGTAAACATGGTGGATAAAGTTGACGCCGCACTGGCGACTGTGTCTCTGAGCACTGGTGTGGAGGGGGTTGGTCTGTTGTCAATAATAGTTGCGGCCTCGCTAGTTATACCTTTGGAGATGACAGCAATGAGCTGCGGCCTTCTTTCGATAGCCAGGCTTTTTGTTATCTATAAAAGCTAAATAGCACGATGAAATCCGCGTCTTGGGCGAATCAAAGCTTAATACAATCACAGACCACACATATAAGCAGATACGCGACAACGCCATCTTTGAAGAAGAATTCAAGTTTAACCTATATTAACTCGACAAATACACAACCATGAAAAATGAAATACGTGTTGCACCGAGCAAGGCATACATTTCGGTTGTAATCAACGAAGTATCCACACCAAAAAAAAAAAACAAAGCAAAAACAAAAGAAAAAACAATAATAATAATAATAATAATAATAATAATAATAATAATAATAATAATAATAATAAAAACAATAATAAACAAACAAACAAACAAACAAACTCATAACTCGCAGAAGAGCCCAAGCCCGCGAGGAGATCATAAAAAATGTAGCTGGGAACGCATATTAAACTGTGTGTTGTCTGTCGAAAAGACAAAAGCTACAGAACCGTCGGATCGGAACGACAGCTTGCTGACTTACTCATGCGTTATCATTATTAGACAGCTTGCTGACTTACTCATGCGTTATCAACGAGAACTTGCTGACTTACTCATGCGTTATCAACGACAGCTTGCTGACATACCCATACGTTATCAACGACAGCTTGCTGACTTACTCATGCGTTATCATTATTTTCTTTACGAGCTTTGAACGACAGCTTGCTGACATACTCATGCGTTATCATTATTTTCTTTACAAGCTTTGAACGACATCTTGCTGACATACTCATGCGTTATCATTATTTTCTTTACGAGCTTTAGTTGGTTTTTTGATACTTTAAAAATCACAACGAATTCTAAAAGAAACGTTTCTCTAGTAGTTTCTAAAGAGATCCTTTTGTAGGCATTATATCAAGTAATAAACGTACCTGATTAAATAGTTTCTTATTCTCACCCAACATATTTTGATCGTAAACATGATTTGAACACATTTTACAATACTTTTTAGCTTTTTGTTTGTTTATCTGATATGATAATAACCTTGATAAATCATCAATTCCATAATAATGACTCCGACTTCTTTCATCAAATAAAATCAACTTTTCAGCATAGGAATTTCTTTTCCAGGTGTTATATAATTTCTTTGATTCTTAGTCTGTTTGTCTTGTTCGCTACTCTCGCTATGCCCGTCTACAATCTCATAAACATACACTGATACTTCGAATTATTGTTCAAACTTATCGCTTTTTTCAGCCTTTATTGGACATTTATGAAACCAATGTCATTACTTATAAAGGTTACTGTTGGATGATCTGTACTTGTGACCTCTTGGAGGGGATAAAATTGGTTCTTAGACATAAAAAAAACATTTATTGTCAAAATTGTTACATTAGTACAGACTTATTTGCTTTTATCAACACTGGCAATTCTATATACGATCTCTCTCTAATATGTTGGTATTTATCAACATGCAATGTTAAGTAATCCCTCTAATAGGTTGGTATTTATCTACATGCAATGTTAAGTAATCTCTGTAATAGGTTGGTATTTATCTACATGCAGTGTTAAGTAATCTCTGTAATAGGTTGGTATTTATCTACATGCAATGTAAAGTAATCCCTGTAATAGGTTGGTATTTATCTACATGCAGTGTTAAGTAATCCCTGTAATAGGTTGGTATTTATCTACATGCAATGTTAAGTAATCCCTCTAATATGTTGGTATTTATCTACATGCAGTGTTAAGTAATCCCTGTAATAGGTTGGTATTTATCTACATGCAATGTAAAGTAATCCCTGTAATAGGTTGGTATTTATATACATGCAATGTAAAGTAATCCCTGTAATAGGTTGGTATTTATCTACATGCAATGTAAAGTAATCCCTGTAATAGGTTGGTATTTATCTACATGCATTGTAAAGTAATCCCTGTAATAGGTTGGTATTTATCTATATGCATTGTAAAGTAATCCCTGTAATAGGTTGGTATTTATCTACAGGCAATGTTGAGTAATTCCTGTAATAGGTTGGTATTTATCTACATGCAATGTTAAATAATCTATTTTACTAAAATAATAGCTGATGCTTACGCTTATTTCATTTCCATATTTTGAGTTTAATTCTTCAAATAGCTTATTAAATATTCTTTGCATCTGATATATGTTCATGATGTTTTAAGGTTGTTTTTCGTGTGAGACAACTGCATAGCAATTAATTTCGGTTCTACTGTTTCTGACGGAATCTATTTCTGAATTGGTATAGACAAATCTTTAGTTAATTTTCGCTGAAACACAATCTCTCAACAATTAAATTAAATTAATCTCAGAGCTCTCTTGTGATTCATTTTCTCTCCATTCATTCGATTTCTTTTCTAGTTGGAGAATGTATAATTGGTGATGGTAATTTCCATTTTTCGTTTTGGTGTCGGTGCATCAATTAATGTTTAGATTTATTATAACTACCTTTGTTTCCATTCAAATATAACGATTATGAAACTTTGTTTTTGTGTGAGTATACAATGAACCCTTAGTTACAGTTATTCCACATAATCATGTAATTTTCTTTCTATTCTTTTCTCTAGTTACAGTTATTCCACATAATCATGTAATTTTCTTTCCATTCTTTTCTCTGATGACAGTATTTTCTTCATTATGATACCAGTTTGATTTCATCTCATCTCTTTTATACAATTAACAGCCTTCGTATTTTTTATTCGTATTTTCATTTGATCAATTGTTTCTTTGTTTGTTTGGTGTGTGTGTGTGTGTGTGTGTGTGTGTGTGTACAAATTACGACATATGAGAGTACGGATATATGCTACTTGTATTTTGTACATATTAATCTAACATCGGAATTACCTTCTAAAATCATTGTTAGACAAACATCGCTGTACGTTTTTAAATCATCAATTATCTCACTTATTCTTTCTTGTTCAGACTCGTTTAAAAATAACAATACCTTGCGTGAAAAATAGTTTTCTGGATTAGGGTGTACTAACTATTGTAATAGTGTTTATGAGCACAACCCACGCTTTGAACGGTACAGAGCATAGAAACTCTGTTATACAATTATGTGTTTTTTATGTTGTGGGTGGTATATATAGAACATGAAAATATACTGTTGATATGTTCATCACTTTTTATGTTTAAAAACACATCAAGCTGATCTGGGTTCTAAGCCAAGGTCTGCTCGTCCCGTTGAGTGAAAAAATGTTCTGATCGCCCATCATCATGTAAAAAACGATCAATCATTTGTGGTTTATAATATATTGTTAAGTTAAAGATTTTGATTTTTTAAAAAAAAGAATCTATTATCGACAAGAACTTGAACTCAGTAGCGGACTAATGTTTGACGGGTTTTCGGACAAAGAAAAATAAGTATGTTTGGGGGATATACTGCATATCCCATACTACTATGAAAAATTATATTAAACATGATAAAAAGTAACAGCAAGGTGTCAACAAACCTACTGTATATACTCGGGTACAAACTGGGTCCAAATGCAAACAACATAGCCCCTGATCGGCCGTCGCATAATGCGCCGACAGATCTGGGTCTGTGCAGTTTGCAGTTGGTATTAGCTTATACGCGAGTACATACAGTAACTATTATCAATGATTACAGAATCGTAGAATATTTTGTTCCCTAAAGCATTACAGCTAACAAATAGGAGGAATAAGACCCTATCCCGGTTACACTACCCCCCCCCCCCCCTTCGAAACAACGCAGGGATAAGTTGGCCACGCTGCATGGCGAGTAAGAGACGTTACACCTTGAATCATCAGTTTACCATGTACAAAGCCATCCCTTTCCCGATTCTTTATTGGCCCCAAAGCACTAAGTAACAAATGAAAATGTCGCCTAAATCATTCAGTTGCAAAAAGCACACTCGCCACATCCATGAAAAAATATACAAAATCTCTGATTGTATTCTAAGGGCGACATTTCAAGGAATAAACAATAAACTTTGCTTTGTATTTGTATTCAATGCTCGCAGCATATGGATACATATGAATAGTGTTTCTCCATTGCGAAATGGAGCGCATTACCGTGCTCGGTATTTGATAAACTCCCCAACCTGAGTGCTCACTCAAACTCAAATATTGATTTCTTGGATTTTGTTATATTCATTAAGTTCCCGTACAATAACCTTCTATGTTTAGCAACATTCTTCGGTAAATAAATGTAAGCTTTCAAATCCTTTGTGTATAGAATAATTTCTTCACTATCGAATATCCAAGATTGATTCCGAGTGTGCATTCAAGTCGAAGAGGTTTGTTTTAATAAGGGACCAGGGCTCTATCTAGTGCAGTTCTCATACTCAGATAACCCTGACCTGAAGATACTGTAATGGTGACTCTCTGACCTATCTGTGGAAGCTAGTGTGCCCACTGATACCGGATTGTCAATAAATCTATATCCTCAGTCTGTACTAGAATTTAAGAGTTTACTTGCTGTTGATGCTTCCTTCTCTGGGCTGCCTTCCAGTTTTTGAGTGAATTTCATCAACCAAGTGCTTTCCCTCGTAGTCTTGTGCTTATTGTGTGGTAACGGTAAGAATTCTTATTATATTACTGTATACAATATGTTCACATGTATTATTACGATAGTATGTTTGGAAAAAAACCCCCAAAACTTTGAAGTTTTCTATACAGCAAATGGTGGTGGAAGGAACAGAGACCGTGTCATCTCTAAGGCACTATTAGTCTACATATTTGGTGTGCCTTGGACCTGAATGACTGCCTCTTTAGGAACCTCCAGGATCAGTGGTCGCATATCTAAGGTGGTTGTTTATCCGGGTATTCAGGATTAATCCACATCAAAGACCATCCAATGGTGAGCCGTCGAGGGTACTTTTACACTTTTACATAAGTTGTTCCAATTTATTTTTCAATCGACGTAAAATAAGTAGCTGTATAAGTAAAATAAAATTCTTCCCATCGAAAGAGAGATAGAAAAAAAAGAAAAACAAATGTGCCGTGCTAATACTTACTATGACCATCATTTGTTATGCACATTTTAAACAATTCAGAGTTTCCTACATTAGCCTCAAATGTCAGCCAGTCGAAACAATTCATGAAAAATATTAAGAGCCGCTCACTCAATATAACCAGGTTAGATAAATCGCTGATACTTTGTTATGCTACATAGTTTTCACAAAACAGTTTACAGCAAAATTAGAGGCATATAATTTCTTCGAATTGAAAATGTTTTTCAAGATGGCTGCGTCAGGTTTGAAGCAACGTTTTGCACATAATTCTACTTTAAAGCAATGGTTTAGAAAAACTATGTAGAGCACCAATGGTACTGAAGTACTAGCTATTTATTTCGGCTGGTAGACTTGTCCTAGCGGCTCTAATTTCTTCCAACACTTCGACCAATTGTCGTGACTGGATAAGATAGAAAGAAACTGCCAAAAAAATCACCGAAGTATTCTTCATACTCGTGACGTAGATTGGTGAGATTGAATAAAGTTAGCCTTCTACTCTTATCTAAATTACCACTAGAATGTTTAAGGTATTTTGTAATAGATTCTTAGAAACACAATGTTCCAGGCTTTGTAGAATGTTTAAGGTATTTTGTAATAGATTCTTAGAAACACAATGTTCCAGGCTTTGTAGAATGTTTAAGGTATTTTGTAATAGATTCTTAGAAACACAATGTTCCAGGCTTTGTAGAATGTTTAAGGTATTTTGTAATAGATTCTTAGAAACACAATGTTCCAGGCTTTGTAGAATGTTTAAGGTATTTTGTAATAGATTCTTAGAAACACAATGTTCCAGGCTTTGATGGAGACTAGCAAATCTTAATTCTTGTATTATTTCTTTTTTTCCTCAGGAAGACAATGTATTAATAGTGCATACATTTGCATGTCTATTTCCTCTTGTAACCCACTTGATGCAATATTCTAAATGACAGCTACGATAGTATGAAAAGAATTCAACGAGTGAATCTGTAGTGTTCTCGACCGTCTTTAACTTGTTCTTTTGGCATTTCTTAAAGATTTATCTTTCATTCTCTATTCATTTGGCATTTCTTACAGATTTATCTTTCATTCTCTATTCATTTGGCATTTCTTACAGATTTATCTTTCATTCTCTATTCATTTGGCATTTCTTACAGATTTATCTTTCATTCTCTATTTATTTGGCATTTCTTACAGATTTATCTTTCATTCTCTATTCATTTGTGAGTGATAAAAATAGGCATATAATTAGTCTTAGATGACAAGCAGTGGCGTAGCCAAGTGGAAGAACGAAAGTTCGAGTTTCCGTGTGTTTATCATTAGTCTACAATAACTCGAGTTTCCGTGTGTTTAACATTAGTCTACAATAACTCTAGAAGATACGATTCACCTCTATAATTCGTGTACAGGAAGCTTTCATGTCGTTTGAAGTCTGGCTAAATCAATGACAAGATTTGTAAGATATATGATATTTGCACGTTATTCGAAATGTGGTCTCTTCAAACATTACAACATTCGAAGAGACCACTTTTCGTCTGACATAGTTTATTTCACATGACAGATATTTACTAAAGGGTTGTTTCTAATATATCACATCAACAGGCCGTTCACAGAAGCAGCTCCGTAGGAATGAAGTCTGTCAACCTGAAGCTTGCAGTCTTTAGTTTTCTCCTTCTTGGTGTCTCTAAGATGTTTGTTCACTCACTCGACTCATTTCGAGCGGCTGTGTATGAGCATAACGTCACCTTTCCGGCCGACAGAACAAAGATATTGTCACGTGATGAAGCGCTCCAAGTGATGAAGGAAAATCTGATTGTGTATGCACAACAAGCGAAACGGGCTTCTGATATGGTATATATCTTATATGTTTAATTTTACCTTTATGATTTGAAATTATAATCACAGATACCAAAAATACATGTATTTAAAACAATAACTAAATATTTAAAATAGAAGATTTCATCTATGGGATGAAAATAAATTTGCCATGTGTTAGAATAGACAAATGAATTAAATATCTATTGTAAAGACCAAAAATATCATGAACAGAATGAAATTAGTCTCTTTTTGGGTTATCTTTGGATCAGAAAATGCCGATTTGTCCAACTATTCCTAAAAATACCATACATCTGGAAGAAGATATTACAAAATGCTCATGGCATTTTCGTTCATTTTTTTCGTTGGTAAGGAATCGCGCTGGATTTTTAAAATTCTTTTTGAGATTTTGGCAGTGATGACTGTCTTCACACATTCTATACAAAACATATTGGCGCATATCAACAAGCTAGTATAAGTGAACTTTTAATCTATTAGTTACAACATCTTTCCTTCGTCTGACATATAAACTGATATCCAAGTCTGATACCCTGACTTTCGTTCCACTCGTACCTCGTCCTATATATGAATATGATCAAGGTATCAGAATAATACAAGTCAATCTCTCTACCAGGAAGCCCAGATCATTGTCTTCCCAGAGTACGGGCTGTACGGGCAGGGCTGGACAAGGCAAACAATTGCCCCTTATCTGGAATATATTCCTGATCCACAGGGACAAAAGTGGAACCCTTGTGACAAGCCTGCACAATATAATATGACGGAAGTCCAGCGCATGCTCAGTTGTACGGCAAAATACCTCTCTTTATACGTTATAGCTAACATGGGTGCCAGCCAGCCCTGTGCGAAGATTGACCCCAAATGTCCTGATGATCATCAGTATCAATACAGTGCTAATGTCGTGTATGGACCAAATGGTGACTTTTTGGCGCGGTATTTCAAATTCAACTTATATTCCGATGAAAAGCAGTTCGACAAACCAGAGCAAGTAGACTTTACCACATTTGACACCCCTTTTGGTAAATTCGGAACGTTCTCTTCTCTCGATATACTGTACCACGACCCTGCCATAACTCTGATTGAGAAGATGAATATTACCAACATAGCCTACCCAACAGCATGGATGGACAAGCTACCTCTTCTATCTGCTATCGAGTTCCACTCCGCTTTTGCAGAAGGAATGCACATAAACCTCCTTGCCGCCAACCTCCATATACCCAGTGCTGGTTACCATGGAAGTGGATTGTACTGGCCCACAGGTACCTCTATCGATGGGGTATATTACTACAACGATTCTTTGGCGAGCAATGGTTCTTTGCTTGTGGGGACATTTAAACCGTTTATATTTCCTGCGTCAACTGATACTAAAGCTTTGGATGCTTTTTCTGTAAAGAGTGAAGGAATTCGTAACAAAACAGTTAGAGTGAAAATCAACGGTGACCTGTTCACAGCCGTTCTGTCACGAGATTCCTCTGGCGACTTAACTGTTTGTCAGGGTAACCTATGCTGTGATGCACTTTTTGAAGGGGAATTCTCTTCAGAGCTCTATGCTTTCGGTGCCTTTGATGGCATGCATACAGAAGGAGAGCGATACTATCTTCAAGCCTGCGTCTTCATCAAATGTGCCAACAACACCCCAGAGAGCTGTGGTTCTCCCACAGAAGTGTCTAATAGTTACATGTCCAAAATGTCGTTCTTTGGAAACTTTACCACTAAATACGTGTACCCTGAAGTGCTGATCACAGAGAATGGAGTTCCAGGGTTGGTGACAAGATATTGGTACTATCAAAATGCTGTGATAATTGACGCCGGGCTTTATGGGGCGCCGCTATCAATTTCAATATTCGGTAGAGATTATGCACGTGATAATTAGGATTAATGATTATCTCATAAAATTATATATAAAAGTTTACCATAAGATTGACAAAACTTCGTCCAGAAATGTGAACTTTTTCTAATTTTTTGGAATTTGTAATAATTCGTGTCCATATAATGCTTGATAACATTTAAATGTTTTTAAATACGAATAAATAATATTATCATAAAGGTTAGATAATTTGTTATTTATACTCTACGGAGATTCGAAACCGGGTCCACGAGTTACGGCATCTATCGCCTTGCCTGCACACACCAACCTCCTCGACCATGCCCCCTCGACCACGCACACATCACCAAAAATTAATGCTACAAAGTCGTGTGTAGCAGACACACCCGCATGTCGACCCAGTAATTAATCTGGAAATATTTGATGGATAACTTGCAAGTATTAAGGCTGGGTGTTATATGTTATTCCTTTCTGCCTATGAACTGGAAGTTTGCCAGATGTTCTCGACAGAATTGAGGTATCAAGTACCGAACATGAGTCGCAGGTTTTGTTGCCATTCATCAGGTTTTGTTGCCATTCATCAGGTTCCCTGTTTCTAATTCTAGTTAAGTTCCCTAACATCATACTTACAGTGCTATACAATCTAGATTTTTTTGCGGACGTCCTCAAATTTGGGGACGTCGTCGTTTTTGAAGACTGCTTTCACTCTCGTGAGAAAATTCAAAAACAAAAGGAAATAACTTTTGTGTGCCTCGCAATTCAGCACAAAGATGCAAAGATATTGTAAAGTACGCACAAAGTCCCCCCCCCCCCCCCGGTAAATCCGCGACAACAGCTCTGTAAATTGAACTATCAACCACATTTAAAGAATTATTTGTTAAAAACATGCCTTTGAAAATATATTTAAATTTTAAAATATTCTTTAATATAAATTTTGATTCATCTAAAAGGAAATATTGAAAAGCTCACAGCTTCTTCCCTGCCTTCGATTTACGAAGGTGAAATTCGTCATGAAATACATCTGTACTCCCAATTTATTTCCAAAAAGTCCCATTTCAGACAAGAATGAAAGTATTCCTCTTGTAGCTCGTTTATATTTCCAAAATGTAGACTAAGCTTCAGACGACTTCAGAGTTACTCCCATATGACATGTAGAAACAAAATGGCGTTGACTGGAGCGACAGATGGCTGGAGAAAAATACCTGGATGCTTTGAAACTGCCCTCGATACATACTTCTGTCCTAAACAATTTCTAAAAGTCAATCTCCTTTTTTAATTGAATATCTTTCATACTGACATAAGGAAAATCAAGGTACATGTCAAGTTAACGATTCCTAAACCCGATGCTGCTTTTCGCTATTAGGCACCGCTAAAGTAACTTCCGTTGTCGTCGAAAATGACGACGTCCCGACTTTCATCCATTCACTATAAACTAGAAAAATTATCTTAAAATTGCACTGCGTTTAAGATAAATAAAAGTTGATAGATCGGTTGAGAGCGATATAGCCTGAAGAAGTACAAGGCTTGCGCGGAAAGGAGCTTATTAACATTACGAAAAGAGTTTGTCGGTAGATAAGTAATTTATTTGTTTGAGTTGATTTAATCAATTAATGTGACAAACATGAATTGTAAAACACCTGCGGATGTGACGCGATTTCTAACTGATCGAACGTCAACAGTTGCAACAGTTAAAAAACACGATATACTGTCGGAAACTGACGGGATCGGTGACGTCATGGGTCTTTGTGATGTATTTTATTAAGAAGTACATGTTCAAACTGCTCACGAGTGACGTAGGTAAACAACGCCACTGCCCGCACAGACCGTTTGACTCCGGGGTCAATTTTCTTTTGAGTTGTCATTTCATTAATTTTTGCGGTTTATTTGTGGCTACAAAAATTAAAGTTAACAATAACAGTGCTAGAGTTGCTGGCTAAAGGTTTAAGATTTCAATATTTTCCGTTACTTTTTGCGAATCTCTTGAAAAGTGAGGAAAATAAATGGCTGATTTCAACTTGTGGTTGCAGTGGCGTTTCGAGAAAAGCGATAGCGCCACATGGAGAGCAGTTTGGTACATTTTTTGACATTTTGGACAACATTTTTAATGTTGGGATAGCAATCTTGTATTTTAAGCTTTAAGGGCTCCCATTGTGTCGCTAATATAAATTTTGTACCGGCGACGCGCCAACTCAATTTGCTACAGTAAAACCACCATAAACTTCATCAAATACATATATATTATTATCACAGTAACGTGATCTTGATTGCTAGATCACGTCGAGTTGTCTGCATTAGAAAATCCGGATCATTACGAGACGCGAAGCGTCTAGTCATGATCCGGATTTTTTATGCTGACATCGAGACGTGATCTAGCAATCAAAGTCGTATTACTGTGATAATGTTATTTTTGTTATATACCTATCAATTTTCAGATAATTTAATTAAATTACTATATGTAGCTGAAAAAGAAAAGAAATTGCTAAACATTTCAACCTCTTTAATACGAACTTCATCTTAAAGTATAAACCGAATTACTTTTTGAAAATCTGACATGGGTATGATTACTTTTATGAATGAAGCTTATGAAACAATGCTAACTCAGTTTGACTACCATCACCGTCAATAACACGAATTCTTCGACGCTTGGGAGCAGCGGACTCATATATGTGATTTACAGTTATTGTGCAGTTCTCAAATTTTGCATCACGGGAGATTTCACCAGCTAAATGACTCTGGAAGTTTCTTTCAGAGGCCAGATTAATAGCCGTTGAACTGTTTCTGGCGGGACATTGTGAGAAGCTCCGATGGGGACTTGACATGGGAATGGCAACGTTATTTTGACAGTTATTTACAGCAGGATTGGAAAAATTGTTGGAACTTGATGATACAGATTTGTTGCAGAGAATGTTACTCATTTATAATTCCAAATTCATCCATTATGCGGAAAACTCACTAACATTACCAATTATGAACTTCCGTAAATAGGTTGTGCTGTACAACTGTAATGGTACGTGATTTCCGAATGTGATCTTGTTTCAGACGAACCTTTTGGCTATATTTTACTACTTCAAAATAAAGGAATAAATGATTTTTTTTTGTTTTGACAAAAACATGGTTTAGACCTTTCAGATATTTTAAATATAACGCAAGGTTTCTTAACTAACGTCACTTGGAGCTTTATTTACTGCTAGTGTTGGCATTCCGTCATTAGGGTACTGCTATTGTCACCAGGAAACCTCGAGGATAAAGTATGGTAATAAGAAATTAGAAAACGATAGTATCGTTTTTATGCTTGTTGAAAATGACGGTAAAATTCTGGCTCTTTCTTGGGTGGCAAATTGGTAGGTATATGATAAATATATATTATTATCATAGTAATGCGATCTTGATTGCTAGGACACGTTTTGTTGTCAGCATCAGAAAATCCGAAACGTCGAGTCATGATCCGGATTTTCTGATTCTGACAACAAAGCGTGATCTAGCAATCAAGATCGAATTGCTATGATAATGATATTTTTGTTATATACCGATCAATTTTCAGATAAATTGTTAAAATCCCAAAACGTAACTGAAAAAAAAAAGAAATTGCTTAACATTTCAAACTTTCTGATACGAACTTCATCTTAACTTATAAACCGAATTTTTCCATTTTTTTCAACAGCTGATATGTGCATCAATAACAGTTTTATAAATGAAGCGTGCGTAACAACAGTCACCCATTTTTACTACTATCACTGTTAATAACACGAGTTCTTCGACGCATGGGGGCAGCAGACCTATATATGTGATTTACAGCTATTGTGCAGTTGTCAAACTTTGCATCACTGAAGATTTCACCAGCTTAATGACTCATAACGTTTCTGTGCTCCGAGGCCAGGCTGAAAGAGGTTTAACTGTTTCTGGCGGGTTATTATGAGAGGCTCCGATGGTGACTTGGCATGGGAATGACAGCCTTATTTTGACAGTTATTACAGTGGGATTGGATACATTGTTGGAAATTTATGGTACAGATTTGTTACAGAGAATGCTACTCAATTCCGTTTGCATGTCAAGTGAGGCTACTGCACATTTGTTCCCGCTGCTATTGGAACCAAGAAACCTAGAGGAAAAAGTAGTTCCAGCCTAGTTTGAGAGTATGGTGATACGGAATCAAACAACGTTAGTATCGTTTTCCTACTTGTAGGAAATCACGGTAAAATTGTAGATCTCTCTCGAGTAAAATATTGACAGACATATAATAAATAGAGGATATCTACATTTGTTTAAAAAAGTAGATATAAGGAAATATTTCACGATTGAAGTGGAAAAACTGTATCGTCACCTATGTCGAAGCCACGAGTGACAATACACAATGTTTCCACTTCATGAGTGAAATATTTCCTTTTATCTACTTTTAAAAAAACGTAGATTTTATTTTTATTATCCATTTGTTAAGGCAAAAACCATCCATTTGCGTGTTTTTTTCCTCATTATCTGCCAATGCCAATAACGGGTGAATTACAACATCGATAAAACGAAGTTCCGAAATTTTACAATAGTTTTAGGACAGTGACTTTTTGCAAATTTAGCTCGTACTTATAATGCTATAAAATTGCGTATTTTGTCAAATTAATGATTTTTCATGCAAAAGTGAAGAAATTTTATTATTTTTGTTAACAAGTTTCTTGGGCGGATTGATACAGTGAGCATTGTTTGGGTGAAATTTTGAAGAAACACCAAAGATCTGTCGTATCCAACAGACTTTAGAACGTAACATCTTTTAGATTTTAATGATTTTCTTACTTGTAAGGATGTTGGTTCTTTATATTTTATTTATTTCTGCATTCAGACATGAATTGTGTGGCCTTAGCAAGCTCGCAGTCTAGTTATAGTTCATATTTCGATTGTCACTTAATTTCGGTTTATAATCAACACTCATCTGTCCCCGATTTCTCCACCATTTTCAAACATGAATATGAGTGTAATGAGAGCTACAATCGCTACTTAAACAATTTTATTACTACATGTATATTTAATCATTAATTTTTTTCTAAAAAAATGTACACCGTTTTTGTCGTACCGTGTAATAGGTATACGATACTGTACGGATATCACAGAATATCGAAGAGCAACAGGTCATGGAAATTCAGTCACTAACAATTTCCATGATTCATGCGGAAAACTAATTATACAAAAAGGTAATACTTGAAGCCTACTTTGTGCTGGTTGGAGTTCGTTTTTCTTGCATTTCCTAATGGCGCCTCCTCATTGATTACACAAATGTATACTAATGTATACTAATGTATACTAGAGGGTCAACAGTCTTTATATGTTCATATATTTTTTGATCTGTTCATCATGAGAGAGAGAGAGAGAGAGAGAGAGAGCAGAAGAAGAAAAAATGAAATATGCATAAAAATAGAAATATAGGTTTGAATAACATACATAAGGGCAGATATATTTCCAAATTGGGAGAATTGGGAGAAGAAAGTAGTTCCAAAAGTGATAACGCCACTGTGGCGACATCATTTTTCTCCCACTGATACATTTCAATATCTCGGTATGAAATATATAATAAAAGGTTGTTATCCCATACATATACTCTTACTGCTATGTAGTCAGAATATCTGACATCACTCAGCAAACGAGTAATGTCAGAGCCAATTGCCAAATCCGGCGCACCAAACATGGGTCGGCGTTTGGCGGCCTGTATTTTGTAACCAAGGATCCACGGAAATTAGTGACTTAAAGAAGTCGATAACTTAGGTGGCACTCTCCAGTTTCGTTCTTTGCATAGGTTAGATTTTTAAAGAAAAAGAATTACCCAGGTTTTCCTCACTGGTTGTCCTGGCTATTAAAAAAAAGACTTTGTATATTTTAAGTATTGTGAAAAGAACTTTGAATTCCCTTTATGTTGGTGTTTGATTGATGGGTGCAATTTGGGTTATAGAGTATACAGCTTGGTCTTACTCAAGATGTGCACCTCTCAAAAAACTGCTTGCTCCGCTTGGTCATTTTCACTTCGTGTACTTCAAACGTAAATATAAAATAAAAATAAAAAAAAATTAAAAAAAGAGCCGATAACTTTTTTTTACTTTTTATATATTTTGTAATTCATTCATTGTACTTTCAGAGGCTGATATTGCCTACTCTGGCAAAATTCGAATCCCTTTTTTAATAACTGCTGAAAATAGTGTACTTTTGACTAATTCAGAAAATAGTGTACTTTTGACTAATTCAGAAAATAGTGAACTTTTGACTAATTCAGACTGATTATTCCAGTACTTTTCGTCTGCCGTGTGCTTAGATCATGTCCAATTTCCACAAGTACAATATGTAAAGAAATTTCAGCCACAGTACATGAAAGTAGCATAGAGGAATGCCAACATTCTTTCCATTGTGCATGTTGCAAATGCAAACTTCATCTTACACCTGTCACTCTCTCAGAAGCATGTATTATCTGTAGAGCGCCCCCTTAGTTATTTATCTTCATGTAAACTCATTCGTTCGCGTGAGTATCTGTTCGGCGATATTTCCCCCATTCTGTCGTCTCCCATTTAACAACAGTTTTGATGTCGGAGACAACAGTGTTATGGGCAACAAGTTTTCTAAAAGAGATTACATGAGTGAAGCTACGCGTAATAACTATTGACATAAAGAAAACTATGCTGAAGACCTCTGCGTTACACCGGCAAACGCCTACCCATGTCACACATATCTATGGATTCTTGCTGATAGGTTACACCGACAAACGCCGACCCATGTCACACATTTCTATGGATTCTTGCTTATACATTACACCGGCAAACGTCGACCCATGTCACACATTTCCATGGATTCTTGCTTATACGTTACACCGACAAACGCCGACCCATGTCACACATTTCCATGGATTCCTGCTTATACGTTAGACCGGCTAACGTCGACTCATGTCACACATTTCCATGGATTCTTGCTTATACGTTACACCGACAAACGCCGACCCATGTCACACATTTCTATGGAATCTGGCTTTTACGTTACACCGGCTAACGTCGACCCATGTCACACATTTCCATGGATTCTTGCTTATACGTTACACCGACAAACGCCGACCCATGTCACACATTTTAATGGATTCTGGCTTTTACGTTACACCGACAAACGCCGATCCATGTCACACATTTCCATGGATTCTTGCTTATACGTTACGCCGGCAAACGCCGACCCATGTTTGGGGCGGTTAAAGACTTTTCAGTATACAATTGAATCTGATATCACCCTCTGCAGACTGATGTCAGAGACTGGGACTACTAAATATACAATCAATATAGACAGAAAAGCCTGCCGTTCAGCGTCTTTATATCCTTGAATTCCGCTAATTGTAGTGCAACTACTGCTCCTACCCACCTATATTACTGTCCAGTCATTTTTACAAAAATGGATAATTGTAAATTTATAATATATTGACAAGACTTTGGTCCGTTCTCTGTGAAGTGATGATATTCACTTTGCCAGTATGTTTATGAAAAACGCTGTTAGAAGATGTACCTTGATTGCAAAACGAACGAATAAAAGTATATATTAAGCATCGTCGATGTTGAAAGTTATAGGGCGTGTGTCTTCATATCTGTGATTGTACTGTTATCTTATTTGTAATGCTCCTAATTGTCTGCAGGTGATTATCGAAGTATTTAATTGTCTTGGTTATACATGTTTGTATGTTTGTGCTCAATTTCTCCTTTTTTGTACGTGAAGTTTTACATTTTTGTATATCATTGTCGTGTATGACGAGTATGTTGATCTAGGCTGCAAAAATAATTAAAATAATAAAAAAGAAACACAAACATGGAACTCAAAGTTTAAGAACAAAAATTATTTTCTACAAGTTGTATGTCACTGAGTTCGAATAATAATCTTTGGTCAATCAATCACAATGTAACTGCAAAGTCATTTGCAAATTCAAGATGAAAAACCATTCTTTTTTGCTGTGTTGGTATATCAGGATTTTCTCTCTAAATGTCTAAATGATTACGTGTAATCAAGTTTTAAAAATATAATAATTTTACTGAATCTTTTTTTTTTTTTTTTTTTTTTACAATAACCAAGCACGCATTTCTTAAACATCACGAGATGTAAAACTGCTTCTAACTACGGGCTAGTTGGCTGGAGATTAACATCAGAGGAGACATTTAATTAGCTGGAGATTTGTAGTCTATATGTTGGGATTAGCACCGAGACAGGGAAAGACACCTTACTACAGCTCGTTTACGAGCGCGTGCTTCTTACAAGTAGACAATTAGGAAAGAATAATAAAATATTGCAAATGCATAAGATGTATATGTTGTTTAGAAAATGCTACATATCAATCATCTTTACTTATCAGATATTATTAGTTTACAAATTTTCTCCTTTGGTCGCTAGCTCCCTTTTTTAATTCAAGTCGTATGACAAGATATTCAAGTTTATTGCAGTGTGTGTGTGTGTGTGTGTGTGTGTGTGTGTGCATATGTGTGTGTGTGTGTGTGTGCATATGTGTGTGTGTGTGCATATGTGTGTGTGTATATATATATATATATATATATATATATATATATATATATATATATATATATATATATATATGTGACAGGAGTAAAGGAAAACAATCATATGTATCAATCCAACATAAATTGTGTAGTGACGATCAATGTGTTGGAATAATAGAAAACTTGCAACTTACTATCAACGTGAAGTTAAGGAGATTTTTGAAATTAAAACAGAATCCCAAACTACCCTTTTGCAGATCATATAATGTGTGGCCTTAAATTTTTTTTTTTTTTTCGCTTGTTGACATTCTGAAACATCATAGAGAAATAGGTGTCGAAAATACGATTTAAAATGCCAAATGACAAAAAAAAAAAAGCACATCATAGATATTAACAGAGCACAATTTCACTTTGCATATTTTCTGGTAAACAATTACAACCCATAAAACACTTGGTTCATCATCGTCTGCGATGGAGCTCTTTTGATAAACAGAGCGTTAGCTTCAGCTAAAACAGAAAAGGAAATGAAAGAACAGGCAATACTGCTGTATCGTATAAACAGCATTTTGTTTTTATAACTTAATGTTTTGTAAATTAACCTTTCACTGGGAAAATCACGAAAGCTATAAAATAATATCTTCTTTTGCATTCAGGACAGCAAATTAAAATGATAATCCAATGACATGGCTTTTAGCAAAGACACCTATATTTTTAAACATAGTTTACTACCAGTTGCTATCGAAACCGATGGCAAACCATAGTGGGACAGCTTTTGTGGAAAATACCTAAATCTTTAAAGACACCATAGTGGGACAGCTTTTGTGGAAAATACCCAAATCTTTAAAGACATTTTACAACCAGTTGCCATGAAAACCTATCGGTTACCATTGAAACCACTAAATGTCCACAGTATTAAGAAATTCTACTGAGGCATAGGTACACGGAATCATAAATTGTTGCATAGTACATGTAATAGATATAGACACTTGACATGGACTAAAATGTGAACTAAGCAAAGTCAAAGTGTAAACTTACATTACATTTCGACCTGGCATATCGAGACCTTGTTCTCATTTACAATTATACCAGACACTTGTGTTCAAATATTAACAATATGCTGTTATATTTATGTGATATTTCGTACTTGTCAAGGTTTAATTTTTAATACATATTAACGTGTAAAATATTGTTCATTAGATCACCTTGAAAAGGTTGGCCGTCATAGACTTGCACTAGTCAGAGCGAATAACATAGCCATTATTATTATTATTATTATTATTATTATTATTTTTAATTTATTATTATTATTATTATTAAATTCACAAATTTACAATTACACTGATATAAATAACCCGATGTCACGTGTTTAAATTCATTTCAAAATACAATCTTTATTTCGTCACAGGTGGGGTGTCTATCAATACCTTATCACCACTTATTACATTGCGTATTTACACACTGATAGATTATGGTAAACACTGGTGTGAAGGATAACGCTTTACTCACCAGATACTCGAGACTGACTACATGTACGTCGTTGTGAAATCTTACGTTGATTTTAATTTTTAGCTATGCTAGTAATAAACGGGAGGAGTTTATGGGATGCTCTTTTGTCCGTCCGTCCGTTAGCACAAATTTGTTGTCGCTACTCCTCCTAAACTACTTTGAGGATTGCCATGAAACTTTACACAAACTTTTATCCCAGGGTTTAGTTGGTCGAAAATGAAAATGGTACCGGTCTGACACCCAATATAGCCACCATTAAAATCTTTAAAATCTTGATATCGCTATTTCTCCTGAACGGAAAGCCGCATTAGCATAAAGTTTTCACCAGAAGACTTCTTATCATGTCTAGTTGGTCCTAAACAGAAAATGGTGCCGATTTGACCTACAATATGTCCGACATGGCGGCCATCTTGAAAACCATGTTATCACTACTTCTTCTGAACCGGTGAGCCGCACTTGTAATCCATGGGCCGCGCATTGGATACCCACCCAGGACAACCCGGGTTGGCAGCCTTGGTATTTCTTTGGGAAAGGCACATTCCTCCCTTTTCATCCACATGATATAGCCAATAATGTGTTAAAAGTGCCGTTAAAATCAACCAAAACAAAATCTCCTGAACTGAAATTCATATCGACATGGGGTTTTAGCTAAGGACTTCTTATAATGTCTGGTTGATCCTGAATGAAAATGGTGCTAATCTGACCGCCAATTCGGCCGCCATATCGACCAGCTTGAAAATTTTGTTATCGCTACTCCTTCTAGACGAATGGTCATATTGACGTGGTGTTTTCACCAAAAGACTTCCTATGGTGTCAAATTTGTCTTGAATGAAATTGGTGCCAATCTTACATCCAATATTACTGCAACGACGGCCATCTTGAAAATCATTGTATCGCTACTCCTCCTGAATTGATGGTCATATTGACATGGAGTTTTCACCAAAACGTTTTCTAATGATGCCTTCTAATTGGTCCGAAATGAAAATGGTGCCAATCTTACAACCAATATGGCCGCCACAGCGACTAATTTGAAAATCTTGTAATCGCTAAATAATATCAGTGATAGTTTCAACACTCAGCACTTAAAAAAAGAAATGGTCTTATCTCGGATTTCTGGAAATTCTTTTCGGCCAGTAGAACGTCAATCCCTTCAAGTGAGTCTTGTTACAATGATGATTTAGTGGTATCTGAAGCATACGGAATAATTCAATAAAAGAAATACTGAGATTTGTGTCTCTGTCATATGAAAATACATAGACTGTTTTGATTGAAATAGAGACTGTTGCAATAGTTTTCTCTAGTCTCGGTTTTGACCGTTGACGTTGATAATAAATATTCAAATTACCTCTGTCTCTCTGCTTTCAAATGTAGAAAAGAAAGTGCATCTTTAAGTTTCCACTCTTTTTTTTAAAAAAAAGCTTACCCGACTCTCATCAAACCTATTCTTCTACTGTGCAAGAGAATAAAAATGCTATCATTAAATATGACGCCTTTTTCGGACTTTTAAATACAAGGTAACAGAAATGTTATCGTGTTGTCCACATTTTCGCACATGTTAAAAATTACTTAAAATCATCTACAAGTGGCACTTAAAAGCCTGTCAACTTAATCTGGAGGCTGCTAATGTAAAATCATTGTCACACGTGAAACATTATGTGCGTTGATATTATTTACTAAAATAACCTATTTTATTTACAGAAGAGGCCGTTAATATGTTGTTTATCTACGTAATCTGAGACTTACATAAGAAAAACAATGTCAGGAATCCTCTGCTAAATCAATATCACTTGCAATTTACACACTTTCAAGATTCCTCAGTTGACTTGGACGTATTGGCTAAATTTGTTACTGCACCCCTTGTTTTCTTGATGCAACACATATATAAGATCAGCTGATGTAGCAGTTACTAATAAAGGCTTTTTCCATTTAATCTTTAAGTTTGCCTTTTCATTCTGGGACAGGGTATATTTTTTTTTCTTCAATTTTTTGTAAAAGCAAAAACAACCCAGTTTATATAAATGCATAGTATTGCCGTTTATTTTGGATTGGTTGGGGGCTTTGGATATTCTTTTACTCTCCTTCTCCTCCTCCCCATTTTATGTACTTTCTACTGTCGTTGATGCTACATCCATATCAAAACAATATTTCAGATACTTACACAGAGTATGTAGATAATTTTAATGAAGTTTGAATATAAATGACTAATTATTACTAATTATAATAGGGAGAAGTTATTAAACAATCAAGAATAATATTAAGTTTCTCGTTCCACGATACTGCTTCTTTAAAATTAAACCCCACATAATATTTATTCCTTCATATCTACAAAGGCAAATTGTGGACACAAGCATTCTAGACAGAAATATTGAGAACTTGGCATGCAGTTTACATTCTTTAAGGTACACTCAGAGGACATTTAAATAAAATTCCTAGGGGGCCTCCAAATTAAATAAAAGAACATGTAGATTTTTAATTTTGGGTAATTAAAGCTTTATTTGTAGCAGACAAGTTATGAAATCTTGGTTTTGTTGTATGAAAAATCTGTATAGTAGAGTAAATTGGATACGGGAATTGTGTAACACGTGGTTGATGTGTATGGAGCTACGAGCATCCCTAATATGATCTAGTTGTCGCGCGAATAATCACGACTTAAAAGCGATATTGATAACAGCCCTCCGCCCGATCCCACTTCTATGATCAAAGTCTCACTATCATAGCCCCACCCTAGTGTCACCAACCCTGGGATTCCATCCTGACTAGTTAGGACTTCTGGAAATGCATACTTTGACGTGAAATTCCCTTTCAATACCGTTTTTGACATGTAACTGGAAGACTTCTCTGTTGGAGACCCACAACTTTCTTTCGAGTTATTGGCACACTTGATTAATACACAAGCTTGCAGATAGAACCTTTCTTCTTTTGTGTGCATGCCATCAAAAGCACCGAAAACGTAAAGCTCACTGGTTGAAAATCCTCCTTCGTATTCCAAAATACAACATAAATCATGCTGACAAACATTGAGAAGGCCGTAGGAACTTTGCAGGACAATAACTGTAAAACGGTCACCATTTATTGTGGCTTCAAAGGTATCGCTCAGATCTTGTCTACTATAAATAGACGAGGATCTACTCGGTTGTTCTGTGATGTTATCCGACTGCAGAGCAGATGGAGTCAGATTATCTACAACCAAAAATCCATTACTAGTCAGCGAGTCGTTGTAATAATAGGCAGCACCTAGAGCTGTCTCCCATGTCCAGTATAATCCACTACCATGATATGCTGCCGTAGGTAGATGGAGGTTGGCCACCAGAAAATTAGTAAGCATACCCATTGCAAAAGCGGAGTGAAACTCGATGGCGGAGAGAAGAGGCAACTCATCAACCCAGGCTGTAGGGAAGGCAATGTTTGTAATGTTCATTTTCTTGATAAGAGTGATCGCAGGATCATGATACATTATATCTAAGGAAGAAAATGTTCCAAAGCGACCAAACGGTGTCTCAAATGTGGTAAGGTCCATTGTCACTGGCTTATCAAAGTGCCTTTCCTCAACATATAGGTTAAACTTGAAATACCTGGCTAAGAAGTCACCATTTGGTCCGTAAACGACATTAGCACTGTATTGATACTGACTATCGTCGGGACATTTGGGGTCGGATTTCGTGCAGGGCTTGCAGGCACCCATGTTGGCAACTACAAAAATGGAGCTATGTTTTGCCATGCAGCTTAGTATGTTCTGAACCTCCGTGGAATTGTACACAGTTGGCCTGTCACAAGGATTCCACTGTTGTCCGTTTGGATCAGGAATGTATTCCAGGTATGGAGCAATCGTCTGCCTTGTCCAACCCAGGCCGTAGAGACCATACTCAGGGAAGACTATAATCCTCGCCCCCTAAAAGGAAAAAAAAGCGAAGCAAATAAGTTATTTTATAAAGAATACATAAAATTTGCACATAATAACAAAACAACGATTACAAAATTGCGTAACATGTTCTTCATAAAGCATACATTTCATTGTGAAAAATTCATCTCAGACACCGTTCAAAGCATTTAATAACTACTGTACAGACTCTCGACTATGTCTAGAAAAAACTTTGTCTTCCATATATATTAGAGACGTGTTCAAAATTCTTTGGAATAACGGATAGTTGTATCTGTACAATTTATGAACCATATTTTTAAAAATTAAATATTTGGACGTTTTGCGAACGTTTGAATTTTTATTTTAAATATCACTCTTTTTTAAAAACATTTAAGGAAAGATAAGATGTGTATATTGGTACCATATTTGAAGCTTGTTGGGCCTGGTGAATTTACACCTCCCAAAAATATTTAATCATAACTTTGAGTGCTTCAGTGTGTGATGGTATCTGGGTTCTACTGGCCAGAAAGATTATGTTATTCTAATACACAACAGCTCAAAAAGAGCCCAAGAAGTTCACAAATATATATGAATGTAGATCATAACGTTCCAGTAGCAGAAAACAAAGGAAATATAGCTTCATCTTGAATGTAACTCTTCTTTAGTTTTGTATTGGTGCCTCTTGACTTGTCTGGTAATAAATAAACAAAAGAAAAGAACTATTGACTGAACCATGTGGTCGACGAACCTTGAATACATGTCAGATAAGTGCGCATCACAATTACTAGACTAATTTAACAATTACCACTCATACTTCGTGATTAAATGCAAGATAGCCATTACTTTGACATCAAAAGAGGATACCGTATCAAGGACAAGGAGGAAAAGTACGCGATGATTGCTAGATATAATAAAAGTTTTCAGCGGCTATATATGCATGAAGCAATGTTTAATGTATATATATGAAAAAGTATGCATGAAGCAATGTTTAATGTATATATATGAAAAAGTATGCATGAAGCAATGTTTAATGTATATATATGAAAAAGTATGCATGAAACAATGTTTAATGTATATATATATATGAAAAAGTATGCATGAAGCAATGTTTAATGTATATATATATATATGAAAAAGTATGCATGAAGCAATGTTTAATGTATATATATATGAAAAAGTATGCATGAAGCAATGTTTAATGTGTATATATGAAAAAGTATGCATGAAGCAATGTTTAATGTATATATATATATATATGAAAAAGTATGCATGAAAGAATGTTTAATGTATATATATATATGAAAAAGTATGCATGAAGCAATGTTTAATGTATATATATGAAAAAGTATGCATGAAGCAATGTTTAATGTATATTTAAGATACGGTGGCTAAGTAGTTAGCGTACCAGACACACAATCAGTGGGTTCGGGGTTCGAATCTTGCCCAGACCAGTTCAAGTTGGCTGCCGTTGTGTGACTCTTTGTAAGAACCTTTACTCAAATTGCCTCAACAATAGTCTTTCGTGTGTTGATGTACCGTTAAACACTAAATCAGTAATTAAGTAAGACGAATATTTTATGAAATCAGTGAACTTGATCAGAGCAATATCGATTTTATGATATCTTTATATTTAGTAAATTGCTTGACAAGTTCAGTGCAATTTTGCAACACGTACATGGTATGTGCTTATTCTTGATAAGTAAACATAGCCTTTGATAGTTGTTCTGAAGACGGTGAGTAATTTGAAAACAAAATTATACAATTATTGGAAAATATCTGAATAACTTTTATTTAAACGTGTACTAATACAATCTGCACAAGGACCTTAAATTAATATGCATGTACATTTCAGAAGACTGTTTATTGAGGACAGGACCACATGGATTTATCTGACCATATCATATTATTGATATGATACACTCATACTGTTATAGCCCAATTTTTCCTGAACGGGTAATGTGTTACGGATTTGATCACGATGATAAATATTTTTCATACCAAATCTAAAAATAAGGTATTGACCTTGTATCATGTACTAGTTTTGTATAATGTATTAGTTCATAGCGCACTTTAATACTTGGATTAAGATTCGCCATTTGCCTTATTTATTTTTTTTTATCAATATCGAATCATATGACTTTATGCAGAAATCCTTCCTATTCTTTTTTCTGACTCTCCACGAAAGTGGTAGCTGCATATCATCTTACCCTTGTCCATCCGTTCGTACATCCATCCGTACGTCACATCTTGGTTATACTTTGCGTTAAAATTTTCAGGCACTGCAGCTGGGGGTCCTTATTCTATAAACAGTTATATTTCTCCAAATGAAATGAAACACAACTTATTCGTTTAAGACTAGCAGCTGTACGCTGGTAAGAATGCAAACGCTCTTTCCTGGGAATAAAATGTAAATAGGGTGTCAGATCTATTTACCTTTGAAAAGTACAGTATGTGACAATTATTACGATAGGGGAGGGTGATTTTTAACAAGGTCATTCAGGTACATAGGATAGGAAAATGTTATGGTCGAAGCGTAAAAAAAAATCGTGATTTAATCAAATTTTTGTAAGATATTCTACACTGAAAAGTATAAAAAGAGTGAGATTTCTGCATCAAATACTCCAATGCAATTGATGATAACAGAAGATAAACAGCGACAGGAAATGAATCAAAAATGAAAGAAAACTTCAGAGCATGGAATCACTCCAAAGACGAATTCATCCTTACAAGACAACATCACGGATTTTTTTATATATATTTGGCATAAAATAACATAATTTCAAATGTAAATCAGTCATATTTTATACCTATACGGCAGAGCTGATATCGAATACCGACGCGATTATACTGTTTCATCAACATCACTGATATCAATTTGCATATCGATATACAATATTATAAAAGATACACGACGGGTAGATTCGAGATTTGTGTTTAAATTGTATAAACAATCTGAGATAATAAAAAAAGTGCCAAAATCAATCTTTTTACTTTTAAAGCTATCGACATTTTCTTGTACGGCCATTAAAGAAAGGTTTATATTAATCAATGACATAATGTCCATGTCTGGCAAGGAAGAACGGCACTGAATTTGTTGCGTATTTCACTTTTGCGGCTGAAGCAAACTCACAATTGACTTCAACAAACACGGTAATTGATTTCAACAAACACGGTCGTTTTTCTTTATCATCCACATAACGGTTATTGCATTATTTATATTTTGGCATATTTTGGACGGTATATAAAGTTATAAATTGTCACATAGTTGCCAGGTACTTGTTCATTTTGCTCTGATGTGATACCCATTCTTTACTACATGTCATCTTTATGTACATGTATATGATGCATACGGCCATGATTAATAGATCCAAGATACTTCAACCATGTACTTTTGAGAATGAATATTGCCATCTTTTCAGTTACCATAAGCCCAACGAAGGGGAATAGACTAAATACCAAAGAGCTGCAATCAAGACACGCAGCTTTGTTTTTGTTTTCTTTTCTTTCTTCCCTTTCCTCCTGAGAAACTTTGGTGTATATTTTGAGACTTTTGTTTACTCTCTAGACTCTTTTCGAGATGCTGTGTATGAGCATACGGCCATCTTTCCAGCCAATAAAACTCAGAAAATGTCACGTGATGAAGAACATCAAGTTATGATGAATAATGTAGACGTGTATGCCAGCCAAGTTGAACGAGCTTTTACGAGAGTAACGAAATGTATAGCTTGTCTTTTTGTATAAGAAAGGCAAGTAAAATACATAACCGTTGAGAGTAAAATACATCTTGTTTAAAACCAAATAAAGTCTTTAAAATCTTTGGTTTTGATTCCTATTGAATGGGTTATCGTAATCAGCTTCATCCTCTCCTAAGTAAGATTACCTGTATTAAAATACTACATTTTTAGGAGAAAACAAGTTCCGTTCTATATAAGCCCCTGTGCTTTGCTTCTTAAATTTGTGGTAGATGACCAGGAATGTAAATGAAAGTGGAAACATCGTTTAGAAATATGTGGCATTAATTTCAACCCATAAGTACAAAACATTTAAATAAATCACCAATTTATGGAAAGACAGGTGATATACCAAATACAAGAAGATATAAATGTAATGTTTAATTCTTTTCAGGAAGCGAGGATTATTGTGTTCCCTGAGTATGGTCTATATGGCCTGGGTTGGACAAGGCAAACAATGGCCCCTTATCTAGAATACATCCCTGATCCAAATATACAAAAGTGGAATCCGTGTGACAAGCCTGCTTTGTATATTTCAACAGAAGTCCAGCACACGCTAAGCTGTATTGCAAAACACTATTCCATATATGTAGTTGCTAACATGGGTGCCAGCCTTCCCTGTATAAAGTCCAGCTCCAAATGCCCTGTTGATCATCAGTATCAATACAGTGCTAACGTCGTGTACGGACCATATGGAGAGTTCTTGGCGAGATACTTCAAGTACAACCTGTATGCAGGCGAAAAGCATTTTGACAAGCCAGAGAAATTGGATTTGACCACATTTGAAACACCGTTTGGCCGATTTGGAACATTCTCTTCTCTTGACATATTTTATTACGATCCTGCCATCTCTCTCATTGAGAAGATGAACATTACAAACATTGCCTTTCCCACAGCTTGGGTTGATGAATTGCCTCTTCTGTCAGCCATTGAGTTCCACTCCGCGTTTGCAGTGGGTATGGTTTGCAATTTTCTGACCGCTAACCTCCATCTACCTTCCACAGGATATCATGGCAGTGGCTTGTACTGGCCCTGGGATACCTCAGTTGGTGCTGCCTACTACTACAACGACTCTCTGACAAGCAGTGGGTCTTTGGTTGTAGATACTCTGAAATTATTTGCTCCTTCCATGAATTATATCACAAGGAGATCAAGTGGGTCAACGAATAGGTTCAAATATGACAGGCGAAATCCTCGCGATACGTTTGAAGCCATCATAAACGGAGATCGTTTTACAGCTATTGCCGTTACAAGTTCTTATGGCTCTTTTCAAGTCTGTCAGAACGTATGCTGTAGTTTGGAATATGAAGGAGAGTTCGCACCCGGGGAGCTCTTTGCTCTAGGCGCTTTTAACGGCATGCACACAAAAGGGGAAAGTTTTTATTTACAAGCTTGTGTATTCATCAAATGTGCCAATATTTCGAAGGAAAGTTGCGGGGTTTCAACAAAGGAATCTTTGAGCTACATGTCAAAAATGTCGTTCTTTGGGAATTTCACCTCAAAATATGTGTTTCCAGAAGTCCTGACTAGTCAGAATGGAGTGCCAGGGTTGGAGACACAAACATGGAGTTACGGTGGATCACTGATCATAGATGCGGGTCTGAACGGAGGACCGTTATCAATATCGCTATTAAGTGTTGATTATTTGCGTGATGACTGAGGCATAGAGAATTGTACTACAAATATACGTAATCCACATTATCCACTTGTCGTCATTGTCCCCACATCTTGTTTTTTTCAAAAGTCTTGCCGAACCTTTACACAGTTGTGCCTAGGTCACGTGGAGACTGTACAAATCCCGTATACCGTCTGCGTCAGTTCGTATCCAGCGTACGTCCGGCATGTTAGATTTTGCCGAATTGACTTGTCTCCATTTCATTCTTTACAACAAAGAAACGCTTCGGAGATCTTACAGCGACGGAAAATGTGAACAAAAGGAGGAAAATCAACTTTGAAAATACTATCAGATCATATAATCGTGCTCCCAATGCCTTGCGGGAATATCTTGAAAAAAAGAAACGAGATATCGCTTTTGTACTTTTGACGAGGCCGTTAAATAGACTTCGTGCATTGTTTTTGTCGCTATTATTTCAGTCAGAGGCAAAGGAATTTCAGTGGGATAAATTCGTTATATAGTGTGTTAGTGACCGTATACGAGATTTATGGGTTAGTGTGAAATTCATATTGGACCGTTATTAATATCAATATTATTGTAAGCGCCTCTATTCTTTTCATAATGATTTTTTTCCTCACTGATTAATTCATCTACCAGCTCTTCGAAATCCTCCTTTTACTAATTATCTTATATCTTGTCAAATACAAGCAGTCAAGTCATCTTCCTTTCTAAATCATTGATACTTCAGTGCAAGACATCTATTTTTACATTCAAAATTCTAAACACATTTGAAAGTAAACTGTAAGGTTCCTCAGTTGAAATTTTGTTATCTGCTTTGGCTAGACTTTCCTCAAGAAATTTGTTAAAACTCAGATTGTTTTATTTTATCTTGTTGTTTCTCTTCAGCCGCTGTAATTGCAGGTAAAGGCTCTAATAATAATATTAATAATAATAATAATAATTTATAATTATTAATAATATCCTTTATTTATCAAGGGTGACATGATAAGCTAACAGCTGGTTTACATTATGGCCCTGCAATTAAAACAAATATGCATGTAATTACTAAAGAATCTACAAGGTTACAACCTACTGCATAAAAAGAATACAAAAATATTGCAGAAGCCAATACAAATTATATAAGGTTAACACACTGTTATCACATAGATATGTCACAGCTACCACGTAAAAACGTTAGACGATCATAAACTCAGGATTGCTCATTAAAATATTAGTAGAGTTATAATTTCTTAAAAGCTCAAACATTAATTGCTTGTTTAATATCATGCTGCAGCTGTTTCATAAAACTGTCCCGGCTTAAACTAAAGAGTTCTTAAAATACTCTGTCCAAACTTTTGGTATATATAAATCATTGTTTTCACTCGACCGTGTACTTCTTGTGCTAAAGAACCTTAAAAACTTAAAAACATTAAGATACTCTGGCGCTAAATTATTTAAGACCTTGAAGTAAGAACGGCTTTTCTAAAAATAATGTAATCCATAATTGGCATCCATCTAAGAATGTTTAAAAGAGATGAATGTATATGTTAAAATAGCTTTGACGTTTAAAATCACCCTGTCTGCTCTTTTCTGTAAGCTGTGTGGTCTCTGCATGTAAGAAGAATTACTCGGTTCTCCCCACACAGTACAGAAGTAGATCAAAAGTTGAAAAACAACTGCACGGTACAGTTTTAGAATCAACTGATCCGACATAAAACCAATAACCCTTTTTATAATTCCTATTTTCTTAGATGCTTTTATAAAGAGTGTTTCAAAGTGGTTGGACCATAATAAGGCATTGTCAATAAGGACACCTAAACGTCTGGATCATTTAACAGTTTCATTACGTTTTACAGATTTTAATGAATTCAATTCATTTAACTTTTCAGAATGTTTACTTTTAACGTGCGTGGTTAAGTTCTACATATCTTTCAGTGTATTAGGGCAATATGGGTACTGCTTAGGCACTACTAACTAATTAAGGAAGTGAAACAGTAAGTATTGTTATTTCATAAATAGACGTTAACTAATTATCACATACAATGACATAAAGTGAGCTATACATTTTTTCAGTAACGTTGAACGTCATATTAAGATTATTGTTGCGAGGTTAATTTTAAAAAATAATTCAGTATTTGGTTAATTGGTTCTCAGGGTTGGAAAATTGAAATTATCAGAAACAAGCAGAGAGAAAAAGGAAATACAAAAATACTACTCAACGAGTTTTACAGCTATCGTGGTCATAATCTAGATCGATACAGTGTGACATGCTCCGTTTGATGACATCGTCACTCAGTTTGAGAAAAAGAACACGGACAGTACAAAATAGTTTTATTTTCTTTTTCTTTTAAAGAATTGAAAGCATATAAATGAACATCGACAAGTATGATCCATTCAAGGGCAGCTCATACACAGGTTTATCAGAACAAAACAGCTTGTATCAATGTAAATATTCGGATAACGGATGCTTTTTTTATGCCATCGAGTCAATTTTAATCACTCCACAAGGAAATCATACAGACCCACAAAGTATAATTTGAACAAGTACGACTTTTGGTTTGATAAATACCCTGTGTAAATAGAAGAAATCGGTAAATCTGAAAACGTGTTTGATAGCTCTGTCAGGGTTTTCAAATTAGTCGTGGATATGTACATTAAACCAGTTAGAGTTTTAAATAATGAAAAAGAAAAAGATATTGACATGCGGATCATTTTCGATGGGACAGAAAATTTAATTAAGTAGGTACTCAAGATTTATCAAAGTTGAATGAGCACAAACGGTTATGTTATAATGCTGGTAATACTGTTGTTATGTTATAATGTTGACAATACTGTTGTCATGTTATAATGTTGGCAATACTGTTGTTATGTTAAAATGTTGACAATACTGTTGTCATGTTATAGTGTTGGCAATTCTGTTGTCATGTTATAATGTTGGCAATACTGTTGTCATGTTATAATGTTGGCAATGCTATTGTCATCATGCCTGAAGAAGGCTCAATTAAAAAACTTTCAATATCAACTTAAAGTGTCATTTGTCATTTATTGTGATGACTTCGAATGTGTATGGGCTAAACATACCGAGGAATGCAGAACATACTCGAACAAAGATTTCATTGAAAACAATCAAAAACTTCTGAACACGTGCCATTTGGCTTCTGCATGTACCTCAAGTAAATGCACAATAATCACAGGTCAATCATTTACAGAGGTATTGATTGCATAAGGTATTTTTTTTTAATGCGTAGGAAAAGTTTCGAGACTTGAATACAATGAATTAAGATCCGCAAACCCTATGATCTTCACTGAAGAAGACAAAAACATCAATGCAATAAACATTTGCTATATCTATGGGAGACCAATTGATGGCTTTAAAATTCTCTATCATAACTACTTAACTTGACTGTACAGAGCTTCTTATAACGAGTGTAATTTGAATTTCAGATGTTCAAAATTCATACTTTATATTCACAACTTGTCTGTTTATAACATCTACTTTTTCATTAAGGAGTCAATTATATAAGACTCAGATAATGAGGTTATTCATTACTACTACTAATGAAAAATATATTTCATTCAGGAAGAACTACGTAGTTGATTGTTTCAAAAATGAAGACACAGAAATTACTGTAAAAAAGGGGAATTAGGTTTGTAGATATATACAGATTCTTGGGTCAATATCTTCAACAACTAGCGGAAAACTGAAATGATGAAAAGTTCATTGAAACAATTAAACATTTTTCAGCAGATGCAACCATAAAGTTTACGTGAAGACATTGACCCATACAAATGCACATATAGTTTTGAAAAGTTAAACGAAATGTCTATACCACCGATAGAAATATTTTTTTCATTGTTCAATTCGAACATTTTCAATGACGACATTAGGCGATCTCCATGACTACAGCGTGAAAAATATACATTGATACTATGCTATGTCTTTGAAGAGTTTCACAGTATCTCTATGAAAATTACAAGCTAGTCCAGCACATTACAATAGTGCTCCTGGCTTAGCACACGACGCATGTTTGATGATTTTAGATGCTGAACCAGAGCTACAACACACATTTGTAATGTAAACGCTTCCTTTTAGAAGACCCAAAAGAAAGAAATAAAACCTAATAAGGAAAACAAAATTAAATAGAGAGATAAGGAAAGAATTATCGATTTACGAATGATGTAAAAAGTGAAAGAGTGAGTGAGAAAGTTAACACTTTATATTGGAGATCTGCATATCGTTGCCTGAGATCTTAAAGGATATAGGTAAATTTATATTTGTGTCACTAAATCAAACATGATACATGATATATAATACAAACATCGAAACATTACGATTCATGTATAAAGGAGAATAACTCTCATAGTAGCTGATTGTAATTTCTTCCAGCCTCCAGGCCAAAAGCCCGCCAAAACTCGGAAATTTTAAATAGCAACATATACCAAATATGTGCAAAGAATATTTTGTTCATATATAAAATGACAGCGAATAAATAGAAGAGTATGTATATAAAGAAAACAATAACAAGAGCCATTTGTTTTTTAAAAAATCCCAGTATATCTAATATTCCACTGAAAGATACATTATTTAATCAACGAACAACAAGCAAGATCTCAGGCGTCGACTCCCATTTTTTCAAGGTGTAATGTACTGCATGAAATATTGACTTATATAATGGTTGAGTAATGATCTAATTAGAGCCAGTAGTAATAATCAGAATGATTTCATGTTAATTGAGGATCTATCATTCACTCATTCGAAAGATTCATGCAGCAAATGGAATATCTGAAAGTCAGCGCCTAATTATATATTTTAGAATTGCAAATCAATCAATTATTGAAAGTGTAATAAGAGGCTGTATAAGTATGATCACTAAAAGGTCTAGCCAGGAACCCTTTCCAGATAGTGAAGATTGCAAGGGTCAGCCAGAACCCTTTCCAGATAGTGAAGATGGCAAGGTTAAGCCAGGAACCCTTTCCAGATAGTGAAGATGGCAAGGTCTAGCCAGGAACCCTTTCCAGATAGTGAAGATTGTAAGGGTCAGCCAGGAACCCTTTCCATATAGTGAAGATGGAAAGGTCTAGCCAGGAACCCTTTCCATATAGTGAAGATGGTAAGGTCCAGCCAGGAACCCTTTCCAGATAGTGAAGATGGTAAGGTCGAGCCAGGAACCCTTTCCAGATAGTGAAGATGGCAAGGTCCAGTCAGAAACCCTTTCCAGATAGTGAAGATGGAAAGGTCTAGCCAGGAACCCTTTCCAAATAGTGAAGATGGTAAGGTCCAGCCAGGAACTCTTTCCAGATAGTGAAGATGGTAAGGTCCAGCCAGGAACCCTTTCCAGATAGTGAAGATGGCAAGGTCTAGTCAGGAACCCTTTCCAGATAGTGAAGATGGAAAGGTCTAGCCAGGAACCCTTTCCAAATAGTGAAGATGGTAAGGTCCAGCCAGGAACCCTTTCCAGATAGTGAAGATGGTAAGGTCCAGCCAGGAACTCTTTCCAGATAGTGAAGATGGTAAAATATAAACAAATTAGGGTAAGTACGATGAGTCCAAATTAAATTCTTTCAAAATGTAACAAAACGCTATTAACATGTATTACATAACAATGTCGCAATACATGCATGTGGGAAACTTTAGGCGAGGAAACGAAGATGAAATTAAATCGGTACAGAAAACCGCGTTAAGGATCCTTGATACCAATAATACTGGCTATATTTTAGAAGTAGATTTGGAGATTCACGTGCATGATCATTTCAAAGAATACCATTTAGCTCCTGAAGAAATATTGTACCAGAGGAAAATGATTTATCTTCTTTGCCACAACAATTCATCTAAGAGAAATAGACTACAAAGCCAACTGTACAAAAATTCATATGATCTCTAAGAAATAAAACAAATACATAATGAATTATAGAACCTTAAACGTTATGTGCTTTCTGCACGTGTTTTTCATTTGTAATCTTATAGTAAAATGTCTGTTATAAAGTTTGTTCATGACGATTACCGCCAACTTTTCCAAAAAAGGTTCATCTTTACGGAAAAGGACGTAACGTCGTCAATAATATTGTTAAAAAATGATATTTTGACCGTTTTACATATGAAAAAAAGAAGTCTGTAAACTATGCCATGCCATATACCTCAAAAAAGTGTCCTTTTCTATTGGCTGATATTAGTCGTAAATGACATTGCACGCGATAAAATTATCATAAAAATAGGACGACGAGGCGAGGCATCAGCAACGTTAATCACATGCTGTTTTGTGTTCGTTTTATTACTAATACTCAAAGGAATGCAGATGTATGTGGCAGTTTTAAACGGATTTCTTTGCTAACACAAAGGTAATAAAAGTGACTTAAATAACACCTGCGGATGAAAATCGCCCAATAAATAGAAATGTGAAGAGATGTGAAGGTGAGGTACGTGCAGTTTGTATGAATTTATTCAGAGCTACGTAGGTATTGGGCGCAGTTTTTAGGCTGCGGAATTGTCAAAATATAGGAATTGGTGGTGTTTTATTAAGATAGGACCTTTTTCAGAAATTGACGGCAGTTTTCCTGAACGAACATGACTTCTTATACTTTTCTATCAGATTACAAATAAAAAAGTAATCATCGAAAAATGGAAAAGAAACGTATTTATACAGAATTTAGATAATACAAAATAGTTCAAGAAATTTTGCTTCTTAACACCGGTCAAAATCAAGAGAGAAGATAGTGAACTCGAATACGTTATTTCGAGGGATACTCAGTGAAATTTACATAGTTAATATTAATCCATTATAACAGTGAACATTTTTGTTTTCAATGCTAGATACAATTTCGAAACTCAATGACATTTATCAGTCACATCTTTTTGTATGTACTATTATTACCTAGCATAGTATCAAATCATTGGTGATTATGCGTTGATTGAATATGAATATGCTGAATATGAATTCCACTGAATATGCTCTGATAATTTGTTAATATGAATTCCACTAAATATGCTCTAATAATATGTGAATATGAATTCCACTGAATATGCTACAATAATTGTGAATATGAATTCCACTGAATATGCTCTAATAATTTGTGGCAAATCGGACTAACTAACATTGGTTCATGTGCACTACTTACTGCTGGTGAATATGGTATTTTAATGCTCTCACCGTTTGTGACCATTCACAAACCTAACATAAAACTCTTATGTGGAAAAACTCGCATGTATTTGTTAAGTATAAAAGAGTGATAATCCAATATTGGTTATCAACACCACTAAGAGCATTTACATTAATGAGTAAAATTGTTATCTATTTATTAGGAACAAACTTTGTTTTCGGTAGAGTAAGCTTGATTGGAATTCTCAAAACATAATTTAACCAAGGTAATCACGTGAATAGTCTCTGCCAAATATTGATATTGATCGCGTAGCTGCATTGAGTCCCGCGTCTATGATTATTCCGTCCATATAGTACCAAATTTTTGTCACTAATTCTGGAACTCCGTTATCTGTGGTTAGAACCTCGGGAAACACGTAGTTAGTTGTGAAATTTCCAGAGATCCATTTTGGACATATAACTGGAAGACACCTTTGTTGGGGAGCCACAGCTCTCAAGGGTGTTATTAGCACATTTGATGAAGACACAGGCTTGAAGATAGTACATCTCTCCTTCTGTATGCATCCCATCAAAGGCACCAAAAGCGTAAAGCTCATCGGGCGCTAAACCTGTTTCAACCAACGCTCGGCAACATAATTTGCCATTACAGATATCAAGCTGGCCATAAGGATCTTGCAAGAGCACTGCTGTGTAAATGTCACCGCTGATTTTAATCTCGTGAGTTTTGTTGTTGATACCCCTATCATACCCTGGAGATATAGTTGCAGTTTTCACCTCAGTGGATCGAGGAAGCACACTGAAAGTTTTAGTAAATGTTTCATTTGATGTAGGAATTATAAAAGGTTGTAATGTCTCCACAACCAAGGAACCATTACTGATCATGGAATCGTTGTAATAATATGCGGCATCAATAGAAGTACCAGTGGGCCAGTATAAACCACTTCCATGGTAACCAGCAGAGGGTATATGAAGGTTGGCAGCAAGAAGGCTGGTGTGCATTCCTTCTGCAAAAGCTGAATGGAATTCAATTGCTGATAGAAGCGGTAGCTCATCCACCCATGCTGTTGGATAGGCTATGTTGGTGATGTTCATCTTTTCAATAAGAGCTATGGTAGGGTTGTGGTACATTATATCTAGAGAAGAGAACGTGCCGAATCGACCAAAAGGAGTGTCAAACGTGGTCAAGTCTGCTTGCTCTGGTTTATCTAAATAATCTTCATTGGCATATAAGTTGAATTTGAAATATCTAGCCAAGAAGTCTCCGTTGGGACCATACACAACATTTGCGCTATATTGATACTGATGATCGTCGGGACATTTGGGGTCCAAATTTATACAAGGCTGGCGGGCACCCAAGTTGGCAACAATGTATAAAGAGTTATGTTTTGCCATACAGCTAAGTATGTGCTGAACCTCTGTGGAGTTGAACATTGAAGGTTTATCACACGGATTCCACATTTTAACATTAGGGTCAGAGATGTACTCCAAGTAAGGCGCTATGGTTTGTCTTGTCCATCCCAGTCCATACAGCCCATACTCTGGGAAGACTATGATCCTGGCTTCCTGATGGAAAGAAGGATATACCCGTGAATGAATGATCCTTCTGTTGTGATACTTGGCATTAATTAATAGTGGCGGACCACAGTAGATAATTCCTGTTACATTTCTGTGATACTTTTTTGTTTCAAAAAATGAATATGGTCTACAATTTTTTTTACAATGTATAAAAAATATATGGTTAATATGTAAGTAACAAGAATATGATGATTCAGTTAAAGATTTGCAGATTAATGTTTCTTGCACGGAATAATTCCATGAGCACTTTTTGATTGATTTCTTGGCATTTTCCTGTAGCGTTTCAGCGTCATTACGTAAAGACTGCTTGATTGATTGTCATTTAAGGGCACATCAAGACATAAAAAGTTGCTTTGCACCGAGGCAATTGGAATAAAGTGCCCTTCTCTTGGAATACAACAGCGGACGATCCAGCCTGGTTCGTGTAGGCTCCCAATGACAGAAAGGACCATGTTCAATTGGCTCTGGATTTAGTATGGCCTAATCTCGTGTGTGGGCCGTAAACAGTTTCAACATGCACTCGCTATGATTGGTTTTACTTTAATTCTATGGCCACTTGTAGTTTAGAGTATACTTTAAACATTGAACGATTTCGTGTATGCATTAATAGTAATAGGTTTTGATTTTTGTTTCATTTAGAGCTAAAGGAGAGAAGATGGATACAAATATGAAGTACAATTACTTACATTCAAAGAGGCCAACTCTGTCTGTTGTTTGTACACCATTAGGTTCTTCATCATCACTTTTAGCGCCTCGTCACGTGACAGTATCTTTGTTCTATCAGAGGGAAAGATGACAGCATGCTCATATACAGCAGCTCTAAATGAATCAAGGGAGTGAACCAACATCCCAGAATACAGATCATGATCCGCAAGAATGAGAAAACAAAGGACAGCAATCTTCATTTCCTTCGGTTCCTCTCTCCCGTGATGAACTGGTTGTTGACTCGTCTGATTTAATGACAAACATGACATTGCATAAATACTCTTGCGGGGGAAAGTAGTCGATTAAAAAGATAATGATAACAAAGCGACAGGCTTTTTCAAACAGTGACTAGATGAGCGAATAGTCTTTCCAAAGCTCCTATGGCGCAGCCCTCGACAACTTGTCAGACTTTGCGACCCGCCGACCCCGTCTTAATGAGGAAATATAATCATTAGCCTTGGTCTTTTCCGAGTTGTAATAATTATTAACCTCATGTTTAGGAGCATCGAATAGACAGACAGAAAGACAGATACGTATGTATGTGGAAAACATCAGAAAGGGCAATACCAATGAACCATGTACAGTATAATCAGTGTTTTATACATTAATAGTAATGATTTAAAAGAAAAAAATCAATACTATACGTGCTTACTGTTTACATTCTAAGACATTTTTATGATTTAATACAATGACTTGAACTGATATAGACTGGGATTTGTATGTAAGACATCGTAAACGAAAGACAGGTGTTGTCTTTCATACAAGAGTAAAGATGCCATGCACGTGAGGCCTTAAAATACGTACAATAAACCTCAGGCAGTCTGAAATATATAAAAAATGCACGGTGACACCAAAAGCTACTTACCTATGCACAGCTTCGATGAAATTACCTTTTCATATACCTTGCGTACTATACCAAAGATATCACTAGAAGTTATACCCCACCAAGGTCAAACAGTCATCTTGGCATAGGCGAGATGTAGATTATCACTCATCCTGACGTCGTCGTCAACAATGATTATAGTCTTACTTAAAGATTTTCTATATGGTCTAAAGTCCCAAACCATGGGAGGTAAAGCTACCATACTTGGATTGTAAAGTCAGTGAGCACTTCTGCTTTGTATCCATAAACCCTTCTTCTCCCTCTGGCCTCATACATGATTAATGTAATCTGAAAATTTGAATAAAGTTTCGGTTGACGATTTTCTCTGTGATCGTAAATCATAACATCTATAAAGGATATCTATCATATTTGAACTATAGATTGGTTTGGTTCGGTTTGTGGGTTTAACGGCATTTTTCAACACATGATAGACTATACATGTCAGCCAGTATATATGGTGAAGGAAGACCCCAGGAAGACCCACCGACCCACGGGATGCTACTGACAGTTTTCTCTCATACTCACATTGGTCGAGCCGAGACTCGAACTTATGCGGGCAGAGGTGAGATGTGTGAATGATCCGTAAAGGCGAGTGAAATAGACCACGCGGCCACCCGGGCCTCTTGGACTGTAGAGTGTAGAATCGGTAAGTACTTCCCTTTCATAGCATGTACTTCTATCCTTCTGTGACCCTCAAGCAAGATTAAGATCATATTATAATACTGGTTCATTATTTAATTGACATTTTATATGTATGGCTTTAAATCTTAAGCCCTTCGAAAGACTTACTATTGCTAATTGTCACCGAATTCCACTGAACCATGATACTGACTGCACATCCGATTTATCAGACGAAATCAGTATCACATTCACGTGCTTGCGTGACCGGAATACAATTCTGTTAAAATCAAGAAAACTTGAAAAAGGAAAATATATTATGTTTGACCAACCCGTTGACATGAATAGAAAATTAGCTGAACTTTGCATATGGAATGCATCGGAAAGCAAAATCCAAGATTACTATCCGAGAATCAATAAAAGGAGTGTGGTTAAAGTACAGAACAGACAAAAATTCCCCCTGAACAACAAAATACTGATAATGAATTCAGTGAACACTTGTACGATATTTAAATGTATCAGAGTTTATAACTATATTTGCATTTACTCTCAAAGGTCAGAAGAGAAAAAAATCCTTTTTAAAAACAAAGTTAATAAGTTTGAATTGATCTTGAGAATATCTGTACTATTCTGTTTCATTTACTTGCTATTTGAGTACACGTCTTTATCTCTGATAAAATGGTAAAAAGTTTTAAATAAATACATTTTACACACACATTGTATCAGTATATCTATCTATATATATTTTGAATTGCTTCCTAGACTGGACAATGCAGTTGGCAACCTCGCTCGAAAATTGATCTTGGCGGATAGATCATTTGAGAAAGGCCAAGCGTGAAGGTGGAGAATCTGCGGGTTATTCTGTAAGAGAGACCCCCTGTGCTGCGACAGTAGGTCCCTCCTCTGCGGTAATCTCCTGGGCTCGTCTGCCAACAGGTCGTGTAGAGCGTTGAGCCACGACCGTTGTGGCCACAATGTGGCTATTAGGCACTAATACGCCTAATACATGTTATCTGAGGCAAACATAATGCAATGACGCCTTATGAGGGTGACACCCCTGTAGGCTAGAAACACAGGGCCCGCATTTGTAGGTTGTTTATATGATGGGTCGCTTCTTCAGGAGACCAAAGTCCCTGATGAACTACCCACTCTGGCTCCAGATGAGCACCCCATCCCGAATCTGATGCGTCTGTGTACAGAAAGGAATAAGATTAGAGACTGTGAATCGGGATTCCGGTCAGGAATCGATCCCTATCTAGCCACCAACTCAGGTGGTGATGAAAATCGGACCATAGAGGAATTGGAGCCAATAGTGGGTCCTTGTGCGGTTTACAGTTTGCTAATAGCAGGAACTGGAGAGGGCGTAAGTGAAGACTCCCTAGGGAAATCAGACCCGAACCCTCCTTGAATGGTGAGGAAATTGATCCCCATGTACACAAAGTCCCGAGAAGGAATGAGATCCAACTTTTCAAGGTTGGGGATTAGACCCGGACTAGTTACCGTCGACCACAAAAAGATTAGGTCCAGCAGGAGAGTATATCTGAGGACGTTGTGCATCAACCATCGTCGAAATACTGGAGGATGGGGATCCATAAAGACCTCAAGTGGACCGCTATTACCCCCATCACCGTGGTAAAGACTCTGAAGAAGAGCTCTAAATTGAAATACCTTCTGGCCTAGACAAAATTGGAAGTATTTCCTGTGAGGTGGGAAGATGGGGATGCGAAGGTATGCATCCTGCAGATCTATGGAGACCGCACAGTCGTAGGACTTTATGGTCTTCATGAATGAGGTAGTGGTCTCCATCTTGAAGAGTTCGTCGCGGAGAAATTTCTTTACGGTGGAAAGATCGATGATGAGTGGAAACTTTCCGCCTTTTTTTCAAGACCAAAAGGATCGGGAACAGAAACCAGGAGTTTGGTCCTTTTCCATTCTCTCAACTGCTCCCTTCTGCAGAAGGGTGTGTACTTCTTTCCTTAGATGAACCAGTTTGGACTGGTGAAAGAAAATAGATGTCTGTGATGGATGAGGATGTTCCGGTAGCGAGGCCGGTATCCCTACTTTAAAGTGAAACGGACCCATACTTTGTCCGTAATGCCCGATCAACCTTCTGAAAAACGGGCCAGTCGAGCACCTACTGCGACGCTGGGAAGAGGAAGACGATGCAGAGAGGGTGCAACTCCCTAGGACACACTATCTGCTTCCTTAGGGAATAGGGGCGGAGTCTGAAGGCTTCCTCCCTTGGCCTCTTCGACCGCCTAGTCTAGCGAAAGGCGGGTTTGATAGAGATTTGAACTGGGGCTGTTTGTTTGTCTGTTGAGGCTGACCCTGTTTCAAAAACTGTTTTTTGTGGTTGTGGTGGTGGTGGTGGTGGTGGTGGTGAGAGGGACCCTGCGGTCGGTCAGGGCGTGAGCGCGTTATGGCCATCTCGACGGGCCTGCAGTCCCGGCCAGGGACCAATGTTTCGGGTCCCTCAAATCCTTCGACGCTACAAAAGGGATGAGAACTCCGAAGAACGTTTCTGCCTCATGCGACGCAGCCCTCAAAAGGCTTTTGCAGTGATCCAGCAAGACCTTAGACGTTTCTAAGGTGGTATCTCTGTGGAGATGGAGAAGCTCAGCAGAGAGTGCCATCGACATAGAGAGCACATGCCTTGACATTCTTTGCTACGTCCCCCAGCAACAGCTGAAGCGCCGCTGGATAGAATGATTCCTCCTTTCAGAGACTGGAGTAAGGCCGCCGAAAAGAAATCGGCATGGATGGGGGGCGATCGTCACTAGGGTTCGAGCATTCAACTCCAAAGAATTGGCGGGGAGACGAGCCCAGGTCCCAGCCGATATCCCCCACCTGGGACGCACATGAGTCCTAAAGGGGAAGCTTAAGGGGTCAAGCAGGGGAATGAACCCGACAGTTGAATGCAAAGACCAGCCGCCAGAACGTAAAAAGGGGAACAGACCACTCTTTCTGGTGCCTGGCGGATTCATGGCCCCAGGAAACCTTTTGCGCAAGCACACGAACCATAGTAGAGTGCGGGAGCAGTAGAAGATCCGAAATAGAGTAGGACCCCAATAGCCTCTCAGTACTGGAGAAAATATTAGTGTCTTCCGCCCCATAAGGCTTTGGGCACCAGTCGGGGGGAAGGAGGCCGTATACTTCGTAATTCGACCTATCAAACGTCCAAACTCGTCCTCCTCCAACACCTGATACAACAGATGGGAAGGAACAGGAGACCGAATAGAAGAGAAGGACATGCCGTAACCGGCTTTTCTTGGAACTCAATCGTGTCCACCAGAATGGAAAGGGCACCGTCATTCTGAACCCGCTCCTAAGGCGAGACAGGACTGTCACCCCTGGCATCACTATATGTAGAGGGAGACGTCGTATAAGAGATTGTGTCGTCCCGTCACCGCTCATGGGGGTGATGGAACTAACCCTACCAGCTGTCCTCCCAGACGAATTGGATAGCTGATCTCTTCTCAACCGTCTTGGGGGAGAGAGGCTGCCCACCTCATTTTTATCGGACGAGGCTTGAGGCGACTGAGCATGTCCCGTGTCTGTCACGTCCGCCATACATTGAAACCAAGGTATGGACATCCGTGATGTGATATGGTGGGTGGGAAAGAAGACTCACTAGCAGGTAAAGGGGTTTCCCAAATCATGTGGGGAATAAACGGGAACAGAGGGAATGGGGTGCCGATCCGATCCCCTTCCCTAGATGGGCGAGCGAAACCCCGACTCCTTTTTTTCCCAAAAGGGATTGAACGATAACCTTGAGACGGAGGAATATTGACACAATCCCTGTTCCTGGACCGACGACCAAAGCCCGGCGTCTGGCTGCTTGACAGGCGTTGTCAAGTCACTGGTACTCGGTGCCCGGCGCCCGTTCACCGATGCCCGGTTTCAACGATCGGCCTGGCGAAGAATATCTGACATACGAGTATGCCTATGATAGGGAAGACGCTTATATCGGTCATTGGCACTAAGAATACCTTGAAAGGGCGCTGCTTCTCCCTGCAGGGAAGGCGCGACTCGCTCTCAGGCACTTTTCCTCCCTGGAGAGGGACCAGCGATCTATCGTTCACTTGCACTGACGGCATTGAACCCAGCGTTAGGGATCTTTGGCTTTTTGGCGCTATCCGAACCACACAGATCGCTCCTTGTTTCTTCCCCACAAGGAAACTAGACTTCCTGAAACCGAAAAGGGATCCAGACCCTTCCTGTGAACGGAGGGCGTCGTCTTGTGATGACGAGGAGGAAACGGGACCTTTCCTCCTCCCTCTATAAGTGCAGTGACTTTCTGTATAATTCTATGAATGCGAGAAAAAAAGAAGAAACAAAACGGGAACCAAAGAAGGGTAGATAATATGCACCCAAACACCGGTTACTAAGAAGGGTTTAACACTAAACAAAAGCACCACCTGCTACGCAAAAACTGGGAAGAAAAACACTCAGTCGACACAAAACGGTATACGATTGGCTAAAAAGACATTTTTAAACGATAACAAAGTCGAATTTCGATGAGCGATATTGGTACATGTAAACTCGCACGATAGTCCAAGGAAAGAGAGAAAGGAATTCCGTATGTTGGCGTTGACTAAGGAATTAAACTGAGATCATGTTCTTTTCAATTCTGGGCCTCTGCTTGCTAATTAGAAGAAGGAGTATTAGCTTGGATTGGGGACTTGGCATCCCGGAATTGGTAAGCAATGCAATAGTAGCAGGTATTATATTATTGTTATTAAAATAAAATGTAGTGTTCAAATTTTCCTAGATACGAGGCCTGTTCTAATATTCAGGATATTTCCCATAAAATATTAAATACCTTTTTCATTCATGAACATGAGAATTAAAAGGCCTCTACATTAGGGAAAATAGAAGATAACTTTACGATATCCGATATCATACAATTCTTGGAAGAAAGAAAAAAAGCCAGGTTTTTACTGTTACTTGATTTTGAAAATGCGTTTGTTTCTTCAACGAAATAAAGTCAGAGTATCTCTCGTCTCTTCTAGAATTACATAATTGTTCCATCCGTTTGGCAAAGTGTTTCTACTTGGATTTCAGCCATATTAAATCAAAAAAATATTTCTAAATGATACAGAAGTAACTTTTTTTGACAAGTTTGTATTTTGAAAATTAAGTCATTCAATCTAATAATAATAATTATTGTAAAGTTTCAGATATATAGACAAAAAAAGAAAATGTTCCCCCAGCATAGAATTGAAATATTATTTTAACTGAAGAATGCATCTCACAAAAAAAAAAAAAAAAAAAAAAAAAAAAAAATCGATTGGCACAATTTTTAAAACGTCGATCTTTTTTGATTTAGGAAAGCTGATTTAGTCCTAATATTACACAATAATCTATGTAGTGATGTTTAGACGATGTACGGCTGACTAATGATACTGTTTTCAGTTTACATTCTATAATTTATATATTTTTAAATTTCTACATTTATCAATGTCAATACTTCTGTTTATTTGAGATGATAATTAAATACTTTTCATATGACCATACAACTTTACAATAAAGACATTGTATTCTTGTTTACATACTGTAATTCTCAAAACTGTAATAATTTAAACTGAAGTTATTTGGAACTCCTCGTCTTTGAAAGAGATTTAAAGTACACGTGTGCAGTGGCGGCGCGAGGGTATGAGGTGCCCGGGGGCAATCTCCCGACGGCGCCCCCTCGCTCGGGTGCAATTGCCCCCCTCCTCGCGCCGCACTGCATGTGTGGGCGTGTGCAAGTGTGGTATATTTGTGAGTGTTTATGTTTGTGGTTTACTCGTGTTGTATATTTATGAGAAAGTTACTTTTATTATTTTTGTTTGTTCATCTTTGTATTGTTAGTCCTGAATTTGGACCTATTTGAATAAAGATTTATGAAAAATACAAACCTGTGTACTATGGAATTTAAAAGACCTTGAATGTTATTATTGAAATTAATATCTACTGGGAGAAATAAGCACCATACGTCGAATATGGAAGGTATCAATCAAGTTTTCATGGTGATGACAAATCAGAAATATGTACAGTAGTACCGGGCGCCCTTAGGGTACTTTCTGAATGATATCAAAACTGTTAAGATAGTTTTATACGCATTATTTTTCGATGCAAAAGGCCCAGTCGTCCAGTTACCTGTGCTTGATTCTGCTAGTGTCACTGGACAGTTGTATGCCTCCAAAGTGGTGCCAAAGTTGTGGAATGCTAGCGAACCCCTCGGTCCACGCACCAGTAATACCCTGGTATCCATCTACTCCATCACAACGCACCGGCGCATATATCCGCCGTCGTGACAGACTTCCTGAAGGCGCACAGCATCTAAACTTTGCCACATCCGACATACAGCCCCGAGTTAGCTCCAAGCGATTGATGGCTGAATCCTGTTATCAAAGGTTCGATGAGGGGCAGACGATTTGAAAGCCACCGTGCGGTTAGAAGTGCATTTTTCCAGCGTATGAACAACATACCCCAAAGTGAATACATAAATGATATCTACGTTTCTTTTAGTAGATACAAGGACATATTTCACGAGTGAAGTGGAAACATTGTATTGTCACGAGTGGCGAATCCACGAGGGAAAAACCACGCAGATTTTCTTTTTCTTTTTCTTAAGTCACAAAATCGTCGATTAGCATTGATTTTTTTTCTCCATTCTTTGCCAATGCGCTAAACGGCTGCATTACTACATCGATAAAAGGAAGTTCCGAAATTTTACAATAATTTTGGACAGCGACCTTTTACAAATTTAGCTCGTACATTGTTTTCATATGAAAATAACGAGATTTTTTATTTTTGATAATTTATTTCTGGCGCGGATTGATACAGTGAACATTGTTGGGGTGGGCATGCTGTAGAATCATTACAGAGCGTCTCATCTAACAGATTTCATGGGGTAACACATTTAAATAAGAAGTTTGAAACTGATTGTAAGTTTACCTATAAGAATTTTGGTTCCTTATTTTGTTTATTTCTGCATTCAAACGTGGATTGTGTGCCCTTGGCAAGCTTGCAATCTTGTATCGGTAACAGACGCTGCACGTAAACTTCGATTTTCACTTTATTTCGGTTTGCAATCAACACTCATCTATCCCCGATTTCTCCATCGTTTTCAAACATGATTATGATTGTGATGCGAGTTAAAATCACTACTGAAACAATTCTATCACTATATATTTAATCAAGAGTTTTTCCCTAAAACTTTTACCGTTTGTCGTAGAGTTTAACGGGTATACGATACTCTAGGACTAACACTGAATATCGAATAGAAATAGGTTATGGAAGTTCAGTCACTGACATATTGCACGATTCATATGGAAAACTATTTTTTAGGAAAAGTTAATATCTGAAGTCTACATTTTGTTGTTTGTAGTTCGTTTTTAGACATTTTTTGATGGTACGTTCTCATTAAGTACATACATGTATTTGATATATTAGAGATTCTATAGTCTTGATATATTTTAAGATCTCTTCATCCTGATGGAGAGAGAGAGAGAGAGAGAGAGAGAGAGAGAGAGAGAAAATGCACAGAAGAAGAAGAGGCATAGGAAGAGGAAGATAAATTGCCTATAGAAATACAAGTTTGAACAAGATACATAAGGGCATATATATTTCCTAAATGTGAAAGGAAAGTAGTTCCAAAAGTGATAACGCCACTGTAGCCATAAAAGTGGTATCTCCACTGTAGCGATATCAATTTTCTCCCGCTGATACATTAAAACATCTCACTATGAAACATATAACAAAAAAATGGCATTTAATAATTGAATAATCAGACTGAGAAAGTGTGTAGAGGTACATGAGGAGTACTTTGTGGGGATGAACTGACTTACTGTTCACTAATAAAGAACTTTGTTGTACAGTGCACCAATATTCAAAACTTTTTAAAAATCCCTCGTATGATAGTGAAAATGAATAAGTTTTTACTAAGGATATCTGATAGGAATTTATTTTATAAGGCTGAAAGATTAGATCATTTAAACAAAGATACATTGATTTTTAACGTCTAGATAAAATCATTATTTTATAAGGCTGAAAGATTAGATCATTTAAACAAAGATACATTGATCTTCGACGTCTAGATAAAATCATTATTTTATAAGGCTGAAAGATTAAATCATTTAAACAAAGACACATTGATTTTCGACGTCTAGATAAAATCATTATTTTATAAGGCTGAAGGATTAGATCATTTAAACAAAGACACATTGATTTTCGACGTCTAGATAAAATCATTATTCACTAATGCACATTTTTCTTGAAGTTGTCTATTTATGTTCCCAGTACTGATTCTGTTAACAGTGGTCATTTTTAAACATATACTTGGCAGCAACTGCTCTTGGATGAATTTAACATTTTATGGAAATTAGCATATCTCTTAATGCGCTCTTAAAAACGGTAAACAATCTACCAAGAACATTTCCGCATTAGTTTCGCTTATATTCCAAACGATGCTCACATCCTGGCCTAACAGATGAGTCTCAAGTTCTATTCTAGTATCTGAAACAAATATATATTTGTGGATCAGACACAAAACTATTTGTTATATGTACCTTTTGACTTTAAAGCTAACTAAAATAACCTTTTCTTGGAAACACATTTACATCAAGTTTTATGCCTCTTGTAATGGCTCAAGAAGAACACAAATAGTAGGCAATTATACCTAAAAAATTGTTTCGGTTGGAAATTGAGACAGCCTACATTAATGCAAAAGACATATACCAGGTAAGTCAATGAAATTATATAATACATCTCACAAATTATGAGCGGAAACAATGTTGTGACAGACGAACATATAGAAGAACATTTGGACATATATACCAATGCAGGTCTCCGCTTTTCAAGAACAATGCTGCGCACAATATCAAGAAGAAAAGTATCATTGCAAGTTCTAGCTACTGTTAAAAAGTAAATAGTAACATTGTTCTATTTGAGTGACAAAAATACTTACAATTGACTTCTTAAAGATCGATAAGTTATTATTTATAGTATTGCTAAAAAGTGGCACCATGCTTCAAGTGGGTCCCATCCTGTGATCCGAAAGTCCATGCACATTGGCATCGCAAACAAAAGGAACACTTCACACTCGTGCCATCTTCTTACGTAACGCGCTCTAGATCCATGCTAGTTGTGTGTTAATCCATCTATAATAATTTGTAGTAAACTGGACTTATATTGCTTTATGTACACTACTTACCGACGTTCAAACTAACGCTGTAAAGCTCTCGGTACAACGACTGTTGGCATTGATAAAGCTAACAGGTGCCTCCTCTGTGCAATGAATTTTTAGCACATACCTGTGATACATAGCCTCAACTAATCATTATCCGCCAATCTGAATTGGACATCTGTATCACTTACTACCAGTAAGCATTAATAATAAGACTGAAACAAGTGTATTTTTAATAACAATGCTTTGCTTAAAATCATACAGAAATCAGTGCAAACTTTGCCGACAACGAACAAAATCATACTAAAATTCCCACACACCAAATTGATATATGTCAATGAAGTCTTCACGAACAAGAAGCCGATATTGATACCCGACATTACCATAGCATTCTTAAATTAAGTAGTCTTTCATATACTTATTAGAAACAAACACAAATTTTATTCTATGAGGTATGCATGGACTGGAATTCTCAAAATACAATTTACTCCATGTCATCACGTGAATAATCTCTGCCGATTATTGATATTGATAACGTAGCTCCATTGAGTCCTGCATCTATGATTATTTCGCCCATATAGTACCAAATTTTTGTCATTAATCCTGGAACTCCGTTGTATGTGGTCAAAACCTCGGGGAACACGTATTTTGTGGTAAAGTTTCCAGAGAACGCCATTTTGCCCATGTAACTAGAAGACACCTTTGTTGGGGAGCCACAGCTTTCAGGGGTGTTATTGGCACATTTGATGAAGACACAGGCTTGAAGATAGTACCTCTCTCCTTCTGTATGCATCCCATCAAATGCACCGAATGCGTAAAGCTCACCTGGCTCTAAATATGTTTCATAAAATCCACTGCAGCATAGTTCGCCTTGGCAGATATCAATCTGACCATGGGGATCTTTCACGAGAACAGCTTTGTAAATATCACCGTTGATTTTAATCTCGTACGTTTTGTTATTTGTAAATGTATCATATATTGCAGATATATGCTTAATTTTTCCCCCAGTAGTTCTAGAAAATGAAGGATTGAGTGTTTGTACGACCAAGGAACCACTGCTTGATAATGAATGGTTGTAGTAGTATGCCGCATCAATAGCTGTCCCCAAGGACCAATACAGTCCGCTTCCATGATAATCTGCAGAAGGTTTATGGATGTTGGCGACAAGGAGGTTTATGTACATTCCTTCTGCAAATGCGGAGTGGAACTCGATGGCCGACAGAAGCGGTAGTTCATCCACCCATGCAGTTGGGAAGGCGATATTAGTGATATTCATCTTCTCAATCAGAGTTATGGCAGGGTCGCGGTACAGTATATCGAGAGAAGAGAACGTTCCGAATCGACCAAAAGGGGTGTCAAATGTGGTCAAGTCTACTTGCTCTGGTTTGTCGAACTGCTTTTCATCGGAATATAAGTTGAATTTGAAATACCTCGCCAAAAAGTCACCATTTGGTCCGTAAACGACATTAGCGCTGTATTGATACTGATGATCGTCGGGACATTTAGGGTCCAAATTTGTACAAGGCTGGCGGGCACCCATGTTGGCAACAATGTATAAAGAGTTATTTTTCGCCATACAACTAAGTATGTGCTGAACATCTGAGGAGTTGTACATTAAGGGTTTGTCACAGGGGATCCACTTTTTATCCTTAGGGTCAGGGATGTACTCCAGGTAAGGCGCTATGGTTTGTCTTGTCCAACCTATTCCGTACAGACCATATTCCGGAAATACTATCATCCTGGCTTCCTGTGGGGAAGAATGATATGTATATCCATGAATAAGATAACCTTCCACGGTGACGCTTCACATTCACTAATAATGGTGAATACCAGTAAATTCGTGCGACACTTTTCCAAGAATATATATGGTCTAAAAATGAAATCATATATTTAAAACATATGTAGTAAAAATATCAGAAGAAAGAGAGTATGATAATTTAGTAACGAATCTGTCTATTAGAGTTTCTTGTACGAAATAATTAGATTAGTACTTTTTGATTGATTGATTGGCATTTTGCGTTAGCATTTCAGCGTCGCGACATAAAGGACCATGTCCAACTATCTCTTGAATTTGGATAAATAATTCTCGTGTGTGGAGCATAAACACAATTTCAAAATGCAATAACTCGATTTTGTGCAGTCAAAATTTACATGGCCACTTCTACTAGATTAGAGTGCACTTTGAATATTGAATGAGTTCGTGTATTCAGTTACCGTCTTCTTTTCCTTCAGCTGTAAAAGAGAACAAAAATACCGTGTGGCACATTATACACCCACCCCGTATTGAATAGTCCTCTATGTAGATAACTACTTTTTGTGCAGAAATCAGCCACATTGATCTTGACCTTTAACCTTTTCATCCCGAAACTGACAGGATTCTTCCCTACCCTAAGAGCAAGTCATCTACAAAGTTTGGTAACTGTACATAATGCAGAACAGTGATAGTGCACGAGACAATTTTTCTTCTGTCGGTCATAGTGACCTTCACCTTTGAGATTTTGACCTCGAAATCGACAAGATTCTTTCCTTCTCAAAGAGCAAGCCATCTACAAAGGTTGGTAACATAATGCAGATAACTCAAGTTATCGTGCGGAAACGATATCGGCAACAGAGAGCCGAACGGGGAGATGGACAACATCATAACACAATACGCTCTTTCTTATGGCAGGCGTACAAAGAATAATAACTGAACTACAATTGTACGTACATTCGAAGAAGCCAACTCTGCCTGCTGGCTGTACACCATCAGATTCTTCGTCATCATTTTAAGAGCTTCGTCGCGTGACAATATTTTTGTCCTGTCGGCGGGAAAGATGACGTCATGTTCATACACTGCTGCACGGAAAGAATCGAGGGAGTGAACCACCATTTCAGTATACAAATCATGCCATCCGAAGATGAGAAAACAAATTGAAAAAAAAATCTTCATTCTGATTGGGTTCCTCTTTGTCGTGCTGAACTGGCTGACGACGCGCCTGATGCAAAATTAGAACCATTGAAAATTACTGAAGAAAAAGCACTTTTTTGCAACCACTAAAACCGTGCATGATTGCCCCCCCCCCCCCCCCCCCCCCCACCAGGAACGAAATCATCAAGTAGTTTTCTTTGGGTTGAAATCATGGAAAGAAATCATATATAATTTGCATACCTCCTATTAGTAGATAATTGGACTAACAAATCAATCAATCATTAGATATATAGATAGATAGATAGACAAGTACATATACATGAGTTGGAACAACAGCAAGGACAACAGTAAATATAATGTACGTTATGGGTATTTTACAAATTCGCCGTAATGATAAAGCAAACGAATTTTTTTTATCGTATTGTTTACATTTAAAATACTCCCATATTTAATTTAATACCACAAATTGAATAGAAATAAAGTGCAATAGATATGAAAGATATCAGAAACAAAGACAACTGTTAAAGATGTATATCATACCAGAGAAAGTGCAATTCACATACTGCTTTGTACACAAGAAGAACTTACCTCTGCAGTACAGAGTACACAAAAGCCCTAGGTGGTGGCAATTCATGTATATATGCACAATAAATGCACTAGTTACCTATGCATGCACTGCTTTGATGATCCTACATTTTGACATGTCTTGTGTTCTAGTTGGAGACGTCATTGGAAATTATACCGTATCAAGGTTAGTCATATTAACTGCGTCTAACGTTTGCTGATATCAGGAGGGAATTGATTTTGTACTGTCATATTAACTGTCTAAAATTTGCTGATACCAGGAGGAGATTGATTTTGTACAGTTGAGATATAGAGTGACGACCTTCGTAAATGGCTCGATCTCCTTCATTCGTGATATATGACGCTGATCAATAATCTGATGTATTGAACGTTTATGGTACATTTTGCTTGAATCTGCACGAGGAAACGTCTATCTTTTAGGTTTCACTCTCAAATGTAGAAGTTCTATTTCAAAGGAATTCGTGTCAATCGCCACTTATAAATAACCTTCCAGATTTTTTCTTTCACTAAGAATACAGATGAATGTGACACAACAAAAACTAGATTTTGGTCTTGCCTGAATTAGCAGAGAGTGAGACTTAGGTGTCACTTTCCGGTAGCGACGATGTTGTAGTAGTCCACGATAAGATTCTGTCTTAAAATGTAATGCAAGTCATATATACCAAACAACACAGTGCGGTTCGCAGGCGAAACATTATTATTATAACCTTTGCTACTTATTCTTTTAGTGAACCGATCAAGATATGTTGGGAAGTTTTTCTTGAATTGTTCTTCTCAACACTGGTTAACTTCTTCTTTTCACAGTAACAATGGACGACAGATGGGCATAATTTTAAAACTTTTTAACGGCCTTGACGTCAATGAACGGTCAGAAATAGTCAAGGAGTAGCTACAACCTCAATTTTTTTTCTTATTACAGGCTACCAAACTGGGCCGTGATTCAGCCGACTTCTGTTCACAACGAATAAGTTTCGAGGCTAGCATGCCTCAATTTTTCTTCTTTTTTTTTTTTTTTTTTTTTTTTTTTTTGTTGTTGTTGTAAGTTAAGGTCCGGGTGTTTTTTAAAAGATGCAATTTAAACCTGCAAACCTGTACTATTTTTCGGTGACGATGGTCTTATCACACACAAATGGCATCAATTGTAAAAAGAAAGAAAGAAAGAGAGCAAGGAAGAAAGACAGAAAAAAAGAAAAAGGTTCGTGATACCATGAAACTACATGTCAAAATTTGTCGAAACTGCGCCAAGCGGATTACGAGAAATTGCGTGTCTGTATGTGTACTTCTAATCTGGTTGATGGCCCACTATCATTCAAACAAATATCAAATTTTTTAGTAAATAATGTTTCTCCGATAATACCCGATCACATTAACATAGGATCACTCTCTGCTACCTCCGAATTCAGCCCTCCCTGAAAGACGAAAAACGTCTTTCCGTCTATATAACATATAAATGAAGGGAAGCAACTCTTGCGGGTTAACTCCGCTTTAATCCCCGCTCAGTGGCTGTCAGTATCCCGGATGTAACCAGTTTAAACGTGAGCGAGACCTTTAACAGGATGCTTGCATTATGGGGACGGGTGGTAAGAAATGTTAGTAATGTGATCGTTTACGTTTTATCGGAGAAACACAATTTACTAAAAAAAAGTTGCTTTCTCCGTCAAATACATTACCCGATCACATTAACATTAGGAGAAGAGGTAAGAGGAGGAGGAAATGCTGAACATCCAACCTTAGACTGCGTCACTCTTCAGGAGCATGATTGCTCTACTGAAAGGATGAACTTCACCAAATGTTAGTTCACAACCGACGACAGTGCGAGATATATCCCTGTGGATCTCGCACCCGAGTATTGTCTTACATTCAGACGTTTCCCGGGCGAATCCAGTGAAAGTGGCAAGGTCATGCCCGGGTCTGATGTTGTGCTTTCATAAACAGGGCGTGTAACTGTCTGAGCAGCTACCAGTGCCCCGAAAAGATTCAGCCCTCTCCTATGCAAGGCCATGTCACGCAAACAGAAGCTGCAGAAAGTAGACTGGGCGTGCCAACCGACTCCACTGTGTCTCGAATTGAGACATTACGTTTGAAATTGTGGAAATAGTGGAAATTGCTCGCATTTCATAAGCTGAAATCTTCAGTAGTCCTGCTTGATCCTGTGAGAGTTCAGAGTACGCTGATTTCATAACTCCCTTTCGCCAAGCGGCCGGCATTTGTGGGTCTATGTCTTGTTTTCCTGTCTTAAGCTGTAGCAATAGTCTTTGACGGCCGCTGCTTATATTCTCCGTTAGCCTCAGATAGCATCTGAGGGCACGTACGGGATGCTGCAGATTCCCTTCTCTCTCCTCTCTCTCTCTCTCTCTCTCTCTCTCTCTCTCTCTCTCTCTCTCTCTCTCTCTCTCTCTCGAATAGTTATTTGTTGGTTGCCTAGTGATGGCAACCTGTTCTTAGAAACGAAAACAGGTTGCTTCATTAGAACGACCGAGCCGTTGGAACAGAACTGCATATAGTTCGGATCCATGGAGAGCGCATGTAGCTCGCCCTGCATGCTCAAGCTAGCGCTATCAAAAAGCAAGTCTTGTATGATAGCTGCTTCAGTGAGGCGGAAGAAAGGGGATCGAATTGAGACGCGTTGAGCCCAGACCCAGGAAAAGTTCCATTTTGGGAACAATGTGAGTGAGCGTGGTCTGGATATGTCGAAATTGGCCAGCAAGTTAGAAAGGTCCTTGTTGCGGCCAAAATCGTGTCTTCCATGGTGTCTGAATGTGTCTAAGATCGTGGAATGGTATCCCTTGATTGTGACAGGTGCTAATTTCTTGTCCTCAAAGAGAAAGAGAAAGAAGTTAGCCAATTGGGGAATGGATGCTGAGTGGTGTGGCATAATTGACGCGACACCAGTCATTGAAAACTCGCCATTTCCGCTCGAATGCCTTCTGGCTGTTGCGATGGTCTCCACGATTGAATCTCCGAACTCCTTTTTGCACAGGGCATCCATGACAAGAGCCAGGCGTGAAGGAGGAGTTTATCTGGAAACGAATGGAATAGTGACGACGTCGATTACTTAAGCAGTGTGAGGATCGCTACGATTTGCCTGGGTACGTCTGTTGTTAAATCGAGTAGATCGTTGATCCAGGATTTGTTCCATCATAGGGAGGGGGGCAATCTGAGTATGTGCCCCTCATTTTCTGAATTATCTTCGGAATCAGAACTGATGGAGAAAAGGCGAATGCCCACATTCCCTCCCAGTTGATTGAAAGGTTGTTCACGGCCAATGCTTCTGGATCCGGAAGTGGAGAGACAAGGTCGGCAGTTTGTTGTTCCATCTCGTCGCAAATGATCTTGCATCGGTCGGCACCGTAGGCCACATACCCGATGGAAGATTGACAAACGGAGAAAACACTCTGTATGAAAAAGTTGGCTTCTCCTTGATAATGAGTCGGCCAGGACACTGAGTCTGCCAGGGATGTGTCGGACTTGAATATTTATCTGATTTTGGGAACACCAACGAAGGTATTCCCATTCCAGGAGACAAAGGTCTGGTAATTTCGCCCCCACCCCCCTTGTTTGAAGAGGTACGTCGCTACGACCGAATTGTCCGATATTATTAGGACCGTCTTTCCTTGGATGCGTTCCACCCATGGCGTTGAGAACGGCCTTCATTTCCAAGAGGTTGATATGAAGATCCTTCTCTTGCAGCGTCCAATTGCCGCTGACCGTCACAAAGTCAAATAGCAAGTGTGCTACCCAACCCGACAACTGGTGCCTGAACAGATAATTTCCGGTCGTGGAGTTTCTAAGGGTATTCCCGCCACCAGTCAATCCCTGTCTTGCCACTGGAGAAGGGAGTGTTTGTTCTGGGTCGAGATCGTAACATGGTGATCGAAACGACCCGAGATCGGGAGTCACTGTCCCAGAAAGACCATCTGTAGAGGGCGCACGTAAAGGCGGCCGAGGTGTAATAGGTCCGCCGCCGCATTGAATAGGCCAAGAAGTTGAAGAAAATAAACGTCTTGGTTGCCGACTTCTCCGACGCATGAAAGATACTTTCGATGCGTTTGGGAGGAAAACGCACGAAATTGACATGTGTTAAGAACTCCATACCTAGATGGACAAAATGTTGAGAGGGGATAAGGTTCTGCTTCTCTACATCGATTATCCACCCTCAACTGCGAATTAGGAAAAGAAGGTTTTCCATGTCGTGAACCAAAACCAAACTTTCCAAATGTTGTTTGTAGTATGTCGTACAGGTACGGTGCCGTCGCTGTAGTGGACAACGTTCTGAACAGGGATATGACGCAGTCCAGTATCTTGGTGAAGGCCCAATGGCTTAGATCGAGGCCCAATGGAAGGACGCGGAATTGGTATACTCAAGGATATTTGCGTGATGCCATATGAATCGGTATATGGAAGACTGATCGCTTACTCGTCACGTCGCACTGAAAACGGATGGACTTTGGCGTCTCCATCTTGAATTTCGGGGCAAAAATAAATTGCCTGTTCCTGCTTAAATCTATCACAGGTCCTAATTTGCCGTTAGATTTCGTAACCAGAAAGATTATGGAGTAGAAACCCAGGGTATGCGGTTTTCGGACCATTTCCACCGCCCGTTTTATTAGCAAAAGCTTGGGGGACCGCTTGGGAGTTCCGTCATGAAGGGGGACGATGAAAGTGGAGGGGGGCGAATGAATAACATCCGGAGACCCTCCAAAACGACGAAAAAGAAGAAGTCTAGCGCCCATAGATGGATCGCCAACGGGCACGAGGAACGGCGAGTCACTGACGTTGGCGGGAGGCCTGGGGGAGGAGAAACTTTCTTTTCTATCCCCCCTGCCTGCATATGACCGCCTATAATTCGCTAGACCACGAAAATTCTGCCGTTGCTGAGACCCCTCCCCCCTCTGGCGTCGATCGTCTCTTCTCTGGTACAGTCCCCGACGGGGTTGTGCCGAGAAAGTGGCCTGAATTTATAGCTGAAGGGCAACTCTTGTGCCACTTTCTTTCTTATTTTCTCATTTCGACCCCCGAGCATAAGGGAATAACTGAATGGGAGGAAGCGCAGGGTCACCACACGATGTGGTTTGAGAGAAAAAGAATGCAGGAGTGCATCTCTTCTAATCAAATCAATATTACAAGAGGCTGTAAGGGTATTCACCATCGTGTGGTGAGCCGCCTATTGACTCCCTTGGCATTACGGCCCACCAAATCCCAGGCATGGTCACTTCTGGTTTTTTCGGCTAGACGAAAGATCGCCCAATATGAGGTCAAGTAGGAAGGAAGTCGACAAACGTTCCTGACTAACTCTGACGTGATGTTAAACACTTGTCGTGCAGCAGATATATTTAAGGCGCAAATGTCTTTGTCTAGGCTAGATACATCTGGATAATACTCATCAGTTGCAGACAATTGACTCACTGAAAAGTCTCTGGAGTTACCTGGGTCGCAAATTTTATCCGGTAATTTCCGCAATCTTTCACGACTGTGGCAATATTTTCAATGACAGATTGTCATAACCATCGTCTACGTCCACAGAGGGCTTTACTTTACAAGTAGGATTGATGGAGGGTGGAGGAGGGCATTCTAACGGAGCCAAAATCCGCTAAATGTCTTCAATCGCTACCTTGAAGCTGAATTTCGTCCGTTCCATGGCTGGATCGAAATGTTTAGGTATGTCATTCTCATCCCCCTCATCGACGTGGGGATTGTCCTCCTGTACATTCCAAGTCCAGGGATATAATATAGTGCAGGGCAATGACGACGTAGTATCATTGGCATGTGTAATCATTCTCCCTGTCAGATATCAGCGACAGTCGCATCGTGTCCAGCACCGAACGTGGTGCGGCTGTGGAATGCCGGTCTGGCGCGGCCTGCTTGGCTGGGTCAGATGGCTTCAAATATACTGCTGGCTCGACGTGTAACACATAGATGGTCGGTCCAGCTGGGTATTAGAATGCCATCGCTGACTGTACTGTCAAAAGACGTGGTCACCCAGCCGGTTGGCCGGCTCATCAGTCTTAGATGACAGAAACATGACCACTAAAGCCGTACATGGATTTTCCAGATGGCTGGACCAGTTGGTCGGCAGAAGGGACAGCGTACGGCTGACGATAAATGACCTGCGGGCCTTGCCAGCCGACTGGTGAAGTCAAATGATAATCCCACACGCCTGACTTCAATATTTCCAAATTCATGCATTGACAGGGAAAAAGACTTATACCCAGACTTATAATTTCGTCAAATGCGCTCATTGAATCTTCGACGATAATGCCTGTTGTAAAATACAAACGATTATCGATTCCATAACTTTATTGGAATCGCATGTCGTGGCGTTGATTGGGTCCACAGTCGCAGTCTTTTTGGTATCTTCGTTGGGGGTGGAGGTAGCATCTCTACATCGCCCCCCAAAACTCATTAAAGATTCTGAAGTGGAGTGAAGACTTAAAATTTCAAGCTCAGATAATTGTAAGCATGCTCCTTTTTCTCGGTTCTTGAGCTGCCTTTGTAAAACTTTGGACCAGACGTCTTCTGTCCACAATGAACATGAATTACATGTGTGAGACGAGCACTGTGTGCAAGACAAACAGGTCTAGTGATTGTCCTCTACAATTTTAAATTGTCTGCACTTCTTGCACTTTATTGCCATTTTGGTAATGAAAGAGAAAAGCAAACAAGTACATACAACAAATAGACAAATTGTTGAAATAATGACAAACTCGCGTTACCGAGACGGCCCAAGAAGTGCAATAAGCATAACAGCACGCAACAATTTCACCGGTGAAATTTGCGTGTTACCGATCTAAATCACATGGACAATAACGAAACATATGAAAAACACAAATACATTTACTGGAAATCACTTAAATGTTGTATGCACAATGTATAACAACGTTTTTGCTTCCTGAAAAGAAATGGTGGATTATAAAAATTAGGTAATTATTGTAATGGCTTCCAGGAGGCACTGTTTATAGTTGTAAGAGAAAAGTTGAAACTGGTTACATCAGGGATACCGGTAGCCAAGTAGTACTGAATAAAGGGGAGTTAACACGTTAGAGTTACTTACTTTTGTCTATATGTTCTATAGACGGAAATACACTTATCATCTTTCAGGGAGGACTAGATTCTGAGGTAGCAGAGAGTAAGCTAATGTTCATGTGATTGGGCAATGTATTTGACGGAGAATTAATAAACCCTGATGCCTACATGCTACCTACAAAATTTGGTTAAACTGATCTGATGCAGTCAAGATTTAATATGATATATTCCCACTGTTAGTTGCTGATACTATATTGGATGATTAACAATATGTTTAAATATCAGATGTCAAAATCCCTTTCAAAACTGGTTACAAAAGGGTAGTCTAATCCATAGGAAATCTTCTTTCACATACTTTTAGTTATGCAGATGTTATTAATAACTTTTTCAAAACATCATTCTAATTTTTCTTAAAGGGAAAATCTGATCTCAAAACATGTTATCACTATATTATTCTTTGCTATATTCAAAGCTACTGCACCAATTTTCAAAGGTTTTTGCGAATCAGATAATCAAAATATAGGCCACAGTTTAATTATCACAGATGACATCTCTTCGGAACATTTTCATACAAGTCTAGATTCCTTAGATTGCTTCTATAGTTTTGTTTCAACAAAATTTTTGCATCAAACATTCTTCACAGCATGTGATAAAATCAAGTTTGTAGGCACTAGATGAAATTTGTGGATACGATTTTTTAATTATATACATGTTTGTTATTAAAAGAAAACCTGTGTATCCATTAATTTATGACAGAAAATGCAGTGGGCATATTAATATATTAATTTGCACTTGTAATAATAGTATGCAAACATGCTCTCTCTCTGTCACACACACACACACGATGATTGGGCCAAGTTCAATACACCTTACAGCTCACAAGTTTATAACTGGAAGTGCTGGTTATAAGTCATAAATGCAGTGCCCTCTATGAGAAAAATGCAAACCCCATGTTGAAAAAATTTGAGAAATTAATGACTTATTTATCCTAAATCCTATCCAGTCAAAATTGTTCTGTCAATTTATCATAAGCTGTTTCTGTTTTATTTCTAGTGGCCATAGTTAATAATAAATCAGTATCCATTTTAGAAACCTAAACTCCCTTATACAAGCAAGATCTAAGTAAAATCTATTTCATATTAGTCTAGTTTTTGAAAAGTCACTTCTTTCCTGTTCTTATTACATCTATGATGGATGGTACACCATTTCACGTAAGTAAAATTGAAAAATATTATCACAATTTGTAGTGCCTTGTTCTCTGACGTTACAGATAGCAAAATGAGATCAGCATGGTTGATAGACAATGAAAGAAGTAGTACATGAGGCAGAAGTAGGTCCACATAGTCTTGCATGGTCCTATGGCCAGGTTAACTGAGATATGGAATGGTCAAAGTTGTTCAATCTGTTTGCCTGTCTCTCTAGTATATGAATATGCCTGGTTTTCAATTTTGTACTTCATGACTGTTGTCAAGTGTATGAAAAACAAGATGTGCACTCTTCAAAGACTTTTCTATTTTGCTTTTTTTGCATGGACCCATCAAATTTGTGAACTGTAAAATGTATGATTCTTGGCCATTTACATCAATATAAATCAAGTAACAACCAAACTACTGCACTATTGATTCACTAGAAACTGAATAATGTCTATTAGATGCCTATGAAAAGAGTATACATGACATGGTACGACATACATAACAAAGAGCCTGGCACAGTGACAGATACATAGGGGATTTCAACAATATGGTATGACATATATGACAATAGGCCAAGTACAGTGGCTCATATGACATATATGACAAGAGGCCAAGTACAGTGGCTCATATGACATATATGACAAGAGGCCAAGTACAGTGGCTGGTGTGACATACATGACAGAAGGCCCAGTACAGGGATGGTATGACATAAATGACATGAGGCACAGTATAGTAGTTGGTATGACATACATGACAAGAGGCTCAGTATAATGGCTGGTATGACATACATGTACATGGCAAGAGGCTCAGTACAATGGCTGGTATGACATACATGACAAGAGACCCAGTACAGTGGCTGGTATGACATACATGACAGCAAGCTCAGTACAGTGGCTGGTATGACAAGGGGCCCAGTACGGTGGCTGGTATGACATACATGACAGGAGCCCCAGTATAGTGGTTGAAACAGAGACAGTTTCATAGGGTTCAGTAGTAACCTGTAGTAACCTGCCTCTTTTCCAGTTAAAATAGTGCAGTTGTCAGTGAATACTACAATTGTCATTTTAAGCAAAACAAACCAGCCTTACCATCCAAGTCTCACAATCAATCCCTCTTAGGAAAAAATCCTTGATCTGCCCCTACAAATGAATCTATGATAGCTCACCTAGCTTAAAATATCCTGATTTACATCACACTGTAAAGCAATGGACCTGGTAATCTGGGATAAAAACAACCTTTTTTTAAACAATTGCATTCTGACCAAGAAGATGCAAAGAATTGGGTAACAGAGCCATTCAACTGTTTTGTTATACAGTAGAACCTGTCTTGAAAGACCACCCCTTCTGCCAAATAATAATGGTCTCTCAAGACAGGTGGTCTCTCATAACAGGTCATAACATTATATAATCAATAAATCTGTGCATGGAGATCCTGGTCTCTCAAGACAGGTGGTCTCTCATAGCAGTGGTCTTTCAAGACAGGTTTTACTGTATTATTTTTCTTTGCCTACTTTCACTAATGGCAGTCTTTTTGAAAGTCTTTTTTGAGAAAATGTCATTTTAAGCTTCTTAGAAATGATCATTAAATATTCCAACCTTAAAAGCCATATTAGTATCATTTATACTCAATTTCAAGGATTTGATGCAAGGAAACTTCCTATTATATTTCAAGATTTGGTTTTGAATCTTTAAAGTAGAGTTTTAGAAGCTGTTGATGGATTTTTATTTCAGTGATGACAGCCACACTGGATTACTGATCAACTCCATTAACACAAATCTAACAGAATTTTCTTTGCAACTTTTATAACACATGGTGTTATCAAGTTATATTTAGTTGTTCACAAGAATCATCAAGTCAACAGACTTGAGACAAATCTTTCTTTTCCAAACCAACACTTTGAAATTTCTTCACAAATGAAATAGACTAATAATATGAATGAAATCTGATACATGTGATGTCAGTGAAAACAACAGATTAATTTACAAAGACTGACTTTTCCACAAGTTAGTACATATACATGTGATGTCAGTGAAAACCATAGATTAATTTACAAAGACTGACTTTTCCACAAGTTAGTACATATACATGTGATGTCAGTGAAAACCATAGATTAATTTACAAAGACTGACTTTTCCACAAGTTAGTACATACACATGTGATTTCAGTGAAAACCAAAGATTAATTTACAAAGACTGACTTTTCCACAAGTTAGTACATATACATGTGATGTCAGTGAAAACCATAGATTAATTTACAAAGACTGACTTTTCAACAAGTTAGTACATACTTTTTAATTTATATCAATATTAAACTATTGAAGATAGTTTTTACTAATAATTATTACTCCTATCCAGCAACAGCATCTTTTCCCAGTGTAAATATTTCTTGACTAGGTCCTCTATTAATAACTTTTGGCATGAATTTTACGAAAGGGTAATAAAAAGAGCCCTAAATAATTTCAGAAAAAGTTCTGAAAGCTTAAGTTCAGGCTGAATTTCCCAAACTTATGCTTCTATATATTTCTACAAATATGTTAATTATAAAAAATAAGTTTTCTGACAAACTTCCATAAACTGCAAACAAAAAAAAAATTCATTTTCTCTCATTCAGAAGTATTTTTGAAGGATCTTTACAATATTCACCTGAAAAAGTAACAAGTCTGACAAACAGTGTAACACTGAGGTGTGTGCCAAACAGTGTAACACTGTAGTGTCTACCAGTGTAACACTGTACTGTGTGCCAAACAGTGTAACATTGTAGTGAGAAGACAATATATAGTGATCAATGCCAAACAGTGTAACATTTATAGTGAGAAGGCATTATATAGTTATCAATGCCAAATAGTGTAACATTGTAATGAGAAGGCAATATATAGTGATTGATGCCAAACAGTGTAACATTGTAGAAAGGCAATATATAGTGATTGATGCAAACATCTTGTGCAAATAGATATCAATGTGTCTTCAAATGATAAGGTTAACCTGTATTTTATTCTTTATTAGAAATTTTTGTTGTACGCAGATATACAATTATGCCAGATAGTGAAACTGCTCAGAAGAGATACAAATACACTACTTCCCTCTAGAATCTTGAAATTCTTGGATCTACCTTTGAAAGTGAAAGTATGGTACTGATTAAATGGTTCTCAGATATCCAGATAAATTCTAAGCAATAGGGCAGAAAATGCTTAATCAGAAACTGATTTTTTCCTTTTGGGGATACAATGATTACATGTGAAGAATCTGCAAAACTTCAAGTGTCATAATTGACTACAAATTAAATTTTGACAAACATTTATCAATATTCTGCATGAAAGCCTCAAAACAAATAAATGCACTGAAATGGATTGGACATTATCTGAGACTAGAGGGTAAAAAAGTCATATACCATGCATTTATCATGTCAAATTTTAATTTTTGTCCCATGATATGGCAATTATAGTACATATGATGAATTATTAAAAAATTAAAACATCATGTAAACAGACTTAGGTATATGGTTATCAAGACCTACATAATTTTAAATGGCATTAGCCTTCCGTACTTGCATGATCTTCTAAAATAAAAGCCATCAAATATTCTTTCAGGTATGTAAATATGGTAGAAATACCAAGACTAAAACAAGTCAGGTATGTAAATATGGTAGAAATACCAAGACTAAAACCATTCAGGTATGTAAATATGGTAGAAATACCAAGACTAAAACAAGTCAGGTATGTAAATATGGTAGAAATACCAAGACTAAAACCAGTCAGATATGTAAATATGGTAGAAATATCAAGACTAAAACCAGTCAGATATGTAAATATGGTAGAAATACTAAGACTAAAAACAGTCAGATATGTAAATATGGTAGAAATACCAAGACTAAAACAAGTCAGGTATGTAAATATGGTAGAAATATCAAGACTAAAAACAGTCAGTTATATAAATATGGTAGAAATACCAAGACTAAAACCAGTCAGATATGTAAATACGGTAGAAATATCAAAACTAAAAACAGCCAGGTATGTAAATATGGTAGAAATACCAAGACTAAAACCAGTCAGGTATGTAAATATGGTAGAAATACCAAGACTAAAACCAGTCAGATATGTAAATATGGTAGAAATACCAAGACTAAAACCAGTCAGGTATGGTATAAAGTTTCAGTTTAGCCATGGCATTTGTATGGAACTTACTTCCAAATAATGCAAAAACAGCTTCTTCATTTAATGATTTTAAGAAATTTATCAAAAGTTGTAATAGCATTTAGTACAGATGTGCAATGTGCAAATATCTTTACTCAAGTCCTAACTTATGCTTGGTAGGCTCGAAGCTTTACTCAGGTCTTAACTCATGCTTGGCAGGTTCTTAGCTTTACTCAAGTCCCAAGTCATGCTTTGTTGACTCTTAGCTTTACTCAAGTACTAACTCATGCTTGGCAGGCTCTTAGCTTTGCTCAAGTCCTAACTCATGTTTGGCAGCCTCTTAGTTTTACTCATGTCCTAAGTCATGCAGGGCAGCTCTTAGCTTTACTCAAGTCCTAAGTCATGCTTGGCTGGCTCTAAGCTTTACTCAAGATCACTGTTAGAGCTCATAAGTAATGGTAACACAATTTTCCAACAACATACATTTGTATAAATACATGTTATTATGAAAAAAAAGAAAAAAGATTAACCAGTAAGTTTTACCATCAGGGGAAAGTGTCAACATACATGTACGTGTACCAGCAGGGGAAAGTGTCAACATATATGTACATGTACCATCAGGTGAAAGTGTCAACATATATGTACATATACCATCAGGTAAAAGTGTCAACATATATGTACATGTACCAGCCAACGAATCATAAAAAGTACTTTTATGTGAAAACATTTTTGTTCAATAAATTAACAACTAATAAAGTAGTATTTTATTTATTTGGATGGAAAGAAATTGTCAATAGTCATCTGTTTTTTATTAATCTGAGATCTTATGCTGATAAGTTTTTCAATGACATGCTCATAAAGAATATCAGGTATGTCACACTGAGCTTATAGGTACAGTCTAATGTCAGCTATGCTAACTAGAACCTCACTGGCTCTGGGTAAAACAGCTGGTACTATATCATCATCACCCTCATCATTTTGAGTAGCAGAAACATTGGTTGCTTCCTGGCACTCAATAATTTTGCAAACAATATCTTCAACTGTTGGTATCACAGATGTGACAGTGTAACTATCAGAATTAACATAATCTAAGAAATCAACATCCTCATTGCCAGACCCATTTCTCCAGAAACAGTTACCCTCTTAATTTTTTCACAATTACACCAAATGGTTCCAATCATTGCAACTCAAGTGGCAACTCAAACAAATCAGATATATCCTTTCATGAATGCCCTGCTTCTATTCCTCGAATAATTTGTAGCTTTGTGTCTAAAGAGACCCTGTTTATATCTGATCGGCAAATTTTTCAGCCGTTTTCACAAGTCAGAATTTAAAATGAACTCAAGAGATTTACTTTGAGCTGTACAGATATAGAATGATAGCTGAATGATATTTCAAAATTATTTTGTCCAAAAAGTACAAAACAAAAACATTTCTTTTTATGCTTTAATTGCATTGAACCAGCAACCCATGATTCTAAAGTACTGATTTTTTTAATGAGGTGTGAATTTCACGCCTTTTTACCTGGTGCCTTTGCTATTTACAGATTATGAATGACATGTGATTATCCCCCTTTTGCTACCATGTGCCTTTGTTGTTATGCCTTTGTTATTTAAACAACTGCCATTATTTATTTGGCTTCAGCAGGTGGGTGATAAAAACGTTATAATTGAGCTAATTTTCTCAGGTGTACCACACAAATCAAACGGTATAATCAATTAAATGTTGTAACAAAGGAAAGTTATAACAAAGCCTATTGAATACATACTAATTGAGAATTTGGCCAGGGAAATTAAACTCAAATGTTCTAAGAGAGAAAACATTGTATCCAAGAACATAATAAACAATCTTTATGTATATATATATATATATATATATATATATATATATATATATATATATATATATATATATATATATATATATATATATATATATATATATATATATATATAAATCTGTAATGTATGTATACATGTATGTAGGTAGTCAGCTAGGTATATATGTAGGTATTTTAGATGCATGAGCCCCCAACCCCCAAAATATGTGTATATATATATATATATATATATATATATATGTACCTTGTTAAGTCTTGTGAAATTATGTATGTGTTAGTATATCATCCTTGTGATAGAAATGAGAGGTCAGCTTGGAACAGATCAGAAGATTTTCAAAATTTGGTCAGGAGTATTGACATAAAGCAGGGAGGATTTTCATCGACCTGATTTTTAGCATGCAACTGGGCAAAAATTACTACTATTGAACAAATTTCCATTTTTTAAATATTAAAATATTCAGATTAGTTCTGTTACATTACCTTGTTGCCATTCACACTCTCCTTATATGTACCACAAGCATTTTTAGCATTTCTTATGAGATCATTGCCTGGATTATATTGGTGGCAGTCCTCATCATTGTTTATCTTAACACTTAAAAGATTTATGCACTGTAACTGCATCAAGATTTCCACTAGTGTCAAGCTGAATTTTCCTCAGAATGGAAAATTTCCTTTCAGTGTCTGCATTGGAAAATGGCAATGTCAATACAACTCTACTGAGTTCACCAAGAAGCTTAAATTGTTTCCTGCCTGTGGGTAGATTCAGATTGCTAACTGTCTGCCAAAACTGCTCAAGACTGGTACTGTATTGTTCGAATTTGGGAAGTTCTTCTTTGGGAGTCAAAATGTAGTCCTGAATTTCATCTTCCAATGCAGCTCTCTCACACTGGGTTAATATCATGAACCTCTCAAAAAGCTTCACCACTGCAATACAAAATGCAAAACAGAACTTTAAAATTTACTTGCCATGAATATACAATAGGTATATTAAAATATTATAATATGTAAAGCAACTCTGTTAATAAGGTTCAGCAAAATTTTCCTTTAAAGGTACCTATTACTGTTTTTAATTTCCAATTAGCGGTGCAGACCTATAATATTGCTTCACTGTTTACCCATCAATAGTGGATAATTATCAGTATTGATCATAGGAGATTAGACAACCTACCTAATTGGATTAGTGAGTATTTATTGCACTCCCAAGCATCTAATGTTGATTTAATGTCAGTATGATTGTCCACATGAAGCACTGATGCATACATTAGACTATCACATCCTTTGTGACTTTAGGCTTATTTGCAGACACCTTTATTGTAATCATTATCATCACTATCACCATTCTTTAACAATAACAATCAAATCCAGAAAATGATTATCACTTACTAGTATTATAGACGAAGACAAAGACCTCATTCATCCCAGGCATTATGGATTAATTCCTGTACTGTATCTATATTATTCATATTATTATTATTCATATTATTCATATTATTATTATTATTATTATTATACAATTGTGATTATGATTTCTTATGAAAAATAAAAGTTAAATTTTAGTAATACTTACGTAAATATTTTATCCAAGCATGCAAAGATGAGTTCTGCTGATCCTATGTTACAGGTTGGTATTCCAATGAATCTTGTTGGTATCCTGTTTAAATCCTTGTCAAAAACACAAACTAAGACTGTAAGCATTTTATTATCCCCTTGTGTATTTGATTCGCCAATGTGAATGGTGAATTTTTCATTGCGGCACATGTCTGTGACTTTCCCATCCCCATGAATACCCAAAGTTTGGGTCACAATGTGAGTAGTTTTGTCCGTTTGCATGAGAACCTTTGTGCGATTTCCGAGTCCAGGAACATTATTTTGACTAGTTCTGAAAAATGATCTGCTACCAGAAATGGGAGATTATGTTGAGCTATAAAGTTGGCAAACAGTGTCTCGGCATGTGCAACTTTATCCACATTTGATGCAGATTCCATGAACATGGATTTCAGTGATGACATTGACTGTCACAGTTAATATGCTTTTATGCAATGTGGTTTCTGCATGACACATGATGTCATTCTTGCCACCATAACAGACTTTAAAATCAGCTTTACAGGAAGAGCAGAATGCATATTCATGTCCCTTTGAACTTGATTGCAACCACTGAAATTCCTGTTTCCATCCATCATTGAATTTTGTGTGATTTTTCGCTTGCTTGGATTTTGGTGATTTGGTATTGAGAGATACTGCACACTTAGATATCTCGACAAACTTTAAACACTTAAGTCAAACCAACCCAGTTTTATGAAATTTGAGCCCTTGAGTAATTGAACCGCAATAAATCACCATCTTTAATCCTGTCCAAATTACTTTTGATCATACATAATATAGACTCTAATACATCTTGACAACTTTAAGCACCGAAGCAGAACATACCTTGTAGACAGAATCAAAGTAATGTTTATTGTTTCATGCTGATTGAGTTCTTAAGTAATCCTGACATAATCAATCAATGTCTTTAATCCTTTTGGAATTACTTCTACTCACACATACAATAATCCACCTCAACAAACTTCAAATGAAGCCAGTTGACCATGTTAAAGGGTGAAATTAGCAACTACATTGTCTTGCCCTGTTTAAGCCAGTTCACAGTCACGAGATCACAGGCAGTATTACCGTAAACATACTACACTGAAACAAAAATGTGTAGTAAAAAAATGGAAAAAAATTAAAATTCAATAATAATTTTATGTATGCAGGAGATTTCAGTGAGTGATGGAAGGAACGTGAGTCACCTCTAAACTCGGGAGAAAAACCCTCCCATGAGGGAGGTTCACATGTATGGTACATGTAGTTCTTTATTGTTTTGAATGAATGCTTGTAACTAGTCTGTGCATGTACTGTTAAGGCATGAACAACTACAGTATGTGTTAATGTATGTACTAATATACTGATTGCATACATTGTATGTTTGTAATTTGTCTTGTGTATGAATAATCCTGAATGTTATTTAAATCACGGCCTCACATTGTTGAATTTTCACAAAAGAAGGGTGGGGACTTAATCCTGAATGTTATTTAAATCATTGTTTTAAACAGTCAGTGGTAAAAGCAGAAAAGAACTTGTGTTTTTTTTATATGTTATAAGCACTTGCACTGACTTGAAATAAATATTTCTTGAACTTCAACTGCCATGACAACCCCAGGGGCCCAACATTGTTGATTTTCACAAAAGAAGGGCAGGGGCTTATCATTGGAAAAAGCTTTTTCATAATACAATTTGCAATGATTATGCAATAGCTGTGGATGGGCTTATAATCAAGCATGGGTATATAAAAAATAATTATGGTAATACACCCCACTTTATCATATTAATAATGATATTTACAATGTATACATAGTCTCTCTCTCTCTCTTATTATATATTATTATATATATACAGAGAGAGAGAGAGAGAGAGAGGGATACAAGTGTGTATGGGTATGGATGACAATCTCCTATTTGTGAAACAACAACATTATTTAACTTCCTCTGGTATAACTGAAGAGCACATCTGTTACACCCCATTTGCATATCATTGGTTTTGGTCCTATGCCCAGATTCTACATATGCAACAGTAAGTGGCAGCCTACCCAAGTTTGGTGGTTTCCTCTAAGCTCTCTGGTCACCGCTTCTTCTCCTGACACACTATCAACACCATAATATCTGAGCCATTATGAGTGTGCAGTATAAGTTGTAAGGTGCAAGAAATTGTACAATTGATGTAAAATGAATGAAGTTTAAACCTGAATTTCACTTACCATTTTGAAATACAGTTTTTTAAGTCATAATACAGTTTTCCCCATCACAAATAAATACACCAGACAGATCAATCAAGGCAGAATTATGAGCTAAGAGTATCATAAAGATGTGGTTAGAAGTTGAAAGAAGCATCTTCTGTATTCTTGTATTTATTCATGCTGACAATATACTTTGAAGAAATGTAGTCCAAATCTAGAAGAAACATTCATATATGTAAAGGTATGGGATAGGACTGTACAGCATATACAATTTTTCATCTTTAAACATTGTAATCATACCAGCGTAAAGATATCTTTCTCTCTCCCACATCCTTATTCTGTGGTTCTTCTTTAAATCAAGGTCCATGTTTTTCAAGTCAACAGACAACCATAAATGTAGTGCTCTAATTTACTCTGAATCAATGGAATTCATGTCAACAGCTGAAACTGTGAGCAAAGCAACTTGAATCTGCCGCTTATATCTGAGCGAAAAAAACCTAAATGTTAAAGAGACTAGTGAAATTCAGACTTTTATGAATAGATTACATTTTCTAGTCTCATTTCTGTACCTTTATATATGCATGAAAGAATATCTTGAAAGTCACATCATTCAATGTTGTCATTTTCATCATTTTCTTTGCTCCCATTATCCTCGGGTGATATAATGTCCTGTAAATTCTGAAGAGAGTCACAAACTTCACCCCTGTGTTCCCCGAATCTATACAGAAGTGATTTTGTGTCATTCAACTGAAACTGTGTAGCATCCACATTAATACAAACTTTCCTTGCAGTCAGTGCTGGCATCTTTATGGGCCATGGTTGATTGATATGATGACAGTGAAGCTGGAGAAGCAGACAGAAAAAAGAATCATCATTCATCTCACAACATAAATGATGTTATAAACTCATTTTTTATTTTCAAGATTGCATAAATAAATGTTTATCACACAAGATATAGACATGAATGTAACTCCAATGACACCACTACATTTTCTTTCAACTAACCGTCAACATATTTCATCACATTAAAAACAAAATCTGAATTAGTGCTCACTTTATATAAAAGCAATGAAGTGTACCACACAAATGTAGTGTTTTGTCTGCCAACACTTTCAAACCATCAAAATTATTCCACCTGTTTCAGTATATAATTTGCAGCATTAAAACATCTGGTTGCAGGACAAATAATCAAAATTTTTGTCAGAGTCAATTCATTGTTGAAACAAGAGTGAATATATTTAATTTTAGTTGGGATTGCTGCATGTAGACGATCTAATGCTATGCAAAAAAAAATCCCTTTATATATAACAGCATAAAATAATGTTCTGAAAACAATTTTAAAACTGACAGCAAAAGTGCCATGAGCCACAATCACTTGCCTGCTCCTGGTGCTTTCTACAACAGAGGAAGCTGCAAGGCAATTGTGTTACATCTGTACTGTGTAAAAAGGGAGGTAACTTTCTCATACTTGGTACACATTTATTCAACGAATAGTGACACCAATACTGACATCCAACCAGCTTAGTCAACGAACAAGGTTGCAAAATAAAAACACAATTTCAATATTCAAACATTTATAACACAAGTGAGCCAAACATCAAATACAACACTTCTCTCTTTCTTCAATAAAAGGAACATGTCATTATACTGTGTGTACATAGTATATGCATTTTGTGTGATTTGCAAGTATACTTTGTGAAAATGAGGATAACATAACACATTTTAAAGCAATTAAACAGCTTTGTTTATTGAATTATATCTATCAATGTTAACTTAGAAAGATTGACCAAACAACCTACCTACACTGGAACTTGTAAAAACTGGGTCATCATAAAGTGAGTTTTGTCTATACCAGGTTTTTTGTTGTGTACCAAATAAAGTGTTTTGTTTTGAAGAATTCAAAATACAGGTAATTTTTTATATTGCCCGAATAAAGTTTGGTACATGATGGTGGCCAGTCTTCTTAAGTCCTATTCTATCATTATCACCATCTTTATCTAGTGTAAAAGCTGAATAGTATGTAGTCTTAATCTATCATTACCACCATCTATCTAGTGTAAAAGCTGAATAGTATGTGCATATATTAGAATAAATGTTTACAGAAAATAAGTGCACATGAACCTTCTGCTATTTTGGTATAAAAATAAGTGCATATATGTGTGTAATGAAAAACAAATATAAAAATATAAAAAGGTTTTTTTTAGTAATTGTTCTGTTCCTGATTATGTGGTAAGAAATGACTATTTATGTATTTACTCTGTTTTCATTCTGTCTTTTCACCTTCCTTATACTATTGTTTACTTTGTATTGACCATCTTTTATTAATATGATGTTAAATGGGATTGATAAGCATAAATATAAGAAATGTACAATTGTATCTTAATACATTTCCCTGTTTATAAGCACAGGCAACACTTATTTCAACAAGAACACTATCTGTGGCATATGATGTGCCCATCTTGACAATGTCTGAGAGTGAATTGAAGGTGGTGGTGGGGGAAGGGGAATTACTGGGTATGATGTGTTTGTTTGTGTGTTTTTGAGAGGTGGTAAAACTGCAATACCAAAATGTGGCAGGAGAAATATACTGGAGACCTTCAGAATCATAATGTGGTAACATTAACGGTTTATAATTACTGGTATTATATCTGGTTTTATGATACAAATATTTGGCAGATGCAATTTAATTCATCGCATAATCCTGTTTCGATAGTGCGACTGCTGGTTCCTATTAAGTCACCATTTCTACATGTGACTAGTCTGGTATACATCATCAAAGTGACTGGTTTAATACATGACCTGTGCAATTAACCTCAGCTAATGGAACAGATCTGGACAAATGTGGATATGAAGCCACAGACTTTATCAATGGAAACTATCATCAGAAGAAAATATGAAGGTTCAGGCCTTTAACAGTGAATATGAGGTCAGGCAACATATAGAGAGGTTTAGAGAACTACCGTATATACTCACATAAAAGCCGAATTCAAATGCAAACAACATAGACCCTGATCTGCCGTCACATATTGCGCTGGCAGATCAGGGTCTATGTTGTTTGTTCTACTGATTAGTCCTTACAAACTGCATATTCAGATCTGCCAGCGCATTATGCTACAGCAGATCTGGGTCTATGCAATTTGCAGTTGGTATCAAATTATACGCGAGTATATATGGTATAAATAGTGAATTTGAATGACTGGTTTGAAGTTAAAGCTGACTGTTGATAGTTATATCAGACAGAGCTAGGTATACTATTAAAAATAACTTTGTGTTACTCTTTAATTTGCAGTAACAAAAACTTTACTTTTTGTCATTTCCTAACCTTTATTCCACAATTAACTGATTTCTGCTCTCAGTGTTGAAGGTGTCCGAATTATTAGGGCTCGGTGACCTAAAATTTGAAATGGCCACAACATTTTGAAGTTGCCCTATGGCTACTTAATTTTGGAAGGTGCTTGGAGCGCTGTTTGACAATGAAAGGGCTGCAAGTCCACTGAGCAATGCAAAACACTGACAATCAAACTCAGCCAAGGTCTCATCAAAATCAAGCTGCATATCAAATTTGGTTGAAATCCAATAATAAATAAGGGACTTATTGTGTCGGGAAGGTGGGTGGGTCTGAAAATCCTGGGCCATAACTCTGCTAAATGATAATATAGATGGCTGGGAATCAAAGCCTGCAAAGATTCTTCAATATCAAACTGCATACCAAATTTGCATGAAATCCAATAATAATTAACGGAGTTATTGTGCAGAAATTAAGTGAATGGGTCTGACGACTGGAGCTATAACTCTGCTAAACAATAAAGTAAAACACTGAGAATCATACTCACCCAAATTTGGTTGAAATCCAATAATAATTAAAGGAGTTATTGTGTGGAAACTAAAGTGGGTGAATCTTAAAATCTGGGGCTATTACTCCACTAAATGATGCAGAATGCTGACAACTTAACTCAGCCAAGGACTCAGCAATATCAAGCTGCATACCAAATCTGGTTCAAATCTAATACTAATCAAGGGACTTGTTGTGCTAAAAAGAAAGTGGGTGGTTCTGATAATAAGGGGTTATGAACTATGCTAAATGGTGACGTAGAATGCTGACATCTGAACTCAGCCAAGGTCTGATCAATATCTAGTTACATACAAAATTTGGTTGAAATTCAACAATAATTAAGGGACTCTTGTGCAGAAATGAAAGTGGGAAAGACAGAAGGAAGGACAGATGGACTGAAAAACAGAAGGATGGATGGGCAACCCAATGTAATGTTCCCTTTTTCTACACAAAGCATGGGACAGATATCTCCAGTGGTTATAAACTTATACCCAAACAAGGATGCAAGTCATCGATTCACATTTTCCTTGGCCACATGACCTTGACTATTGGGCTAGGGATGAGGCTGTGGTGCATAACACACCATCTAGTCACAATATATATTTAGCTAAAGTTTCATCTAAAAAATCCTCAGTATTTCAAAAGTTACTGCCTGGACAAGGATTCAGACCACTAATTTTTGCTTTTATTCTTTGCTGTGACCTTGATCTCTGACCTGGGGTCTTGACTATGGTACATGACACCATCTGGTCATCATATATACCTGGGCAAACCTTCATCAAAATCTCTCGAAGACTTGCAAAGTTAAGGGTCCAACAAGAAACTGTTAATGAATGGACAGACACAATAATGCACCCAGCTGAAGATGGGCATATAAAAATAAGTGTATCTGACTATTATCCAGATCTGAGAGGATGTAAAATATAATGGCATTTATAATTTTCTTTCTTGTTACAATATATATATATATATATATATATATATATATATATATATATATATATATAGTATGTGCATTGTATCTCTGATATGCCCGTTCTACCATCATAGGTCCAGAGACATCGTTGCATGCCACTGTAAAAAATCTGCTATGCTCCTTTTTCATGGATTTTCACCCGTGGCTTGTGACGATGGTCCAGAGAGAGAGGGAGAGAGAGAGATTTAGTGATCTGTATCCATTGGGGGTAAACTGACCAACCAACAGAGAGAGGTGGATGGGAGTGCACGGGGTTGACTATTAGATAGTTTTTATCGCCCATCTCTGTTTCTCGGCTGGTTGATTAGTTTTTCAGTTTAACCATCACAGATTGAGAGAGAGAGAGAGAGTGAGTGATATGAATCAACTGAGGTAAAACTGACGTACTGAATGAGCAACCGCCACAGACTGAGAGAGAAAAAGAGTCAGAGAGAAACCTTCAGACATTTTAATATTTAAAAATAATCTGTTTTAGAACCTTAATATTGGTTAAAAAACAAAAATGAAATGAAGCATCAAATAGATTACAGCATGTGTATGCCAAGGAATTTACCATTTGGCCTTCTCGTCTCCACAGACCATTGCAACTTTGTATCATTGTTATCGTGTAAAACTGTAGAAAAACCCCATGGAAAGTGTACAGATACCATTATAAGGACTCGGATTCCTCATGGTTACTTGATGCAAGTTTAAGTTCAAGGTTTTCATCCAGCTCAAAGTCTTTTTTCTCTCCCACTCCACATATTTCCACATATAGTTGTCCCTTATGGCATGAGAGTGTGAGAGAGATAAAAGGGAAAGCACAACAAATGATTAATGGTAACTGGAAAAAGTATACTGAACCAGAGCTTTACCTTAAAGAGTTTCTTATTTCTACAGTGCCAGACAATGCCCTCAATAGCTGCAGCTTTTGATGTCTTGAACCATTCCCTGATGACTTGTCCATCTATAGCTGGAGGCTCATGGACCTTGATGGTACCATGAACAACCAAAAGATGGATAGGACATTTTTTGCTTCCAATACCTGAAGGAAAAATGCATGTCTCATTTAATGCATGAATGGAAAATCTTTCCCAACCTGCTTGCATGCAGAAAAAGACAAAGTTCTACCAAGTTTCCATAATGTAAAGGACTCTGACAGGATCATAAGGAAATTTAGATACAACCTTTAACCATGCAGCTGAAATTGGAACTCTATTCCAACACAGTATCTATGGCTTTGAAATGGTAGATAATGATGATTACTATGATGATTATATTAATATGAATATGGTTATTATTATTATTGTTGTTATTGTTATTATTCCTCACTTCCACAGCCTTTTATATTGTATTTCTGGCAAGTCCATTTCCTATGATCAGACCACTTCCTGTGGCCTTAAATCTAAATGACTTTTCTCAGTATTCTTACTCTTCTGAGGAGTGCCACTTTTTGAAGTAGGTCTGGTTTAAGCACTATTCCAAGTGTTTTCAGACAGTCTCCTAACTTGTGGGATAATACGCCTATCGCTCCCAACACAACTTTCTAAGCTTTCAGACAAGATCACTATACTTTGCAACTTTTCTTGTTCCTTTGTGTATGACGTGAGAGTCCCTGGTACTGTTATGTCTACGATGATGTGAGAGTCCCTGGTACTGTTATGTCTATGATGATGTGAGAGTCCCTGGTACTGTTATGTCTATGATGATGTGAGAGTCCCTGGTACTGTTATGTCTATGATGATGTGAGATTCCCTGGTACTGTTACGTCTATGATGATGTGAGAGTCCCTGGTACTGTTATGTCTATGAGAGTCCCTGGTACTGTTACATCTATGATGATGTGAGAGTCCCTGATACTGTTATGTCTATGATGATGTGAGAATCCCTGGTACTGTTATGTCTATGATGATGTGAGAGTCCCTGGTACTGTTATGTCTATGATGACATGAGAGTCCCTGGTAATGTTATGTATATGATGATGTGAGAGTCTCTGGTACTGTTATGTCTATGATGCCATGAGAGTCCCCTGGTACTGTTATGTCTATGATGATGTGAGAGTCCCTGGTACTGTTATGTTACTTTCTCTGCCTTGTAATCCTTCCTCTTATTTATGCATTGAAGTCCATATTTTGTTGGGCTGTTCCATTTAAACATACATGGTACCCTGGGGAAGGCACCTTTTAAAAAATACATGCCAGGGTAGTCTGATTACTCAAAGAGTTCATATGAAAATGATACAAAATTCTAAATTGCATTGTTTGGTGAATACTCGACATTAAAAGTGCCTTGCCTGGGTCCCAAGTATATTTTACTGGAACAGCCCTTAGACAGCTGCCAGTGGACAGCCTGGGCCAGTTTGTTTTGCTGATTTTGTTGCCCATGTTGGGCTAGTATGCTACACTTACTGATTAGGTGATTGTCTCATCCTCGCTTCTGCACAATGGTGAGATGTCTTGATTTTGTACACTGCTCTCACTTTGATGACAATGAGTGCCTCATCCTGTTCTGCTATTACAATCCTTCTGTTTCTTTCTTTAATTCTCCAAGTTAAAGTCATCTCCATATACCCTCACTAGCCTGTTGTTCTATTTTCTTTGAAAACTGTCTATACATTGCCTTTTCTCTCCATCCTGATGTTTTTTCTACGCACTTCCTCTGCTGATAATCCTTCTTTTCTTCATTCTCTTTGAGAAGGCCTTCTTCCTGGACTAAGGCTAGGCATTCTTCATCACTTTCTCTGAAAAAACTTTCCTTGGTTCCTGTTTTCTGCCTCTAAAGTCTTCAAAACTTGTCAGGCTTCTTTGCTTTATCTTCCTGGGAAGGTACAATCTGTTCACATCAGCTCTTGGATGCATTTAATCATGAATGATCAGTCGCTGTCTAGTCTTTCTATGTCCTCTCTCTTCTGATCCAGTCCACAATGCCAGTTGTGTACCTGATAGAAGCTGCCCAGGTATTGATGTCATCAAACTGTGTTATCTTAGTTTAACTTCAGGTCCAGTATTTTCTTTACCCTCTGAATCTACTCTTGCCTGATTTTACTCTTCATCTCTTCAAGCATCATGCCTGTCTGCCTCAGGAACTCCTAGGTATTTATACTTTTTATCTTGCCCTAGTTGTTTTTATATCTGGTTATCTGGCAGTTTAATGCTCTGTCTTTTCTCGTTTGCCATGCTAGATGCTTAGAGTCATGCACTTTTCGATTAAAAATTTAATTCAGATGTCAGTCGTGACAATCCTTACTGTCTGGACCAGGAAATGTATGTCAGACTGATTTTGTCCATTGGGCTTTAGATCATCCATGGACAGTAGGTGACTGATTTTTGTTGAGTACTTCCTCATTAGGTTACACTGCCTTGTGCTCTTTCAGTAGTCTTGTCTTCTTTTTAAAAAGTACCCCCAAAATATGCCCCTATTTGTTGGACGTGAATAAAATCATGATCAGGGTTGATAAATGAAACCTTGATATATCACTAGTTTTATCGTCAAAAACAGCCATTAGTGCCGGGAATTTTTAATCAACATCATGAAATTCGCAACTTTTAATAAGTAGTCATATATTTTGTGATTTGTTTTTTTAAAAATTTCTCATTTCACTGTAAACAACAATATATGACAAAATATCGATCAATTATAATGTTAGTAATGCCTATTGGTGGCAACACTTTAGGAAATAAATACCAATTAAATAAGTCTTTTCAAGAGAAATTTGTCTTTCAGTTTAATCTTTTAATTTGGTTTTATTGTAAACATTATAAATGCAATATGCTCCATTATATTCAAACATCAAAAGTGTCAACTGACCGTCACAGCAATGCCCGTGAGCATTTTCATGAGAACCTAATTAAGAGCCAACTGTATTTTGATCTCCGACTTGAGGAAGTGTTTATTACACTGTTACAGGCAATTAAAAATTGACGCGCTTTGTATTATCAGGTTAATTATGTCTTTTGTATCAAATGAAGTAAAGGAGAAAAAATGAAAACTTAAAAGGCATCCAAATCCTACCTGCATAAGAGTTAGCGGGCATAGTTGTGTGTCAAGTCAACTCATTTCAAGTGACCAATCAGGCACTGTTCTAATTACTATGTAAGTAACATAATTATAATATATAACATTTATAAGTGGTTTATCCTAGTTATTCACACATGTGATCAAGGATAGCAAGGGAACCAAATGAAAGGCCTGCTCAGTGCATGAAATGCTTAGTTACACAAATTTGATTCATTATGGAAAAGCGAGTTCCAAAGTTTGTAATTAACTTAAAATTTCCGAAATTGCACTCAAAGATTTGCTCAAGGTTGAGCAAAAGTTTTACTATTACTTGCAATGAAATTTTATCATTATTATTTTATTAACAGAACAATAAAAAATTGAGTTTCAATGTTGTTGTTTCTTGAAATAAATTGCCGTCCTTTTTAAAAAAAGAATCCTATTCTGTTCTAAATCAACAATAACACTAGAGCGTATTTACATTCACAGGCAAAAAGCAGATGTAATGCACAATGTTTTCACTGGTGCACATATGATGTATGTTGAAACCTCTTGAAGTTAAGTTCTTAATGATCTTTCAGAGACTGGTTATATTGAAAATAAATAAAATTTATACAAAAAAGCAAACAACTTCATTGTCAAAAGTTGATAATGAACAATTATTCCCAATGCGATTATAAAATGATTATTTAACCATTTAATTACCCCCACCCCCACCCCTTTTACTTTTGATGTAGATCCCTTTCTTAATGTTATCAGAGGTCCATTTTAACTCATGCCCTTGTTATGCTGCGGTCAATGTTTTTGGACCCCTTTGTGTACAAGTTATCGAGAGACAGGTGTATTTTTATTATTATTATTTTTATTATTATTATTATTATTATTGTTGTTGTTGTTGTTATACTATTATTATTGTTGTTATACAGTAACTTAATTAGTGCATACCACTCTCCATGGAGGCCTTCATAAACAAAATAAACATGTGATAGTTCCAAAATTATACACAGATAAAAAAAATTGTGATGATGTTTTTAAGTTCAGGATTAGATCCATCATTTGTATCAACAACAAAAAACAACACTTATAACTTCCTTTCAAATGTTTACTCTTGACCCATTTGACAGAAATTATACATTTTGAACATACTGATCACATAAGGAATGTTTATTGTGCATTATACAAGAAATACTGTTAGGAAAATGTTGTTCTGACAACATCTTTTCACCCTTGTGATAAATGAGGCATGTTGTTCTGACCTATCATTAAGGTAGTATCTGAATTAAAGCAGTGTAATTATAAAAAGAATTATAACAAAGTATAACAAAATAAGGGAAACAGCGTTCCAAAAGCACAAAGATTACTGGAATCAATAATGATATTTTGATGGGACTACTGGGTTTTATCAACAACTTGTAGGAGCTGGAATGGAAAAACTTAGAAGATGGAGATAATTGTTAACCTGAAGCTCTTACCATATGGATTAGCGTTGATGTTGGTTCCTATTAACTCAGCTGTACATCCCTCCAGCTCGGACAGAGGCTTAGCTTCTGCTAGTAGTCTTCCAGAAATGTCTTCTTCATCCTGCCTGGTAGGACAATGGTTCACATATAAGTTACAGTTTGATGAGCTCCGTGTCATTATTTTGTTAGGAGTTGCAACCCATTTTTAAAAAATCAAGAAAATTCACTACTTTACAACTGTGCACAATCTTTTCCCACCTCTTCCTCAAATGTTTGGATTATTGTGTTGGCAAGGAATGTTATTCACACCTAGGCCTCATTAATTGGAGCAGAGTTAATAGTAAATGCAGCTCTATGCATGTGCTAGAATGCAAGTAAATTAAATGAAAAGGGTAAATGCAAGTAGAGACATGTCACTCTTTCAACTTGACTTCACTAACAGTTACACTTCTGAGCAGAACTGAACAAGAGTAGGGTCAAAACATACCAAGAGGGTCAAGTGGGCTAAGATTGCTCACCTGGCTGATATCTGTTTAATCACTAAATGCATAAGCAGTTGGCCAAGAAATCTGGGTTAATAGGACGCTTTCTCTACAAATTTTCGTAAAGTTCTATTGATTGGTTTTTAAAAAAAATTGCTTTAAGATTTCTTTATTTTTGTATCTTCATCCATATTTGATTGCAGATCAGCATCAGTTGTCCAATATTAAAAGGCCTTAATGCCAGGAAGTTTTATGTAAATTTGGTTAAATTTTGTTGAGGGATTTTTTTTGAGAAGTATTTAGAGGTTTTTCTATTTTTACAAATGGTGGTCCTTTTTGATTGACATCATTTATTATGATTGAAAGGTCTTCAACCAAGGATGCTTCTGTCAAATTTGTTCACATTCTGTTCAACAGTTTTAGAGAAGTTCTTTAAAGTTATTTCTATCTGTAGTACCATGGTTATGTTGGATGGTGGAGTTGCATTACTGTACAAACAAGAAAAGCCTTGCTTCCTGTCCAATTAGGTCAAATTCAGTTTGGCATTTTTGAGAAAAGAGTCATCTGCAGTTTTTTATTCTTATATTTTTTATAGTGGTGACCATATTGCATGGTATAATGGCACCATTTATTCAAGTTTTAAAAGCATTTATTCAATAATGCTGTTTGCCAAATTTGGTTGAAACTGGCCCAGTAGCTTTTCACAAAAGGTTGAAAATAGCAAATGTTAACAACAATGGACAACACGACAGATACATAACCATAAATAAGCTCACATGGCCTTTAGGTCAGCTAAAAATGATGACAGAGCAAAGTGATTTGCTTTCATACTTTGTGGCTCTCATCACATTAGTAGCAACTTTACACTAACTTGAACAAGAGGCCCAAGCCAGCCCGAGATAGCTAACCTGCCTCATCTGATCGTCAAATTCAAGAGCAATGAGTCAAGTAATATGGTTTGTTAGGATGCTGTCAAACTAAGTGACTTTTGAGAACACATTCTTTAAAGTTTTTTCTTCACTCTTTAGTAATAGTAGTCATATTTAATGGCTTAGCATTATTTGCTTGGTTTGGTTTTGCATTTTACAACACAGCAAAACAAGCAGGTTATTTAGTACTGAGACAATTGGAGTACAAACAATGGTTTTTGGTTTTGTGGGGTTGAATGCCATTTTTTAGCACATGATAGGCTATACATGGCAGCCAGTATATCTGGTGGAGAAAGAACACAGGACAACCCTGGGAAGAACCGATTCACAGGAAGCTACTGGCAAGCTTTCTCACATACCCACAATGGTAGAGCCAGACTAAAACCCACATGGACAGAGGTGAGATGTATGAGTGATTGGTATAGGTGAGCACCTTAGACCACTCAGCCACCTGGGGTCCCTGGAGTACAAACAAGAAAGGACTTGATACCAGAATGCTTGCTCTTACATTCTGTCAAATTCTCTGATGCAAATGTTTTAGAATTTGATTTTAAAGGTTAAAAGTCACCTCTACTCTATCTGTGATGAATCAGCATTATTTTAAAAAAATTTACAGGCCTTAAAGCCGGGATGCAGTCAGTTAAATGTGGTCAAATTCTGAGGAGTGTTTCTTTTCTTCAGAAAATGTTTTTCAAATGTTTCTCTATATTATGCCATTTCCGACAGGAGTTCATCATCATTTTAAACAAACTGAAATGCATTGATCATGGGATGATCTCAGTAAAATTTGTTAAATTCTGCTGAGTGGTTTCTGAGAAGCTGTAAAAAAGATTTTGTTTTAAACATTTTAACAAGGATCCCTCAAAAAGACTTACACTCTACTGGCCGAAAAGAATTTCCATGAATTCAAGATAAGATCATTTCTTCTTTTTAACTGCTGAGTGTTTAAGCCATGTTATATTTTTGAGGAATAACAAGATTTTCAAATTAGCCATGGTGGCAGCCATATTGGATATAAGATTGGCACAATTTCATTTAGAACCAACCAGACATCATTAAAAATCTTTTGGTGAAGCCCCATGTGAATATAACCATCCATTCAGGAGGAGTAGTGATAAGAAGATTTTCAAGATGGCTGTCATGGAGGTTATATCAGATGTCAGATCAGTACCATTTTCATTTAGGAACAACTAAACATCATAATAAGTCCCTTGGTGAAAACCCCATGTCAATATGACCAACCATAGTAATAACAGATTTTCAAACTGGACACCATGGTGACCATATTGTTGTCAGATTGGCACCATTTTAATTTAGAACCAACTAGATATAAGAAGTCTTCTGGTGAAAAACATGTTCATATAACTTTCCGTTCAGGAGGAGTAGCGATAGCAAGATTTTCAAGATGGCTGCAATGGTGTGCAATGGTGGCCATGTTTTTAAGTCAGATCAGCACCATTTTCATTTAGGACCAACTACACATCATAAGAAGTCTTTTAGTGAAAACCCCATGCTGATTTGATCATCCATTCAGGAGAAGAGGCAATAACAGGATTTTCAAAATGGTCACTGTATCAGCCATGTTGGATATCCAACTTGACATCATAAGAAACCTTCTGGTGAAAAGCCCAAGGCAATATGATTTTCCATTCAGGAGGTATACCATAAACAAGATGTTCAAGATGGGTGCCATTACAGCCATACTAGATGTCAGATCGGTACCATTTCATTTAGGCTCAACTAGGCTTCATAAGAAGTCTTTTAGTGAAAACCCCATGACAATATGACTTTCCATTCAGGAGAAGTAGTGATAACAAGATTTTAAAAACGGCCACTCTGGTGGCCGTATTGTATGTCTGAGAACCACAATTTTCATTTAGGACCAACTAGACTATGGGATGAATATGTGTGTAAAGTTTCATGGCAATCCTCCAAGTAGTTTAGGAGGAGTAGCAATAACAAACTTGTGCTAATGGACAGACACATGACAGACTATTCCCATAAGCTCTTCTGTTCTATGACCAGTAGAGCTAATAAAAGCAGTCATAACTGATGGCAGATGGTCATTATTTGAATAAACTTGAAAGGCTCTGATCCCAATTTTCTTTGAGTCAAATGGTCTAATTCTGCAAGAGCTGTTTTTGAGAAGTGGTTTAAAGGTTTTTCTATTTTTAGAGCAGCCCTATCTGATGGCAAATCAGCCGTATCTGATGGCAAATCAGCCCTATCTGATGGCAAATCAGCCCTATCTGATGGCAAATCAGCCCTATCTGATGGCAAATCAGCAATGTTAAACAAAAGTTGGAAATGCTTTGATTCCAGGATGATTTCTGTCATATTTTATGCAAATTATGTTCTGTGGTTTTATGAGAAGAACTCACTGATAGATTTTTCTCTTTAGAACATCTGAACAAAAGAAGGTGTTGAAAGGCACATTAAATATATTGTTATTGGTGGTTGCAAGTTTCATTGCATTCTCTTCTACAGGTATGTGGTATTCAAAATCAATAGTTGCATGCGTGGTAGACTTTATTTTAAAAGTCTCAACTAACTCCACCCCACCCCTCCTGAACTCGGTAACATTATTTCAGGAACAACCTTGTGGTAAAAAGAATATGATGAATTTGACTGCATATTTAAAATACCATATTTCCTGGACAAAGCAATTTTTTAACAAATAAGAAATGTTTTCATTTCATTGACTTTTACTACAAATTTCATCTAGAATGATGGTGATAATAACTACAGAGACAAATATGAAGATAGATGATTTCAAATAGGAACTATCAATATTACACACAAGTTTTACAGATACAGTTTGGCTGTGTATCACCTTTGATGTCACAATACAATATCGATAACAGTATACAGAGGTCACATGACATATCACCATATATGCCTTGTTTAATTTTTATATGAACAACTTAAAATAAACCTGGCTATGTCATTAGAATTTGTTTTTACTATTTTAGCATTTGCTCTCAAACAATTTTAATGTATTGTATTTCATTGTCAAAGCTAGACATAACATGACAAAACTTGACAAAAAGTTTGATACAATGTAAAAACAAGAAATTCCAAGGAAGTATATGTCTCCCCTGCTTGATACAGATATATTTTCACTTTTAAATGACCGTGACCTTTAATGAGGGTTAGATATAGAGTAGGGGTACATGAATATGAAAGGACAGAGCTTCATAAATCTACAGTCCAGATATGATAGTAATACCTTCCCTGGGTTTGTGACCAATGACTACACAAAACAACTTTTAACTGAAAACATAACCAAGATTTTCAGATGACTTTGACCTTGCTTTAGGATACAGGGAAGGAGGGGGTGCATGGGGTTGAAAGGTCAATACTTACTGATGTGTCTAAGTATGACAGCAATCCTTTTAAGGGCTTGGAACTTGTGACCACACAGAAAAACTTTAACCAATAAGAGTACCATGAATGGCACATTTTATGCTTCCCCCTGTTTAATAGTCCTCTACATAGATAAATGAAATCTTAGTGCAGAAAGCATTTTTCTTCTTTCAGTCACAGTGACCTTGATCTTTTGACCCCAAAATCGATAAGCTTCTTCCTTATCACAAGGGCAAGCCAGCAACAAAGTTTATGCCAGGTATGTGATATAGAACCAATGTTATTTTGTGGACACAATTTTTATTCTTTCAGTCACATTGAAATTGCTATTTAACCTTTTTACTCCAACAATGACAGGCTTCATCCTTACCCCAAGTGCAAGCTATCCACAAAATTTGGTAGCTGTAGATGATGGAAAACTCAAGTCATTGTGCAGAAACCATTTTTCTTTTTTCAGTCACAGTGACCTTCACCTTGTACCTTTTGGCATCAGCACTGACAGCTATTGTTGGCTTTAATGGCACTTTTAACACATTATTGGCTATATCATCCCAAGGAAATAGGAGCTATGTGATTTTCCCAAGCATGCACAGAGGCAGCTGACCTGGGCTGGGATTGGAGGGTTTCGAACATTGGATTACAAGTCTGATGCTCTACCAACTGGGCTACCACGGTTTCCTCGGCAATTTATAGGGTTTTATTTACCCCAAGTGCAAGCCATCCACAAAGTTTGGAAACTGTGACTGCAGGACAACTTGAGTATTGTGCAGAAATCATTTTTGTTCTTTCAGTCACAGTAACCTTGACCTTTGACCTCCAAATTGATATGGTTCTTCTTTATCCCAAGTGCAAGTCATGCACAAAGTATGGTAACTGTAGATAGTGGACAACTCGAGTTTACTGTACAGAAACAAAATTGGTAACAGATAGATAGCTATATGGACAACATCATAACATAATACACTCTGCCTAATTCCAGGTGTATAGAAACTTAACCAAGATTTTCAAATGAACTTGACCTTGTCCTGAGGGGTACAGGGAGTATGGTTGTATGTGGAGATGAAAGACCAATGCTGACTGATTACGTAGTTCAAGTATGAAAGCAATCCATGAAGCTATTAGGAACTTGTGACCATACAGAAAACTTTCAGCAAAACTTTAGCCAATGTTGATACTGTCACTGGAGTTTATGTTCAAAAATTCAAAAGTTCAGAAAAAATTGAAATACTGGTATAATTGCATGAAAATCTATTCTAGTCATTCACATGTGCAAGCAAAGGAGTATGACAAATTTCATTAATCTACCTTAAGTGGATTTTGTTAATCATGCTAATAAGATATCATTCAAAAAAATACATGTCCAAAAAGTTCAAAATTGTGTAAAAAAAAAAGAGAAATTGCTGCAATGGCCTAAATTCTAATCAGGTCATTTACATATGCATATAAATATACTTGACAAATTTAATTTATCTATGATGAATTGTTTTTGCACAATTTTGCTAACAAGCTGAGAGAACAGATGGATGGACTGACATATGAATGGACATAACCAAATCAAAGATGCCAAAGTCACATTTCTTCTCAGTCTTATCATGTATAATACAGTACAGGGTAGTAATCTGATTATCATATTGCCATGCATAATACAGTACAGGGTAGTAATCTGATTATTGTATTGCCATGCATAATACAGTACAGGGTAGTAATCTGATTATCGTATTGCCATGCATAATACAGTACAGGGTAGTAATCTGATTATCGTATTGCCATGCATAATACAGTACAGGGTAGTAATCTGATTATCGTATTGCCATGCATAATACAGTACAGGGTAGTAATCTGATTATCATATTGCCATGCATAATACAGTACAGGGTAGTAATCTGATTATCGTATTGCCATGCATAATACAGTACAGGGTAGTAATCTGATTATCGTATTGCCATGCATAATACAGTACAGGGTAGTAATCTGATTATCATATTGCCATGCATAATACAGTACAGGGTAGTGATCTGATTATCGTATTGCCATGCATAATACAGTACAGGGTAGTAATCTGATTATCATATTGCCATGCATAATACAGTACAGGGTAGTAATCTGATTATTGCATTGCCATGCATAATACAGTACAGGGTAGTAATCTGATTATTGCATTGCCATGCATAATACAGTACAGGGTAGTAATCTGATTATCGTATTGCCATGCATAATACAGTACAGGGTAGTAATCTGATTATCATATTGCCATGCATATTACAGTACTGGGTAGTGATCTGATTATCATATTGCCATGCATAATACATTACAGATAGTGATCTGATTATCGTATTGCCATGCATAATACATACATTACAGGGTAGTAATCTGATTATTGCATTGCCATGCATAATACAGTACAGGGTAGTGATCTGAGTATCATATTGCCATGCATATTACAGTACTGGGTAGTGATCTGATTATCATATTGCCATGCATAATACATTACAGGTAGTGATCTGATTATCGTATTGCCATGCATAATACATACATTACAGGGTAGTGATCTGAGTATTGTATTGACATGCATATTACAGTACAGGGTAGTGATCTAATTATTGTATTGCCATGCATAATACAATACGGGTAGTGATCTGATTATCATATTGCCATGCATAATACAGTACAGGGTAGTGATCTGATTATCGTATTGCCATGCATAATACAGTACAGGGTAGTGATCTGAGTATCATATTGCCATGCATAATACAGTACAGGGTAGTGATCTGAGTATCATATTGCCATCAAAATATTGATCGTCCCAATTCATATTGCAGCAATCTCAAAGTTTTAGTATGCAGTAATATACTTAGGTTATAGATACCCAAGAACTAGCCCAATGCCCTTGTTTAAATTTACTGCAGCGAGGTGCCAACAATGTCAAAGTTCTGGTATGCAGTAACATATTTAGGTTATAGTTACCTGAGAACTAGCCCAACGCCTTTGTTTAAATTCACTGCCGATAGGTGCCAACAATGTTGTCTACATTTTGGGTCTACAGGAACCCAGCCTGAAAAAAAGGGACATGTTGTTGGTACAGTTCTTTCTGTCATAACTTACGTTTACTTGCACATTTAATTCAAAATATGATTTCATAAAGAAGAGTGCTCAGGTAAATTTCTGAAACGGTTTGCTTTATAACCTATCTCAACAAGGGTGTTCTTGAGCTCCTACAGAATAAAAATTGTAAGCTTACAACTGACTATTTTAGTTTAAACGATATTTTTTATTTGAGAAAACATCACACATATAATTCAAACGAATGCATATATTATAAATACATTTATATATGTTACTGACCTATCCACTTTAAGTAAGTAGGCAAATACTGATTTTGTTAGAACTTCTTTAATTACAAATATCTGAACTGCTTGATTTCATTGTACATGTAATAGGATACAGAGGTTATAACAATTTTCAGCTTTTTACTGAATCACCAGTATGGTGAATTTATATAATTTTGAGTGGCACTAATTTCATGGGGTACCAATTTTCATGGATTTCATAGTTGCTACAAACCATGAATTTAAAAAACAAACAAACAGTATTTCTACTGTGGAAATAATAGGGCTTCTTCCAAAATCCACAAATTTAAGTACCCAACAAACAGTATTTCTACTGTGGAAATAATAGGGCTACTTCCAAAATCCAGAAATTTAAGTACCCAACAAACAGTATTTCTACTGTGGAAATAATAGGGCTACTTTAAGTACCCAACAAACAGTATTTCTACTGTGGAAATTACAGGGCTACTTTAAAAACCCAACAAACAGTATTTCAACTGTGGAAATTACGGGGCTACTTTAAAAACCCAACAAACAGTATTTCTACTGTGGAAATAATAGGGCTACTTCTAAAATACACAAATTTAAGTACCAACAAAAATGCTACTTATCTGAAAAGCATGAATATTGTTAACAATGAAAATAAATGAATTCACAGTATTGCAGATTTTCAGATGACCTGACTTTGGTTCTGGGATACAGGAAGGGCGGGGGTGCAAGAAGCTCAAATGGCAATGCTTACTGATTTTACTCTCCAAGTATGACTACGACAGCAATCCCTCTAAGGTTTTGATGCAACTTGAAACAAATGTAGATATGCATTTCTGTTAAATTTTTGCCACCTCAAATAGTTATACCATGTAGTAACTGAATTCTCAAAACAAGTCAGTGTTTTTTCTCAACATGGTTTGCCTTAGTTCTTGAACTATATAATCACCAAGCATTGGTCTTTCAGCTCCACACAATCCCTCCAGATAAGATCAAGGTGAGACTAAAATCTTGGTAAAGTTTTTGGTTACATTTTTTTCTGTATGGTTACAAGTCCAAAACCCTTGATTAATCAGTTAGCACAGAGAACTATATAATAATAAAAGTGAGGTTGTGATCCATGTATTAGTCTGAAAAATGTTTAATTTTATAAAGGTTTGCAATGGCAAAAATATTTGTGTATTCATTTTGTCAGTGTACACAGAATTGCCAAATAATTTTTTAGTTGTTAAATTGACAAAGTAATGTGAAAAGAACTATTTCAAAGAGTTGTACACTTTTGACATTCTAACAGAAAGTGTTGAGCTGTTTTGATATACAGCTGTCACTCATTATAATGTGGTAGTTTGGGTCCATAACTGCATTATGTACTTGACCTTGGTATAGCAAGAATGATCTAAAATTCAATGAATGCATGTGTCAAGGGGTGGGTGGGGTTGGTTTAATAAAAAAAATCCCCGTCATAGGTATAGTAATAACACAGTAGATGAGGTCCATAACTGCTGACTGTTATTTACTGAAATGCAGTAAAACAGCAATGATAAAAAAAAATGATTGCATGCATGTGTGTTGTGGGGTGGGGGAAGAAGTAGGGGGAGAAATAAACAACTTGCTAGTCAAATGTATAGTAATAATTTAAGTTTATGTAAATTAAATATATTTTTTCACTTCATGGTGTTTGTGTATTTAATTTTATGAAATAATATTTTACCCAAGTGAGAAAAAACTGCAAATACTCTAAACACTTCTAAGCAATTTAACATTTTTCCCTGTAATCAACAATTTTAAAGTTGGCAGTAGCACACAAATTAATTTACATCTATGGTGGTTGATCGTAAAGTTCTAGAACAAATGCAATACTGTGGTTTCATTTATAATCGCGGGTATCAATTTTCATGTTTTTTTTTAATAGATAATCAGACATTTTTGTAGGCCTTGAGATTCTTGGATTTGCTTGTCAAAGTTTGTACATTTGTAGGTATTTCATTTCATGGATTAACCTCTACAACGACCCAAAATAAAGAATACAAAAGAACAAAACTATGCCAACAACAAACAGCAGTCATTGCAATGATCAAAACAACACTACCACCTGTATGAGCACAAATCAAACACCTGTCAAGATCAATCACTTACACCATGTATTCATCTGAGTACTCAACATTAATGGGAGCCAACACAGCCAACAACACTAACCTAATCAGTTACTGATGCACATGAGTATTACCTCTTACTTACAACACTGCCCATAAAGTTGCACAATCAGTATTTTTTTATGATCATGGCATTAACACAGTGGCTTAAGAGTGTTGTTGATACTGATTTGGTGTTTTATGGCACAGCAACACAAGTTGTAATATTTTTGGGGGTAAAACTAATTTTAATGATGTAATACTTACCTGTTGCTATTGTGTAGCTGGAACATTTCTGGGCGGAAAATACCCCAAACTGTATGACAAGAATTTATCCTCCCATTAGGTTGAACAAGACGATTCTCGAACACCCTGCACATGCACAATGTCCTGCATTCTTTTTTACGCAGCCTAAACCAGTGGGACAGTGTGGGGTGGGAGGAGGGAATCTGGCAATAGCAACAGGTAAGTATTACATCATTAAAATTAGTTTTTCTCCTCAGTAATACAAAACCTGTTGCTACTGAGTAGCTGAATTTGTCAGTTTGGTGGGAGGCTGATGAACCCACAACTGGCCTATGTAATAGAAGACTACTGCTGGATGGTATCCACATGGGTCACTTTTTGAGCTATGATAACTGAACAGAAGGAATATATACCTTTGCTTGGCGAGCCAATGAGCGAAGGTAAAAGGAGAAGGAAGTATGAGATTGTGAAAAAGCTGCTTCATCACATCCTCCAGACACTAATGAATTGGACAGGCTCATGAGGTAGCAATGGCTCGAACTCCATGAGCTTAATTTAAAAAATGAAAGGTCCCTCTCAGCTAAGCTCTTCTGATAGGAAAAGCAACCCATCTTGAATAGTGGGGGGGGGGGGGGGAATACATTTCCTACCCTTTCTTCTCCCTTTAGAAGCTGCCAAATAAAAGCATAAAGCTCCAACTGCACATAAAAGTCTAACTGGATCATCCCCAGTACAGATAGGACTCAGACTGGGAATCTCAATCGGAAGTGGAGCAACTGATGGAAGTTGGTATTTGCTAAAAACCTGGTTGGCAAAAGAGTGAAGCAGACACATAATTCCACTGAACTTTATACACCCTGGCTCTATGGATAGGCCATGATGCTCGCTCCTTCATTGCGTAGATGCTAAAGGGAGCAAGAAAACAGGATTAAGGGTAAGGTTCTTGAAGAAAGCTTACCCAATGGTTCATAGGGGGTTTAGTTAGAGACGAAAATTGGGGCCACAGAGGGGCTAATAAAATGAACTGAGCAGCAGAGTTCCTCACATGTGAAGTACCAGAGGTATGATCCTGAAGGATGGGAATGTGTAAGCAAACAACGATCCCACTTCAGGCTGAAAGTGTCCACTTTCCAAGTCCTCTGGATGGCAACTGGGGAAATACAAAATGGGAGCTTAATGTTTAACCTTCAAGTCCACCAATGGTGTCCCCCAAAGCTGGAACAGTGAATCCACTATGGATTGGTGTAGAGACCAGTCCATGAGGACTATCTTCCTTTTCCTTGACAGACTGTCTTCCAAAAATATCTTTTTACGAGGAATGTGTCTAGTTGCAAAGGGTAATTGCTTCTGAGATACCCAGATTAGAAGGTTCCAAACCTCCACACGGGGAGAAGGGGCATATGTGCCTCTTTTTTTCCTTAAGTACACTACCACTGATGTGTTTTTCAGCTCCAGATGAGTGCCACATCCTGTATCTGATGCATCTGCGAACTAATAGAAGTGGGGTTCGGGGGCGTGCATGGGGACTCTGGTTGGAAATCAGCCTGATTTGTCCACCAAATCAGATGATGGTGGAAATCCAAACCTAGAGAAATCTGAACATACAGAGGGTCCCTATGCGGTTTCCAGTTCGCCTAAAGGAGAAATATGGAGAGGGGACAAATACAGTCTGCCTAGGCGAACCACATCTGCTGCAGAGTACAAGGTCCCCAGCAGAGAAAGAAAAGGACAAGCCAACAATGTGGTCATTGCTCTCAGAGCCTCCAACAGGGACAGCATCTTGCCTACTCTGTTCTGAGGGACATGGACTAATCTTGCCTGTGAGGAAATTAATCCCCCATAGACAAAATCTTGAGATAGAGGAAGCTCTGATTTCTCTAGGTTGGGAGAAGACCCAGTCTGGTTACTATGGCCCAACAGCGAGACAGATCTAATCTGAGGGACTCTATTCGCCTATTGTGGATCAACGAATCATCAAAAAAGGAGGATTGGGATACCTAACAACCTTAAATAGACTGAACTCTCAACTGCACCTTACTGAAGGGAGTGCACCTCTTCCTTTAATCGCACCAGATTCAACCGGTGGAAGAACATGGGGGACCTAACTAGAGAAAGGAGATCTCCTAACTGAAGTAACTGGATACCACCTTTATGATAGAAAGGACCCAGCCATTGACCGTTATGCCAGACCAATCCTCTGAAAAGAGGTCTAGCCTGGCACCTATGGGAACCAACAGAAAAGGAGAGAGAGTGCATCCCTAGGGGTGTTAACCCTTGTCCTACTGAAATGGGGTTGTTGTTTTGACTATGGCTGCATGGCTTTAAACTTAGCCGACAGACCCCGTGGTCAGTCAGGATGATTCTGCTTCTTGGCCGGGTTGATGGGCCAGGAGCAGATGTGAAGGACTGGTGTTGCTGGTCTCTGAGATGATGAGAAGCCATTGGAGCAGCCGTCAGAAGGTTCTTACTTTGCTCTAGTAAGACCTTGGATGTGTCCAGAGCCACATCCCTGTGGAAGTGAAGCTTCACTGACAAGGCATAGAGAAGGCTTCCAACAAACGATGAAGGGAAATTGGTGACAGTGATTCTACCCTCAGCAGATTGAACGACACTGCTGAAAAGTGGTCAGCATGATAGGCTAAGGTTACTAGTGACCTAGCCTTTTGTCTTAAAGTTTCCAGTGGTTAAACTGGGAATCAGGCCCAGGTTCCCATGGAAATACCCACTTGAGTTGCTTCGGCATCCAAAGTGGTAGGTTTAATTGGCCAGGGACAGGTATCATATAACTTGATGCAGAGGCCAAGGGTCTGAAACTGGGGGAAGGCTTCTCTCTTCTTTTTCTGACAGACATCTCCTAATGTGGTCAAGCGAAGTCCTGGCCCTTACTAAACCGTTGGGTAAGCACCTCAAACGTAACCAAGCGAGGAGCAACAAGAGATCTGGTTGAGAGTTTGACCCAGAAAATTTCTCTAAGTTGGAAAGAATTTTTGTGTCACCAGAGTCTGAAGGTTTGGGACATAGATCACTGAGCAAAACACAGTAAACCCCGTTTACTGCTTGGTCAAAAGACCAGATCTCATCCTCCTCTGCTGCCTTTACTGACAGATGGGGGAAGGCAGGGGACACAAAAGAAGGGTGTGCCTGTTCTGCATCAAACTCATGTGAAATGACAAGAACAGAAAGGACATCTTAATCCCGTCTCGCTCCTAGGAAGCAGGACTATGCATCCCAATGTCCCTCTGTTGCAGGGGAGACTTGGGGGTAAAGAGGTTCCCAAATCCGTAACCCGTGACGTGAAGCTATTGGACTGTTCCTAGTAGAAGGCTCAGCAGGTGGGAAAGATCGATGCTCTACCCTCCTGGAGTGTTTGGGGGAATAAGTGCAGTCCCCCTCCTTCTTTTTTGACCTAAGGTCATAAGAGGGAGATGTAGGTCATTGGCCAGCAGCATCAACCTCTCTACCAAGTGGCCAAGGTCCTGAAGACCATGGCTGTATGCGAGGAAAGAGCTAATCACTTCCCTGCAGTGGAAGGCCTCACATCCCATAGGAATTTAGAGGGATTATAGGAAGGGTGTATGTGTCTTGATCAAAACCTCCTCCCTAGCCTGACATCAGTATGCCAATTCCAGATCTTCAATGGGATGAAACTGCAGTCTGGAGAGAAGGGGGACTCAACCCAATCCTTATTCCAGTACTGAAGGGGCTTCAATGATCGGCGCCTGTCAACTGGTCAATGACCAGTGACCTAAGCCTGGTGACCAGTCAACTCAGATCTGTTGAAAGACCCTTCCCCAGATCTCACAGACTTAGATCTGAGCTCTCCCCTTATCAGGTGGCTCAATCCCGTCACTAACAACAGGAACCTGAGACTGAAAGGGTGCTGCTCCTGCTTACGAGGGAGGGGGGGGGGGTACGACTCACTTTCAGTCTTCACCGAACTGTGGGCGAGTAGAGGGTGCTGTGTGGAAAGAAAGGGTGTTGCTCCTCCCTCACAAGAGGAAGAGACTTGCTCTCTGCCCTCACAGAATGGGGAAGGTGCTACCCCTCCCTAACGAAAGAGCACGACTCACTCTCCACACATTTATAACCTCCCTTGTGAGAGGGCCTACTAACCTTAAAAGTCATCAAAGTGACTGGTAATCCTTCCCTGAGACCTAGAGAAGGAAAACTCTGATTTAATACTGAAGAATACGAGGAAGGAACTCTCTTCCTTCCTTACATATGACTAAGTTCAGCGAGGTCCTCGCCCGACCAGAGATAGGCAAGTGGAATGGTATCACCCACCCACACCTTGCCTAGTCATTGCTGAAAGAGAATGCCATAAAGAAGATTTATTCAAAAAGTAAATGTATTTGCATGGACTAAGTCTACGTTAATATGATAACAGCAAGAACTCACCTTTCCAAAGTGTTGTCTAAGAGAATTAAATCAATCACTGGTGTAACAATACAAAAAGGAAGCAATGCTAAGCTGAAAATTAATGGTTTTTGATAACTAAACATGCAACATAAAGGGAAAAACTGGTGTGTAACCTACCTTTTCGAAATAAAAATAGCACAAGTCACATTAAAAGAAAATGTGAAAAATGAAGATTTGTTACTGTAATAAACATTAAACAGAATCAATATGAGTCCGCAGACCAAATTTACTTAAGACAATAAAACCACCAAATAATACTGAAAAAGTAATTCATAAAAAAGACATGAACCAGCCTTATTCAAGAACTGGCGATGGCTAATTTAGCAAAAAGCCAGTACAGTAAGATTGCTAATAAAAAGGGTGATAAAAATGAATACTATCAGATACTAATTACGAGAATGAACTTGTGTTCGATAACTGAATGCACAACATAAAGGGAAACAAACTGGTGTTCTATCTGCTTTTCCCAGATAAAAATAGCACAAGTCACATTAAAAGAAAATGTGAAATATCAAGATTCAGTACTGTAATAAAACAATAAACAGAATCAATACGAGTCCACAGACCAAATTTACTTAAGATATGGCAATAAAACCCAAATAATACTGAAGATAATTAATAAAAATGATGTTGACCAGCCTTATTCAAGAACTAGCAATGACTAATTAAGCAAAAAAACAGTTTGGCAAGATTGCTAATAAAAAGGAATACAGTTCAGTACTAATTCACCTAAAAAGGAAAATAAGAAATATGAAGATTCGTTACTGTTTTTGGCAAGGATTGGGACATTTTTATTAAATACCAACCCGAGCTAGAAATAAATTCTCAACAATAATAGTTATGTTAACACCCCTATGGGGTAAGAACCTAAATGCAAGGCCATACCAAACATAAGCAGAAATGCTAAAAGCTCACTTGAGAGCTCAATACGAGTAGAAAAAATTCTTGAAAAGGAATATTCCATCACGATAAAAACGATGCACATAAAGAGAAAACTCAAATTGTGACGTAAAACACAAAGCAACAGCAATTTCTCTGTGACATAGAATTTAAGCAGCCCATGATGGCTGCGACCAGAAAAAGAATGAAGGACAGTGCACATGAGCAAGGTGTTCTAGAATCTTCTGGTTCACCCTAATGGGAGGACAAATTATCGTCATACGGTCGGGGTATTTTCCACCTGGAAAAGTACCAGCTGCGCAATAACAACAGGTTTTGTATTACTGATATTAAAAGGTTATTTAATGCCAAGGCAATTGGAGTAAAGTGCATTGCCCAAGGATGCACCAGGGTAGCCAACCCAGGCTGATCCGATGGTAGAATTCAAATCTGCACTTTTTTGGTCACGAGTCAAGCATGCTAACCATTGAGCCACCCTGTTTCCTTAGGCTTAAGAGTGGTAAAATTCAACTTAGATCCCCTTCAATTTGGATAATGTCATTATTCCAAATGTGAACCAAACACATGACCATCTGCCCCTTGCTCAATGCAATTAGCAGGCAGTGTCAATATTTGATGTGTTCAGAGCCCATCAATGTGTGAAGATATGAACTAAATTGAATGACAATGGAATTACTCCTTTTTTTGAGCCTGCCTCACGCACAAAGCAACTACAACCATTAGACTTAACAATAAAAAAAGACAACAGAGAATTAAAATCACACTTGCACAAATAGTATGCTAAACAGGTCATGGAGACCACCAGGGAAAAGGAATACATCACTGGTGAAGATCAGTGTACTGTATTAATGGACCTTAAGACCTCAAGTCACCTTATCAATCACGCCGATTCATGCTAAATGGATAAATGTGGCTCACACAAAAATGCGTGAAAGATTGGTCCCAATTATCTGTGGCTTTAAAAGAGCTGGACTTGTTTAACTGAACAATATCAGGATTATTTACCTGACAAACATTTGTGTGCACCAGCAGACTTGATTGACACGTTGATTCAGTGGTTTGGGCCGAAAATCAGTGAATTTTGAGGTTCAATACTGCCATAATTAGTGTATATATGTAGTGTTTCATTAGTAATTGTGCTTCAAGCAATAGTTCTAGTATTTTACAGTCTTGTTGTTCATTTGGAATAAACATGCATAGATAAATGAGACATACTTTCTGGAGGATTTAAATTTTATTAGAACAATTTCATCTCAATGAAGAGTCGATTTGAATAAGTATTAAATCTAATTTTTGTATACTAATATCATTTATTATTCTTTCTTTCATTTTCAGTAATACTAGTGTTTGAACAGTTTACACTTTATTTCATTTCTTCCTAACCTTACTTATTTCACAACATATAAATTTAAGGCAGTGAGTGGAAATTACAGCTACCATAAACTGTATACATATCTGTGCCATGAAACAATATAAAATGCTTTAAATATAGGCCAAGGACATCTCTTTCAAATGAAATAGTTGTTTCTGTGTAAGTATATGTGAAGGAAAACAGATGTGTTACTGTCTGAGAGGTAGCAGACAATTCTGATATTTCATATGGAAATTCTGACCAAGGAAGTAGTAATGCACAGGCTTTGTGCCCGTTGGGTGCCCAGATTGTTTGGTATGGATGCCCAGATTGCTTGGTATGGGTGCCCAGATTGCTTGGTAAGAAACAAATGGGTTTATAGGTAAATATCTGCAGGGAATTATTATACAGGTACAAAGTGGAAGGCTGAATTATGATACAGGTACAAAGTAGAAGGGTGAATTATTATACAGGTACAAAGTGGAAGTCTGAATTATTATACACGTACAAAGTACAAGGCTGAATTATTATACAGGTACAAAGTAGAAGGCTGAATTATTATACAGGTACAAAGTAGAAGGCTGAATTATTATACAGGTACAAAGTAGAAGGCTGAATTATTATACAGGTACAAAGTAGAATGCTGAATTATTATACAGGTACAAAGTACAAGGCTGAATTATTATACAGGTACAAAGTAGAAGGCTGAATTATTATACACGTACAAAGTAGAAGGCTGAATTATTATACAGGTACAAAGTAGAAGGCTGAATTATTATACAGGTACAAAGTACAAGGCTGAATTATTATACAGGTACAAAGTAGAAGGCTGAATTATTATACAGGTACAAAGTAGAAGGCTGAATTATGATACAGGTACAAAGTACAAGGCTGAATTATTATACAGGTACAAAGTAGAAGGCTGAATTATTATACAGGTACAAAGCAGAAGGCTGAATTATTATACAGGTACAAAGTACAAGGCTGAATTATTATACAGGTACAAAGTAGAAGGCTGAATTATTATACAGGTACAAAGTAGAAGGCTGAATTATTATACAGGTACAAAGTACAAGGCTGAATTATTATACAGGTACAAAGTAGAAGGCTGAATTATTATACAGGTACAAAGTAGAAGGCTGAATTATTATACAGGTACAAAGTGGAAGTCTGAATTATTATACACGTACAAAGTACAAGGCTGAATTATTATACAGGTACAAAGTAGAAGGCTGAATTATTATACAGGTACAAAGTAGAAGGCTGAATTATTATACAGGTACAAAGTGGAAGTCTGAATTATTATACAGGTACAAAGTGGAAGTCTGAATTATTATACACGTACAAAGTACAAGGCTGAATTATTATACAGGTACAAAGTAGAAGGCTGAATTATTATACAGGTACAAAGTAGAAGTCTGAATTATTATACAGGTACAAAGTAGAAGGCTGAATTATTATACAGGTACAAAGTAGAAGGCTGAATTATTATACAGGTACAAAGTAGAAGGCTGAATTATTATACAGGTACAAAGTAGAAGGCTGAATTATTATACAGGTACAAAGTAGAAGGCTGAATTATTATACAGGTACAAAGTAGAAGGCTGAATTATTATACAGGTACAAAGTAGAAGGCTGAATTATTATACAGGTACAAAGTAGAAGGCTGAATTATTATACAGGTACAAAGTACAAGGCTGAATTATTATACAGGTACAAAGTACAAGGCTGAATTATTATACAGGTACAAAGTAGAAGGCTGAATTATTATACAGGTACAAAGTAGAAGGCTGAATTATTATACAGGTACAAAGTAGAAGGCTGAATTATTATACAGGTACAAAGTAGAAGGCTGAATTATTATACACGTACAAAGTGGAAGTCTGAATTATTATACAGGTACAAAGTAGAAGGCTGAATTATTATACAGGTACAAAGTAGAAGGCTGAATTATTATACAGGTACAAAGTAGAAGGCTGAATTATTATACAGGTACAAAGTAGAAGGCTGAATTATTATACAGGTACAAAGTAGAAGGCTGAATTATTATACAGGTACAAAGTAGAAGGCTGAATTATTATACAGGTACAAAGTAGAAGGCTGAATTATGATACAGGTACAAAGTAGAAGGCTGAATTATGAT